>CAWUFW010006273.1:307500-907500 GCA_963921515.1 Calotriton arnoldi
GACCCTTAATGATTGAGTCCTGTTGTGCGGATGCCATCATGTCACCACCGGCACTGGGCAATGTGAGGTGGCAGGGCCCTAGGCCCTCATGTGTAGATGGGAACTACACAGAGACACCCAGTTGTAGAGTTGAAATGGCGTCCAGCACGTGCGCCAGGCCCTTTTTATTGGCAGGGTCACATGTCCTGTGACGCCTGTGCTGGATGGGTGTGGTGTGGGTGTACACCAGCCGTGAGGGAGTGGTTGTGGCATGCTGACAACTAGACCTGTGAGCTGCAGATCCCTGCAGTGCAGAGCTGGGACATGTAGCGTTGTCATCCCCCCTGTGTGCGTAAGCAGAGTGGGCTGCCCTGGAGTATGCCAGTCCAGCGTAAGGGTGTGAACAATGACCCCGGGGCTCTGGGCATGGTTCCGTCCTGGGCTGGACAAGGAAGTGACTAATGGATGTGTCTCTGTTGAAGTGTCGGCAACCCCCGGCCCACAACGGAATTGTGCCACCCAGTGACAAAAGTCCCACAACATGGGCGACATGGACATAAGGGGGAATCACTGACCCTACATTCATCCATACTTCCACACTTGAAAGATCATAGACATGACACATCTGTGTGAATATGAATGTTTATTGCACATTCAAGGGAGTGTTGCAGCTGGAGCAGTACAGGGCCATGCCAACACCACTTCACATTGTCGGCCCGTGTAGGGCCAGCCAGAGTCCTTCAGGGAGTGACCGGTACATCAGGAGAGGAGGAATTCAGTCCGCAGTCTGATAGCTGTGTCATTGGTGAGCAAACAGAATATGGCAGTCCATGTCGGGGTCCGAGGTGTGTGTCGCAGAGTGCATCGGGGGACAGTGGAAGGTGATGATGCAGAGGGCAGAACCAAGCAGAAACAGGCCACATGGCGGAGATGTATGCTACTGCGTCCTTCTGACCACGAAGGCAGATTCATCCGCATCTTCGTCTGCTGCTGTTGCCTGTCCCTCACATGTGGGTGGTGGTGTTATGTCTCCAGCACTGTGTGGCACTGACACATCAGGGGCCGGAGATGTGGATGGGGTGGTAGCAGCAGCATGCATCAGCGCAAGGCCTTGTGGCAGCAAAGCCATGAGGACGGTCTTAATGGCATGGAGGGACCCAGCTAGATCTCGCTGGTGTGCAGCCGCTCTTTCCGCCTGCGTCCGCTCCATGTTCTCCATGATCCTCCGCATGTGTCCCAACTCCCGGGCGAGCTCGCTGGAGGCACTCTGACTTGACAGTCGTTCCTGTCGCAGTCAGGACTCTAGCGATGTCAGCTATGGTTCATTGGAGAGCATGGAGCGGACTGTGGGTGTCCGTTAGGGACTGTGAGTGGTCCCTGATGGAACTTAGACACCCACGTATGGTGTCTAGTTTGGCTGCCATGTGGTCGAAGCCCACCTGCACCTGTTCAGCCAGCTTCTTCTGGCACCCCAACACACGGCGTTGGAAGGCCATGTGTTCGTCGTGGGGGTCCTGGGAGGCGGCCGTGGTGGTGGGTGCTGCCCTCTGTGTGTACTGTGCAGGGGGTGGGTTCTCCTTGTGGCAGCTGGACTGCCCTGCTCCTGGAAGTGGGCTGCGTAGGCTCTCCACGAGCTGTTGGAGGGCGTTGGAGTCGAAGGTGTGGTGGTCCTCTTCGTCATCAGAGAAGAGAGGTTCGGAGTGCACTGCAGGAGGTGTTGGATTTCCCCCTGCAATGTGGAGGGGAGATGCAGTTTAACATCATGTTCACATGTATGTTGACACATTGTACAGGTTCACATTCAGTCTGCATGACTGTGTACATTGTGACTGTTTGGGGGGGCTGCCTATTTGATGCGGGACAGTGGACATTCCGACTACATCACGGATGTGTGTTTGTACTTGTACATTGTCAACTCACATTTCCATGCAGGGCCAAATGTGATTGGCCAGTTTCTACGCACATGCGGCAGCAGTTGTGTCCTCTGTTCTGTTGTGGACGTGTTGCGGTTTGTACCACATCGTTGTCAATGTTGATGTGCTCTGCATGTAATATGTGTGTGCCGCATTTTGGGGGAGTCGCCCCTGCTGGTCTGTTTCACTGCCCCCTATCCCTTACATGTGGTGTGCCTCTGGCTTCTGTGCTTATGCGGTGCTGAGATGTTGCATACCTGTGTGCATTGGTCTCTTGGTGGGATTTGGGGGTCTGGGGCATGGTTTGTACGCAGATGTGCTGTGCTTACTTGTGCATGTGTGCCATTGTGCCCATCTCCCCCCGTCCCCCCAGTCCCTGGTGGTTACTCACCCTGTTGCTGTTGTGTCCGGTCATATTGAGCAGTGTCCGGTCCCCCCACTCCTGCCACCGTCTCCCCACTGATGACTGTGGAGACCATTTCCTCCATCTCGTCCAGCTCTTCCTGTGTCGCTGGACTCCCACCTCCATTCTGCATTGCTGCCTTCAGGTTGTTTGCGAGTTTCAGCTTGGTTTTGCGCTTCCCATCATTCCAGCGCCTCTTGACCTCGACCATTTTCCTCTTCAGCACTCCGACTGCATTCACCTTGTCCACGATGGTCTGCCATATTCCATTTTTAGTTGCCAGTGACACGGTGGAGGTGACGAACAGTAGTTGATGGATCACCTCCGTTATCAGGATCCTGTTTTCCTGCGGACTGAACCGCTTCTTCCGACTCTTCTTGTCCTTGCCCTTCCCTGACCCCGAGGTCCCAGGCTGGTCCTCCGTGGGGTTGGTGGCGTTCTTGTTGTCCTCTGTGCTTGCTCCGGGTGCCTCCATTGTGCTTCGCTGTTGTTTGTCTTTTGTTTTTGTTTTTTTCTATTTTTATAGTGCATTTTCCCGCATGACGCGTGGGAATTGCAGGCCTGTGGCTGCTTTTCGCAGATTTTTGTATCGCTATTGGCGTCATTGCTACTATTTTCACGTTGGGGTTTCGCGTTTTTGCAGCGTCACGTTGCTTTTAAGGCGTTCGTTTGTCGCGTTCTCGTGTGTCTATCGCATGGTGCCGCCGTGTTGGGAATAGCACGTTAACACAGAGTTGTTTTCCCGCGATGGACTGCGATGTGCAGAGTTGCATTAAGCTAAACTTGCGGTGGTTATCACACGTTCTTGAGAATATGCCCCTTACAGTTGAACGACGAGGGCTTGGACCAACCCGTAGCTTTCATTAGCAGGAGGCTACATCCCAGGGAACAGAGGTGGAGTGCAATTGAAAGGGAAGATTTTGCTGTGGTCTGGGCGCTGAAGAAGCTAAGGCCCTACTTGTTTTGGACTCACTTCCGGGTTCAGACAGACCACAGGCCCCTCAGATGGTTAATGCAAATGAGGGGTGAGAACCCAAAACTGTTGAGGTGGTCCATCTCCCTACAGGGAATGGACTTTACGGTGGAACACTGCCCTGGTACAGAACACGCCAATGCTGATGGCCTGTCCAGGTTCTTCCGCCTTAGTGATGAGAACTCCCAAGAGGGTGGGTAGTTCTCCCCACTTTTCAGCTGGAGGGGACACGTGTTAGACCTGGCATCCTTGGCGTGGTTTCCCCTGACTTTTTGCCTCCACCTCCTGTATTTTTGACACTGTGCTGGAATTCGTTTTTGCTGGTTTAGATGCTTTGGGCACTTTGCCATTGCTGTTCAGTGCCAAAGTGCAAGTGCTCCCTGTGTAAATTTGGTATTGTGATTGGTTATCCATGATTGGTATATTTATTTTACCAGTAGGTCCCTAGTAAAGTGCACTGAGTGTGCCAGGGCTGGTAATTCAAATGCTACTAGTGGGCTTGCAGCACTGATTGTGCCACCCACATGAGTAGTCCTAAAATGATGTCTCAGGCCTGCCACTGCAGTGCCTGTGCGTAGTTTGTTAACTGCCATGTTGACCTGGCCAGTGTACCCACTTGCCAGGCCTGACCCTTCCCTTTTCGTGCATATTGGACACCCCTATGGTAGGCCCAAGGTACCCCCCTGGGCAGGGTGCAGTGTATGTGAAAGGTAGGACATGTACTAGTGTGGGTAACATGTCCTGATAGTGAAATACTGCCAAATTCGTTTTTCACTATTGAAAGGCTATCTTGCCCATAGGACAGAATGGGGAATGCTGTGTAACATGTTTACCTGCATATCTTCCCATAGGAGCAAGGTAGAAAATTGGAGTCTGGTATCCCTGAACTCAGAATTTAATAACACATCTTTTAGGAAGGATGGTTTTTAAATTCTGTGTTTGAAAATAGCACTTTTAAAAAGTGGCTATTTTCTTGTTCAACCTTTCTGTGTGCCTCTGCCTGTTTGTGGATTGACTGTCTGGTTTGAGAGTGACAGGGGGTGGGGTGGCTCCAGGAGTCTGGGTGAGTCAGCAGTAGGCTGAATAGACCTATCTGCATTTGGAGTGGTGGGAGGAGTAGCACATGGGCCTGAATAGGACTGTGCCTGCCTTCCACAATGCTGGCTCCACCTCCTGCGGTGTGTCTGATGGCCCCGGCCCACACTCACAAAGGAAGAAGATGTGCACTGGCAGAATGCCCCCAGAACTGGTTTGGACTGGGTCCAGGACCCCTCACACATAGAGAACAAAGACTTTTGGGGTATAAATACTAGAGCTGAAACCCCTGAAAGTTAGACTACTTCCTGATCAAGAGGAATCCCTGCCAACGAAGATCAGCTGAAGAGACTGAGGAAAAGTACTGCCCAAGTGTGTCTAGAGCTGGCCTGCAGTTTGCTGTTTCTACTGAGGAGAGGACCAAGGGACTTTGCTGTGTGCTGTGTCCCCCCCCGCTTGAAGAAGGACTTTGCTGAGTGATGTGTCCAACTGTAGAGAAGTCTCCAAGGGCCTGAGAAGAGCTGGCCTCCTGTTTCTGAAGTCCCAGGCACAAAAGGACTTCACCCCCAGCTCCCTGAACTTCCTTGCTGGGAGTTCCAGTCTGCCAGGAGGGCCTGTAACTGTGTGTGAGGCCTTTTTGCTAGTGGGAGCTGGAAGCGCGACGCAACGAGAGAGAAGCGTGACGCCGCCGCAGCAGCCGCTGTCGCATCATCGAGGAGGCGTGTCGCCGCTACTGCTGTTCGCCGCCGCATCACCGGACAAAGCGTGCCGCCGCCACAGAGGGTGCCGTCGCATCACCGGAGAAGCGTGTCGAAGGGTCGTCGCATCGCTGAGGAAGCACACTGCCGCTGATTGCCGCCGCAACACCGGAGAAGCATGTCGCCATCACCGAGGGTGTCGTCGCATCACCGGAGAAGCGTGTCGCAGGGCCTGTCGCGGCTCAGAAAATCACAGAGTTCGCCGCACGGCCGTCGGGCATGCACGCATCGCCTCCACGATGTCGCATCGCAACAAAGATGCCATTTTGTCGCATCGCACCGGATCGTCGCAACGCATCAAGGCGCCATCTTGTCGCATCAGAACCGGAGCGCAGACAGAATCGACGCATTGCCTTCTCTGCGCCCCTTTTGTTTGATTTGCGTAACGCATCCCAGGTACTTTGAGACTAAAGTGTCGCATTCATCATCTACAAGTTTATTTTTGCAAACAACCTTTTTTAAAGACATTCTACTGAGTTTCTGTATGTTGGATTTTTGTCGTTTTGGTCTTGTTTAGTTTAGATAAAGATATTTTATTTTTCTAAACTGGTGAGGTGTCCATTTGTGGTGTTTTCACTGTATTACTGTGAGTGTTGGTACAAATACTTTACACATTGCCTTTGGGATAAGCCTGTCTGCTTGTGCCAAGCTACCAAGGGGGTGAGCAGGGGTTATCTAAAGTGTGAATCCCCCTTACCCTGACTTGAAGCAAGGGTCCCTATTTGGTCAAAGGTACCTACCTCTGCCAACTAGAGACCCCCAGTTCTAACAACTCCTTAATCCAACTTGAAGCAAGGCAAAGTCCTTAGGCCTGTAGTTACAGGTTGTGCAGCAGGTGCAGTCACTCAGAGTGCAATGCTTTGGGTGCATGTCCAGATTCCAGCAGGGCAGTCCTTCTTCTCCTTGTAGTTTCAAGCACCAGATCTGAGAGGCTATGCAGGTCCCACATATTTATTCAATGTTCTGGGTGACAAGCAGGGGCATCTCTATCCAATGAGATGCTGGGTGCTACCTAAAAGCATGAGAGCTTCCTCCAAAGTGTGGCATCTTGACCCACAAAGCACTGCACTTTCAAAATCCAACTTGGATGAATTCTCTCCAAAGGAGTGAGAACTGGTTAAACCAATCTACAGTGTGGCTCATTTCCATTAGCTCTCCCCCTCCTGACCTCTGCAAATTCCTGTCATAAGCCTGCCATCTGGCTGGGGGTACAGGATGTGGGGGTAGGTAGGCCTGGCATTCTGTTACTGTCCTCCTCTCTTTGAAGCCCATGGGTTTATTACCCATCCCCCTGCCTGACCTGGTCTTTGCAGCTGCAGAACTCCCACCATCAGATAACGTCTGCTCCGGCCAGGCCACTTATCAATTAATCAAAGCAGTCTGGCTAAGCCTATTAGAGCTGACCAATTAGGGGAGACTACTAGATGGCTGGATTGTGGCTCACAGAAAGGAAAGTCTTATAACTGTTTTCTGTACTAATTATGACAAATTCAACAGTGGCAAGTTGTTGAATTCATCAATACCAATCTTTTTAGTCCTTGAATGACATTTTTCTCCTTTCCTAGCAATAGTTATACTTAAATAAAATAATTCAAATGTTAGCCTATAGAGCACCTACAATGGGGAAAATGAAATGGGCAGTTTTTCCCTCACCAGGGCATATCAAACATATTTTATAAGGTCCCTGCTTATAGTTACAAGACACTCCACACCTGGGACAGCTAGAGGAGGCCTTAGGGGTGACTAATATGTAAAAATAAGTTGATTATCACTTTTAGAGTGCCCAGACCACCAAAGTCAAATTTGCATTGAATTTACTTTTAAAGACAGTCTTCAAAGCAAGGCTGCCTTTAAAATGACAGCAGGGACTCAGCAGTGCACACATGCAAGTGCAAGAAATGTTCTGGGCCTCTAAACGTCCATGCCCTATTATAAACTAGGGACTGATAAGTAATTTTTACCCCCTGGCCCTATTATATACTAGGGACTTACAGGGGTCTGCCATTGCCAATGGTAAGTATACACAATTACATGTACCTTTTTAATAAGAGCTCTGGCCCTGGTCCTGGTTAGAAGAGCCCAGGGCACAGTCAGAGTCAGTTACCACCAGTACCAGTCAGCAAAAAATGGGGGCGAACAGGGCAAAATGATGACTTTCTAACACTAAGGTCTTGACTTTTTTTTATTAACATTGGTCTAGTTCCTAAAGAGTTTGAGTCGGTATCCTTTTGGGTGCATGTGTCAGTTTGTCATTTGGAAACGCTAGGAGAAACCAGTGGTGTAGCTAGAGGGCAGCGGGGGGCGGTCTGTCCCAGGCAGCACTGTTTTTGGGGGCAGCTGAGGTGAGAAAGTCATGTCTGTCGACTACCACCATCCCCTGACCCCGGGTGGCAGTAGGTCTAGCTACGACACAGGGAGAAACCCAGTTGTTCTGAGTTTTACAAAGCATATTAATAAACAAGTCAGAGTTATTTTAAGGCTTTTACGTTTGTAGCTTGTTCTGAGCTTATCTAGAGGTTAAGTGTAGTCAGCGTATTGATGTAAGTTTAGGCAAGTTTCTCTCTCATATCTCATATCTGTAAGTGCAAATTTTATAAGCAGCACTGTTACATGGCTGAATATGGCCTAGAGAAGGAAATATATATTTTAATATTTGCAGACCAAGAAAGTCAATGTGATTTAGTAGATTCGAAAGTAAGCTAGGAGCTTACATTTACCTGATTTCATGTCTCAAATAATTTCAAAATAATTTTCAGCTATGCATCATTTTAATGGATTAATCACTTTTCTGAATCACAGGTAATGTCCATTGTCATACGCTAAAGTTTCTGAGGGTAATTCTGCCAGAAGTGTGAGAAGTTATAATGAATACAAGAGCCATAATCAGGACATATTGATAGGGCATTACTAGACCACCCTTCTGGTACCTTTGTCCATGACCGCTTGCCCTCTACAATCAGGTTAGCTATTTTATCGGGCTGAGTAAGAAAAGCGTACACTGTAATCTCACCTGTAAGAAATTAGATTTGCTATACTACGTGAAAAGAGGCCACACACACATAATGGGTGGTGTAACTGAGCTCCCAGAAGCCAAAACTGATTAATATAAGGTAAACTGGATTCTTTCAGGAATCCCTGGTTCACACCTGATTAATTGCCTAACAATACAGTCAGGAAATAAAGAACATCAAATTTCCAAACACCATTATAATTATATAATAGTGTAAAATATAATTAATAAAATGAAATGACAATAAAGAAAATCCGATGCTGGAATCACATTTTAGAGCAAAAACAAAGTGAAAAATCAACATTAGTCTATGTGGTGCAGTTGGCTTAAACCTAGGCATCTTGTGTGGCCAATTTACTGTGGGCAGCCGCTAGCTAAAGATTTGTGGTTTGTTCCAGTAAAAAGATTTACTGGACTTTTCTGGAGGTTGACATATTCAGTAGTGCAAGACATAAAGCTGTAGGTGAGAAGGGATCCACAGGATTGGGTATATTGGTTGATCAGTCCTGCTGTAGTCTAAATATGGATGCAGTTTTATATTTTTCTGGCAAAGCAATTGGGAAACTTTTCATACAGGTGAGGATATTTTCCCAGTTTTGCCAAAACTGATGTTTAACCACCTGACTAGCAATAGTGCAGGATGCCCTATTGGCAGGATATCCTGCCATCCTGTCTCGGGAAACTCGTATATTCACACTCAAGATAAAAGGTTTAGGGAGCTGCAATTGGGGCCTTCTGGGCTTCTCTGAGACATTTTTGTGATGTGTGCTGAGAGATGTGACTGCACACTGGGAAATATAATGAGAGGTGTGGGTTTGGAGCAGGGAACAGCAACACCTGGAGGTGATAACAAATGGTCACCCACTCAAATTTTATGGTACAAATCCCCCTATCTGATGCCTCTGCTTCAGTATCCCTTCCATTTGTCACGACCAATAGCATATACCCTGATCTTCATCTAAGCTCTCTAACTATTCAATATCTAATTTGTAGGGCCCGCACTCATATGTGTGTTCACCAAATTCGGTCTCACTGAACCTTGTTTTTTGTTCAATAGTTGTTTTGGACCCTAAACAGAAATGTTTAGGTCCCCATGAGGATCAAGGACCTGGTGTTCACCTTGTCACACCTTCTTCAGTTGGATGCACAGCAACGTCCCTAGTGCCTCAAGTTCTCTTGTCTCCCTCTGAATAGTTAAATTTTAGAAGTGTTGATAAGGTATATGATATTGACACTGACAAATGCCACATACCCTGAAGAGCAATGAGGTAATGAACATGTAGACCCCCAAAACTTGTTTGGATTTATTAGATTATTATTTCCTATTAAGTCCATCCTTTTATCTTAATCTTACTGTGGCAAAGAAATAAAAAGATTCTTAAATTTACTATTGAATCTCTGCACCACATGTAATTGTATATATACAAAAAATACCTGATCTATAAATAAAAATCAGAGGCACAGCTACACTTGGGGTTCCTGGAACCAAAAACATCTCCGCAATGAGCTCCATCTAGAGTCTATTTGGCATTGCATGCCCCACCCAATGTGGAGCATGTGCCACCTTGATGGGTGAGGGTCATTGCATCCTACAAAGGATATTCTCTGGACCTTTGAAATTAGGCTGCTCAGGGGGAAAAAGAGCCCATTTCTTGGAGCACATCGCTCACAACACACTAGTTTTTGAATTAGTATTAAGCTGGAAGGAAGTGTTGTAGACTAGTAAAAATGACCCCTCATCCCCCCTTTTTATATAGATGACCCTAGACTTCAGCCAGAGTTTGAGTGACCCAATCTATATTAGCATACATATTTTTTTTAAACATATTTTATTAGTTTTCTTGACATTACACCGTCCTTAATCACTGATTTACATCATATCGAATCCACCTGAACATTCCATACATCGGAACAAAATAAAGATCAGCAATGATACCAATAACTGTAAGCTACCAGCAGTATTATCGGAAATAAAATAACGGTTATACTTTCAGTGTGTTACAATGTCCACGATAGCATTGTTTGTGCCATACATATAATATGCAGTAGATATTATAGTGAATTAAACCACCCAACCCTCCCCCTATCTAATCACAAACCAACTATACCCCACCCCCCTCCCATCCCACAGACTCAGCTCTTCAGTCCTACATGTGTTTGTCAGTCAGCATAACCATACTTACATTTGTACTTAGTGACACAAGTCCAGCAAATAATTCCAGAAACATGCTATAGTAAACAGCGTCTGGTATCCACCCTCCGATTCTGTCTGTTGACAGCATAAAGAAACTAGCATTACCCAGTCTATGATGTCTGTACCTCTGTTGCTATAAATTCCTCCAACATCACATTCCATTCCATTGAAATAGGTTTCTTTCGCAATCCCCTCTGTTTCTCCCGCTTTAACTCTGCACTCTCTGCTTTACCCCATCTAACCACTTCATTGTACCAGTCTAACACTGTCGGTACTTTTGCGGCCTTCCATCTCATGGTGATTGTCCGCTTAGCAAGTATCAGTGCAAATCTACGTGCAGGGCTACCCTTCTTACCTCTAGGACCTAGTCCCAGTATACTCTAAAGGTTCTCTTCCTCACCCTGGGGCAATGCCACTTAATATTGTTTGCACTGTTGACCAATAATGTGCCAGCCTCGGGCAAGCCCATAACATGTGTAGTAAATTTGCATTCGTGTCGTGGCATCTGGGGCACATATCCGCCGTATCTGGAAACATCAGACTTAGCTTGTGGGGGGTCAAGTAGGCACAGTGCACTATCATGAGCTGAATAAATTTAAACTTTGGGTTGCGTGACACCTTCCTTGGATATTCCAAAATAAGTCCCCATTCTTTATCAGTTAATTTGCGGCCTATGTCACCAGTCCATTTATCACGAAGTGTCTGTAATGATACTGCCGCATGTACTTGAATCCCTTGATACAACCATATGGTCAAATGACTACCGTTACCCATTAGATACTGCATGTGTACTAGCTCGTGTGTCGGGGGTGCCGTCCCTTCTGGGGCCCATGTGGTCCGGACATATCGGATAATATTTGCATGCAGAAGAAATAATGTATTTGGTACTCCCTGTTCCCTCACAAATGTGTCGTAGTTCATCAATGTATTATCCGCGAATAACATTCCCACCGTGCCTACTCCTGCATCCACCCAAGTGGATATACGCCGCAGTGTTACTGTCCCTGACGGCAGCGTGATTCCCAGTAGGGGAATATTGGGGGCAAATGGGGTCTGTTCCCTTGTATATTGCAGCGCCTTTTTCCAATACCTCAATACAATTTTTAACAATGGGGGCGCTGCCGCTGGGATCCTGTTGTTTGGCAACAGAAGCGTATGAAGTCCCCCCCTTTCCCATTCGCACCAGGTCATGGCTATCTCTTGCAGATTGCGTCCTGCAATCCAGTATGCCAGCCACTGTAATTGGCTAGCATAACAGTAGGCTTTGAAGTCTGGAACTCCCAACCCTCCGTGTTTTGTACCTAATTGGAGTTTTGGCAATCCTATTCGTCTACGTCCCGTCCCCCAAATTAATTCTACGAGTAGGGTATCTAACATTTTAAACACATGTGCTGGAATCATGATTGGTAGATTAGTAAAGTAATAAAGTAGCCTGGGGTGCATTACCATTTTGGCAATAGCCACTTTTCCTGCCACAGACAGCGGCAAGGATGTCCAGAATTTTATTTCCTCTTTGAGTGTTGTAAGTTGCCATCTAATATATCTCCCGCCTCTCTGTATACTTGAATGCCAAGGTATCTAAAGGTGACCGTCGCTGTTTGAAATGTCCATTGGCCAAAGCGTAATGTGTCAGCCTGTGTATCGTCAGTAAACCAGTACGCATACGATTTGGACTCATTAATAGAGAGCCCTGACAGCATTTGGAATTTATTGAATATTGTGGGTACCGGCTCAAGGTCATCGTTAAGATTATTGAAGTATAATATTAAATCATCCGCATATGCCGAAATAATGTGTGTGTCATTTCCCAATCGTATTCCCCTGTGTTCCGCCATAGTGCGGAGTTTGATAGCGAGTGGTTCTAGGGCTAGAATGAATAGCAAAGGTGAGAGTGGGCACCCTTGCCGAGTACCCCGCGCTATTGCGTATTGTTGTGAAATATATACCCCTGTACGTGCACGTGCCGTGGGGTCCGTATACAATAGGCTAACCCATTTCACATACTCATCCGGGATTCCAAATTTCGGGAGAGTGTGAAGCATGTAGCTCCAGTGTAATGAATCAAACGCTTGACGCAGGTCTAGGGATACGCATCCCTGTGTATTGGCATCCGTGGTTGCACGTGCCATGACCTGATGTAATCGTCTAATATTAAGGGCCGTACATCGTCCCGGCACAAACCCACATTGAACCGTGTGGATTAGATTTGGAATTAATTGAAGAACTCTATTTGCTAATAATTTACTTAAAATCTTGTAGTCCGTGTTTAATAGTGAAAGGGGTCAATATCCTGCCATTTCTTTGCTATCCCTGCCCGGTTTCGGCAGTGAAACCACTACCGCTTGCAGTGTAGTAGGAGGTAGGGAGCCTGCTGCCAGTGCGGCCTGATATAGTCTCTGTAAATGGGGGACTAGTAAGTCTAAATACATTGCATAAAACTCTATTGGTAGTCCGTCATAACCAGGAGCTTTGTTGCGGGGCAGCGCCTTAATTGCCACCCTTATTTCCACGTTGGTTACAGGCATCTTTAAGTCTGCTTTGTGGTTTTCTAACAACTGTGGGAATTGCAGCCCCTCAAAAAATGACTTATAGTCAGCTTCATTAGGCTCTACCGGCACTGCATACAAGTTCTCATAGTAAGTTTTAAAGGCTGTATTTATTTCTAATTGAGTGCGGGCAGTGGCGCCCTCTAAAGTAGTGATTTCAAGAATCGGAGCCATCACCGGTGTATCCTTAATAATCCTAGCAAGGAGCAGACCCGCTCTGTCTGCTGCTGCTTACTGCTTTTGTGTGTATACGCGATAATCTAATATGCGAAGTTCTTCCAGGAGTTCCGCGTGCTTTATATGCGCTTCTTGTAGTTTGTCCCTGTGTATGTCACTTTCTGCCGCTTCCTGTTCCAATTTACCCAAGCTATTTTCAACTTCCGCAAGCCTTTCAAGTAGAGAAGAGCGAGCCCCCACTTGTGTGCTAATTGCCACTCCCCGTATCACAGTTTTAAATGCATCACATTCCACTTGACGGGTGCCAGCAGTGTCTGCATTTTCTCTGAAATAATTAACAATTGCGGTAGAGAGGGCGTCCTTAAACACCGGATCTTCCAGGAGCGAAGGTTGTAATTTCCAAGTCGGGATTGGTGTGGGGACCTTTTCCCATGTAAGTGTTACTTCAAGGGAGTTATGATCTGATAACGTTTTACCTATGTATGTGGTGTCTGTTATGTTGGCAATTAAATGCATAGAGCAGAAAATTCTGTCAATACGTGTATGCAACCCATGGGGCGGCGAAAAGAAAGAATATTCTTTACTGGTCGGGTGTACCATGCGCCATGCATCTCCTATGTTCCATCCCTCCGGCCAACCCTTAAGGGCGTCTGCCTGTTTTCTGCTCCCAGTACCCTGCAATGGGGGATGTGATCTATCCATATATATATCCAGTACAGCATTAAAGTCACCCCCAAAACCCAGGTGTAATCGCCCCATCCTGTCAGTGCATTGGTAAGTATTTCTAGAAATGTGTCTTGCTCCGAATTCGGAGCGTATACACTACCTATCACTATGTGTTCCCCATCTAACATACCATGCAGCAACACATATCTGCCATGGGAATCTATTCTTTGCTCCAATAGAGCAAAAGGGGTACAGTTTCTTATCCATATCACAGCCCCACGAGCAAATGCAGAGTAGGATGTGAAAAATAACTGACCTCTCCACTTCTTTTGTAATTTAATGGCCTCCGCATGCGTGAGATGGGATTCTTGAAGAAACACAATGTGCACCTTTCTACGATTAAGCTGCGCAAGAATTCTGTGTCTCTTCTGTATTGAGCTGAGACCCCTTACATTCCAGGATGTGTATGTATATTTACTAGGTTGTGCCATTTGTCTTTGTGTAATGTAGCTCGCTACGGGCCTCCGCCCCTCCCGGCTGACTATGAAACGTAGTAGATGCAACTGAGTCTGTATCTATATATCCTACTAAAACTCCCAATACCAGGTTCGCCCATAAAACTCTAGAGGACCAAACAATGAAAAAAAGTTCAACAGGAACTTTGTGTAATCAATAACATAGTGCAGTCGCCACAAGGGGAGCGGTAACCACCAATCTCTTAATGTACATTTTACTATGCACAACAATTACATTCGCGGAGCTCCAGCCCAGGCCCTATCTGATTGCAAATGCGATGGACATTGGGACCATCCAGTAACAAAATGTAGGGCAATTTATACTCATCTGTTAAAACACTAGCCCATCATAGAATGTTCATAGTGTTCAGCCCAGGAAGTCATTTGCAGTCTGCGGGGTAACCAAAGGGAACAGCGCCAGGCTGCTTTCAGAGTCCGAGTGGGCATTGGTGTCTTCGGAGGAGTCCACAGTCTCAGCCACAGATTTTGCATCTTGGTCTCTCAGTGCTGCCACCGTTAGTAATGCGTTCTTTTGGCTTTCTGAGATCTGTTCCGGTGAGGGGCTCACATGAGGACTAGGTTCAGATTGCCGAGTACGATCCGTTGTAGTTCTTCTAGTTCTTTGTGACCGAGGCTGTTGCTGTCGACTCGCTTGGGACGATTCTTGTGATGCATTCGGTGCGAGTGTAATTTCAGCCCATTCCATTGCTTCATCTGGGGTGTCAAAGAATAAGGCTTTCTGTGCATAGATGACCTTCAATCGTGCTGGAAATATCAGGGCATACTTCAACTTATGGGCCTGGAGCATCTTTTTCACGACATTAAATGTAGCTCTCGCTCTCTGGACCGCCAGGGTAAAGTCCGGGTATAGGGAGATACGTTTATTTTCAAACTGGATTGGGGCATTCTCCCTGGCAGCACGTAGAAGCGTGTCCCGATCTTTATAATTCAGTATACGTGCTATAATCGGCCTGGGCGGCGTGCCAGGGTGCGGAGGCCTGGGTGGAACTCTATGTGCTCATTCTACACTGTACAATTCAGTGAGGCCCACCGGTGCAACCCGGTCTCGTAGCCATTTTTCTATAAATTGGGTGGGATTGGATCCCTCACTCCTTTCCGGTATGCCCAGGATTCGTACGTTGTTGCGGTGGGATCTCCCTTCCGCATCATCCACCCTGTCTTGTAACCCCTTCAATTGCCGTTGTAATTGCTCTATTTGGGCGGTGTGAATTGTTTGCTGCGGTATGAGATCATCTAGTGCTATTTTATTTGACTTCACCTTTTCCGCCAGGTTTGCGTGGTCCGCCTTTAATAGGGTGAAGCTAGTGGTCAGCGTACCTATTTGAGTCTCTATAGCCGCGCGCGAGTCTCGTATCTCTTTCAATATCAAGTCCAGCTTATTGTTATTACAATCTGGCTCCGTGGGCGGCACCATGTCTTTATCAAAGATTTTGAAGCGGGTCACTTTGCATGATGGGTTCCGTCTCCTCAGAAGGAGGGGGGTCCGGCTGCTTGGTTTTGGGAAGCCCCATTCTCAAATGAAGCAAGTATGTATTGTGCCTTCTGTTCAATGTAGCACTGACCACACTCCGCACACCTCTGTATCGCCCCACTTCTTACGGGGTATTTCCCAGCAATCACAAGTGTACGTCGCACTACATACCGTTCCGATGATCCGTAATTGAGCCAGGCCCCAACAGGCCCTGCAACGCCGTTGTTTCTTGCTTCCTCTTCAGTGCAACCTACCGTACTGCCCGGGCTTAAGACGGTACATATAAGTGCTAATTATATACCTCAGGCTCACAGTCTCTTTCTCTTATTCTCTCCGCTATTCGTTTACAGCGTCCATTAATGCTGACTGGCGATCCGTTTTACTGCTGGGCTATTTCAATAGGTAGCATCGTGATGTACTGCTCCCAATCCAGTCCCCACAATCCCGGTAACTGTAGCATCCGCGCCAGTGAGACTGACCATTCACTCTTCGTTGGCGCTGCACGCCCCGGTCACCATCTCATATTGTCCGTGTATAGTGAACCGGCACCCAGCACAAAGCCTACGGCAATGGGTATAAGATCCCAGTCTGTATGCCCTGTAATGTTGAGTCGCTGCGCCCTCTTGTCGCAATGGGTGATTCAATTGCCAAGTGCACACTTCGTACAGGGCTCGCTCCTAATCAGGCATATTATTGAACGCGGCACTGATTACCCTCTCCGGCAATGTCTCGTACTCAAGATTTGACCTATCTAATTGTATGACGCAGTTGCAATGGTCGCGTTAGATGCCCGCATTCTGGTACAGCGTAGTAGTATGTGTCTAGCGCCACCGGTGCTGGCAGCGCTGTAGAGTGCCTTGTATGTAGGGGATCGCCACACTCCAGATATCCACTGTAGGCCTGCGCTCGTTTCACTGCTCTGGGGCGATTCCGCCCTCCATTTTGTCTTTCGCCTCTGGGTGTATCTTATCTGCAGCGCCTCCGTCCCTGGGCTCGGTATGACTCCGGTTCCCCCGCGGCCGGTGCAAAGGACGGTTACTCACTGTTCTGAGCGGCCAGTGCCGTTGTGCCTGTACAGCTTGCCCTGCGGCGGTCTCGTCAACAGCGACTGGCCCTCCTGTTTTGGCCGCTGCGTAGTCCAAGTGAGCGTCGCTGTTCTCAGCCGGTATTTAGCACAGACTCATTGTTGTGTTGTCACTGCACACCCCAGCACCTCCGCAGACCGATGCTGCACTTATAAAATGTGGAGGTCCACGCAGTAACAAGATAACTGCCTCGGTGTCAGGGCCCGGTGCGGAGCTCCGCTAGTTCACGTCCACCATGCCTGGCGGTTACCATGCCCCCTAGCATACATATACTTGACCTCTCATCTACTTACAGCCTTTATACCTCTAAAATGCTGTTTCAAATTTACGTTTGGTCAGACTACATCTTTAACTCCACCTACCTCTCAAACAAGAAACACAGCCCTATTCCTGCAAGAGAACCAAGTTTACATCTATCCCAAGGAGGCACTACAGGAGCATTAGCAATGATCAGTTTGAAGTAGCCTACAAATTAGTCAAACCATGCCCTTTGATCCATGATGACCCAGAACTCTTGCTTGAACCCTCTTCTGTGATCCACCTACCACTCACAAAAGGTTGACCACAGCCAAAACAAGAAAACCAAATCTGGGCATTGGTTGCAGTTTTTTCAGAGCAGAAATATCTAGATAGCAACCATGAAAGCAAATTACACAAGTCTATGTCGCTGAAAGACAAACCCCAGTGATCACCATATAACCCCTAACGCTAGGATCTTGGAAGACTCTTCATTGATGCTGGCTTTCACCTTGACAGTCAACCTGTAGATTTTGTGCTTCACAGGTGGACTGTCACCAGTATCCTCATCATGAGTACACCAATGAATGACTCCTGGGGTCAGGGAGAACAAAGAGGCAAACTGTCCCAGCAACTGGTGACAGTCATTCTGCTGTTCTAGGGTCAGTGTAGGGGAGAGGTTCACACCCTCCACAGACCAATCCTACTCTTCCACCCCATCATCTGTAGCCAAGAGCATGGTCGAATCGGACATCTAAAAGTGTGGTTTGTGGTGATTCACATGTGGAACTCTTAAGGTGTTCCTAGGAGTCTGCAAGTCCTCCAGGTAGGTGACATCACTCTTGCGCTCCTTGACCTCAAACGGCACAGACCACTTGTCCTGCAGAGTGCATGGGATCCACCGGGGCCATGCCCCACACCTCCTGGCCAAGCGGAAACTCTTCCAGATTGGTATTCTGGTCATACCAGTGCTTCATATCCTCCTTGCTTGCTTCTAGGTTTGCCTGAGCGAGTTTCCTGAAGCTTGCTGTCTGGATTCTGAAGGCCAGCTTGTAGCTAAATACATCCTGGAGGGTTTTCCTGGTAGCTGTCTCCCGGCCTTTCTTCACCAGACTAAGAGGTCCCCTCACACGGTGCCCATACAGCAGCTCAAAGGGACTAAAGCCAACCCCCTTGTGCGATACCTCCCTGTAAGCAAAGAGAAGGCATGGTACTTACGCCTCATGGGAGTTTGACAGACCCCCAATAATGCCCTTCATGGTACGGTTGAACCTTTCAACCAACCCATTACCTCGGGGGTGATAAGGAGTCATGAATTTGTAGTTCACCCCACACGCCTCCCACATGGCCTTCATGTATTTGGACATGAAGTTTGTACCCCAGTCAGATACCCCCTCCTTGGGGAAACCCATGGAGGAAAAAATCCCTATTAGTGCCCGGCCAACCACAGGTGCCATCATTGTCCTCAAAGGGATAGCTTCCGGGTACCGGGTGGCATGGTCCACCAAGACCAGGATGAGCCTGTTGCCCATGGCTGTCTTAGGGTCCCAGAGGCCCCACAATGTTGATGCCCAACAGCTCGAAAGGGGTGCTCATGACAGGGAAAGGTTGGAGTGGAGTCTTATTTCTCCCTCCACTCTTACCACTTGCCTGGCAAGTTTGGCAAGACCTGCAATGGGCATCAGAGTGCCTTCAGATTTGGGGCTAAAAGAAGTGGGTGACAAGTCTTTCAAAGGTCTTGTCCTGCCCCAAATGTCCTGCCAAAGGCACATCATGAGCCAGACCCAGTAAGAAGGCTCTGAAGCGCTGAGGTCCCACCAGCACATGGGCTGCCCCGGACTCAGCAACATTATGCTCACTATACAGTGAACCATTCTCCCAGTAGATCCAAAGTGATACAGACTCCTTGCCAGCTGCCTGGTCTACTGCCGTCTGCCGCAGACCCTCAAGAGAAGGGCACTCCTGCTGCTCCTTGCAGAATTCCTCCCAGATGGAACCCCCTTCTTGCTTCCAATGGGTCAGCTCAGGCAAGTATCCCAGTTTGGCCACTTGCTCCCCTATAGGTTCCAGGACGTCCCCTCAAGGTCAGCCTCCTCCCAGACCGTGGGAACTTTTGGAATGGGTTTCCCACACCCCCTGCCCCTCCTCTTTCTGGCAGGTACCTGGGCCACTCTGTCAGGCTCCAAGTCCTTCTGATCACCCTTACCGGCTGCCATAAACAGAGTGGTCACGCATGTCCACTCAGGCAGACCCTCCATCTCCAAGTGTGGCCTGCGTTCCACCTCACTCCAAGGGGATTACTCCAGGTCATTACCTAGCAGACAATCAACCGGCATGGATCAACTCACAGCTACCCTCAAGGAACCTGAGACCCCCCCATTCAAAGGGAACCTGCGCCACCTTGCACTGGTCTTCAGAGTTGTCCACAGCAACTACTTGATGAAAAACATTAGGCACCACATGATCTTTAGGCACCAGGTGACACTTGACAGTAGACACGCTGGCTCCTATGTCTCTCAGAGCCTCCACCCTCTGTCCGTTGATAGTCACCCTCTGCCTGTACTTCTAGTGTTCCCAGGCACGAGGGTCCTCTGGACAATCTCACTGTCCCCTAGTGAGACAAGGGTCATCTCAGCTGGTTTCCACCCTTCTCCTGGAACCAACTCCTCCCCAAGCACTACACTGGCTAACTCCTGTGACTGCCCACAAGTGGGTGGCAGTGCCCGCTTGGAACACTTGGAATCCCCCTTCCTGTGACCCTTCTGATCACATGAATAACACCCGCAGGGACCCCTCCCTCCAGCCTTCCCTGTAGAGATCCAAGGTTTTTTTTATCACCTGAGGGATGGGAATCCTTACCCTGGGAACTGGATTGGGGCCCTTAGAGAACTCCCTCTGTTTACCCCTGTGCCCCCCACTCTTCTGCTGGAAACCCTGCCCACCCTTGGCAGAGTCTCCCTCATACCTCCTGTGGACCCTGGTACTCATTCAGCGGTCCGCATCCTGAGCAAGCTTTCTGGGGTCAGTCAGCTTGGTGTCAATCAGATGCTGGGGCAAATCTGGAGAACAAAGACTATACAAGTGATCCCATGCAATTAAATTATACAGTCCCTGATCTGACTGTTACCTGACTGCCCTTCACCCTACCATCCAGTGCTCTGCAAAAATAATCTATACATTCATGCCAACTTTGGGAATCAGACCTCTTGTGTGTCCTAAACTTTACCTTGCACTGCTCTGGGGTGAGATCATACCTAGTGATCAGGGCATCCTTCATGGCAGAGTAGGTGAGATTCTGTGCTGGCCCTAGGGCTGTCAAAGTGTCCCTCCTTCTACCTCAAAGTGCTTCCAAAGACCTGCCCTGTCCTGATGATGACCTGGAATTGAACAGTTCGAAACGCCGTTGATTACTCAGCGTATACTTGGCATCATTGTGGTCTACTTAAACGGCCTTAACGAAGAAACCCTCATTGTATATAATCCTTATCGTTTCGTTGACCACTATATCTGTATATAATCCCTGCGCCATTCACGCTGTTTTTCACCCCTTTGTGTCACTGCGCCGTTCACTATCACTAGCACATTCAGTACACAATTGTGTGTTTTTGGTTACTTTTGCATAAACTGTATTGTAGTGCCGATATAACTATGTACATCAAAGAATTTACTTCTTAATGAAACTTTCTGTGGTCTCCCTTCTTTCCCTTCCCTGAGTGATTGGTCCTCTCCTAGTACTTGTCCCCCTAAATGATTACCGGTTGAGACGTTGTCTTTTAGTTACAAACTGCACCCGGGTTCAGCTGGGTTAACGGGTTTACTCCTGTTCTTCGACTCCAATAATAAAACTTCAGCATGAATGAGTGGCCTGATGAAGTCCCATGAAAGAGACGAAACCCGTTGGCATACTTACAATTATAACAAATGCTGGAATAAGATTGTGTTAGTTGGAAAACCAAAGGAAGAAGCAAGAATAAAACAATTGAAAACATCCTTGAGTTGGATGCTCCTTTTTTTTTTACTGATGAACTGATTGTGGAGGATCATTTGACCATCACATAAGGAATGTTATTAATGGACTTTGTTATTACAAGATGCAGTGATAATTAGGCATCTGTTTTTCTCTCCCCCTGTGCTGGCACACTGTAGACTGACATGCGCCAGCACACACTCCTTGGCACCATAGGGCAAGGG
Source organism: Calotriton arnoldi (assembly GCA_963921515.1). NCBI lineage: Eukaryota > Metazoa > Chordata > Amphibia > Caudata > Salamandridae > Calotriton > Calotriton arnoldi. The sequence goes on from CAWUFW010006273.1 coordinate 328,675, forward strand.
TATGTGCATTCTGTCAAGCATAGGTTTTGTACTGGATGGGTAGTCTTTCTTATTACCTTCCCACTTTGTACATGTGCTACACAGTGCAGCAAATATGCAAAGTGTGAAAAGTATAGAGAAATTAAAACATTTCTCCTCTGTAATACCTGCCGCAAGGAAGTGTAAGGTTCTGGTGCAAACCACAGTTTACATTTGTAAGAAAAAGTGTGGGTGTTTGCATGGGAATGCTCATATACCACGCATGGAACGTCCCTTTGATGCAAAATTGTGCATGGTGCCACTTTGTAATACTTTGGCCAAGTTCCCAATGCAAATATCAAATTGTAGTGAAAAGAAAATGCTACCACAACACTTTGTGCAGGGTTTGCGCTACAAAATGTAATGTAAACCCAGAGCTTAGTGTTATTAAATATGAGTGCAAAATGGTAACTTGCGTCCTACCTAAACCTTTTTGCCTATTTAGGTATTTTCTATAATTTTTCTTAATTTGCCAAATGAAGCCTTGTGCTATTGCTATTAGGGTCACCTTCTTTAGGGGGTCTTAAAAAATATTGTTCCACAATTTGTGGATTAGTAGTAGGATAGACTCACTCATTCTTCTCAATCATTTCGTTAGATGAGTTCTCAACTTTAGACAAACCTTGCCATTTACAAAGTCGTTACTATTTCCCTTTATTTTTTCCTCATAAACACTTGTTAGAATTCAATATTTCCATCTTGCATTATAACTTTTGCCCATCTTATTTTTTATATACCCGTTGTCTTTTCCCCTTCTGACATTCAAGTGTGAGAAAACTAACTCAAATTTTCCCTTTTCACCTGGAATATTGGAGCATTATTTTAAAATGGGACATTTCCTCCCTGTTCGCCTATATTTTTCAGATAGAGGCAGCGATGTTACCAAACGTCAACAGACCTTTTCTCTATAAAAACGCTGATCTCTGTGGACTGTACTGTGGGATAGTGTCTAGCAAAGCGCTGCTCATGGGGGGTTAATACTCTGGAGCTTGACCCTTCTATCATTCTAAATGTTATAGTAGAACAAGTACATGCACTTCATCTCTCTCTCTCTCTCTCTCTTTTCCCTCTCACTCGCTTCAGATCTCTTTCTTCCTCTCTCTCTCTCTCTCTCTCTCTCTGTCTCTGTCCTTTCTCTTTTTCTCCTTCTCTGTCTTACTTTTTCTCTTTGTTACGTTTCCTTATTCTATTCTCTGTAGCAATGGCTCTCAAGCTCTTTTTTCTGCCTCTTGATCCATCTCTACATACCTATCTGTCTATTTCTTCTTTTATGTGTTTGTCTTTCTTTCCCTCGTTCTCTCTTATTTTCTCTAGGTGACTCACTCTCTTTTTTATTGTTGTCTGTAACTCTCTCCTTCTTCTCTCTGCCTCTGTCTCGTTTTATCTTACTTTCTGTAACGCCCTCTCCCTTCATCAATCTCCATCTCCATCTCTGACCGTGACTATTTCTATTTAGTGTGCTCTCTACCCCCCAAACCTCCCCCCCCGCTGTTGTGCCTCGAAAAGATTGTTTCAGTCCTACAACCATTTTTGAGATAATTTGAATTAAGCTTCTGGTGTGATTTTCTAACACAGATGTTGTGTTACTGACTGGAAACGTGCCTGTTTTCTTTGATTCATTTTTTGATAATCCATTGCCCCTCAGAGACAAGAAGACCCCTGCATTCTAACAGACACATATTATTCTGCAGTTCACCAAATTGAAAATATTGTTTAATCTTCCATACCTCTAATGTTGACTGTGCGCTTTTTAAGGAAGCCCAAGACATGGGGTGGCATATTTCCTGCTGTGGTAGGAAAGCAGGCTTTTGATCGATGAGCAAAGATCTGAATGGCCTCGTGTCACGTATGTACGATGAAGGTTATTCTTAAGGGACTCATTTAAACAAGATGGATGGTCCTGATAAGGTTACAAGACATCCCCTAGACAGGACCAGGAAATCCCAGCCACTGCTACTCAATTAATCTTCCCATCCTCTGCTTCCTAATTGCTTAATTTACCCTTCATTCCCTGGAGTCCTCTGTTGACACTTAGAAAAGCTTGTATTCAAGCTTTGTCAGAAAGTGTACGTTCTGTCTATACATGAAAAATGGTTCTTCCGCCTCGTGACTTAGCTTTCTTTGGCAGGGGGTGTAATACATTCTCTCCATTAATCTCCACACCACAAGGAACCCTAGCGAAAGCTTATCAGGTTATTCCACATCTAACCTAAGATGTAAGCAGAAGTCCCTGGTATGCAAAGTCTCACAGAGGACCACCCACTTTAAAGGAAAAGCCCCAAATAATGCAAAAATCGAAAAGCAATCTCAATTTAAACACCACTTTGTTAAACATATGTCCAAATGAGCACTCAGCAAGATGGACCTCTGACATCAATGAACCAACAAGTTCACATGTTTTGTATTGCGTAGAACTATTTGCTGAAAGTAATTAGGCCCTGTTTAAACGTCACCTCCAGAAATGGCTCGTTATGGTTCAGGGAGCCCCAGAACGTTCACTTAAGTTTGAGAGTATTAAGTAAAGCATTATTTGTGTTTTGAGTGGGATTGGCCAAAGATATCTTTGAGCTTGAGACCGCCATTACATTACGTTTATTGTATGACTGAGCATTACTTATCGATCTGCAGTTATTCACTTTGCACATACATCTCTACTGAATTATGAGTGGACTTTGAATCCTTTGTCATTTTGACCACACCCCCTAGGCAGCCATCCCGTTTGATATATATATATACTCAACTGCGGATTGTTTAGGTTACTTTAATCACGTTAGCCATAACGCGTTTCGGCCGTCACAACGGCCTTGATCACATGATGTTTCCATGCCATAGATTGCCTTTTGTTTCCAGGAGTCAAGCCAACATAGAAGAAAGACTCCTTCCCTTATGTCACAAAATACAATTCATTTTGTCAAGTTACAATCACTCGCAAATTCTACTGCGATGCGGCATTAAATAATTTTGAGTGCATAAGACATATTCAAAACTCAGGAGTATGTGCCTACTTCAAATTTAAAGTGCATAAAGTACACCCGTGAGCAGCTCTTAATTTATATTCCATCACTAAAAAAATTAAGGACAAGTGTCTGGTTCAGATTTAAAGTGCATAATATTCAAATCCATGGTACTACCATTGATATCGTAGGCAAGTGCCCGTTTAGCGCACTTATTCCGGATGAGAAATTAATTTGCTCATTATCACTGGCACATATCTTGCTATTTTCCAATCGCCTTGTCATAGGTCATGCCTTTCAAGACCGGCTAGTGCCATTTTATACCATTTTGCCATTCTTAATATCAGTGGAAACAGGCAATCTTAGCAAGGAGTAAATAAAAGTACAGCTTAACTTCGTAAATACCTCCAGATACAATCAGCTGTTTCAACAAGAATATCATAGACAAGAATGGAATTCCTTGTCATAGTTCAGCCCATTCGGTATCTAACTGTCAAGTGTGAGAATATATCTAATTTCGAGCTCGCGTAGTGTTCTTATGCGGACACCACCCCTCCTACTCACTGGTACTGCATCTATTACAAAGTACTTGACTTGTGTTGGATCTTTCTGATGCATCATCATACAGTGTCGGGCTACAGGGTATGACCGATCGCCGTTAGTTATTGCCCTTATATGTTGCAGGATTCGTTTATGAACCTGCAATGTTGTGCTTCCCACGTATTGTAAGGTGCAAGTGCATGTTAGCACATAGACCGCAAATTCGGTCTTGCAGTTGTAGGCCCCCAAAATCTTTGTCTCCCTTCCTCCGAAAGGAGTAGAGTAAGCTGACCTATACTGCATGCCCTGCAGCGACTACACTTCTTGAAGCCTGAGGGTGGTCTCAACCAACTCTGATCACGTTCCATTTCAGGGCTCGTTTTCACTATTGCATCTCTTAATGACAGGGCTCTATGGTAAGTTAAGGGGGGATGTCTCAGAAATATTTTCCCTATAACCGGATCTGTTTTGAGTATATGGCAATTTTTATTAAACAGATCCCTGAGCTCTTTATTTTGGGTGTTGTACGTGGTCAGGAATCTCATCTGGTGTTCACATTTTTCCTCCCTCGGTTCTTTCTTGGAAAATAGGATCACATCTCGTTTCTTTTTATTTGCTGCCCGACACACCTCCTCAACCACTGTTCTGTTGTAGCCCCTCTCAAGAAATCTCTGTCTCATTTCATTCTGACACTTGGCTAGTTCAGTTAATGTGCTGAATTTTCTGTTTGTTCGCAACATTTCTCCATACGGTATACTGAGTTTGGTGTGGGCCGGGTGAAACTAGAAGCATGTAAGGTTGTGTTCCCTGCTGTCTCCTTCCTGTGAAGTTTTGTCTCTAGCTTACCTGCCTGAACACACACTTCTATGTCTAGAAATGTTACACTGCTTTTACTGATGGTATGCGTAAACTTTAAATTCAATCCATTAGTATTTAGACGATCGACAAACTGTTCTGCGAAATTAGTGGTGCCCCTCCAGATCACAGATAAATCGTCTATGAATCTTACCCACATTACTATGTGATCGTCCCATGCCTGTGAGTGTTCTCTGCGGAGCACCTGTACCTCCCACCAGCCTACATGAAAGCATGCGTAACTGGGGGCGAAACAGGTGCCCATCGCAGTCCCCCGCTGTTGTTGATATAGCTCACCCCCAAAGAGAAAAAAGTTATCTTCCAGGCACCTTTTGCCATGGACATCAACATTTGGGTGTGTTTGAACAAGCCTACTGGTCTATCATGTAGGAAATGCTGCATGGCTCTCAGTCCATCAGTATGGGCTATGCTAGTGTATAGGGTCGTTATGTCCAGTGCTATTAACACATAGTCTTGTTCCATGGGTGTGTCATAGATAATTTTCAGAAAGTCACCACTGTCCCTTATGTAGGATGGTAAATTTGCTACATACGATTTTAGAAAGAAGTCAATATATTTCAATGTATTTTCCATCATGCTCCCGTTTGCTGATATGATGGGTCGTCCGGGGGGGCAACTGGCATTCTTGTGCACCTTCTGTATCAGATAGAAGACCGGAGTCCTGGGAGTATCATTCTTAAGGTACATAAATTCATCATGTGAGAGCAAGCCCTCCTTCATCCATTGATCTAATTCTTGGGAGTATTCAGCTTGTGACTTAATCATTACTTCCTGTTTGCATCTTTTATAGCAGTCCCTCTGTCCAAGTTGAGTGCGTGCTTCCTGTAAATACATGCTGATAGGCCACAGAACAACGTTACCCCCTTTGTCGGAGTTCCGTATTACCACATGTTTCTTCAGCCTTAACTTCGACACCAAATCATGATATTTCCATTTGCTGGCTGTTCTCCTTGTTCTGCCTTCATTGACTCCCCTGTAGACTCTTTTCAGTCCCTCAGTGATCAGTTCGTGAAACGTGTCTATGTTATCTTTTGTGGTGGTTGGTGTCGCTCTTGATCGTGGCCTAAATGGTGTGGATGCCGCTTCTCCAATTTCAATATTCTGTTCCCGGATGATGTCCTGAATCGTTAGTTCAGCATCAGGATCATCATTCTCTATTTCTAACTGCCTGAGAGTTCTTAGAACAGAGAGATCCGCAATGGTTGTGCCTCCCGTTGTTATTCTCGATTGACTCGCCTCCCTGGCTGTTGCATTAGACGATTGTTTAGTTAATGTATGTAACTGTAAAAGCTTGAGTTTCCTTATGTACTTGAAAATGTCAATCCTCGTCTGAGGGTAGTTGAGTGTGTTCCTTGGACAAAACGATAGTCCCAACATTAAAATTTCTTCTTCAGTTTTGGTCAATGTTAAATCAGTTAGATTCACAATCGATTTCCCTATTTCAGGTTCATTATTTGTTACTTTTGCTTCCATGATTTCTTGGTGTTTCTGTTTTGCCTTCCTGTCTCTTTGTCGTGGCATCCTCCGTCTGCACCTCCTACTGTTGACTTCTGAGACCTTGGATTTCGAGGTCTAAGCATTGCACGACGGTCCAACCATAAAAAATCCACTTCATCCGACATTGTCATTTTTCTCTCCGGAGTGTCTCCACTTTGACCTTGTCTCTGCTGAGGTCTTCATTACTGGTTTCCACTTCAGAGCTTAACTCTGTCTCAGTATCTGTTGTTTTTGTCCCACCGTTTTTTCTACCATCCTGCTGCTGTTGCTGTTTTCTAAGGCGCTCAAATCTCCCTGCAAACGTAAAGATTTGGCCATTTTCATAGTCGATTCTGTCTCTCATAAATTTTTCACCTTCCTTTGTTTGATGACATCCTCATGCTTTTTCAATCTGGTTTGCATTTCAGTTTTAAATTTGGTAATCGTCTCTTTCTCAGACCTAGTATTAAGATCAGACTCCAGGGATTCAATTGCCTGTAAAAATTTTGATCTATCCTTGTCGGCGTATTTAATTAGTATCTGCACCAATCTTGCTGATGCCTCCAAGTTACTGGTTGCCCAGTCTTCCAGCATGTCCGGGTCCAGGTTTTCAAAACTCGGTGCAATGAGGATTCTTAAGCCACAGGGAATTCTGCCAACATCCTGGTACTTGGTCAGAGATTTGACTTCCCACCACTTTGTAATTTCCTTGCGATTCCCTTTTTCTAGTGTTTTCAACAACTGTTGTAAATCTGTTGACTGGGAAAGATTCCCATTCCTCTGTACCTCTCTCCTTACTCCTTGCATGCCTTGATCGCTGAACATATGTTCAGCCTCCTCCTCTGTCTCACATACTACAATGGCTGACATCTCTCTTGTTAGATAAAGTTCTGAGACTATCAATTAAATATTCCTCTGATGACAGTCTTGTTCCGCCCCCACACCCGTACTGCTCCGCTCACCTGGGGTCTTCACAGTTCATCAGTCAACCCTCCGGTCGACCGCCTGCTGTTACGATCCTCCAGCTACTCCAGTCCTGGATTTCCAGTACGGGGGGCCTGCGGCTGCTATCTGCTTCACTCCGAACTGCCGCGTAACTACACGGCACGTCCTAAATCGACTGAAGTCGCTGGTCCAAAGACGTGGGTAGTCCGCTCGCAGGTACAGCCTCCCCGCAAATATCAACTTCAAGCTTGACAAAATTCCATACAAACGGAGCCGACTCAACTGCGGATTGTTCAGGTTACTTTAATCATGTTAGTCATAATGTGTTTCGGCCGTCACAACGGCCTTGATCACATGATGTTTCCGTGCCATAGATTGCCTTTTGTTTCCGGGAGTCAAGCCAACATAGAAGAAAGATTCCTTCCTTTATGTCACATAATACAGTTCATTTTGTCAAGTTACAATCACTTGCAAATTCTACTGCGATGTGGCATTAAATACTTTCGAGTGCAAAAGACATATTCCATATACAGATCAAAACTCAGGATATATATGCTCCTCTCTATCTACGCAAATTGACTTTCTTTTGAGAGTTTACGGGGGACCTTTGTTTGCTCCAACATTTCTAGGCATCTAATTCAGTTGTTTGGATTTATAAGTTTCTGCTTTACCTTCTTTGATGCGGCTTACATGGTCTTGATGAAGATGGTGCATAGGGTGTGCAAAACAGGGGCTTTCTTTTTAACAAAAAAATTGACTAATTTTGTGATCTCCACTCGGATCAATTAGGCTTTTTCATAAATTTATTAAGTGTCAATGACTTCTATGTATTTATCTTATATGAATTCTATGATGAAATAAATTGATTAAAGATATTTTTGATTTTCATGTCTGACTGGAATGATATCCAGCTTTCACCTACGTATATATTTGTATACCTTTTTGTAAGGTTGGTTATCCTAGCCATCCTGTCTTTTGTCAATAATAACTAGGTATAGATTGTTTTTGTTGTTTTATTTGAGGTCAGTGGGTACTATATTACCTGCCTTTCCTACCCACTACTAGTTTAAATATTCACTCTTGGCTTGCAGACATCATGGCTGATAAACGTATACACTATAGCCTTATTGTTCGCTGCCAAGGCCTATATTGGTTGTTAAAGGCCCTGAACCAGAGTTATAGGCATGTGATGTTTGTGCCTTTTTGTCTCTTTACTGTGTAAGAGGAAACATTGGTTTTAACAGCTGCCACTGACTGACATCTGCTCTATTGTGTAGGTCATAATGGCAAGGCCAACATAGCCATCCATCTTTTTGTGGACCTTTACAGTGTGATAAAATAACATTGATTTTCTGTAACTAACAACAGGAGAAGAGAGGCATGAAGCATTATATAAAAAAATAAGTCCCCGATTTGTCGGGCGAAAAGCCATCCGACAGCTAGCCAGAGGCTTTCCGCCCGACACCGATGGTTTCCCTGCTTCCGCCGTATTACAATATCGGCAGTCGAAGGGAAACCCGTGGGGCATTCCACTGAGCTTCTGACGGGATCAAGTAGCCTGTTGGAGCATCGGAATGACACATAATCCCATAATGACGGCAGAGACAGCCTCGTTTCCGCCGTCGGGATTATGATGTCACTTTGGAAAGTCTGTCGTAAAGTGACTTTGAGGGCCCCTAGCAGGGCAATTTTCCCCCTGGGCCTCCACTACGGTGTGGCAGGCACCACATGGTGCCTGCCACACGGTGCAGGAATGTTTAAAGACATTCATTTTTCAAAGGCAGCTTGTGCTGCAGGCCTTTTCTTCCCACCGCACAAGCTGCCATTGAAATATGGATGTTTCTGACAAAAGGGCGGTTGCATCGAAATTCTGCGGTTGGAACCGCCGACCTATGGTCAGGCGATTCTAGTCCGCAGCGGTGTTAGTCAGATGCAAGTTTGACCGACATCATAATAAGGCCCATAATTGTTTAGAAAAAAGTTTGTTTTACTTTGATGTCTTGAGCTGTATGTCTTCCATGAGGTACATGTAAGTGCATGTAATTCACTGTTCTCTCTATCTAGTGGCTTACTCAGTCTCACATATAATAACAATTCCTGTAATGACACATGCCTTCTGGGGTATCATACCCTGTGATATCCCAGGGGTCAAAAGATGTGACTTACAACTCAGCATTTTTGGAAGCCGGCCACTTTTCACTCATCTTATGTACTTATGTCCACTTATCTGTACTGCATTCTTATGACACAAAGTAACCACACTGCACTGCATTCAAGAGACACTAACTAATCACACTGCACACTAAAAAATGTTAAGACACAGCACTGAGCTATAGCAACAAAACACACCACAATGGACCTTAGGAACCCTGATCCCCAGAGTTCACTATGTCCTAGTGACGCTAATTCTCTCCACTCCACTGCATCCTAGAAAGAGTGAAATACTAACCTACAGTGCGTATGTGAAGCTTTTTCTCACCACACTGCACTCTAAGTCATCACACTTCCCCGCAACCTACCAACACAAATCTACCACACTACACAGCATAATATGGCACCAACTCCCTACTCAATGCTGAATCTTAAACTAACTCACCCAACTGCACTGAATTCTTTAGACAAAGGTGAGTTTTGGAATACATTTTGGAGTGAAATATGGTATGCAGTTGTAATGCAAATTGTTCACCTGTGATCCCATTGAGAGGTCACATTGGTAATATAGTTTTTGGACTGTGGCCTCTGACTATATGGCCCTGTGGTAATCTCTCACCGCTCTAGGCTAAAACCATGCCCAGCAACGGTTGGCCACCGGTGGTAGATTGAGTAAAGACTGTAAATCACCAAATTAGTACTTGCCATATTAATGTAGTACATTATAAACGCTCTAGCAATTCACTGAAAAATAAACCGTTAAAGCTAGTTATGGTTCAGAGAATACAAACTCAAAATTGACCTTTAACTGTGCTTTTTTAAAAGAGCATCATGTTTTTTAATGATGTACCACATTCACCTGCCCTCTACCCATTCAGTGCTGTGCATTACTTTCAGTCAGGTCCTGCGCCCAAGCTGCTTTGGCTGTGCTAAGCGGAAGTTGGTTGCAGGGCCCACCTGACCTTGCCTTTGGCTTAAATTGCTAACTGGCATATTTCATGAAGTTTCATCAAATTGCACCATGACATTGAGAAAAGAAAAAGTAGCATAACTATTGTAAGTCAAATTTTGTGGATATCCATCAAATGGTGCAAAGTTATAAGTCGATTGTTAGAAATTGGGTTGTAGGTTGACTGGAGTATGAGCCCTAGTCAAGCATCACCCACAATACTAGTCAGGTTAAGAAGCAGATTACCTCTACATTAACCTCTGGTAGATTGGCACAGAGCAGTCAGGCTTAACATAGAGACAATATGTGAAGCATTTGTGCAACCCTTCAAACAGTAAAACAGTGACAACACCTCACAAAAAGATTACACACCAGGTTAGAAAAATAGAACTTAATTTATTAAATAAAATAAAACCAAAACGACAAAATATCCAATTAGCATAATTTGAGATATTAATTTTTAAAGAATACACTGTAAAATAGAGCTTAGAAGCAATAAGCCCTTACTTGGGATATCTGGTAGAGACAGACCAGAACAAAGTCAAAAGTTCAGGCAGACTGCACTAGAGCGCGGGCCAGATAAAGGGATCCAGTGAGGCCCGCTGAAAAAAGTACCTTGATGCGCAGTCAAGGCGTCGTCATCAAGTATGCTGTTGACGGAGATGCAGAGATCATTTCCAAGCATCCAGGACTTGCATGGCACCACTTTGCAGGGCAGACGTATGGATGGCAGAGTCCAGGTGCAGAAGCAGGTAAGTTGGAAGTCTTTTATGTCCCTGAGACTTCAGATCAGGAGACCATCCGGCTAGCCCTTGGAGTCACTCTGAGTTCAAGAGATGCAGGTGCAGTCCTTCTCACAAAGGCTGGGGAACAGCAGTCAACAGGGTAGCACAGCAAAGCAGTAGTCCAGCAAAGCGAAGTTCAGCAGAGTGGCAGTCCTTCAGCAGCACAGCAGTCCGTATTCCTGGCAAAGTCTTCTCAGGTCCAGAAGTGTACTGAAGTCATGGTGTCAGAGGTCCAGTACTTTTATCCAGTCGGGCCTTTGAAGTTGGAGAGACTTCAAAGACAGGTCTTTGAAGTGCACAGAGGGCCTCCCTTTCTGCCTTGCCTCCATACTCACTACTGGGGGGTATGCAGCTCATTGTGTGAGGAAAGGACACAGCCGATTCTGGTGTAAGTGAGGCTGGGTCCAGCTCTCCCTCTCATTCTCCCAAGATGGCTAATCAAGTCACACCTAAGCTCACACTGTGTGTGGCTGTTTAGGGGGACTACACAAAGCCATGCTGTCACCCACCCACACTGATAAGACACAGGCAGCAGGCCCCAAATGGCTATAATAAGAATATGCCAGCTTTCTAAAAGTGGCATTCACTGAACTGTAATTTGAAATCTGACTTCGCCATACGTTAGGATCTTAAATTAGGAAACCAGAGACACCAGACTTTGGAGTCTTATCTCTTCCCAATTGGAAATTACACTTATAAAATGTCATAAGTTATTCCCAATGTTATCATAAGGGAGAGATAAGTCTTGCAGTAGTGAAAATGACTTTGGGAGTTTTTTTTTACTAATAAGACATGTAAAACTTACAGGTTCACGCCCTGCCTTTTAAATACATTGCACCCTGCCCTCTGGGTTGTTCAGGGCCTACCTTAGGGGTGACCTATGTGTATAAAAAGAAAAGGTTTGGGCCTGGCAAAAGGTTTATTTTGCCAGGTCGGCATTGAAGTGAAAGACTGCACATACAGGCTCTGCAGTGGCAGGCCTGAGACATGGTTAAAGGGTTACTTCAGTGGTTGGCACAATCAGTGCTTGTTAGAAATGGGGGTCTATAGTTGGCAGAGGTAGGTACCTTTGTCCAAATAGGGACCCTTGCTTCTAGTCAGGGTAAGGGGGATACACACTTTAGATAACCCCTGCTCACCCCCTTGGTAGCTTGGCACGAGCAGACAGGCTTATCCCACAGGCAATGTGTAAAGTATTTGTACCAACACTCACAGTAACACAGTGAAAACACCACAAAAGGACACCACGCCAGTTTAGAAAAATAAAGTATCTTTATCTAAACTAAACAAGACCAAAACAACAAAAATCCAACATACACAGTAAAAAATATGACTTTCAAATGGTTTCAATAACTTGTACCATAGAAAACTATGAATGCGTGACTTTTCACCAAAGTACCTGTAGATGCGTCAAAGTTCCAAAAGCCAAACAGCCGCAGAGTTGGAAAACAAAGAGATGCGACACTCCTGAGACCTTGGGGAGCTGATGCGACAGTTCTGCGACACGCAGAGGACGAGTTGTGTCGAATCCGGTCTGTATGGGGAGTGATGCTTCGATTCTTCGTGACGGTTCCGGTTCACAGGTGATACGTTGGGAAAGCGTGCCGCACAGGTACAATGCCTGAAAATCCGGGATTTGTCGGCGATTGATGCGGCGGCGTCAAGCGGCGCTGCTTTGGTCCTCTTCAGTCGCGATCCCTCGATGAGTCGATTCTTGCAGCCGTCACAGGCGCAGCGACAGTTTTCTCAGCGGCACGGCGATGCGTGGAAATTCTTCTCGCGCCGTGGAGATGCGTAGAGAAAACAGCCGCAAGAAGAGCGATGCGTCGATTTTAGCAGTTCTTCACATTTCTTCTTTCTTCCAGCTCCCAAACAGCAACAACAACCTCCAGAGGCCCAAAACTGGCACAGGTACCTCTTGGCAGGCTAGAACTCGCAGCAGCAGAGTTCAGAGGAGCTGGGGGTGAAGTCTTTGTGTCCCTGAGACTTCAGAACAGGAGGCCAGCTCACTTCAGGCCCTTGGAGATCTCATTCAAGCAGGGGACACAGCACACAGCAAAGTCCTTCCCCTTTCCTTGGCAGAAATAGCAATTGCAGGCCAACCCCAGACACACAGCAAGGGCAGTACTTCTCCTCAGTTTCTCCAGCTCTTTTCCTTGGCAAAGATTCCTCTTGAATTCCAGGAATGATCTAAAGTTCAGGGGTTTTAGGTCTAATACTTATACACCAAAATGTCTTTGTTCTCTTTGTGCAGGGGGTTCTGAGCCCAGTTCAAACCATTTCTGCCTTCACTGGTGCAGCATGACCACAGGAGGTGGAGACAGCATTGTGCAAGGGAGACAGGCTCCATTCAGGTGCAAGGTAAATCTCCTCCCACCACTCTATATGCAGCCAGGGTCTATTCAGCTCAGAGCTGAGTCATCCAGGAAGGGCCAGGCACACCTCAACCCCCCAGAGGCTGTCTACAGGGAATGCACATCCTGTGTCTCTGTCACACTGAAACCAGACAGTCAATCCACAAACTTGCAGAGGCACCCAGGATGGTTGAACAAGAAAATAGCCACTTTCTAACAGTGGTATTTTCAAACACACAATTTAAAAACCATCTTTACTAAAAGATGTGTTATTAAATCCTGAGTTCTGGGATACCAAACTCAATTTTTAATCTTATCCCTATGGGAAGATATGCTTGTAAAATGTTACAAAGCATTCCCCATTCTGTCCTATGGGGCAAGCTAGCCTTTCAATTGTGAAAAACGAAATTGGCAGTATTTCACTATCAGGACATGTTACACACACCAGTACATGTCCTACCTTTCACATACACTGCACCCTGCCCAAGGGGGTGCCTTGGGCCTACCATAGGGGTGCCCTATATGTAAGAAAAGGGAAGGTTAGGGCCTGGCAAGTGGGTGCACTTGCCAAATCGACATGGCAGTTAACAAACTGCGCACAGGCACCGTGGTGGCAGGCCTAAGACATCTTTTCAGGGCTACTCATGTGGGTGGCACAATCAGTGCTGCAGGCCCACTAGTAGCATTTGATTTACCAGCCCTGGCACACTCAGTGCACTTTACTAGGGACCTACTGGTAAAACAAATATGCCAATAAGGGAGAACCAATACCAATTTATACAGGAAGCACTTGCACTTTGACACTGGTCAGCAGTGGCAAAGTGCCCAAAGCATCTAAGCCAGCAAAAACGTAATCCAGCACAGCATCAAAAATAGAAGAGGTAGAGGAAAAAAGTCTGGGGAAACCACGCCAAGGATGCCAGGTCTAACACGTGTCCCCTCCAGCTGCAAAGTGGGGAGAACTACCCACCCTCTTGGGAGTTCTCATCACTAAGGCGGAGGAATGTGGACAGACCATCAGCATTGGCGTGTTCGGTACCAGGGCGGTGTTTCACCGTAAAGTCCATTCCCTGTAGGGAGTTTTGGATTCTCACCCCTTATCTGCATCAATCATCTGAGGGGCCTGTAGTCTGTCTGAACCCAGATGTGAGTCCCAAACAAGTAGGGCCTTAGCTTCTTCAACGCCCAGACCACAGCAAAAGCTTCCCTTTCAATTGCACTCCACCTCTGTTCCCTGAAAAGAAGCCTCCTACTGATGAAAGCTACAGGTTGGTCCAAGCGCTCATAGTTCAATTGTGAGAGTACTGCTCCCACACCATGCTCTGAAGCATCTGTCTGCACAACAAATTATTTGGAGAAATCAGATGCCTTAAGCACGGGCGAAGGACACATGGCAGATTTCAGTGCATCAATAGCAGCCTGGCAGGCATCAGTCCAGATCCCCTTCTTGGGCTGCTTCCTTGAAGTCAGCTCTGTCAAGGGGGCAACAATGGTGCCATACCCCTTGACAAACCGTCTGTAGTACCCGGTGAGACCTAAAAAGGCTCTCACCTCTGTCTGGGTCTTGGGGGGCTCCCAAGCCAGAATGGTGTCAATCTTCGCTTGTAGGGGCACCACCTGGCCGCTCCCTACCTGGCGTCCCAAGTACACCACGGATCCTTGCCCTATCTGGCACTAACTAGCCTTGATAGTGAGGCCTGCCCTTTGCAGAGCCTTCAACACTTCACAGAGGTGTTGCAAATGTTCCTCCCAACTGGAGCTGAACACAGCAATGCCATCCAGGTAGGCGGCGCTGAATTCCTCTAGCCCGGACAGTACCTGGTTGACCAGTCTCTGGAAGGTGGCAGGGGCGTTCTTCAACCCAAAGGGCATAACCCGGAACTGGTAGTGCCCCTCTGGTGTGGAAAACGCTGACCTCTCTTTGACCCCATCGGTTAAGGCAATCTGCCAGTACCCAGACGTTAAATCAAATGTACTGAGGTACCGGGCAGCTCCCAACCGATCAACAAGCTCATCAGCTCTGGGGATGGGGTGTGCATCAGTCTTGGTGACTGCATTGAGCCCACGGTAGTCCACACAGAACCGGAGCTCTGGAGTGGCACCGGGTGCAGCAGCTTTTGGCACTAAGACCACTGGGCTAGCCCAAGGGGCTGCTGGAGGGCTCTATCACCCCTAACACCAACATCTTGGAAACTTCTTCCTTGATGCTGGTCCTGACTTTGTCAGCTACCCTGTAATATTTCTGCTTCACAGGAAGACTGTCTCCATTGTCCACATCATGGACGCACCAATTGGTGACTCCTGGGGTCAGGGAGAACAGGGAGGCGAACTGTCCCAGCACCTGGCGACAGTCCCTGTGCTGCTCCGGGGTCAGGGTTCACTCCATCCACTGATCCATCATGTTCCTTGGCTGACAGGAGGTCAGGAAGAGGCTCACTCTCCTCCTCCATTCCATCATCTGTTGCAAGGAGCATAGTTACTTCAGACCTCTCAAAGTGTGGCTTGAGGCGGTTTACACGCAGGACCCTCAAAGGGTTTCTAGGAGTCTGCAAGTCAACCTAATAGGTCACCTCACTCTTGTGCTCCACACACCTCATATGGACCAGTCCACTTATCTTGGAGCGCACAAGGCTCCACTGGTGCCATTACCCACACTTTCTGGCCAGGCTGAAATTCGACCAGAGTGGCATTCTGGTCATACCATCTTTTCATTTCTTCCTGGATAGCTTCCAGGTTTGCCTGAGCGAGTTTCCTGAAGCGTTGAGTCTGGTTTCTGAAGGCCAGCATATAGCTGAACACATCTTGTGGTGTCTTATCAGGAGTTCTCTCCCAACCCTCCTTCACCAGACTCAGAGGTCCTCTCACAGGGTGACCATACAGCAGTTCAAAGGGACTGAACCCTAAGGACTTCTGTGGTACCTCCCTGTATGCTAACAGCAGGCATGGCAAAAAGACGTCCCACTTCCGTCTCCTGGGTTCGCAAGACCCTTGATCATGCCCTTCAAGGTTTGGTTGAATCTCTCAACCAACCTGAAACCCTTGAGGATGGTAAGGAGTGTTGAACTTGTATGCCACACCGCACTCCTCCCACAAAGATGTCATGTACTTCGAAATGAAGTTTGTACCATGGTCAGAGACCACCTCTCTCGGGAACCCCACACGGGAAAAGATCCCCATCAATGCACAGCCCACCACGGGGCTGTGATTGTCCGGAGAGGGACAGCTTCCAGGTACCGGGTGGCATGGTCCACCAAGATAAACTTGTTGCCTAAGGCTGTCTTGGGTTCCAGTGCCCCACAATGTCAATGCCCACCTGCTCAAAAGGGGTGCTCACCACAGGAAAGGGTTGGAGGGGAGCCTTACACTTCCCTCCACTCTTGCCACTTGCCTGGCAAGTTGGGCAAGATCTACAGTGTGTGCCAACGTGCCTTCTCATTTGGGGCCAGTAAAAGTGGGTGACAAGTCTCTGAAAGGTCTTGTCGCACCCCAAATGTCCTGCTAGGGGCACGTCATGAGCCTGACACAGTAGGAAGGTCCTGAAGCACTCGGGTACCACCAGCACTCGGGCTGCACCGGGCTCAGCGACCTTAGGCTCACTATACAATAATCCATCTTCCCAGTAAATCAGATGTGATCCAGACTGATCACCTGCTGACTGGTTTGCAGCCTGTTGCCACAAACCAATAAGAGTAGGGCACTCCGTCTGTGCTCTGCAGAACTCCTCCCTGGAGGGACCCCCTTCCTGCCTCCAATGGGACAGCTCCGGTAGGTCTCCCAGTTCGGCTACCTGCTCCCCTGTGGGCTCCAGGGCATCCCCCTCAGGGTCTGCTTCTTCCTGGACCACGGCCCCCTGCCCTTCCTCTTCCTGGCAGGCACCTGGGCCACTGTTTCAGGCTCCAGATACTCTTGATTACCCCTACTGGCTGCCATTGACCCAGTGGTCACACAGACCAACTCAGGCAGACCCAACATCTCCAAATGAGCCTGGCGTTCCACCTCCTTCCATGGGGAACTCTCCAGGTCATTGCCAAGCAGACAGTCTACAGGCATGGACGGACTAACAACGACCTTCATGGGAACCTGAGACAACCCCCCCCACTCAAAGGGAACTAGCACCACCTTACACAGGCACTCAAAGTTGTCTGCTGCAACTACAGGGTGAAGTACATTGGGAATAACCTGCTCTTCAGACACCCATTGACACCTGACAGATGTCACACTAGCTCCTGTGTCTCCTCCACCCTCCTCCCATTGATGGTCACCCACTGCCTGTATTTCTTAGTGTTCTCAGGCAGATAGGATCCCTGGACCATCTCTCTGTCTCCTAATAAGACAAGGGTCATAACTGGTGGCTCCCCACCCTCACTAGGAACCACCTCCTCCCCCAAGGCTACACTCACTAACTCTGGTGATGGTGCACCAGTGGGTGCTGGTGGTGCGTTGGGGCACTTGGGATCTCTTGCAATGTGGCCCACCTGACCACATGAATAACACCTGGGGGGACCCTGGTTGTCGTGCCTGCCCTTCAGTCGCCAGGACACTTTAGGCTTGGGGGGCTGGGACTCCTTACCCTGGGAACTGTTTTGGGGCCCTTTCGAGAACTCCTTTTGGTTACCCTTGTCCCCCCCACTCTTCTGCTGGGGACCCTGCCCTCTCTTGGCTGGATTACCCACAAACCCCTTGTGGACCTTGGTGCTAGTGCAGCGGTCCACCTCCTTAGCAAGCTCCCTGGGGGTCAGTGAGCTTACTATCCTATAGATGCTGGACCAGCTCTGGAACACACAGACTACTCAAGTGCTCCAAAACAATCAAGTTGTACAACCCCTGGTAATCAGTTACCTTGCTGCCCTTTATACAACCATCCAGTGCACGGTTATACATGTTCACACATTCAACCCAAGTATGAGAATCACGTTTCTTGAAGTTCCTGAACTTCTCTCTGTACTGCTCTGGTGTGAGCCCATACCTGAGGCATAAAGCCTCCTTCATGTGGGGATAGGTCAAGTTACCCGCTTGCTCCAAAGACATCAAGGTGTCCCTCCCAGTTGCCTCAAAGTGTTTCCACAGGCCCGCCCCCTAATTCTTCTCAGGAACCTTATGCATTCTCAAGGCTGCCTCATACGCTGTAAACCAAGCATAAATTTCATCACCCCTCTGATAATTCTGCACTAGGTCCTTGGGTATGTAAACCTTACCCCCTTGCACTGGCTGTGCGCTGCCACCATTTGAACTGGACTCCAACTGCTTGGCTTTAATGTCCAGTTTCCTCATGCTCAACTCGTGAGCCAAAAGCAATTTCTTTTCCTCCAAACCGAGAGCGTTCTTTCTCTCCTCTGCCATCTTCTCTCTCTCTATGCCAGCCTTTTGGTTATCCATTTCCAATTGCTTCATCTTTAAGCTTAAGAGCTGAACTTCATGATCTCTGACCTTTTGGTTTTCCTCTAGCTCCTCTGGGGAAAAGCTCCTAGCGAAATGGTTGCTGCCAGCCCTGGAGGCTGCTCTTGACATAGGCAGATTCTGTGACCGGAAACCATTCCCTTGTGCATCCTCGTCCACCTCTGCATCACCTGTCTCCCCAGCCTCTTTGGCCTCCCACCAGGCCCTTAAGGCCTTCTGTAGCTCCTCCTTCCTGGAGCTGCCCCTCACGGGACATCCAAAATCTTTGCAAAATAGCTTGAGCTGCTCTTCTAAGTAGGTATGCAAAATTTCAATATCAAACACCAATTCTGCCACATCACCTGCTGGTTGACCCTTCTGAGACATGATGCGTGTATACTTTAAGGGTCGCTCAAAAATGGAACCAAAAATAAAACACAGTATGTGGTTGCATAGTGGTCTGCAGTACCTTAGTGATGTACACCAATCACTGTGGGTCAAGTCCAAATACAGGTTCAAATCCTCACCGCTGACCACCAATGTTAGAAATGGGGGTCTCTAGTTGGCAGAGGTAGGTCCCTTTGTCCAAATAGGGACCCTTGCTTCTAGTCAGGGTAAGGAGGATACACACTTTAGATAACTCCTGCTCACCCCCTTGGTAGCTTGCCACGAGCAGACAGGCTTATCCCAAAGGCAATGTGTAAAGTATTTGTACCAACACTCACAGTAACACAGTGAAAACACCACAAAAGGACACCACACCAGTTTAGAAAAATAAACTATCTTTAACTAAACTAAACAAGACCAAAACGACAAAAATCCAACATGCACAGTTAAAAATATGACTTTCAAATGGTTTCAATAACTTGTACAATAGAAAACTATGGATGTGTGACTTTTCACCAAAGTACCCGTAGATGTGTCAAAGTTCCAAAAGCCAAACAGCCGCAGAGTTGGAAAACAAAGAGATCCGACACTCCTGAGACCTTGTGGAGGCGATGCAACAGTTCTGCGACATGCAGAGTACGAGCTGCGTGGAATCCGTTCTGTATGGGGAGTGATGCGTCGATTCTTCGTGATGGTTCTGGTTCGCAGGTGATGCGTCGGGAAAGCATGCCGCACAGGTACGATGCGTGGAAATCCGGGATGCGTCGGCGATCGTTGCAGCGGCGTCGAGCGGCGCTGCGTCTGTCCTCTTCAGCTGCGATCCCTCGATGCATCGATTCTTGCAGCGGCGACAGGCACTGTGACTGTTTTCGCAGTGGGACGGCGATGCGTGGAAATTCTTCTCACGCCATGGAGATGCGTCGAGAAAACAGCCGCAAGAAGAGCGATGCGTTGATTTTAGCAGTTCTTCACGTTTCTTCTTTCTTCCAGCTCCCAAACAGCAACAACAACCTCCAGAGGCCCAAAACTGGCACAGGCACCTCTTGGCAGGCTAGAACTCACAGCAGCAGAGTTCAGTGGAGCTGGGGGTGAAGTCTTTGTGTCCCTGAGACTTCAGAACAGGAGGCCAGCTCACTTCAGGCCCTTGGAGATCTCCTTCAAGCAGGAGACACAGCACACAGCAAAGTCCTTCTCCTTTCCGCAACTGCAGGCCAACCCCAGACACACAGCAAGGGCAGTACTTCTCCTCAGTCTCACCAGCTCTTCTCCTTGGCAAAGGTTCCTCTTGAATTCCAGGAATGATCTAAAGTTCAGGGGTTTTAGGTCTAATACTTATACCCCAAAATGTATTTGTTCTCTTTGTGGCTCTGAGCCCAGTTCAAACCAGTTGTGCCTTCACTGGTGCAGCATGACCACAGGAGGTGGAGACAGCATTGTGCAAGGGAGACAGGCTCCATTCAGGTGCAAGGTAAATCTCCTCCCACCACTCTATATGCAGCCAGGGTCTATTCAGCTCAGGGCTGAGTCATCCAGGAAGGACAAGGCACACCTCAACCCCCCTCCCCCCGGAGGCTGTCTACAGGGAATGCACATCCTGTGTCTCTGTCACACTGAAACCAGACAGTCAATCCACAAACAGGCAGAGGCACACAGGATGGTTGAACAAGAAAATAGCCACTTTCTAAAAGTGGTATTTTCAAACACACAATTTAAAAACCATCTTTACTAAAAGACGTGTTATTAAATCCTGAGTTCAGGGATACCAAACTAAATTTTTCCATCTTATCCCTATGGGAAGATATGCTTGTAAAATGTTACAAAGCATTCCCCATTCCGTCCTATGGGGCAAAATAGCCTTTCAATAGTGAAAAATTAATTTGGCAGTATTTCACTATCAGGACATGTTACACACACCAGTACATGTCCTGCCTTTCACATACACTGCACCCTGCCCAGGGGTGTACCTTGGGCCTACCATAGGGGTGCCCTATATGTAAGAAAAGGGAAGGTTAGGGCCTGACAAGTGGGTGCACTTGCCAAGTCGGCATGGCAGTTAACAAACTGCGCACAGGCACCGCGGTGGCAGCCCTGAGACATCTTTTCAGGGCTACTCATGTAGGTGGCACAATCAGTGCTGCAGGCCCACTAGTAGCATTTGATTTACCAGCCCTGGCACACTCAGTGCACTTTGCTAGGGACCTACTGGTAAAACAAATATGCCAATCAGGGAGAACCAATCACAATACCAATTTCTCCAGGAAGCACTTGCACCTTGACACTGATCAGCAGTGGCAAAGTGCCCAAATGATCTAAGCCAGCAAAAACGAAATCCAGCACAGCATCAAAAACACAAGAGGTAGAGGCAAAAAGTCAGGGAAAACCACGCCAAGGATGCCAGGTCTAACAGTGCTGCAGGCCCATTAGTAGCATTTAAGTGACAGGCCCTGGGTACACGGTGCACAACTTTACTACTGACTTTTAACCAAAACAATTATGCCAATTCGGGATGAACCAATGTTGCAATGTTTAGGGGAGAGAGCTCAAGCAGTTTAGCACTGGTTATCAGTGGTAATATACACATAAAGTCAGCAAAACCGAGGTCAGAAAAAAGTGAGGAGGAAGGCAAAACGGAGGGGAAGACCACCCTAAGGCAGTCAGGTCTTACAAAGATCAAAAATATTTTTGGTCCCCATCTCTTTTAAATATGCACCCCCCATTGGATCTTCAGGAAACCTAAAATATCGTTTAACAGACTTTTTAACTGCCAGCCACATTTAATGCAGATTCATCACACAGCATCAAAGTTATAAGCAAATGGAAAATTTACTGACGCTACTGCGACTGAGTACCCTCTCTGCTACACTCTAAATCAGGCCCAGAAATTTCCATAAAAAGAGTGGTTTTTGTTTTCATTATAACTTTGGCATCGTTTGACGAATCTTCAATATGCAAATATAAAATCAAATGTTCATCTGACTCCGGTCCATCCTAGAATTTTTCAGTGTAATTCATAAAGCTGGGGCTGTGTAA
Source organism: Calotriton arnoldi (assembly GCA_963921515.1). Taxonomy (NCBI): domain Eukaryota; kingdom Metazoa; phylum Chordata; class Amphibia; order Caudata; family Salamandridae; genus Calotriton; species Calotriton arnoldi. The sequence goes on from CAWUFW010006273.1 coordinate 350,516, forward strand.
AAGAGGGATTCAAAAACCCATTTCCCCATGCATTCTCCCATAGACATTTCAGGAAGTGATATGGAAAAAACGGTTGTACAGAATTGCACCAAATTTAGCAGAACGCTAGTCCTTTATCAGAAACTGTGATCTTTGTGACTTGGTGCAAGTTTGTTTAACCATTTTGGAGAAACTAAGCTACAAAATATAGCTGTATCTGGTTGGTTAGTCCTGCTGGGGTACCCTGGTACACCTGTGGTACTGCAAATTAAAAAAAAATGGCTCATTGTGATTGGCCAAGGGAGCTATTTTCCCATTGGTCTCTCTGGCAGCATGGTACTGGCACCAGTCCTGCTGTACCGAGCAATCAGATTGGCTGTCCGCAAAATCAACAGAAATGTTGCAGCCAATATGAGAGGACTCAGGGGCTCAGTCCCCATGTCCTCAGTTTAAAAACATAAGTGACAAGATGGCAGGGTAGGGTTACTCTGACCCCTTGGTCCATGTCCTGAGTTTAAAAGCAAATTAACTACAAGGGGGAAATGTTGGGGTACCCTGATGACTGACCCTTGGGGGGGGTCCACAGGGACACCCACTGGGGCAACAATAAAAACATATTGTGCCGCGGTCCCTGAGGTACTCCAATGGGACCCTGCTAGGTCCCCTGTGGGGTCCCGCAGGTGTAATGGAGGACTCAGTGCATCCCTTGTGTGGTCTCACTGAATTACTGCAGGGTCCACGACTCAGTGCATCCCCTGTGTGGTCCCATGTAGTTAGTGCAGGGTATGCTAAAACTGCTCAACCATTGAAAAGTGAAGCTTCCACAGTCCCACAGCTCCTTGAGGAGTCGCTTCTGGAATCTGGAAGTGTACAGAGAAAGAAACATTTTAAAAATGAAAAATGTGGGAAGGATGTCCTTGAGGAGTTGGCCAGCAACTGATAGATGATGCAGCGGGGGTGTTGGGTGCTGGGTGTGGTTGCTACCCAGGCCAGCGTCCAACCCCCTTCTGTGCATGGTCAAAAGCTATGCTCACTGAGTGAGTGGTTGTCTGAGTACTTGTATGAGTCTGTGAATGGGTATGTGAGTGGTTGTGTGGGTGTGTGAGTGGGTGTATGGGAGGTTGTATGGGGTGTGAGTTGTTCTGTGGATGATGTCATCAGTGATGTCATCAGCAAAGTCACTGGCCGTGTCATGAGTAATGTAATATGTGAGGTCATAAGCAGTGCATTGCAGTGGCGTAAGTTAGCGCAGGTAACTGTAACTGCTGAAGTTCACTGGCTTTGTACGAGTGAAATCTGAGCCTAACTATAACATCCCTGTAACTTTTAGTTTTTTCAGTGAATTTCTAAGGTTTTTTAACTCAATTTCCTAACTATAACGTCTCTATAACCTTTGTTTTTGTCAGTGGACTTCTAAGGCTTTTTTAATGTTAAGTAAGATGCCCATTGCAATACATAGTTGGGGGGGTTGAACGCAGGGCCTGGCATTGTGCTGCCCTCAACCAAGCTTCCTGCTCCTGCCCCCCTCCTCCTTGCCATCCATTGTCCTAGTCCATGACCCTGTTCCCTCATTACAGCTGTGTGTGGCTGTTGTTTTGTCACTCCCCTTCCTGTTTGCCCTAAACAGTTGCTTTCTGCCACATCCACCTCTTCCCTACCCTCTGTTGTCCAAGTCCATGTACCAGCCCCCTCCCTCCTGCCCTACATGGTCCAATGTGCTGCCACTGCCCTCCATTTAGCTTGATGTCGTTGCCCAATTCTATGCCACATAATTTCCCTCCTGCTTAGCCTGTGTGCTTAGCTTGCTGCCCCTACTCTCCTTCTATCTGCCCTCAGATGTCTGTGTGCATGCCCTTGCTCCCTCCTTTTTGCCCACCATATTCCATGGACCTGCCACTCTCCTATCTACTCTGAGGCCCTTATTTATAAAGGGCTTGCGCTGCCATTACGTCACTTTTTTGGGACGCTGCGGCAGAATAATCAATGCGCTACACTGCGCCCTATTTACAAAGTGACGCATCTAGACCTGTGGTCGGAGGCTTTCCGACTGACATCCTAATTAGCCCCTAAGGGCATGATTATGATGTCGGACGGAATCACGTCTGCCCGACACAGTTGCGGTCTCGGGACCGACCGACTTCCGGTCGGCGGTTCCGACACCACAATTACAATGCGACCGCACATGGTGCAGTCGCATACACCCATTTCTCCATGGGAGCTTGTGCTGCGGCTGTAAACCGGCAGTAGCACAAGCTCCCATAGAGAAATGGGGGCCTGTATAAATCCCTGCACCATGTGGCAGGCACCATGGTGCCCCCCAAGCCCCCAACCGGAGGGCCGGGGTGATGGGGGCCCTGCTAGGGGCCGCCATAGGCCCTTTCCGACAGCAAATCCATGTCAGAAAGGCTGACATGGATTTGCTCTCGGAAAGTGCCATCATAATCCCGGAGGCAGTAACGCCTTCCTCATGTGATTATGCGGCCCTTTCGACTGGCCGACAGGCTCCTTGAGCCCGTCAGAAGTCAGCCAGATTGACCGGCCACTTTGAATTCTGAGTGCCGTAATTGTAATACGGCGGTCGGAAGTCAAACCAGCGGTCGGAGGCTTTCCGACCAACATCCTAATTAGCCCCTAAGAGTTTTGTACACTTTTGTCATTGGGCTATACTTGGGCTACATTAGGGGTGATATTGTGCTATATTTGGGCTCTTTTTTCTATGGTGACCATTTTGAGAAACGTAGTTATTATGAAGCTCCCTAATGTCCTCATTCACTGCAGTATCCTCAGTAGAAAATGCTTTCAGTTTTCCACTTCGATTCCATCAAGTTGGTGTTCAAATGTGCCACATGTTTGGAATAAATTCAGAATTGTCACACTCTAGTTGCTCATTTGAAAACAGCAGTAAAGCTGCTGATCACCAGGGAGTTAACTGGCAATCTGCTGCTGGTGCTGAAAGTGCATGTTTCAGTCTGCATGTCAGAATGTTTTTATGAAATAGAAGATGAAGATACTTGAGAACTCACTTAAAATGTGTCCTGTTTTTATTTCTACAGCACTAACCATAATTCCTATAACAAACTGAGCCCCCTCATGTTCTACCTTTCTGAATTAATTGTGTTATGGTTTACCAGTTTGATTCAACCAACATGGCTTCATGTGTGCCATATTTTTGTCTTCATAAGTAACACTGTTAACGCTCTAGTTGTTCTTAGAACACTATGGGAGGCTGCAATAGAACACAAGGGAATCAACTGACAGGCTGCTCCTGTTGAAAGTGCATGAATTACTGAGAATATCAGAAAGATAGTGTGAATGCACAGAAAATATGCTCTCATGTTAGCTTCTGGAGCACTTTCCATAAACTCTATGGGAAAATCATGAGAAAACTGTTTTCTCTCAAACATGATTAATGAAATCCCAGCAGAAGGCTTTTTCACAGGGTAAAGTCACCTTAGAACACACCACAATTCCTAAAATTAGTATGGTACCATCAACAAATTATTTATATTGCAACTAAAATCTGTTATCACCCTTTATACATTCTCCTTTTTGTGACCTGCAGTAATGAGGAGACAGGAGCCGAATGAAGCTTGACTTTATTCCAGGTACACTCCTCACAGAATGACATTAACATTTGCTCACCGCCTGCCGAACCCTCAACATTCTAAACACAGCGCATGGCGTTCGCCACGCACACAGACACATGAGGTGGGATGGTGAGTGGGGTGAGACATGGAGCATAGGATAATGCACATTGAAACAGAACACTACATCTTTTCCCTTTTTTCAAAAAATAGTTTATTACATAGTCTTTAAATCTGACGGGAAAACAATCGTTCTTTTATTCTGAACAGTTCATCTGGGATTAGTTGCAATCCTGGGAGAAGACACATTGGAGGAATTTGCATTAGTAGCACATGCGGTGTTCGTTCCGCACTGTTCACTGTTGTTGCCATTTCCAGACGATTCTTATGCACTGTTCTGCACCGCATCATGCCTGCGTACTGGTTCTTGGGTCCTACTGCTAATTACATTCAATTCATTCCACCACTGACCATTGTCTAGTAAAACAGCAGTTCTCTTGGTCTTGACCACATGCCTTGGTTCACTGTATCTGCTCATGTTTGCTCTTTTTTTTGATACTTTACTCTCAGAACATCACCTGCTCTCACAATCATCTCCTTCACCACATTCCGAGAGTCCTAATTGCTATGCATGCACTTCTGGTTTTTGTCCACCAGACTTCTCATTATGATCTCTTTCTCCCTCCTGTTCTTGTCTTCCAATTTCTTCCAAGCCAAAGACCAGTATGGCTGCAATTATGTGACAGCTACTCTGCCCCTGATCAGCTCAAAGGGGGTTCTGCCTGTGGTGTTGTGTGGAGTAGTTTGATATGACCTTGATCTGGTTCTGAGAGCTGCCTCAATAGGGATGTGCTATTTGGATGGTTTCCTTAATTAGGCGATTGGCTCATTCAACCAGGCCATTGTCTTGTGGGTGATATAAGGAAGACCTTACATGTATTATGCCATTCTTTTTCATGAAGGTAATCAGTTCCGAGGACACAAACTGCACTCCATTATCAGTGACTAACAGATGCGGGAAGCCCTCTCTGCAAAACAATTCCTTCAAGCTCACCACTTCAGATGTGATAGGTTGTGATACAAATGTAACTTCTACCCACTTGCTGAAATAATCTATTATAACCATGGCAGAACACATCTCTAAGAGTAAAGCATTCATTGGTTCAATAAAGTCGATGCCGACTTTTATCCAGTGACCCTCAGGCAGTTTCACAGATGTCATGGGGCATTGATGTGTAGTTATGGTTTTATCTGCTTTGGTACAGACTGAACAATGACTGACATACACTTCAACATCACGATCAATGGAGGGCCACCAGTATCTCTACCTTAACCTTTGTTTGGTACCTGTCGTTCCCACATGGCCTTCGTGTGCTAAGGTTATCTACCTTCCCCTCAAGGATGTCGGTGCAATCAAGGTTTTACCACAGAAGATGACATCTTCGACAACACTGATGTCATATTTTATTTCAAATACGGTCACAATGCCTCATCTAACACGCTTTCTCGAGGCCATCCTTTGACTATATATTTTTTTCATTTCTGCAAACACTTTGTCACTCTTAGTGGCCGCACTTCACTCCTGTTTGGTAATTGTACCATTCGATTCATCACAGTCAAGCAAACATGCAACCAGCAAGTCTTCATCCGCACTCTCATCACAATCTGATTCACTATCACAGGGGGCTTGTGACAAGTAGTACGCAGATACATTCACTCTTCTAGGAATTTGCTCCATCCTAACCTGATATTCCTGCAACCTACATGTCAACTTTGTTATCCTCAGGGAGGGTCGACTAGTACCCCTTCCTTCTTGGATGCTAACTAATGGCTTGTGATCAGTGCGGATGGTGAACTCTTTGCCCCAAAGAAAACTTAAAAATGTTGTAATTGCCCAACCACAAGTCAATAACTTGCGATCAATTACTGAGTATTTAGTCTCTGGTTCTCTTAGCTTGCGTGAAGCAGAAGCGATGACCTTTTCCCCTTTTTCTGTCTTCTGGCTGAGCACTGCCCCTCAGTCCGATCTGACTTGCGTCCATAGTCACTATGCTTTGCAATTTTTCTCTGAATGACTGCAGGGATAGAGCTAGCTCAAATTCCTTTGTAATGTATTTTATGTTTTGCTCGCATTTGTCATCCAATATGAACTCTGCATCTTTTTTTTATCAGTTCCAGAGCGGTTCTACTTTAACAGGTAATGTTGCATGAACTTGAAGTGGAATTCGCACATGCTCAAAAATGATGCAAATTCTACTTATTCGTTGGGTTTGTTGACATCGAAATTTGCAGATATCAAAGACGGTTTTGGTCAAACTCCATGTTCATGAATGAAGTGACCTAAATACTGAACAGTCCCTTTGAAAAACTTGCATTTGTCCTTTTAATGTGAGACCGCAGTCCTGAATCCTTTGTAGGACCTTCCTTAGCACGGCTGTGTGTTCTTCCTTCGTCTTCCTGTAAATCAGTACATCATCTTGGAATTACCTCACACCTTCCATGTCACAGAACAGCGGATTCATTTAACCTAGTAATACAGCAGATCCTGAACATTGCTCGGAAGGTAACATGCAAAACTGATACGCTCCTTCAGAAGTGATAAATGCTGTATAATTTTTTGGCACCCTCATCCAGTTGTATTTGATGGTATGCTGCACTGAAATCTAGCGTTGTAAAGATTTTTGCCTGATCCCATGTCATTGCCATCTCATTTATTAGGGGTAGGGACTGACAATCCACCATAACATGGCGGTTAAGCTCGCGAAGGTCAGTGCATAGGTGGATCACTCCATTCTTCTTCTTTGTAATGACTACCGGCAATAGCCATTCAGACGCAGTAATTGATTCAATTATTCCACTGCTACACCAACTCTTCAGAATGGCTTTGACCTCTGCACGGTCTAACAAGGGCATGTTTATGACTCATTGTTTGACATGCTGTGTTTTGTTTTTCAAAATGATCTCATGTTTGAAGTTCTATAAGCATCCCAGCTGCTCACTGAGCACTTCCTTGTATTCTTTCAGGATTGTTTCCAAGCCGTCCTCTTGTATGCTTAACACATAAGGGAGGCTGGCATGGGTTAATCATCATTCTCAGCTTCTGTTGTTCTAACCAGCCAAGGATGTTGATATTGTATTTGTAATATACCACAAAAATTCTTGTGAAAGCATTCTTCTCTTTGAATAACAAATTTGCATCAAATATTCTATAACAATAACTCAATAACATTCTAAACACAGCACTCAGCATTCACCACGCACACAGACACTTGAGGTGGGACGGCATAGGGTGGCACATGGAGCATGGGATAATGCATATTAAAACAGAACACTACAGACCATCAAAACCTGCCATACACTACAATCGATTTCAATGGGGTGCTATCATGTATATTAGTTCCAAATGTTGGCAGCCAATCAGGTTCTCACCATGAGATCTGTGCTTCGGCTTTGCACAGATACACAAATTTGGTTTTCCTTTAATATTTCCAGCACTACTTAGCAGATTTACACCAAATAGCAAAAAAGCGTGATCTCCCTAAGAAAATCTACCTTTCTGCCAAATTTGGTGTAATTCCCTCCAGCGGTTCGGGCTGCAGGCGTGTTACATGTTCTGAGGGAATTAATATGGGAAACACACTTTTTTGACCCCCCTTTTTTCTTAGCCCCCACTTGATGGAGCACCTTGAAACTTTCCATGCACAACCAGAATTACCGGTGCACTTTTTTTGGAAACATTTGTGAAGATTCTACCACCGGTGCCAAAGATATAGGCAAGTCAAAAACACTTTTCCTATGGAAACATGGTCCTAACTATGACTACCTACTGGTAACCGTCAGTAAGTAATATGTAAACGTATACGTATATGTATGTGTATATATCACAGCAATCGTTTTCGCTCAAAACCCAAGCCACTTTTCGATGGCGGGCCGGGGCGGCGAATCCCTCAAATTCCACAAACGCGTCGTCACAAAATTCAAAGAACAACACGCCACGGCCCAACTTCTTATAGCGTGATAATTTATTTCGGCAATGCAACTCTACACGTTTTGGAGCGTCTGCTCCTTGCTCACGAGTAAGAAAGTTGCAATTACGTGTGCTTTTTACTACATCATGTGACACACCTCCTTGCCGACAGTGAAAACAGACTCCTCAATATAACGACAACATGGACCACATTGTAACAGTGCAGTGTAACAAATTATATCAGTACAATGCATTTTCATCCACTGGGACACAAGTAAAACTAGAAGGACTCGCAATTTGATACTGTAATCATGAAGAATGGAAAAATAAGGAATCTAAGCCCACTTGGGCAGAATTGTGTATAAGTCTTTTTGAGTCCTGTAGACTTCCCTTTGTTTCCCCTTTAATTATTAATTAATTTTTAATGGGGACTGATCGTAATCTACAATGTATTTGTGGAAGTATGGATAATATATGAATACGCATGTATATATAACATCGAAATTCCCAGGAGCAGATTAGGTGGTGCGGTTTTTATAAAGCTTTACAATTCAAAAAAACTTTATTGTTACGTGGTGTAAGGAACACAGTAGCGAAGTCGGCTGGTGCCATAAGTTATTTTTGCAATGATAAATATAAAGCTGCCACACTTACAAAGGACGAAAATGCATTGAACTGATATACTGATGTACTGATATAATTTGTTCAGTCACTGTTATAATGTTACACTGCACTGTTACAATGTGGTCCAGATTGGTTCAGAAAGCGACCTTTTTTAAATGGGGTAAATCCGTTCAGTAGTTTTTGAGAAATACAAAAAATAAGAGTCAAAAATCAATTTTCCTTAGGAAACTTTGTGCAAGGCTACAGCCGAAACTACTGAACGGAATTACCCCAAATTTGGCACAAAGGTAGTGCTTGGCTCAAAAAGCGACCTTTTGTACAATGGTGTAAATCCGTTCAGTGATTGCTGAGAAATAAGAAAAATAAAAGTTTCGATATCTGGGCGGAGCCTAAGTCCTGTGCACGAGCTTCACTGTGATTAGCTGCGAACACTCCAAACCAGGAAGTGTTGGCAGCCATCTTGTGGCTCGGTAGAAGGGAGTCACTAGAAAACAGAGAAACAAAGGTATAAAACAAGAGAAGGGGCAGGGTAGAAACACCGTGACCCCCTAGTCCTGCTCAGGGGGTCCCAAAAAAAAAAAAATTGGCGCAGTTCGCGCTGGGGTCGCGCGTTTTATTTTAATGAGGTCCCCGGGTGGGCTAGGTCCCGCGGGCATTTCTTAAAAAATAATAGCTGGGGGTCACTGGGGCTGCGGGGCCCGCTGGGGTCCCCGCAGCCCCGGGGCTTCACTCATGTTGGGAGAGGGGTTGCGCGGCCCCTCTCCTGGAGCCCTCCATGTGCTTATAACTTTGGCATCGTTTGACGAATCTTTACAAAATTTTCAAAAAAGTTTCTCTTTTTTGATCAGCTCCTATCTTGAAAGTTTGGGGGTGTTTGGTCAAGGGGGAGCTGAGAAAAAAGGGGAGTCCCAAAATGTGTTTTCTCAATGCATTTTCCATAGGAAACTTTAGACAAGGCTACAGGTCAAACTGCTGAACGGAATTACGCCAAATTTGTGAGGGAGAAAGGTTGTGGTCGAGAAAGCGCTTTTGTTGAAATGGTGTAAATCTGTTCAGTAGTTTTTGAGAAATATCAAATTTTACAGATATCGATATTTGAGAATTCTGACATCTGATTGGCTGAGGGTTACGAGCACGAGCTCGCAGCTCATTGGCTGTGAACGGTTGAAACTAGGAAGTGTTGGCAGCCATTTTGTGACTTAGTCCGTCAGCTCGCATCTCTCTGTGTAGAAGCCATCGGGTGTGTAGTTTTACCTCTGCGAGGCAACACTGGCATCTGTGTCTGTGTAAGATACTCCTTTCACGCTGCCTCTCCCCACATCACGAGGTCGCGGCTATGCCTTTAGAAGCCAGTCCGTTGGCTCGTAGCTCTGTGAGTCAGTCTGTCGGCACGACCCTCTACACAACCCAAACACCACTGCACTACCTTAAACCCTAAAACACTACCCCCAGCATGACCCCCTACACTACAGAAACACCACTGCACTACCCTAAACCCTAAAACATTACCCCAGCACGACCCCCTACACTACCCAAACAACACTGCACTACGTAACTAAACACTAAACCACTACTGCCAGCATGACCCCCTACACTACAGAAACGCCACTGCACTACCTTAAACCCTAAAACACTACCCCCAGCATGACCCCCTAAACTACAGAAACACCACTGCACTACCCTAAACCGTAAAACGCTACCCCCAGCACGACCCTCTACACTACCCAAACACCACTGCACTACCCTAAACCCTAAAACACTACTCACAGCAGGACCCCCTACACTATGTAAAGACCACTGCCCTACCCTAAACCCTAAATGTACCCCCAGCACCACCCTCTACACTACACAAACACCACTGCACTACCGTAAACTCTAAAACACTACCCACAGCAGGACCCCCTACACTATACAAACACCACTGCACTACCCTAAATCATAAAACACTACCAGTCCATTGGCTCACAGTTCTGCGTTTGCGAGCCGACGGCCCGTAGCTCTCTCTGTGCGAGGCTGCCCGACGGCCCGCAGGTCTCCCTGTGCTAGCCGGATCGCAGTTGTCAGTCTGCGAACCGATATTGGGAATATAAGGCGGCTCTAAAAAGAGCCTTTGTGTTTATTAGTTGGAGCTACATATAACTGCGGATGCACAGCTTCAGGTTATTCAGAAACACTTGATTTCCCTGATCTGTGAAGTGTACTCCATCACTTCTGTAGATATCAGCCATATCATAAAGTATGTTGTTGTTGTAGATCGACCCCATTCTATGGTCTCTGAGGTATGCAGACACAGCTTCGTTGACATTCTTCCTAGATTTTTCAATCTGAGGACAAACTTTTTTGACCATTTCCACTTCTGTCTTTGGCATATATTGGAATATACAAAGACAGTTTGAGGCAAAAGCAACATCAATTGTCTAAAGGTGTCCTTCATTAGCATTTCCAAACCTACCCCAGTCAATGTGCCTAGGTCATTTCCACCACAGTGCACAATCATGAGGTCAGGGAGTTGGAGATGCAAACATGTTTTAACCAAAGGGAGTAATTGGTGCCACTTCAATCCTCTCTGTCCAAACCATTTAATGTCCACATTTTGTAAACCTAGGTCTAAGTCAATATGTCTCTGTTCTGCATACCTCTTGCACCAGAAAACATAGCTATGTCCTACGATCCACACTAGCATTTTGAAGGTGTAGCTGGAAGATATGGATAGATGTCTGTAGCTCATACAGCCCGTTCGTAGAATAAGAGATATGTTTAAAGATGGGGAACTACTTTTTTTTCTCATACAAAACAATAACTGATTGGGAGATGAAAAACATTGTTTACTAAAAAGTGGGGTGCATATTAGTTTGTCGAAAAGCATCTTTGTGATTGGTTAATAAAAAGCAGTTTCAACGTAGAGTTCATATGATAGGATAAAATTTGCTCAGTTACACCACACCTGCTACTTGCATTTGGAAGGCACTGTTCGAACTTAAAACAATGGTGAACTTTTAACCCGCACGTGCCCTTAAATGTTCGAGAAAATGTTGCAAACAAATATTGTTAGGTTTGAAAAAATGGTGAACTTTTAACCTGCACGTGTCGTAGAATGTTCTAAAAAGTTTGTTGATAGAATACGTTGAACTTCTCACCTGTATGTGTTCTTAAGTTTTTAAAAAACTGTTTTTATAGAAAGTTCAAAAATAACCAATAGAGAGATGTTTTGCAATTTGAAAAAATAAAGGAACTATTCTGATTTGTTCTTTACATGTATTTATGTGTGGAGCAACAGGGAAATTGTGCCATTACTGATTCCATTCTTGATGAGAGCGGTGCATTACATGTACTATGTGACAAAGAAAGAATTGCAAATTTGGCAGGGAGAAAGGTCTTGGTGCAGAAAGCGCTGTTTTGTGGAAATGGGGAAAATCCGTTCAGTAGTTTTTGAGATATTAAAGGAAAAAAAGATGTATATATCTGGACTGTGCCTAACTCCCAAGCACGAGCTGGCCTCTGATTGGCTGCTAACAATTCAAACCAGGAAGTGTTAGCAGCCATCTTGTGCCTTGCCTCGAGTGAAAATATAAATGAAAGGTCCCGGGGGCAATTTAATATACCGGATCTCTGTCTGTGCGAGATACCGCTTTCACGCTGCGTCTCCCTACATCAGCAGGTAACGCACCCTTTTCCACCATCAACAGCATACCTCCAACAATATACTTGGGCCCGCAAGTCTGCCTCTGCGAACCACTTGTCGGCTCACAGCTCTTCGGGTGCGAGTTCTCGGGCCCACAGTTGTATCTGTGAAGCCAATACTGGAAATATACCGGAGGTGTCTCTCTGCGAGATATGCTCTTCACGCTCCCTCTCCCCACATCAGTGTTCTGCAGCTATCCCTTTGGAAGCCGATGGCCCGCACCTTTCCCTATACTAGTCGGCCCGCAGGTGTTCCTCTGCAAGCTGGCCCGCAGCTCTTCCTCTGCGAACTGACAGGCCGCGGTTCTCCCTCTATGAGTCTGCTAGTCGGCTCGCAGTTCTTCATCTACGAGCCAGACCGCCGGCTCTTAAGTCTCTGAGAACAGATGTAATGGAGGCAACGATCATGCAGGTCGGACACCCAACACTGCTCCGACATCCCCCAGTAGGAGCTCCTTGTCCGCCATCTCCCCTCACCCCCACCCCCCACAAACAAATATGACAGTCACGTTAGGTTGGACAAATAAGAATCCTAGTCATCTATGGATTTACATATAAAACATTTTATTAAAACAAAACAACAACAAATAAAACTATGTACAGCCATGTCGTGTCATCGCTGGACCATTTGTGAATCACAGCCTGTAAGACAAAAAGAAAGATAAGATGGTGCGTCATGCGTCCAGCAAAGGAGAAAGAGAAAGAGAGAAAGAGTGAGAGAGAGAGGAAGACAAAGTAATAGAGAAAGAGTGAGAGAGAGAAAGAGAGAAATAGTGTGAGAGAGGAAGAGAAAGAGAGAAAGAGTGAGAGAGAAGAAGAGAGAGAGAAAGAGTGAGAGAGAGGAAGAGAGAGAGGAAGAGTGAGAGAGAGGAGAGAAAGAGTGAGAGAGAGGAAGACAGACAAAGACAGAGAAAGAGAAAGAGTGAGAGAGAAAGAGAAAGAGTAAGATACAAGGAAAAGAGAGAGAGAGAAACAGTGTGAGAGAGAGGTAGAGAGAAAGAGAGAAAGAGAGAAAGAGTGAGAGAGAGGAAGAGAGAGAAAGAAAGAATGAGAGAGAGGAACAGACAGAGAAACAGAGAAAGTGTGAGAGAGAGAAAGGAAGAGATGGAGAGGGAGTGTTGACACTGGAGAAAATCTTCGCAGCTTACCTTTGTGCCTCCGGTGTGTCTCCAACCACGTTCCGGGACATAGTGCACCCTTAAGTTTAGTGATCTGAAAGATAGTATAGAATTAGTAATTGCAGAGTACATACAACTGCACACGCCTAATTATCTGTTTCGGCAATGCTCACTCAGGCTGCTGCAGCCCATCCACTCCCACTGCTCGGAGGTGTCTGTGCGCTCTTGTGCGCCCAGGCTGCTGCACACTATCCACTCCCACCGCTCAGAGGTTACTGCCCGCTGCTGCGGAAAGAAGTATCTCTGCTCACCTTCTGCCACCGGCGTGTGTATAAGAGGGTGCACCACGTGCTGAAGCAACTTTGTCAGGCGTTGTGAGGATGGCCACGCATCATCGCAGTTTGTACACGCGTTCAGCTGTGGTGGTGTGGGGGGGACGTCGATTCGTGAATCACAGCCTGTTAGATAAAAAGCAAGATAGGATTGTGCGTCATTCGTCCATCAAAGGAGAGAGAGAGAGAGAAGAAAGAGAGAGAGGAAGACAGAGAGAAAAAGAAAGAAGGAGTGAGAGGAAGACAGAGAGAAAGAGAGAAACAGTGGGAGTGACAGGAAGAGAGAGAGAAAAAGAAAGAAAGAGTGAGAGGAAGACAGAGAGAAAGAGTGAGAGAGACGAAGAGAGAGAGAAACAGTGAGAGACAGAAAGAGAGTGAAAGAGTGAGAGAGAGGAAGAGAGAGAGAAAGAGTGAGAGAGAGGAAGAGAGAGAGAAAGAGTGAGAGAAAGGAAAAGAGAGAGAGAAAGAGTGAGAGTGAGGAAGAGAGAAAGTGTGAGAGAGAGGAAGACAGAGAGAGAGAAAGAGTGAGATACAAGGAAGAGAGTAAGAGAGAAACAGTGTGAGAGAGAGGAAGCGAAAGAGAAACAGTGTGAGAGAGAGGAAGAGAGAGAGAAAGAGTGAGAGAGGAAGAGAGAGAAAGAAAGAATGAGAGAGAGAGGAAGAGACAGAGAAAGAGAGTAAGAGTGTGAGAGAGAGAAAGGAAGAGATAGAGAGTGAGAGAGAGAGAAAGAGTGTGAGTGACAGAAAGGAAGAGATAGAGAGGGAGAGTGAGTGTTGACACTGTGGAGAAAATCCTCACAGCTCACCTTTCTGTCACCGGTGTCTCCAACCATGTGCCGGGATATAGGGCAGCCCTCAAGCTTAGTCATCTGAAACATAAAAATGGAATCAGTAATGGATGAGTACATACAACTGCGTATGCCTAAATCGCTGTCCCGCCTTTGTGTATCCAGGCTAGTGTACCCCATCCACTTCCACTGCCCAGAGGTGTCTACCCGCTGCTGTACACCCAGGCTGCTGCACTCCATCCACTCCCACTGCCCAGAGGTGTATGACAGCCGCTGCGCACCCAGGCTGCTGCACCCCATGCACTCCCACTGCCCGGAGGTGACTGCATGCCGCTGCGCACCCAGGCTGCTGCACCCCATCCAATCCCACTGCCCGGAGGTGACTGCCCGCCGCTGCGCAAACAAGCCTCTCTGCTCACCTTACACCGCCGGCGTGTGTCGAAGAGGGTCCACCACGTGCTGAAGAAACCCCCTCACCCGTTGTGTACACGCGGAGAGCGGAGCTCACAATTCAGGTTCAGTGTTGATTGCAGGATGGCCACGCTTCATCGCAGGCCTGCAAGACAAAAAGCAAGATAAGATTGTGTGTCATGTGTCCATCAAAGGAGAGAGAAAGAGAGACAGAGAGAGAAAGAAAGAGTGAGAGGAAGACAGAGAGAAAGAGAGAAACAGTGGGAGTGACAGGAAGAGAGAGAGAAAAAGAAAGAAAGAGTGAGAGGAAGACAGAGAGAAAGAGTGAGAGAGACGAAGAGAGAGAGAAACAGTGAGAGACAGAAAGAGAGAGAAAGAGTGAGACAGAGGAAGAGAGAGAGAAAGAGTGAGAGAGAGGAAGAGAGAGAGAGAAAGAGTGAGAGAAAGGAAGAGAGAGAGAGAAAGAGTGAGAGTGAGGAAGAGAGAAAGTGTGAGAGAGAGGAAGACAGAGAACGAGAGAAAGAGTGAGATACAAGGAAGAGAGAAAGAGAGAAACAGTGTGAGAGAGAGGAAGAGAGAGAGAAACAGTGTGAGAGAGAGGAAGAGAGAGAGAAAGAGTGAGAGAGGAAGAGAGAGAAAGAAAGAATGAGAGAGAGAGGAAGAGACAGAGAAAGAGAGAAAGAGTGTGAGAGAGAGAAAGGAAGAGATAGAGAGTGAGAGAGAGAGAAAGCGTGTGAGTGACAGAAAGGAAGAGATGGAGAGGGAGAGTGAGTGTTGACACTGTGGAGAAAATCCTCACAGCTCACCTTTCTGTCACTGGTGTGTCTCCAACCATGTGCCGAGATATAGGGCAGCCCTCAAGCTTAGTCATCTGAAACATAAAAATGGAATCAGTAATGGATGAGTACATACAACTGCATATGCCTAAATCGCTGTCCTGCCTTTGTTTATCCAGGCTAGTGTACCCCATCCACTTCCACTGCCCAGAGGTGTCTACCCGCTGCTGTATACCCAGGCTGCTGCACTCCATCCACTCCCACTGCCCAGAGGTGTATGACAGCCGCTGCACACCCAGGCTGCTGCACCCCATGCACTCCTGCTGCCCGGAGGTGACTGCGTGCCGCTGCGCACCCAGGCTGCTGCACCCCATCCACTCCCACTGCCCAGAGGTGACTGCCCGCCGTTGCGCAAACAAGCCTCTCTGCTCACCTTACACCACTGGCGTGTGTCGAAGAGGGTCCACCACGTGCCGAAGAAACCTCCTCACCCGTTGTGTACACGCGGAGAGCGGAGCTCACAATTCAGGTTGAGTGTTGATTGCAGGATGGCCACGCTTTATTGCAGGCCTGCAAGACAAAAGCAAGATAAGATTGTGCGTCATGCGTCCATCAAAGGAGAGAGAAAGAGAGATAGAGAGAGAAAGAAAGAGTGAGAGGAAGACAGAGAGAAAAAGAAAGAAGGAGTGAGAGGAAGACAGAGAGAAAGAGAGAAACAGTGGGAGTGACAGGAAGAGAGAGAGAAAAAGAAAGAAAGAGTGAGAGGAAGACAAAGAGAAAGAGAGAAAGAGTGAGAGAAGAAGAGAGAGAGAAAGAGTGTGAAGGAGAGAAAGGAAGAGATGAAGAGGGACAGTGAGTGCTGTGTCTCCAACCACGTGCCAGGACCTAGTGAAGCCCTCAAGCTCCCACATCTAAACATAGTACAGAATTAGTAATGGGAGAGTATATACGATTGCGTACGCCTAAATCGCTGTGCCGCCTTTGTGTATCCACTCCCGCCGCCCAGACATATTTGCCCACCGCTGCGCACCCAGGCCTCACTGCTCACCTTTTCGCAGACAGGGCACCCTCCGCATCATGCAGTCCCGCTCCGCAGGCCAACAGGTCTCACATTTGGTGCTGCGTCTTGATTTTGCCATGCCAGAGGACATACTAGTGCACCTATCATCATCGCAGGTTGCACACCCGCTCAGTCCTTGCGGTGCCACTAACTCAGTGAACAGTGAGGCCACGCACATGGTGGTAGGCCTCCCTGTCCGGTGGCTCAGGCCTACACTGCGGTCCAGCAGGGCACACAAAACCTGAGCTGTCCAGACCGCCGGGACGGGCCATCACAGCAGGCTGTACACCCGCTCAGCAGTTACGGTACCCGTACCTCAGTGGACCGAAAGTCACCGTCCCGTGCCGGTGTGCCTGAGCCGGCCGCAGTGCATCTGGTGCGAGCAACTCTGAAATGGCGTCGAGCACGTGCAGCCGGTCTTTTTTATTGGCAGGGTCACGTGTCCTGTGACGCCTGTGCTGGATGGGTGTGGTGTGGGTGTATACTAGCCGTGAGGGAGTGGCTGTGGCGTACTGACAACTAGGGTGTGACCAGCAGATCACTGCAATGAAAATCTGGGCCATGTATCGTTGTTGTCCTTCCCTGTAAGCGTAAGCGGAGTGGGCTTGCCTGGCGTATGCCAGTTCTGCGTGAGGCTGTGAAGAACGACTCCGGAGCTATGGGCGTGGCTCCATCGTGAGCTGTATGAGGAATCAACTGATGCCATGCCGGTGTTCTTGTTGTAGTGCTGCCGTCACCCGGGTCGCAAGCGTCAATGTGTCACTCTGTGAGCCAAGTCCCTGAACATGGCCAACATGGAAGGTACGGGGAATCACTGAACCTACATTCATCCATAGTTCCACACAAGAAAGATGGTGGACATGACACATCTGTGTGGGTGTGAATGTTTATTGCACATTCAGTGGAGTATTGCAGCTGTAGCAATACTGGGCCATGCAAAATCCAAATTTCAGTTTTTGGGACATGGAGGGGAGCCAATTAGAGACAAGCTCGTTGTCGGAGTTAGGGTGCGCCAACATATGTACTTATACAATCACTCCGCCAATCCCCACGCACTTATAAATTCACTATACACTCTCCCTTGCAGTACTCTAATCATCCAGTCTCTACGTACGTACTTGTACAATGACAGAGACAAAGTTACATAACCAAAGTTTTCTCCCACTGTCAAAGGTAAGTTGGTTGCATACGCTGTCCAGAGCACAATGTAATGTGGTAGGGCCCAGGAGCAGCATGTTGCATACATAATGAACACACGGACACAGATAGATAGTGGAATTGGATACGAGCACGTGCACTCGACTCCATTTTATTACCAGGGTCACATGTCCAGTGACGTCTGTGCTGGATGCGTGTGGGGTGAGTGTAAGCCAGCCCTCCGGGAATGGTTGGTGCTGGTAACAAGTACAACAGTAATCATCAGATCACACACAGAGATTCAATCATAAAGGGTCCATGACTTGTGCTACACTAAGTTAGGGGCACCAGATCTGAAATCATACACAAAATATTCTGTCATAAAGGGTCCATCAGTTGTGGTGGACTGAGGTAGGAGCATCAGAAGCATTCCGCGTGTGCACAGCTAGCGATGATGCGTGGTCCCGGAGGGCCGCACTGGTAGCAATGTGTGTTGCCTACTGGACTGCGTCATCTGCAATCGCAACTCCATCTGAATTGTGAGCCCTGCTGTCCGCAGTGTAGATCGAAGGCAGTAGTCAGCACAGACATCGAGGAAAGCTTTTTGTCACTTCCTCTTGAGAAAATTCAACGACATAGAGTACAATTCTGTCTGCAATTAATAAATCAAGACTGAATACAAATTGTGAGCTCTGCTGTCCGCAGTGTAGACTGCCATTCAGTGTTCCTTTGGACTTGCAAGATGAATTTGGTCATTGTACTAAAGCTATAATTGATATCAAAAAAGTTCTTGAAGCAAGGATATTATGTAGGTTTAAGGGTACGTGGCGATGACTTATGGTACAGTGAGCTAGTGGCACCTGAAGCACTCAGCGTGTGCACATCCTGCGATGATGCGTGGTCCGTGTGGGCCGCACTGGTAGCAATGTCTTTTGTTTAATGAATTCTGCCTTAATAAGGCCACGTGGTGTTTACTTGTGGTGCACTGAGTTAGTGGTACCTCTGGCGCTCAGCGTGTACGCAGCCTGCGATGATGCGTGGTCCGGGCGGGCCGCACTGGGAGCAATGTGTCATGCCTACTGGACTCCGTCATCTGGAATCGCGACTCAATCTGAATTGTGAGCCCTGCTGTCCGCAGTGTAGATCGAAGGCAGTAGTCAGCACAGACATCGAGGAAAGCTTTTTGTCACTTCCTCTTGAGAAATTTCAACGACATAGAATACAATTCTGTCTGCAATTAATAAATCAAGACTGAATTCAAATTGTGAGCTCTGCTGTCCGCAGTGTAGACTGCCATTCAGTGTTCCTTTGGACTTGCAAGATGAATTTGGTCATTGTACTAAAGCTATAATTGATATCAAAAAAGTTCTTGAAGCAAGGATACTAAAAGGATATTATGTAGGTTTAAGGGTACGTGGCGATGACTTATGGTGCAGTGAGCTAGTGGCACCTGAAGCACTCAGCGTGTGCGCATCCTGCGATGATGCGTGGGCCGTGTGGGCCGCACTGGTAGCAATGTCTTTTGTTTAATGAATTCTGCCTTAATAAGGCCACGTGGCGTTTACTTGTGGTGCACTGAGTTAGTGGTACCTCTGGCGCTCAGCATGTACACAGCCTGCGATCATGCGTGGTCCGGGCGGGCCGCACTGGGAGCAATGTGTCATGCCTACTGGACTCCATCATCTGGAATCGCGACTCAATCTGAATTGTGAGCCCTGCTGTCCGCAGTGTAGATCGAAGGCAGTAGTCTGTACAGACATAACTGTGCAGTGCTGTGCCACTGTGTTCGCAGGGGGCTTGTGTCAAGGAGGCCCGCGGTCATGGCGGCAGCCACGTGGCAGGGTGAGGGTTGCCGCTCTGGCAGACGTGTTGGCTTTCACACAAGTGAACCACGCCCAGAACCCCGGCCTATTTATTCACACTTCTACGCTGGAGTGGCGTACGTTGGACCAGCCCACTGCGCTTCCGCTTACAGGGGGCGACGACACAGGTTCATGACCGAGATCTTCCCCACTGCCTGAGGTAACATGGTTGCATCCACTGTCCATAACACTACAAGCACCAGCTTGTTTTTGGATTGCACAACAGATAGGTTTAATGAACATTATAATTAGAAATTAGCATTTAAAAAACCTTAGAAATTCACTGAAAAACCCATAGGTTTCAGGGACGTTATAGTTACAAATTATCATGTTAAAAACCTTTGAAATTCACTGAAAAACCATAGGTTTCAGGGACGTTATAGTTACTTGCACATTTCACTCGTACAAAACCATAGAAATTCGGCCGTTATAGTTAGTTGAGCTAACTATAACTCACGCCCCCACAATGCACTGCTGATGACGTCACATATTACATCATTCATGACATGGTCAGTGACATCACTGATGACATCTCAAATGACATCACTGATGACATCACTGATGATGACATCATCCAGTGACTGTGTGTTTCTGTAAAGTTTAAATATGTTTTATAAATATATTGGCCAAGGTATATTGTAGAATGAGTGGCTGTATAAGTGTGTGGATGGAGGATTTAGTAGGTGTGTGACTGACTGTATAAGTGAGCGCTTAAAGGGTCAAGACTGATTTGCATATAGCTGTGTCTGAACTGGGGTGCCGAAGTGAGCTAAAGAATGATGATGGATTCAACCCAGATCTGTGACTGGGGGTGAGTGTCTGAAAATCTGTGACTGGGGGTGAGTGTCTGAAAAGTATCAGCGCTCTGTCCATCATCTCCTTGTGTTTGCTTTGTTCGCCCTAAGTTGGCAGGGTATGCCCAGACGTGGGTCCCTTGCTCACTTTGCCACTGGATTCAAGCTAGCCTGGCTGATGAGGGCTGTTAGCCTGAAAACGGTCCCAGGATGCTTGTTTCCGGTCCAGGGAAGACATGGTTTGGCAGTTCGGGCTGGACTGTTCCCATGAGGCACAGGATCAAGACTGATTTGCATATAGCTGTGTCTGAACTGGGGTGGCGAAGTGAGCTAAAGAACGATGATGTATTCAACCCAGATCTGTGACTGGGGGTGAGTGTCTGAAAAGTTTCAGCGCTCCGTCCATCATCTCCTTGTGTTTACAAGGATAAGATAGCCCAGCTCAAAAAAAAGGGGGTGGGGGTGGCAGAGGAAATTGATGTTAAATAAGGGGTTCTTTGGGACTCAAGAACCTTATTAATTAATATTGTTATCTTGTTAGCGTTGTTTCTCACTCTGTGTGATGCACCAATTTTGCACCCCTTGTAGGTCACGTATGAGCACCAAGCACGTTTTGTACCTCACACACTGTTCATATTGATTGTTATTTTCGAATTATTCATTAAATAAGCAATGACTGGTTTACTACTTCATTTGTTTTTACTAATTTCAGATTCGGGGCCACTGTTGTGTAAAATATACATTTGTAAACTCAGGTCCCCAGTGACATCAGACTTCACCTTTGTTCTAGATTAGAATGGAAGTTTCTGAGGCATCCTGCAAATCCCCACACCTGTATTGCAGGAAGCACATACATATAAATATTGCTCACAATCTACATTTGTATTACATACTTCAAATGCATCTTGATGAGTTCATAAGTGAACACAAGAACAAAAAATGTTTTCATTCCACCTGGTTCACCCTTTCACACCCCATCAAACCTCTGAAACACTTATTGACTTGCTAATATTGTTTGCTATATTGCTTAAGTTCCTGAGACTTCGTGAGAGATAAGACCATAATTGAAAGTGACCTTACCAACACATTTGCTCTATGATAACCGCATAACTGTACTCTAGATGAATTTAATTAGCAATGGTAAATTGTGTCTGGTAGTGGAGGCACAATGCTAACTTTGAAACACCTTTTCGGATAGCGGCTTCCTTGAAAGGTTTGCACAATGTAATTAATGTGTTGAACTTCAAGAAAATTGGTTCCTTAGTCGTAGATCAGATACACATTATTTTCGGAACTTTTAGCTCATTTAAGGAACCCACAGATATAAATCGTACCACGGAAGAACTTTAACAGCGTCCTCGAAATTCAGGATCGCAAAATTTAATCTCCCAAGCAGTCTGTGCGGGAAGGTTGATGCGGGTCACCTCAGTTTACTTTTATAATGAGAGTCACGGACCTACCTGAGATGAAACACAGATATGTAAAGTATGATAAAACCTGGCAAATTGAGTTTGCACTCAAATATGTGGACAAAGTTCAAAGACGACTCATTCATATTTAGTAAAGTTTTAATAAGTTGTTTTTTTTGTTTGTTTTTCAACTTCACAGGGAAAAGATGTAGACGTTTTACAATGAATGCCTTTTCTACTATGTTTACCGCATTTTGGGCCAGATGTATCAAAGGGTTTAACACAATCTGTGTCTATGGGGACATTTTCCGAGTGTTTCACGCCAGAATATGCTTGAGATATGGTAAGGCTCCTATTCCATCACAAGTAGATCAATCTTCTTGGCACTTTCTATACTGAACTTGTTTCAAAATTACTAATCAGCATAATAATGATGTCACAGAAATTAGGTCATACAGCTTTTGGCCCTGTGATGTCATCATAGGAAAGTAAATCTCATGCCACTCATGAAGGAGCTACCCTGCTTGAAATTCAGGCATATGCTGCAGGATGCTGTGGCTGGTAACAGATGCCTTTCTGGCATTAAACAGTGGTATAACGGCCTATCATGAACAGATGGAGTCAACGCTCGTTCAACAGCCAATTACCCCACCTGACTGCAAATTAATGATTATCTTTGACCCTAACAAGCAGCTCTGCCAGTCTGTCAATGTGCATCAGTCCTGACCACAGGCTCTGGTAAAATGACATTAGAAGTTGTTCCACACTACAGGAGACATGTTATTCCAGTCATGAGCTATTACAGACCACATGAAATGAAAATGAAAATGAAATTAAATTAAATAGGACCTTAAAACCATAACTGCTGTCCAAAGGGCGTCTGGCACTGGCCTAAGATAAGTAATGTGGGATGCTGGTTCCAACCTTTGGCTGCTAAGACTTAGAAGGTTCTACCTTCTCTTGTAACCAGTCAGAATTTAGGTATTTGCAGTTGATTTGTATTGGTGGAACTTAAAAGCTCTCTGGGTTGCATCTTGGGTGAATCTGCTGGTGAGATACTTTGGGCCTGTTTGATGAAAGGCTCTAAACACTATAACCAAGGGGCATATCTACAAGGGCTTTATCTCCGCTTTATTGGCTTAAAAAGCCAAAAAAGCGGAGATAAAACTATCGCCCTATTAACAAGAGGGTGCAAACATGCATAATCGCATGTTAGCACTCTTTTTCCCAACGCCCCCCTTTGCATCTCTAATGAGATGCAAAGTGGGCTTCACTGGGCGTGCCCCGGATGGACTACCTTGCAAATATCGCTGATGTTCACATCGCGACATTTACAAGGCAGCCCACAGGGATTATAGCAGACGTCAGATTTTGGCGAAAACGGCCGTTTTCGCCAAATTCCCAACGTCTGCTAAAATCCTGACTTACCTATGTTAGACATAGGGGTGGATTATGCTGATACGACCACAGGGTCGTATCAGCAAGCTATTGCCGATTTGCAGGGAACATCGCTGGAAAACCAGTGATGTTCCCTGCAAAACGGCGATAACCTCGCTATCTCTGGAATTTGTATCGCCCTGGAGAAACGCGTTGTTAATAACGCGCTACCAGGGCGATAAATTCCAGAGATAGCCTGCGATAGGAATGTTATCGTTAAGCACGGCCAGCGATAATTATCGCTGGCCGTTGATAATATGCCCCCAAGTCTTTAAACAGAATACATTTCAGCACAGGCATCTAATGAAGTTGTCTGAGGAGGTTAAAGATGGAGTCTCGCTCACTGCAACAGTTCTAGCACTTGTCTTGCATTTATTTGTACGTGAATTCGATTAATTAAAGTAATTTGAAAGCCACAAGTCCCAGAATGAATTAAGCAGCTGCATAGAAACAGAGGAGTGGAATATGTGGTTCCAGCTATCTGCCCCTTTTAAAGTTGTGCCTAGGCAGCGCACATGCACAGTCTGGAAGACCTGCTTGTAATCACTGTACGGAGTGGAACCCCGCCTGCTACTTGCCATTGATTCATCCTGCAATGCTCTTTTTTCCTGGCTCCTTTTTGGTTGCTGCTCCCCAAACATCATTTCCATTTCATTCCGAGGAACACCGACCAGCAACAGTTGACTTACACTGTAGGTGGTTATGTGTTCCTTTAGGGACTACTTGTTTGGCTTGCCACTGCTCCATTCCCAACAACGGGCTTATCTTCTTTAGTATCATTCGCTTTGTGCGCTTATCTTGTTTAGAATTTATAGAAGGGAGTTCAATCATTGCTGGCTACCGAGTATGCCATTGATTACTTTCAGTGCTATGAGCACCATTCACTTTGCATTTATAATGCTTAATATTTAAAAGGAGAACAACGAGTCTGCCATTGTTTAAATTTATTTTTAACATTTCCTTTTTTTTTTTTTGTAGGCACAGGCAGAGCCGAGACTTGAACCTAGCTCCCCAGATGCAAAGTCGGCAGCTCTGTATGTTACGCCACATCCGCTCTGGCTGGTACATTGCCTTTAGTGTCATAATAATGTTGTTTTGGGGAGGGGCTTGTTTCAAGCTTCTTTTCGTAGGCTGGGCTTATTGTGTACATTTTTTTACGAACTGTAGTGCTTTTTGGAGTGTGTCACCACCAGTCTAGTTTAACAGCAAACTGGTGTCTGGGTGAGACTGGTACCGCTTAGTGACGACAACGTGCTGAAAATTATTCTCATGTTTTTGTGCTGCCCGCTGGACCTCCCCCTTCAGTCCAGGGTTCAAAGGCTGTTGGCAAGTGTCACTCCATCGCTAACCCTGCCTTGTCCCTTCACAATGGGAAGGGGGCAGAGCGCAGTGCTCAGACTGGCAAGTGTTGGGGTGAGAGCCTCTTAATTAACTTAATTAGCTGCGACAAGTGGGCAGCGCGCGGGCGCTTTGGCTCAGCCGGAAGGTCAGACCAAGCGCTGACCGCTGAGCTCCGTTTTAAGTCATCTTACCTCCCCCATCGAAAGCAATCACAGCAAGTGGTTGACTCCACTGGTTGCACCTTCGGTGCGTTCTACGTTAACTGTCCGCCACCACCAACCTCATGCCAGAATGTGGTCTCCCTCATCTGTGGAGAAATACATACAACACTTTCCACTTAGTTCTTTAATCATGGCGGTGGCTGTATTGGACCTCATCTGCTAGCTCATCTCAGGACAGCCATTTGGATTCCATGCATAATTGCAAGCCGTCAAAAGATTCTCATTTTTGTTTGTGAATAAAGCTCAATTTCATTAGCATTTGTGTGCCTCTATCCCTTGTGTTTTTTTTCCAGAATTCTAGTAACCCTTCAGCTCACTAACTTCCCTACTCTGCTCGGTATCCCCTCTGAAATCTCTGTTCTGGACCCTATCAGTCGGCACACTTCCCACTCTTCCCCGTGCCCCCTATGAACAGTCACTGCACTTTCTGCTGGGCATGTCACTCGGTGCACAGCCTGTCACATTCAAAACATTTTAAATAAGGCTGGCAGGTGTTCCTAATTTCTGTGTTAAGACATCTGAATTGATTGACAAAATGATCTACAAACCTATAGGCAGAATAACAACTACATTTAACACAAAAAAGTGTTTTAGACAAATAATTTGCTAGCAGCTTAATTCTAAGGTCGTTTTAAATAAGTTAAATGACTTGATATTCACTGATTGTACATTAAAAACATATGTCGCACAGATTCAGCGGAAGCTGAGCGGTCGGCATAGTGTGTCGTCTACAAGGATTAACTAATGGGGGCTGCTAAAAACCATGCAGTCCTTCACAATGAGATCCCTCATGGATAGTACTTGCTATCACAACAAGCATTGGCATAGCCAATTGGTCTCGCCTAGGGCTTTGCCAATATGTTCTACTTCTACCTATGTTGTACACTAGTGTAGTTGCTATTCAGTATGGCTAAAAGTTATTGGTGTGAAGCGGCATTGAGTGAAGTGTTCTTAAGTGGAGTAGAGTGTAGTGTTATGGAGTTGAGTGAAGTAGAGTGGTGTGGTGTGGAGTTGAGTTGAGTGGTATGTTGTGTTATGTAGAGGGGTGTTGTGTTGTGTAATGTAGGGAGTATAGTGTTGTATAGTGAAAGGGCACAGAGTTGAGTGCAGTAGATTGTTAGAGTGGAGCAGAGTTTTAGAGTGGAGTAGAGGGTGGCAGACTGCATATAATAGTTCACCCCTCATGCACTAAGCAAGAGTCTGACTTGCTGCAATGAAACAAGTACAGGAAATCAAAATAACCCAAGTGAATTCTTCCGAAAATCCAGGCTGCACAACTGTTATGTGGCAAGACGACCCGGATTCACTTGAATAGATTCAAGGTCCTTGCTACACTCAGGGGCCGATTCCGATCTCGGCCGGTAGGGCTCCGAATAGGATTCGGCTTTACCGGATCCGATTCGGAGCCCTTTTTCCCGACCGAATCGTACGCGGGTCCGGCCGAGCGAGTACGATGCGACTCGCCGACCGACTCGTCCGGGCGACCCGACCGCTCCGACCGACTCGTACCCGGATCGTACCGCTCCGACCGACTCCGCTCGGACCCGATCTCGCACCGCGCAATGGAGACGCTTTTCCGGCCGGGTGAGTACGATGCGCACCTCGACCGCTCCGACCGACTCGCGCCGTCCGACTCGAACTCGCTGTCGGAGCCGTACTTTGGGGGTCCGTGTCGGACCCCCTGCACGCGTACCCGTGCGAGGCGCACACAGGGGGACCCATGGGTCCCCCCTACCTGTGCGTGTACGCCGCAAAGCTGTAGGGGGTGCCCTTGTCCGCCTCGCACCCATTGAGGCAATGGGAGCCCGCGTACGCGTTGTACGACCGGCTCCCATTGAGTTCAATGGGAGTCCGACCGACTCGTGTCCGGTGGCATACGAATGCATCGGACTCGTTCGGTCGGACTGCACGGGTCCGATTCGGTCGGAAATCTCTCCGGGTCCGGCTCGGTCGGAGAGATTTCCGGCCCGAATCGGAATCGACCCCTCAGTGTGATCCTGAGCAAGTAGCTGCGTTGATCTGTGATATGTCCAATCAGTCTCTTCACCAAAGCAGTGGCACTTGTCTTGGACCTCAGCTTATGAGACCAAAGCTACTGAATCTGTATCCAGAGTTTCAAAGCACTAGATCTCATCAGGCCTGCACCCTTACCTGATACCTTGACCTCCAGCTTTTATCTAGGCAGAGGGTGCCATGATCTATAGAAAGTGCCTGTAAGTTCTTTGTACCCTGAATGAAGCTCCTGCCTGAAGGCCACGCTGCACAGTCTGTTTCGGGGTGGATACTGGAGGAAGCGCTCTGCTGAGTGAGGCCTAGGCCAGGAAGGTTGGCAAATCCTGATATCTAGTGCCCAGTTACTTCAAAACAAGCACACCAGAACTACAACACCTACAGTGCATCAAGATGAGAAATCGATCGGACAACATGGCAAACCTTGCTCTAATCACGTTAACGGGCTTTTAGTTTTTTTTCTCCATGTTGTTTCATCTGATGTACACCATGCCGTCCCATCGTACGGAACGAGGAACAAATTACACTTGCACATTGAACCCCTGGGGACAAGACACTAAAATGGAAAACAGACAACTCTTAACACCCCCTATGACACTGACCCAGAGGTCATAGTGAGCCAGAAGCCCTACTGAAAGGAGAAATGTTGTAAGCATTCGTGAAGATACAGACCAATGATTAAGTTAGTTTTTAGTTTCCATACAAAAATATGTAAAAGTTATTCTACATAATAAATGAGAGTAAGTCTAAAAGTTATTTTATGTTATTCAAAGAAATGCAGTAATGGACAAAAAAAGTGGAATATCGTGTCAATATACGTGACATTTTTAAACATTGTAAGCTGTTTTAATTAGTTTCAAATCACTTCTGCTAGCAGTACACGCAACCAGGGCCATTCTATCATGGGAGGAAGAGAAAAACAAGGAGGTGATGCTCGTTGGATGCCTGCAGTCCTGTGCATTACAAACAGTTTACGACCAAGAACAATTATTGGGCAACAGGAAGAGCTATTAAAGTCAATGAGGTGACCGAAAAATATCCAATCTACAAGAATGAAACAAATTTTAAAATTAATATAAACTTGTAAGACAAGTACCTCAAATGTCAACAAGCATTGGCCGCGCGGCTGTAAAAGTAACGCCGTGCGGCCGCGAAATGAAATAATAAAAAAAAAAAAACGCAAGTGGTGACGCGAGTTGTGCGCACATGCGCGCGCGATGAGAAAAAGTGCTGTGCACGTCGCGCGCGCTTGTGCGCGTAACCGCACGCTGGTGGCCGCTTTCGGAGCACTTTCAAAAGTCCCTTACTAAAGTCTCGCAGAGCAGCGCAAGCGCGCTGGCTCAGCGGGACCTAAAAACCTCTGCTAGTGCCTCTACTCCAAAGCAAAGCTTCGGTGTGCTTTTATGTTCCTTACTGCAGCACTCATGTGAGGTGATAATACATATGAAGCTGGTGGTGACTGACCTCCTAATAGCAGAGCTAAAAATATTTGTGGTGTCTGACCCCGTGCCCCACAGAACTGGGTGCCCATGCTTGGAACAACTGCTATTAATTTAAACATTTCAATACGCTCTTTCAGATGGAGTCGAAATGCAAAGTTTGTTTTATTGTGTTTTGCAATAGACATTTTGTGAACACCACAGACTGCAGTAAACCACGCGTCTCCCACAGCGACGTTTCTAGCCATGATGCACAACTGTTCTTCTCTTCACCGCAGAGCTCACAAATAAAAATAGAGGAATGATGAATGCTTTGGGTATCCTTTCTGTATCCTCATGTTAAGATCTCCTAGATAGCAGCTAAAAGGGTCAACCCATGAGGTAATCTGCACCCTGGTGATGCAGTAACTTTGAACCTCTGCCAGCATGAGGCATGCACAGGCTTCTGATGAACGCTGCTGTAGCATTCCAGTCTGCTTACAGCATGCTCACGCTCTGTGACTGGCTGACGCAGAGCAGCATCAGAAGCTCTTGAGCATATTGTTCAACGACGCGTAGGTGTGCCTTCCCTTTGGTTAACACAACTTGCTCCAATCCATATGTGTGTTGCTCCAATTTTATTTTATTATATTTTATTCCACTTTTCAAAGTGACAATTCTATAATTAGTGTGATTGAACCAAAGGGAAGACTCTCCTACGCTTCTTTGAACAAGACATATAATGGGGGAACCTAGGGTCTATACGTCATTGGAGTGAACACCCGCTAATAAGAATGGATTCCAAACGGCAGGCAGAGGGTGCAGGACCCTTTATCGGTGTGTTTGTCCTGAGCATATTGCTCCTGGCAAGTGGCATAGCAAGTAGGCACACAACAGTCCATCGATTGCTTGGCAGCATTACAAGCATCAGACACTTTTCTTCCTGGATAGGGAATGCTAAAATTTCACTCACAGGATGGCTTATTGAATTCAACACTCACCACCTCAGGTCAACTCAGCACCAAGCAGCACCACTTCAGCATTAATGCAGCATTACCTCAGCACTACCTCAGCATCAGTGCAACTTAAACAACTCAGCATCAGCATCAGCATCAGCGCAGCACCAGCACATCATCACTCAGCGCCACCTCAGAACCAGTGCAGCACCACCTCAGCACCAGCGCAGCACCAGCTCAACACCAGCACCGGACCACCCCAAGATCAGCGCAGCACCATCTCAGCATCAGCACAGCATCACCTTCGTATCAGTGCACCACCACCAGTGCAGCCCCACTTCAGCACTAGTGCAGCCCCACCTTAGCAGCAACTCAGCACCAATTCAGCACCACTTCAGCAGCAGCACAGCACAACCTCAGCATCAGCATAGCATTACCTCAGCACAGCACCAAGTCAGAATAACTCAGCACCACCTGAGCAGCAGCTCAGCACCACCTGAGCACCAGTGCAGCACCACCACCTCAGCATGACTCAGCAACACCACAACATCACTCAGGACCACCACAGCATTCCTCAGCACGACCAATGCATCACTCAGCACCACCTCACATCGCAGCATCAGCTCTGCACCACCTCCTCATCAGTGCACCACCACCAGTGCAGCACCAACTCAGCTTCAGCACAGCACCACGTCAGCATCAGCACAGCATCACCTCAGCACCAGCACAGCACCAATTCAGCATCACTCACCACAACCTGAGCACCAGCACAGCACCACCTGAGCACCTCGAAAGCATCACTCAGCACCACCTCAGTATTACTCAGCACCAACTGAGCACCACCTCTATCTAGAGTTAATTCACCACTTTGTGCACAAATTACCTAGCCTTCTCTATCTTCCTTTCTACCGTCTGTGCAGCTCTCACCCATATCTATTCACCATGTCACACAATTCCACTACACAAATGCACTATACACCACACAATTCCACCCTACACAATTTTACAACTAACAATTCCAATTCCACCCACATAATTACACTCCAAATCACACATCCATTCCACTCCAAACCAAACACATAGATAAAAGACATTGTCATTGCAAATGCTTGTTGTTTTTGCAGTTGTGAGGTCGGTCCAGCATCTCTGACAAATGCTCCTCAAGCGAGACCTGAAGCACCATTGATGCAATATGATTATAAAAATTATATTTCACAACATGTTTATACACAGAAGACAACAAAGTTTGAAAGTACACGTTGCATATGCTAGACACAGTTACACATGAAACAGACAAGTGTAGTAGAAGCATCGTAAAAGCGTGCTTTAAAATGTGAGATAAAGAAAACACATTTTTAAGACAACACCAATACATATAAATGAGCTGCAATAATGAATTTTTACTGCATATGTTGCTTATTAACGTATATTGATGAGAATTGTGATGCTATGTGAGGTGGCCTAGTGTTTTTCATGTGTTTTGCTGACAATGCACCAGTTAGAAAAGTCGGTGCAAAAATGTGTAGCAGTGAATGACAAGGTTGATATTTTTAAATATGATACTAGAGACTCTATAGTTTATGAAATATTAAAAATGAATTTTGTAGGATGAAATTAGAAAAACTTGCATTTATATGAATATTGTAAACTTTTGTGGAAGTAGGGCATTTCTAATGTTCGCCATTTACATGTAATGATATTTTGAGAAATATATATATATATATATATATATATATATATATATATATATATATATGTATATATATATATTACATATATATATATATATATATATATATATATATATATATATATATATATATACACACACACATATATATATTCAAACAATAATCCCTTTAGTTTCAAAACATTGAACCAGCACTCCAAAGGTTTCTTCTCTCGATTATTTATTTATAAAGTGATGGCATCTACGCGTTTCAGCTGCTGCCCGCAGCCTTAGTCACGATACAGAGTCACATTATTTCCGCATTTAAATACATACACTTTTTTTAAAAAGGGGGGGAGGGGAGGGTTTTGACATAGACAGAGGACATTACTCAATGCAAAATAAGGCATACTGCTGGTTACTTAGGCGCCATCTTTAAATGTACACTATTGCACATAGCACTCCTTACGCTTCAAAGCAATCACATTAAAACTCCTTACATAACCACTTGTACCGACTGATTTCATTTCAATTATTGGAAGATATGGATAATCCAAGGATGGGGTGATAATAAATAAGGCGAATTGAAAAAAATGCATAAATAAATAGAAACTGACAAATTCCCAATTTCTATAAAGTGCACTAGTGCTTCCAATTTGGAATATAATATTGCACATATTGTATAAATTCCCCAATAACCTATCGCCTCTATCTAATATATTTACTCTACTCAGTCTTGGTTAATCTCAGGAGTAAAAAAAACGTGTATTGCGTCTGAAAGGAAAATTCCTAATTCTATATAAAGTGCATTAGTGCTTATTATTTTCCAGCTGCCGTATTTACACCTAGTTCTCCTAGGTGTAACCTACAAATTCTGCCTCTTTTACCTAAAGTGCTAGTGCTGATTTTTTATAAATACTTTATTTTATACTTTTTAATGAAGTGCTTGTGCTTATTCCTATTTTTAATATAAAGTGCTTTTTCCTTATAAAGTGCTAATACTTATGTCCTCCTCCAAAATTAAAAACAATGAATTCTAAACTGACTCTCTTGAGTGTGCAGATTCTACAGCTTATTTAGTATAAACATGTGAACAAATCCTCGTCCACATTCAATCCATGGGGCTCTATGCTATCTAGTTCCAGGATAAAATAGGTTTCTAGTTTTCTTAATTCCTTTTCTCTGTTGCCACCTCTCCTTCTTTTAGGCACTTCCGCAATACAGCTATAGCACATCAATGCTGGGTCGCTTTGGTGTTCCTTTTCAGAGTGCCTGGCCACAGGGTAGCTGCGATCCTTGTTACTTATTGCTCTCCTGTGCTGCAGGATCCTTTTATGGGCTGAAAAATTTGTTCTGCCTACATATATTCGCTCACAAGGGCATTTTAAAATGTATACTACAAAGCTTGATTTGCAGGTAAGAAATCCTCTTATTTTTACAATCTTTTTAAAAACCGTTTTGAAATTAGAAAGATTTTCCCCATGCTGACAGGCTTTACATTTTAAACATTTCTTAAAACCTTCTTTCTGCTGCAGCCAGGTTCGATTTCCAGTATTCTCACAATATTCACTTTTCACTATATGATCTTTCAGGGATTTGGATTTTTTGTATGTTATTTCTGGGTACTTCTTTACTTGAGGTCCTATTATAGGATCACCTCTAATAAGGTGCCAGTGGTTTTTTAAAATAAGCCTCACTTCCTTGTGTTTAGTGTTGTATGTTGTTATGAACCTATGTACACTCCCTCCCTGTTTCTGTTTTTTCTTTTCAGCTGTTTGGGAGGGTTCAAATAACACTTTCTCTCTAGTTAACATTTTCGCTTTCTTCGGGCTATTTCTATCGTTTTAACCGAATAACCCCTCTGTAAAAACCAACTCCTCATCTCCTTTTCCACAGCTTCATGGTCTTCCACTGTACTACACATTCTTCTGGCCCTATAAAACTCTCCGAAAGGGATACTATTAATGAGAGGTGTTGGATGCGAACTACCCGCATGAAGTATCGTGTTTCCAACCTATCTCCTCTCACTAACACTCTTACATCTAAAAAGTCTATAGAGACTCTACTATAGTGCCCTACAAAATTCAAATTTAACTCATTCCTATATCCTGATAAACTGGTCTACATCCGTTTCCGTGCCCTGCCACAGCACGAAAACGTCATCAATAAACCTTAGCCAAATTTGAATACTCTCTAACCAATGTTTCAGTTCTTGTCCTCCGAGCACCCGCTCCTCCCACCATCCAAGATGTAAATTAGCATAGCTGGGGGTGAAGCAGGTGCCCATGGCCGTCCCTTGTTCTTGCTGGAACATTTCATTGCCAAACATAAATATATTCCTGGTTAGGCACCATTCCATCATCTCAAGTAACATGGTATTGTGTCTCGAAAACCTCATTGGTTTTGTTTTAAAAAAATATTCTGTAGCCCTCAAACCCTCTGTATTTCTTATACTGGTATAAAGGGTTGAGATATCTAAAGTCACCAATACCATACTGTCATCCCGTTTCACATCATAGATGTGTTTGAGGAAATCTGTAGAATCTCTTATGTAAGAGGGGAGTGTTTTTACAATAGGACTTAAAAGGAAATCAATATATTTGGAAACATTTTCAAATAAGCCGTTACATCGATGTGATTATCGGTCTCCCAGGTGGATTAAAAGTGTCTTTGTGGACTTTTGGTATCATATAAAACACCGGAGTCACTGGATTTTCTTGTTTGACAAATCTATATTCGTCCCAGCTAAGTAGTTCTTGTTCTTTCCATTCTTTAAGCTTGTCAAGAAAAAGTCTTTCACTTCCTCATAATCTGTTGGTGTTATTCCCTTGTAGCAATCCATATTATTTAATTGATTTAACGCTTCCTTTTTATACAGATCTCTTCCCCACAGGACAACATTTTCGCCTTTATCTGAAGGTTTCACCAAAATCCCTTGCTCCTTTTTGATCTTTTCAAAAACTTTATGAATTCGTATTTCTTTGTGGTCAGTTTCTCTTCTTCGATTCCCCATGTTTTGGTATAGTTTTCGCAGGTCTCCTATTACATTCGGAGAGAATATGTCTAGATTGTCTCTCACCATTCGTGGTATGAATCTGGATCTTGGACGGAAGGGGGTACGGTCACTGCTATTCAGGGTCTCCGTCAATACTCCCCTTGTTGCCTCTACTACTGAGTGCTCCTCATTTTGTTGGAGATCATTTTCATCCTCATTTACTAGAGACCACATATCTTCTAGGATAGGTATTTCTGAGACAGTTAGGATACTCTGGTTCTGTGGGGGAACGGCCAGTTCTGATGTTAATGTAGGTTCAAGGGTACTTTTTGATTTGTATAGCTTCATCAGTTTTAACTTCCGAATGAATTTATAAAGGTCCATCCTACTATTAGCATAATTAAATTCATTTTTATGACAATAGGACAGTCCTAATTCCAGCACAGCTCTATCTTCATCTGTTAATTCAATGGAGCTCAAATTGATGATCGTATTGCTCTGTTTTACTACTTCCCCTTTTGTTTCACATTGGAGCGCATTGATCTCTCTGTTATTCCTCCTTGTGCTCCTCCGATATCCTTGTCCTCCTCGCCTCTGTTTCCTTTTCCTCTTCCTCTTGGTCTCCCCTGACCGCTCGTTGTCTGATGGTCTGATCTCTGGTCCAGTTGTAAAAAACGGAGCTCATCCGTCACTGTAAGTTTCATACTTACTGTTCCTTTTCTGGTGGGGTCCTCTTGCTCAACCTCTGAGCCGGTATCCGAGCTGATTTCACTTTGTGAGGTTTCCTGGCTTGTGGTATTGCTGTTTTGGACTTTTTGCCTCCTCACTGTATCGGAACGTTTCGCAAATGTATAAATGTGTCCGTTTTCATAATCCAATCGGTCTCTTAAAAATTTAGTTGCCTTTCTATCTTTAATTCGTTTTTCATATTTCTCTAACCTACTTCAGATCACTCTTAAATTTAATTATTCTTGTTTGATCTCCTTCTTTCTCCAAGATTTCATTTAGTTCTTTGATCTTCCCCATGATTTCATTTCTCTCCAGTTCAGCATACTTGATTAGTAATTTAATCATGTTTGTTGAGCTTTCAGCACTATTCTCTGCCCATTCACGTAGGAGGCCAGGATTAGGATTTTTGTAAGTCGGCATGAGCATAATTCTTAGTCCTCTTGGGACCTGCCCCACTTGTATATATTGCTTGAGGGATGCCACCTCCCATCAATGTGAGATTTCCCTTTTCTTTAATTTCTCGAGCTCCAGCAGTTTTTTGCCCATGTCGTTGCTGATCGCTACTAGCCTTCCCCCTGCATTTAAATTCAATACTGTGAATATGGTGGTTTCCAGAAAAATCTTTTCAGCCTCCTGCTGCCGTACTGCACACTCGTCATCACTCATTTTCTTTTGCAAATCTGTGAGTTGCCTTTGCCTGCATGTGACTCCCTCCCTCTCTTGTCTTCCCGGAGAGCGTGTCACTTTCAGCCCGGCACCCGCCTTCCCACCGCTTGCCCTGCTTACCGGAGTCTCAGTAACTTCCACGAACTTGAAAGGAGACACACACATATATATATATATATATATATATATATATATATACATTCTTGATTTGAATTGATTTTATTTCATTATATTCGAAGTAAAAGTTAGAGTTCATTTTATTAAAACGTGTGATGTTAACTTAAAGGCCTTCTCGAAATGCCTTTTTCAAGTGCTGACCTTTCCCCTGATTTAATACAGTGGGCTGTTCTTTACAAGTGAAATGTTGCTTATTTGTCCTGTAAATGATTGCACCCTGACATTCTTGAATGTTTCTTTTCTACAAATGTTAGGCCTGTGGAGACTCACAAATTTTCATTTCTCATGACTAGCATGGGAAACCATCTCGATGTTACAAATGCTTTAGGTGGCACCATGTGAACATAGACATGTGATAGTCTTTCGATGGTGGTGTGATGCCATGCCACTGGACATTGCTAAAAAAACTCTATAAAAGAAGAAACCCCAAAGGAGGGGCAACAACCACCATTCTGATTTTTCCTACTTGAGACCTGGATGCTATGATGATCGATCATTTACTTTGCATTGTTTGTCAATGCTGCAATTGGTAGCTGATGGACTGTGAGCTACTTTGCCAAAACATTTCTATTTTTGAATTTTCCATCATATCCTTTAAACTGAGCTAATGGACTCGCCCCAATGGACTTTACGTCTGAATCTTTTTTTTTGCAGAGTTTTATATAGCGTGAACTTGACCCGAAACGGGTATCAGAGCGCTTTACATAGCACCAGTAACGTTACATTAGGACACACATTCATTTTTGTTAGGCACGGGGAGATTAAGTGATTTGCCCAGAATCACAGGATGTTCAGCGTCTTTGCCGAGACTCGAACCCAGTTCCCCAGATTCGAGGTCGGACGCCCTAGCCGTTAGGCCAACTCCTCTCCTTTTCCCTTGTTTGGTAGGACCTGAGCTGTTAGAAACTCGAACCATCCTTCTACCTTAAAGGGTCGTGGGACTCTGACACTCTACAACGGAACTTTATAACCACTTGATAAGGATTTGCTTAATATTTTGTGTTTTAATGCAAACTGTGGCATTCTTGACCAAATTCCCTAAGAAATTGCTTAGTTTAATGAATTTTGATTCTTTAACACAATAACCAAATCTATTTAAATTTGTCTGAGTCTATTATTGAGTCCTGTTGGTTCTTCCATTTAAACTGTGCTACTGTACTGATGTTTTAAATGCATTATAGGAAGAATCACCGAGCTCTATGCGAACATCAGGTTTTACTTCTTTTATTCTGTGTTGCTATTGTGGAGCTTTTGGTTTGCATAATCCTCACTCGACTTAATTTCTTTAGGAGGATGAGTCTTCCAGTTGCTATTATTTATTTTTACGGTATGTTCTTGAGAGTGGTGTACCTCAATCTGATTTCGAATATGTGAGTTGACTGTCAATTAATGATCCTCATTGCACTGCTAACATGGAGTTTGGTCACCCTAATT
Organism: Calotriton arnoldi; assembly: GCA_963921515.1. Classification (NCBI taxonomy): domain Eukaryota; kingdom Metazoa; phylum Chordata; class Amphibia; order Caudata; family Salamandridae; genus Calotriton; species Calotriton arnoldi. The sequence goes on from CAWUFW010006273.1 coordinate 387,091, forward strand.
TCCACCTGTCCTGTCGGTGGAGAAAGATTCATCTGAAGATCATTGCCTCTGTGCAGGGGCAGCCGGTAAGTTTTGGAGGGAGAGGGTGTACGGGACACCCACACTTACACACATACACATAAAACTCACAACCATGCATTCACACACACGCGCACACACACACAAACACATTCATTCACAACACTATTTCCCAAACATTCATACATACATGCACGCACGCACGTACGCACCAAACAATTTAAAAAGAAAACAGAACACACACTTACCTGCAGCCAGCTCTGCGCTGCCTCGGCCGTTCTAGAAGGCTTGGGACTGCTGCCTTCCCTCATTGGCTGACCTAAGGTCGGCCAATGAGGGAAGGCAGCAGTCCCAACATCATCACAGAGTGGGATGGGGTCAGTGAGACTATTGACCCCACCCCACTCTGTGATGAAGTGTCACTGATTGACACACGACCCTGGGCGCTTCAGGCCTTAAAACTGAAGTGCCCAAGTGCGAGGCAATCAGTAACGATACCCCTCGTCACTGAGGGGAGTGCCTCAGGGACCTTTGCTGAGCTGAGAACGTCACGCCCACAGGAGCTGTGACTTTCTCAGCCCAGCAAAGTTCAGTTCAGGCAGCCAGGAGCCAGCGCTAAATGCGCATGTCTGGCTCCTGGCTGCCTTAACTGAAAGTGAACAGTGTCTGTCAGGCTGACCTTTGTTCAGCCTGACAGACACTGTTCGTATGAGGCAAAAGGTGGAGGGGCGTGGCCCCTCCGCCCAAATGGACCAGCCGCGCCTGCCTCTGTGGTAATGGAAACGTTTCAGACTATCTAATCGTAAATGGCCCAGTACGGTTAGAGGAGTAAGGAGAGTAAGCATACACTAAATATTTTACGCATGCTTCACACTGCAACACTATCCAACCGCTGTTTCTAAAATAAAGCCATTACAACAAGCTCTACTACTGTACCTCAATCTCAGTGTTCCTGAATCAGGGCCCTTATTAGCAATTCTGCCATTGTGCCTCAGTTCTAATGTACACAAATCATCATCACACTGTGCCAGAACCAGAACCCATGCAAGCAACTCTGCCAATGTGTCCAAATAATAACCTGCAGCCCCTTGCACTGCCATGCCAGTTAAAAGTACTTAATTCCTGCCTGAATAAAGGGAGAGCTTGCAGCTACTTCTGCACATGTGCAGTGACTTGGAGACTGCAATTTACAGCCTGTCGTTGTTGCGGTGTCTCAAACAAACACCTCTCCCTTAAGACAACAGTAGTCCAAAGGCGCATTATGAATGTGCAACTTTCCCATCTTCTTCAGGTTCCTATCATCTCCCTCTGCTATAACTTTCCTCTGATGTTAGCCTTCTCTCCATGATGACCCTCTTTCCTTAACCTCTCTTCTCTTCCCACTCCCACTCCCCTCCTCTCTTATCTTGTGCATGTGTAGCAGAGCAATGCCCGTTTAGGCAACTCACTTTTAAAGCCTATGACCAGCAATGCTCCATGTCAGCTTGGAGATGCAAAAACGCAAACTTTGTGAAGAGATAGAGTTTACTTATATAATGCAATGTAAGAAATGTAGATGTGTATCCTAGCCGCTAAGTGGCCCCATTCCATGTGTCACTCTTTCAACCAGCTCTTGTTCTTTATCTAACAGCATTGTGCATTATGGGACTTGCAGTCTTGCCTTTACAATTGTATGTATATGCTCAAATATACCAACATGCAAGGTGCTGTTAACTAAAACTTATCTGGCTGATGGTGTGGGAGGAAATGTTTTTATTTAAAGCTATGCTAGTATATATTCATTAATCTGCAACAAGCATGTATTTCATATGTAATATTCATGTTAAAAGTAACCATAACTTATGCAGTCCTTAGGTTCAAATGGTTGAGGTGCACGTGCCATATTTCTTCCTTCAGTGTATTATCCTTCTTCTTGTTACAGGGGAAGAGATGAACCAGCAGCCTTAACTAATGTATCTTTTAATAGTTCTCATGTGAATATTTAGTTTTACCCAATCCTCGAAGTATTAGCTAATGAGTGCAGCTGGAGGAGAATGTCCTGGGATAAGAAAATCACCTTATGTTGCAGATACGGTGGTTGAATGAAGCTCCGCAAAAGATATCTTTGTGTTTTAGTTTGTGAAATAATGATGTATTCTTATCAAAATGTACCTTAACCTTATTAGTTCCCATCATAGGAATTGTTTGTAGGTGTAACAATCTTGTAAAATTGTGGGGCATATTATCAAGGGCTTTATCGCCGCTTTAGCGGCACTTTTTGCCGCTAAAGCGGCAATAATTTTATTGCCCTATTAGCAAGCTGTCGCTAACAGGCGTTAGCGACAGCTTTCAGGCGTTAGAGGCCGCGTTATCCATCGCCTTGCATGTCAGCGATAATTATCGCTAATGACATGCAAGGAAGGTGTTCCCTACTAAAAGCGACTGAAAACAGTCGCTAATCCCACTACCCCCTATTAGCAAGGCAGGCGAAGCGATAAAATAATTCGCGCTAAGCGCGTTTATCGCTAGATTTTATCACCTGCTAGTGAGGATGACTTACCTGTATGAAGTATAGGAGGTGGATTCTAATGCTGAATCCACCTTAGCGATAATGCGAGAATATCGCTGCTTTTCCAGCGATATTCTCACATTTTGCCGCTATCGCTGGAAATATTATCGCTGTGGAGATAAACCTTACTAATAGGGTGTTATCTCAGCGATAATTTCCAGCAATAGGCGGCGTTAACAAAAAACGCGCTAAGCGCGTTTTGCGATAAATATCGCAACTCCTTGCTAATATGCCCCTGTGTCCTTTAACTAATGCAATGCAGTCTTCCGGTCAGACACCTTTCCTGGTCCCTTAGGAGAGGATACCCTTTTCTCTTGCCTGCAGGAGTTAGACGTGTGAACAGTTAAATTCCCCACTTGCCTGAAAAATCTCTATTTCATTAATTTGCTACTGCATTTTAGAGGCTATTCATGCTGACACCTTCTGCCTGACTTCTCTCTAACCTCCTCAACTTTCTTTAGCTTAACTGAGTAGAGTTTTCTTCTTCATTAATGGAAAATTGAGTCTGCTTTGATTTATATTTTTAGACAACTTTATAATAGTTTGTCTTCTCGTTTATGATTTTGAATTGCTTTGAATTATATTGACTAATACATCCATGTATTGACTACTGATTTACAACTAATTTGATTATTTGAATTTGCAACTTTGCTACGCTATGATAAACCTGCATGGTTTGCAAATCTGACACTCTTTTGTGGGGCCAAAAATGCTTCACATTATTGAAATGTATTGATGGCTGTGTCAGCCTTGGTCAGAACTAAAGGTCCATCTGCTACAGTGCAGCTTGTACTTGAGTCTGCGCTAAAGACTTGCACAATGCAAAGCGCTACATCAGTGTCATCAGTTTAAATGACATAAGACAATCATGTTTTTTTAAAGTAAATACACTGGGCCATATTAAGACAGGTATAAGAACTAACATCATGCGCATATTTCAACATATATCCAAAACATACTTCAGAACAGCTGCACGTTGCTGTTTTTTAAGGTATATGAGGCATTTAGCACAGGCACTGTTTAATTCCCAGCCATAATCACACATTCCTAACGAAAGCACCCTCTACTGTCCTCCAGTTGCAGGGTACACTGAGGACAGCCTTCTGAGCAGAGTCAAGAGGAGCATATCCAGGATTGTTCAAAAACCTTCTTTCCTACCAAAGCTGTGTGAGAGAAAGCAGAGGTATAGAGGAACTATAGAAGGATTACTCTCCCCTCTCCTCACTGGCCTTTTATTCCACTGGCTCTTCTATTTTCATTTTCCAGAGAGTTTCTCATTTAACCACTGTCCGTCTGTGCTTTGAGCATTGCTCGTTATGCTTTTTCACTGCAGGGGGTGGCAGTGAATTGCTGAGGCCTGCTTTGGCCCCTTGAGGAATTGGTAGGCAGAAGGGTTATGGCCTTCACTGGAAAGGTTGGCAAGTATGTATTTTGACTGCTCTGAAAGGAAGACAAAAACATTTATCAAACCTAATGGAAGGCAGTAACCTTTACAGGATGGACCTAGTGACCGGTAGAGGGGGAACCTTACATTTAGAGGGATAATGTGGTTTGTATTGTTAGTTCCAATTGTTTGCAATGTAGCTGAACCCAGTGGGGGTCAGGACTCACCACATTTTAAAAAGGGACTACTCCTAAGTACCTCCCCTGCCATTGTGTATTGTTTACGCTCTTACATCTTGTTTTTAAGAACATATTCTTTCCTTTGGTGCATGCTATCCATAATTAATCCTACTGTACCTGCAAGAACAGATATTTGAATGCAAATATTCTATAACTAGAAAACATGTGCTGTGGCAGTGGCTCAAACTCTTATATGATACAATTACAGTTCCTACTTTATCTAACCATTTGAACAGTGATTGCCTCAACTCGAGTACTTTCTCAATTATGCAGTCCTATATATTACAGCAGCTGGCATAGCCCTACTGGTGCCCGGTGTGATATATTGAACCCTGTACTGAACACTTTGGCCCTGATTTCAAGTTGAGCAGAATAGGGTGGGGTATTAACCAAACCCAGCAAATACCATGTCTCCAGGTTGAGGCATTTACCAGGTGCTGTAAATACATCCTCTTCCAGCTATTCAACCTGGAAATTGGACATATGCAGAATCTCTATTTTACACGAAGGATTCTGCATGTTTTGCCTTTTGTCCAGGCCTTTTCCTTGCAATAAATCTTAGTAGGCATGACCAGTCGGAATCTTTCTTGTAAAAACTGCAAGGGCTTGATAATTACCAAACAACTCTTAATTTCAATCCCTGTGTAAACTCAGGGATCGGAAATTAGCCCTCAAATTGTAATTGGGGCCTTTGTGTGACTTTCTGAGATAGGGATCTTTAACCAGTCTATCCAGCCGTAGCTTCTCATGGCAAAAACCGTCTTAGTATGTTGAGGTTTTATACTATTGAAGTTTGAGGATGGCTAATTACTGGGGGGAGGGGTAAAGGGAGTCAGTAGTCTGTTTAACTTCCCGAAGCTGCTTCATTACTCAATGTGGTGAAGGTGGAATTTTAGGAATGGCTAGAACAAATTTTAGCTGTCTCACAGAGCTTATTTATTCACAAAACAAACAAAAGGCGCACATTAAACAGTAATTAAAATGCTCTGCCATATTTATTGTCTTCTTTTTTAGGGACAGTTTATTGCTTAACTGTTATTTTTGTCTGCCTAGGAAGTAGATCTATTGCTCATAGAGACATTGTTAATGCAGAACTCATGCCAAATACAGTAGCTAGGGGCTTTGTATCATGGGATGCTTTGGCAAATAGAGTAGGAAAAGGCTTTAGATTGTAAACTCCCTGACAAACACAATAGGAAGGGGTTTCTGTTGTGAACTCTGTGACAAACACAATCATGAGATGTTTTAACATTGTGCATTAAGCTGTAAATACAATAGGAAGGGGGTTACACTGTGAACTCAGTGACAAACATCATAGGAAGGGGATTCATATTGTTTGCCTCTGAGAGATATTCTTACACAGATCTCTAATTCTCCAATTTAGGGGGACTTCAAAAGCTCAGGCTTTCATTCTAATTTTATGCTTATTATCAAATTGTTTAGTAATTAAACTAGTTTTTGTTTTTAAAAGTAGAAACACTGACTGGATAGTGATTTATTGGGTATATTTCTCTGCATTATGGAGTTCTGAGTTTCAAACCCACAACACCTCCCTGAGTAAGGCTTGGACTGCTCTGCAAAGCTACCATGAGGGCCACGTGCTAAAGTGGTGTACTTGGTGCTCACTTTGATTCCCATAGTATGGTGGCCCTAGGCTTTGACCCTGTTCCCTACTTGATGTTATTCCTTATGGGTATTTATTGTGTAGCAGTATTAGCTTTTCTATGAAATAGTTTAGTTGTTCAAAACTGATGATGATATTTTTTTTGCAGATCATGTGTCAATTACAGTAAGAAGGAAGTGGCTTTGCATGATGTAACCCATAACAAATACAGTCAGAAGCAGTTGTAAATTAATGTATTGTCTCTGACAAATGCAATCTGAAGGGGTTTCAGATTGCGATCTCTCTCTTTAATGTGAGTAAAAACCAAGCAGCGAAGACCATGTAAAGAGATGCATTTCAGAAATGACTTCTATTGAGCAAAGGGAGGCTCGAAAAGGGTCTTCAAATTGCATGAAAACCCCTGGAATTGAAGGTCAGAAACTTATTTGGTGGTTAATGCACTTGCTGAAGAGCTCTATGGGTAGTCTAGTCACTCACTTGACTCAGAATAACTCTCTCTCTAAGAGGGTTGAAACACCTGCTGCAAAGCACAAGGTATAACATGCAGGTCACATATTTATATTTTATGCAGCCAGCTCAGTGGGTTACTGCTTTTGCTACAGAATGTTTTTGTGTTGTCTACAGGTCATAAATTATAATCATCATAAAACAGCTCAGAAAGTTGTGAATTAGCATCAAGAAGCTACATGCAAACTGAAATATATGAGGGTAGAATGTTACTGGTATTTATCCAGTCTTTCATAATGCTAACGTTGGTAAAAAGGGTTCTTTTGAGTAATAATAAAGACATGACTAAGTTCTTTACATATGTATTAATATACGAATGCACACAAGCATATATTCACACAAATACATGTATTAATTAGCTATTAATGACAAGTGCTAATAGCCAAGTTATTAGAAGTTTTCAAAACATAAAGTGATCAATGCACTTGACCCAGTAAAAAGACTCACCAATATTTTATCATTTTGTAAAGCGCTCTGAAACCCACAAGGGTCATGTTCGCGCTATAAAAAACTTTCAAATAAATATCCTACTGATACGTGAGTTGGGTTGAAATGCACATCTCACTTCCAAGTGTCACATATCACTCACTATACGGGAGCACAGCTGGCCTTGTCATTTGCAGCATACTTATAAAAAACTGTTAATTTTCCTTATCTTATCAATTTCATAGGACTGCTTAAAGAGACATCTTGATCATGGAGCTGGGGTACAGAGTTGTTGTTTTATAGCCCCCATCTGGCTCCAGCAGCTGGATAGCCCTGACTGTATACAGCGTTTTTCTTACCTCCCTGTTTTACACCACTCAAGAAGTAGGGGTCTTTTTTGTAACTGCTTGTAATGGTTAGTTTATATAAAGCATCAGACAAAGAAAACAATTGAAGAACACATAAATAGGCACCTAGCCTGCCAAAGCATAAGTACCAATTAACGGCAGGAAGAGACAGCACTGGTACTGGTGCAATGAATGAAAGTCTGGCACTTTTCACCTCTTGGTTATTAAGAAATACCTTGGAATTTCCTTTTGAAACAAATTAAAGGATCACTGCTTATGCAGCTTGTTTCACAAAGGCAACAGAAAAGGTATAAAACCAATGCACACATGTACTTGTTTTTTTGTTGCTGATTTCTACCAGAACTTGCAGGTTTCGGTCTATCATTGGAAGGTGCGAAAATTAGCACCTCATTCACCTTTCATCAGAGCAGACCCTGGGCCATACAAGAGGAAAACAGATACAAAGTAAGCAAGTCGGGCCCAGGCTGAGATGACTGGTATCCGTGGCAACCAGTCACCTAGTGGTGGCTGCCACCAATCTAAAGTGGTGGGGTGGTGCGGTGGGGGATTTAGAGGAATAATAATAAAAAAAAGACTTACCTGCCGCTGACGCTGCCACCTGCTCCTCTCCTCTCCTCCCAGCAGTCCATGGGTCACACATGCAATCCAGACGCCGCTCTCATGCTATACCCAGCATGAGAGAAGCACCAGGATTGGCCTGAGCGGGCTGGTCTGTTGCTCACTCAGGCACAGGGAGCATGTGCCTTTTCTCCACCCGTCTGTGCAACACAGCTGGGTTGGAGAAATTTAAGTGTGAATGTTGATTAGGCCGTCCTAAGATGGCCAGCCAAACCGACATGTGCACTTACATTGCCTAACTCTCCTCCTCCCTGCCATGTCCTGGCCCCACCCTAGACTCACATTGGCTCAGTAGTCAGGGAAAAACAAACTGTTAATAAAATTGTTTTATTATATTTTTATTTTTCATCTGCTGGCTCTGAGCAGTGGGGTGATGCTCCTTCTCCATTACGGAGGAGCAGAATCTGCAGTCACCTCTCTCCACAGCCATTTATACTGCCTGGGCCACACAGTAGAGAAGCCTCTCTGAGTGTACAACTGAGTGAAAGCTAAAGCACCTCAAGCAATTCACTCAGGGAGGAGCTTCATAATGCATGACATTAAATTTTGGTGTGGTCGTGCAGGAACCAATACTGAAATGTGTTACCCTAAACCGTGATGTGTGGCACTCAGCACGGATGTTATCTCTGGTTCGGGGGGCTGCTAAATGAGGTTGGATTTTCATTGTGTACATTTGTAATTATATGATTAGTATTCAGCTAAATGTGAGTCAAATAACATTTTCTTTTTATATGTAAAAGCACTGGCTGGGCATTAACTTATTATATGTTATTGTGTGTCTTGCAGTGTTCTGAGTTTCTAACCCACACCATCTCCCTGACTAAGCATTGGACTACTCTGCACTGCTAAGAGTGTCAAATATTCAAAAAGAAAACAAAAGATGTAAGAGCTGTAATTGGCACTCAGTTTGGTTACAACAGTAAGCTGGGGCTATGTTTTTTGCTCCGCCCCTTTTGTTGATCTTCTTTATGGGAATTTGATTGGGCAGCAGTTGTTTTAGCACACCTATAAAGTAGTTCCATTGCTCATAATGCTAGGAATATTCTTAATGCAGACCCAGTGTGAAACAAAGTAGGAAGACATTTTGCATAGTGTAACCCTGTTGCACCTTGTTAGGAAGGGATTTTACATTTCGAACTATCTGAAAAATAAAATAGAAGGGGACATTACATTGTAAACTATTCTGGCAAATGTAATAGAAAGGGATTTTATAATGCAAACGCTGACAGATACAATGGGAAGAAATTTTCTTTTCTGAAGAACAAGTTAATTACCTTTGGTAACGATATATCTGTAAGAGACATAGATTAGTTATAGATTCCTTACCTGTAGAATTACCACCAGGCGTCAGACTGGATCCGGAGAATTTTTTCGTCAGCCGTACCCCTGCGCCGCGAAAGGTGGCGTCGGACGACTCCACGTTCGTCGTTGGCGTCGTGGTTGCCGGGATGACGTCGCGGTAGCTACTTAGATGCCGCCCTCGCACGCTGACGTCAGTTATTTTACACGACATTCCATGCCAGAAGCGCAGAGCCATGCAAGACACTGACCATTGGTGCACAAAACTAGGGCCCTGAAAGGGATTCCCTGACCCTAGAAGTCAGTTCGCAGAACGGGGAGGATGGGTGGGGCGGTAAGGAATCTATAACTAATCTATGTCTCTTACAGATATATCGTTACCGAAGGTAAGTAACTTGCTCATTTGAAAGAGACAATTAGTTATAGATTCCTTACCTGTAGAATAGATACCCCAGCAATACCAACCCCGGAGGTGGGTCTGCGAACCAAGTTCACACCAGAAAGTCCTGGAGAACAGAACGGCCAAAGAAGCCGTCTCTCTGGACTTGGCTGTCCAGGCAGGAGTGTTTTGTGAACGTGTGCAGAGATGCCCACGTAGCTGCCTGACAGATGTCATTGAGGGGCATTCCCCATCCCAAAGCAGTGGTAGCTGCTGTCGCCCTGGTGGAATGGGCGCGCAGTCCCATTGGAGGCTCCTTCTTTGCCAAAGAGTAGCAAGCTTTAATGCACAAAACGACCCACCTAGAGATAGTCCGTTTGTGCACGGCCCGACCTTTTTTGGCGCCCACGTAGCCAACAAAGAGCTGGTCATCCACCCGGAATTGCTTGGTGCGATCCAAATAAAATGAAAGCGCACATTTTGGATCCAGACGGTGGAGCCTCTCTTCCTCCTTAGAAGGATGCGGAGGTGGAAAGATGGTGGGCAAAGTGATGGATTGACGAATGTGGAAAGAAGTAACCACCTCGGGAAGAAAGGAAGGTCTGGTTCTGAGGACAACCTTGTCCGGATGAACAGCCACAAAGGGAGGCTTCGAAGAAAGAGCTTGGAGCTCACTCACCCTGCGAGCAGAGGTGATGGCAACCAGAAAGGCAGTCTTAAAAGTAAGAAGTCTGAGAGGACAGTTATGAAGCGGCTCAAAGGGAGCGCACATAAGGTAGGTAAGAACCAAGTTCAAGTCCCACTGAGGCATTAGGAAGGGAACAGGAGGAAAAAGATGAGTAATGCCCTTAAGGAAGCGATTTACAACAGGGGACTTGAAAAGAGAAGGATGATCAGGGAGCCTAAGAAAGGCTGAAATGGCAGAGAGGTAGCCCTTCAGAGTGCCCAGAGCAGAGCCCTGCTGGGCCAAAGACAGGAGGAACAAGAGAAGCTCAGAAAGAGGGGCAGAAAGGGGATCCACAGCCTTTGCTGTGCACCATACCACAAATTTGTTCCATCTGCAGGCGTATACCGTCTTATTGGAAGAACGCCTGGCTGCCAAGATAACATCACAGACTTTGGGAGGAAGGTCGAAGGCTGTCAACTGCCACCGCTCAATCTCCATGCAAGGAGGTGGAGACTGGACAGGTTCGGGTGGAGGACAGCCCCCTGCTGTTGTGACAGAAGATCCTCCCGAAGAGACAGTCGGAGCGGAGGATCGATGGCCATGTGTAACAGCTCGGGATACCAGTCTCTTCGTGCCCAATCCGGAGCCACAAGGATGAATTGGGCCCGGTCGCGCCTGATCTTCTTCAGCACTCTGGGTAGAAGTGGTATAGGCGGAAAGGCGTATAGAAGACCGCAACTCCACTCGTGACGAAAAGCGTTGCCTAGCGAGTGCCGCCTTGGAAATTCCAACGCGCAGAATTGCCCTGATGCTGTGCCCACTGGGACTTCAGGTCCCACTGCACTGCCTGCATATGCCACCTGGCATGATCTACCAGCAGTATGCAGGAGGCCATGAGGCCCAGCAGCCTCAGGGTCATTCTGACCGAAACCCGGGATAAAGGCTGAAAGATCGGAATTATAGCCCGAATATCTCGGACTCCCTGCTCGGGAGGATAGACCCAAAACTGCGTTGTGTCCAGAACCGCTCCGATGAATAGGAGCTTCTGAGAGGGAGTCAGGTGTGACTTCGGCATGTTCATAGTGAACCCCAGCGAGTGCAGGAGGTCTGCCGTAGTCTGGAGGTGGGAGACGACTGCCTGTGGCTAGTCCGCCTTCAACAGCCAGTCATCGAGATAGGGGAAGACTGGAACCCCTGATCTTCGCAGATGAGCTGCGACCACCGCCATCACCTTTGTGAACACCCGAGGGGCGCTGGTAAGGCCAAAGGGGAGCACGGTAAACTGAAAGTGCTCTTGGCCCACCGTGAACCGCAGGTAATGTCTGTGGGCCGGCAGGACGGGGATGTGAAAATAAGAGTCCTGCAAGTTCAACGCTACCATCCAGTCTCCAGGGTCGAGGGCAGACACAAGATTCTTTTATAGATGAGTTTTATCATAAAGTAACACAACAACTACACCAGTTAGAAGACAAACACACCAACAACGCATATTGTAAACATGACTACAACTTATCCAAAAAGGATAGGGCACTGCTAACATCACTAAGAGATGACCCCGAGTTAGTCATAAGGGAGGCTGACAAAGGGGGAAATAGCGTGGTCATGAATCGGACAGACTATCTGGGGGAAATAGATAGGCAATTGAAAAATCTTGATTGCTATACCAAATTGAACTAGAACCCCACAAAGAATATTGAGAAGAATATCAATGCCTGTTTACAAGATTGGCATGAATCATGCCTTATATCTGATAAAGAATATAAATATTTACAGGCACACGATTCAAGACACCCTTGCATCTATATCCTCCCCAAAATCCATAAAGGGGGAGGATTTCCCCCTGGAAGACCAATCATATCGGGGAACAGGGGCCCTACAGAGCATCTCTCAGAATATGTCGATGGGTTTTTACAGCCCTTTGTAAAAAACCTACCTTCGTACCTCAAAGACAGTAGGGATGTTCTTTTAAGCTAGAAGACTTTGCCTGGGACAGCAGTGATTTACTGTTTGTCACTATGGACGTGGAAAGTTTATATACGTGCATCAAAATGGAATGTGGACTGGATGCCCTCAAACATTTCTTATATAAACGAAACGCATGTCATCTGGAACATACTCTCATGTTACTTGAGATGGCTCGCATGATTCTAACCATGAACGCATTCCTGTATGATGGTAACTGTTTCCTACAAAGACAGGGGACAGCCATGGGATCCAGGTTTGCTCCGTCTTATGCAAATCTCTTTATGGGATTGTATGAGACGGAGCATGCCTGGGGACCTGGCTCACAAGACTGGAACAACAACATTATATTCTATGGTAGATACATAGACGATGTTCTACTAATTTGGAATGGAGGGGTTGATGAGTTACTTGCATATCATGAATACCTCAACAAGAATAGATTTAATGTTAAAATGACCATCAACTATTCTAGAGAATCCACAGATTTCCTTGATCTAAAACTATATATATCCAACAACAGAATACACAGTGATATTCATAAAAAACCAACAGCTTGCAATAGTGTTCTACACACGGAGAGTGCCCATCCTAAAGTAACGATCAACGCCATACCATATGGGGAAATGATTAGAGCCCGGCGCAATTGTAGCGAATACAAAAATTTCCGGGCAAGTGTCAAAAATATTAAACATAATTTCCGTGAAAGGGGGTACACGCAGAAGTGTCTAAACCAAGCCGAAGCTAGGGCCATGCAGATAGATCGAAAATCTACGTTAATGCCCAATAAGGGAGGACAAAATAGAAAAGAAACCTCTGAGGAGATTATGTTCATAACTAAATATAATGCATATAGCGATCACGTTTATAACATCTTATGCAAAAATTGGCACCAAATCGCTTCAGGTCACATGCCTATTGGCACGATCTCAAAAAAACCTAAAGTGGTATATAGGAGAGGCAATACTCTAAAAAAGATATTATGTCCCAGCTACTTGAAGAACACAGAGAGTAGCACCATGACATGGCTGCCATGTAAACCACCTGGCTTTCATGTCTGTGGAACTTGCATAATTTGTAAATTTGGATGCAACAAGAAACAGAAATTCAGATATAACACCACAAAGGAATATACAATTAATACATTTATTAATTGTAACACGACATACACAATTTATGTACTCGGTTGCGCCTGTAATAAAATCTATATAAGCAGCAGCATTCGGAGCCTTAAGGTCAGAATACAGGAGCATGTAAGGGCCATTAAAAACAAGGATGACAGATATCCTGTGGCCATGCACATACACGAACACCACCCCACTGAAATGGAAATATGGTTCCATGCATTGGAACATATAAAGACACCAGAAAGAGGTGGTGATAGGGAAGCAGCATTAAGGAAAGCAGAGGCAGGCTGGATATGTCGCCTGCGGACAAGTCTCTGGTTTAAATACAAATAGTGAATTCTACCATTTTCTATAAGATATTATGTCTGTGATGCTCCTAATGATTTCAAAACATCAAAATGATGATGGTAACCTCATCCGTGGCCTTATTAACTCCTTGCGCCAGGGAGACCTGGAGAGCATCCATTAATATCAAAGAAAAGGTACAATTTAGCCAGGATACCCACTTTCCAGAATAATTACTGTTGTGATATTTAAGGCCCTCTCATGTCCTTTCACTCATATCCCCTATCTAAATTGTGATATTATGGCGGGTTGATGTGACTAATATTAGATTCGCATAATTTAAAACACCTTCCAACATCTAATGTGATCGTTCAAAGATGGCCGCCATGGTTGCGCGTCTCGTTTCCTCCTCTTAAATAAGAGGAGAAATAGATGGAAATACCATCGTTCACGATCTGCCCAAACATCACTGAGAATTGAATCAGATAATTTCAAGAAAGCATCTAGGTGTACTCACAAATAAAAACATGGTGTTCCACTTCGTGTACGAAAAAACGAAATACGATTCTGGACATGACTTTAAACACCATATAATATCTTACGGATAAAATATAGAGAAAATACTTTTGGTTAGAGACTTTTTTAGAATTTACATCGTTTTTGTGCGAATAAATTTCTAATAGATAATGTGAGCAACTATAAAGCATACTAATACTATTCGAGAATAACACAGCCGGTTCGACTATCGGTGCTCCATTTCAATATGGCGCCGGCTAAATATTTTAGTTTCTACGTAATTAACGTACATGGAAAAGTAAATACGAACAATGTCAACGGATGTGACGTTAAAAACCACATAATAACTCACGGATAAAACAAAAGAGAAAAGACTCGGGTTTGAGATCTGTCTCTTAAGTTAGAATTAATATTCTGTCATTGTGAATAAATTCCAAATATAAAATGTGGGCAAGCATAAAGTAAACTAATACTATCGAAAAAATCTAGCCGGTTCAACTATTCGTGCTCCATTCCAATATGGCGCCGTCAAAACACACAACACTTAGCTTCTACGTAATTGACGCACAGGTGAAAGTCATGTGACAGCGACTATCGGGCTATTTAAACTAAGTGCAGGTTTACTAGGCTCATACGAACACGGACGCCATGCTACCATACCGGCTGATCTATCGCTAGAAGTAAGTTCTCCCGACCGTACTGGACCCGTTCTCGTTGGGCTCCCTTTATCGCCGAAACCCTTTTTTCCCTTTAATTTAAAGGTGGCTGTATACTTAAATAGAACTAACTATTACGCTAGTCTGTCTGAATATCTTTAATTTACATGGGGAGATATGCTATTGATATTTACTAATCGTAACACCATACCTCAAATAATGCAGTATGGAGCTCGCATTGGACCCGTTCCCGCCAGGTTCCCTTTTGCTCTTGACCTCCTCCTTCCTTTTACCTTACAGGGGGTCCAACACTAACAGTCCAACCCTAATTTGTCCGCTCACCTTCACTACGTAAAGTGACGCCAACTGTTGGTGCTCCTAAACTACAAAAACATAATTATAGCAATGTGGTATGGAGACCTCTCTGATATCATCGTGGTTGCACTTATACTGTGCACCGCAGATATAATACTCTTAACTGGACAGATATTGGGGATATCCTTCCTGAGGGGTTCCCTTTTATCAATATTAAAAATAGCAATACAGGGACACGTTGACAGTAATTGGTTGCGCGTATACTGTGCACAGCTAGTGTTACTCTTGAATTCATAAAGCGATTTGAGAATTTATCATGGTAACATCTGAGGGTATTTCTCTCCACCTTTCTCTCTTGTTGCATATAGTTACCCATATAATAACGTAGAGGACATCACTGCCTTGGAACTGGTTGACTACCAACCGTGTTTACTCCGCTAAAGGAGGATAGACTATTAGCCCATCCTACATTTTAAATATCAGGTATGGAAGCCCAGATGCTTTGCATTATAACCAACTGTCCATCATGTACATAGTGTAAATAAGTCTCTCCCTTCTTTATTATACTCGATAGATACAATCATGCATCACCAGATTTTAGAAGGAGAAACCATATAAGCGAATAAATACAGTCAAGATTTCCAGACAGTGTGTTTTGTTCTGGTAAGAATTGCTAACTTTTCTTGCATGATAGGGAGGAATACTATGTTTTCTATACAGACACTAGTGCACCCACCCACCAAGACTGTTAATGGACAATATTCAGCAATAAAACAAATGAGTATGATTAGATAATGCATTATGACGTCAAAATGCGAATTATAATGGGATTATGGCGAAATCAGCAGAACCTTTATTTGAACATGGTACGAAACAACTACTGAAACTTAAGAGAATTCGCTTTATGTATTATGATGTGAATTAATGATTGTAAAAATACTATGAATTTTTGAAAACTAATGGTTTTAAAATGATTGCGAAGAATTTTTATTCTTTGTTGTATTTTTTAGATGTGTAAATTTATGTAAACTAATATTGTATAAATATATGTTGTTTGTAGCCCTGAAGAAGTCCGAGAGGACGAAACGCGTTGGCTACGGTCTTTTATCTTGTTGAAAAAAAGAAGTCATCAATAAAGGATTTGAAGGAACAACTCTGCTGAATTGCCATTTTTGATTCTGATATGTGAATTACAAATGTTTAAACTATATCAGTCACTCTTGCAAAACTTTGACCTGAATTAAGTGTGCTGGACCATTGTGTTGTTTATGGAATTTTGAGATACCTTGTATCTTGGGAGATTTAGGGCCATTGAATCTCCGGTCTGTAGCACCTTGTGTATTTAGATAGAGATTACTCCACTAAGGATAGGTGCAATCCGTCTTTGCCTCAATCCCCGCTCTATTTGTATTATCGAGGGCAGACAGGACCTGAGCTAGTGTCAACATTTTGAACTTCCCTTTCCGGAGGAAGCGGTTGACGTTCCTGAGATCCAAGATAGGACACAGGCCTTTGTCCTTCTTGGGCACCAGAAAGAAGTGGGAATAGCAACCGCAACCTACTCCTGGGGCAGGAACTTGCTCGATGGATCCCTTGGCCAAGAGAGCCGAAACTTCCTGTTGGAGAAGGGCCAGATGATCCTCCGACATGCAATGGTGCTGAGGTGGCATGGATGGAGGGGTAGTCTCGAAGGGGAGGGAGTAGCCCCTTCGGACTATCTGCAACACCCACCTGTGTGATGTGATGGTGATTGGTGGCCCTGAAACGTCAGGCTAGGAGGGTTTGGAGGCTGCTGCAGAGGGGGTGGTGGTGGACTGGCCCGCCCCCTGGCCCCCAGACCCACGGCGATGGGTCCCACGTCCCTAGCCGCGCTGGAGCTGAACAGCTTGCACCGGCCTGTGGCTCTGGGTGGAACGTGGTGGGGCACCCCTTCCGTAGCCATGAAAGGGGCGAAAAGTAGACTGCGCAGGGTGGGTGGTGCAGAGGCCCAAGGTCTTGGCCGTAGCCCGACAGTCCTTGAAGCGCTCTAGCGCGTTGCTTGCTTTGACGCCAAACAGGCGACGGACATCAAAGGGCATGTCCATTAGGGTAGCTTGGACATCCCCGGAAAAACCAGTCGAACTCAGCCAGGTGTAGCGACGAAGGGCTACCGACACTGAAATCGTCCTGCCTAGCGAGTCAGCTGTGTCGAGCCCACATTATATAATAAACTTGGCTGCGTCTCTCCCCTAGGCAACTGCATGGGAGAGCACAGCCCGGGCCTCCTCCGGGCACTGGGGCAGCATCTGCGCTACCGTATCCCACACAGAGTGGGTGTAACGGCCCAATAGACATGCAGTGTTTATCGACTGCTGTCCAAAGCTGGAGGAAGAAAACATCTTCTTCCCAAGATGGTCCAGCTTCTTGGATTCCCTATCAGATGGAGCATTAGGGAATGCGCCCTTGGACGTCGAGGCTTGGACCACCAAGCTCTGAGGACTGGGGTGTTGGGAGAGGAAAGTGGGGCTGCCCAGAGCCGGGCGGTGGCGTCGGGCAATCATCCTATCCACAGGAGCCCCTGTGTAGGGCCTGGACCAGGTGCCCAAAAGGATGTCAGTTAGGGCTTCATTAAACGGTAGCAGGGGCTCCGAAGAGCTCGCTGCCGGTTGAAGCACCTCTGTCAGGACGTTAGTCCTGACCGCCACCATAGGTAGCTCGAGGTTGAGAGCCTCAGCCGCCCTACGCAACACCACTGTGTAAGATGCTCCCTCCTCCGTAGCCACGGTAGGAGAAGTCAACATGCCAAGGTCTGGGGAGGGATCCAGATCACTGGCATCCCCCAACTCCTCTCTCCAGTCCGGATCATACTCCAACTTGGCCGACGGACGGGGAGAAGTCGAAGAGCGACGATGCTTCTTCGACTTCTTCTCGTGCTTCGACTTACCTGAGGAGTGCGAAGAATTCGAGGACGAGTGGTGGTGGTGGTGGCTCCGTGACCGGTCCCTCGATCTCCCGCGTGACTGGGACCTCCAACGGCACGGAGCAGACTGCCGGGCTTCGAGAAGCTTTCGGGACTGCTCCCGCAAAGACTTCGGATTCATGGTCCGGCAGTCGGAACACAACTTGGGATCGTGGTCGCGTTCCAGGCACCACAGGCACACGCGGTGCGGATCCGTCACCGACATCAATTTTCGACAGGAACCGCAAGCCTTGAAACCGGGCATCTCTGACGTGCACCAGGAGTCGAAGACTCAAAAACGGTGTTGACAAAAGTCGGCAAAAAGTCAGTCAAAAAGTGACTGGAGATACCGCTCCCTCCGGATCTGCGCTGGCTGGCGCGGAAAAAGAAAGAACTGACGTCAGCGCGCGAGGGCGGCATCTAAGTAGCTACCGCGACGTCATCCCAGCGACCACGATGCCAACGACGAACGCAGAGTCGACCGACGCCACCTTTCGATGCGCAGGGGTACTGCTGATGAAAACATTCTCCGAATCCAGTCTGACGCCTGGGGGTAATTCTACAGGTAAGTAATCTATAACTAATTGTCTCTTTCAGATCTCTGTGGCAAATGTAATCTGAATGGGTTTTACACTGTGAACTCTGTGATGAAATGAACAGCATACCAAAGTGCTTTATGTTGTTAAAAACTGGGGACCTTCTTACACAGCTTTCTGGATTAGAAAGGGCTAGATAGATGTGGTTTTCATTGTGTATGTTTGTAAGTTTATGTTTAGAATTTTCTAGTTGTGGGTAAATCATGGTACATTTTCTTTTTAAAAGTAGAAAAACTGACTGCATGTTGATGTATTGAGTGCTACTGTGAAAAGAAGATGTAAGAGCTTTAAGGAAATCTGAGTTTCTGACCCACACTATCTCTGAGTAAGCCTTCCAATAATCTGCCTCACTACAATGAGGTGCAACTGTTAAAGTGGTGTACTTGACATTGTGTGTGGGACCAATAGCAAGGTGTCACCATAGGTAAAAGACTCCAGCTGTCACTATTGGATCCCAGTAACCCCTGATTGTCCTGGTACTCCACTGAACAACTTTCCACATGAGCTGCAAGGGAAGTGCATTGTTATTGCCCTTGGCCCCAATAAACAGCAGCATTGCTACTGTCCATTACACCCCCTTGTGGCATCACAAACTCAATCAGCTGCAGTGCCAGTCATTGGTAAACAATAACAGTAGTGCCTCATGCTGCATTTGCAAGCAGCAGGGCTGGTACAATGCAGCTTGATGCACTGTGAATACCATAGTCCTAAGATTCCTACTGTATTCAAATGTGTTGATGCTTTGCAATATGGAGTGTACTGCAGAGCTATGAGTGTTGCAGTAAGTAAACTAATTGTTGAGCCTCTTTTGTGTGCCAACAGTGATCATATTATTTATTGTTTTTCAACTGCTGGGCTTTCCCAAGAGCCACACGTCCATTCATGGGAGTAGACAGAAAATTTAAATACCCCCACTTTGAACTAAAGCTCTGATGGTACCAAGCAAGTGAGCCGACCTTCACCAAAAGAGCTCCTTTGCCTCTTCCATTCAAGCATCTACCCATTCATCCTTTCGTCCTTAAATCCACCCACTGATATCCACCGTTTCACCTTTGCCTTCTGTCATCCATTCATTCTTTCATCTATAATTCAATTTTTCTCCAATCCATCCATTCACTGGCCATACCATTTATGCACCCGTTCACACATTCACCATCTATGCATGCATCCATCTGTACATACATTGACCAATCATTTGACTTACCCATCCATAAATAAAGCTTTTCATTCATCAATCAATCCTTTTGTCCGTTCATCCATCCATCATCTCAGAGTTCAATTTACTCTGTCTTCCTTTCACCCACCCATCCATCCAGCGTCTCATATTTCCATTTACTCTGCCCTCCTTTCATCCTCCCTTCTATCCATTCATTCATCCTTTCTGACTTCTATTTACTCTGCCATCTTTTTACCCAACCATTCATCCATTCAATCTCTCAGATTTGTATTTACTCTGCCATCTTTTCACCTACCAAGCTATCCATCCTACCAGATTTCCATTTACTCTATCATCCTTTCACACTCCTGTCCACCCATCCATCCTCTCAGATCTCCATTTGCTTGCCATGCTGTCATCCACCCATCCATCTATTCTCTCACCCACTCATCCTTTCACCTACTCACCTATCCTTCACCCAGCCATCCTTTCACCCACCCATTCATGTATCCTTTCATCCACCCATCTATCCATCCATGCATCCTTTTACCCATTATCCTTTCACCAACTTACCCGTATGCTCTTTTACCCTCCCATCCTTTCACCCACTCATCCATTCATCCTTTTACCCACTCATCCTTTCATTGACCCATCCATCCATCCTTTTAACTGTCAATCCTTTCACCCACTTATTATCCATCCTTTCACCTACCTGTCCTCTCAAGCAGTCATCCATCCTTTCACCCACTTATCCATCCTGTCACCCATTCATCCACACTTCCTGAGTTCCATTTACTCTGCCATGCTTTCACCCACCCCTCAGGTTTCCATTTACTCTGCCATCATTTCACCCACTCATCCACCTATCCGCTCACCCACTCTTTCACCTAGCCATCCATCCACCCTCTGACCCACTTATCCACCCATCCTTTCACCTACTCATCCATCCATTCACCCACCCATCTTTTCACCCACCCATACATGAATCCTTTCACCTACCAATCCATGTATCCTTTCATCTATCATCCTTTTAGTTAGTTATCCATCCATCCTTTTAGTCACCTATCCTTTTCCCCAATCATCAGTCCTTCCTTCTACTCTCTCATCCTTTCACTCATTCATCCATCTGTCCTTTTGTCCACCAATCAATTCATCCACTTATCATCCATCCTTTCACCAACCCATTTTTCACCCACTTATCCACCCATCCACTCACCCACTCATCCATCCTTTCACCCACTCATCCATCCTTTCACCCATCCATCCAACCTCATTGGTTTTCTTTTACTCTGCGATCCTTTCACCCTCCCATCCACCCATTCATCTTCTCAGATTTTCATTTACTCTGCTATCATTTCACCCACCCATCCACCTATCCTCTCTCTCACTCATCCAACCATGGTTTCACCCACTCATCCACCCTTTTATCCATCATCCTGTCACCCACTCATCATCCATCCTTTCACCCTCCCCTCCTCTCACCCACTCATCCACCCATCTTCCCACCCACTCATTCATTTTTATGCTCACCCATCCATCCTTTACAACACCAATCAATCCATCATTTCATCCAACGATCATTTTAACCACCTATTCATCCATCCTTTTAACCAACCATTCTTTCACCAGCCCATCCATTGATTTTTTCATCCACTCATCTATTTACCCACCCATTAATTCTTTCACCCACCCAACCTTTTACCCAATCATCTATCCTTTCACTCACCCATCCACACATCCTTTCACCTACCCATCCTTTCACCCACCATCCTTTTAACTACTCACCCATCCATCCTTTTACACATCCATCCTTTCACTCACTCATCATCTATCCTTTCACCCAGCCACCCTTTTACCCTCTCATTCACCCACCCACCCATCCATCCTTTTACCCACCCATTCTTTCACCCACTCATCCACTCATCCATCTTTTCCTTTTCTAGCAACCTATCTTTTTTTCTTTGTTATATCATCAATGTTTAGCTTTTATCTGCCAAATTGCAGACATAAGAGGTCTATAACAAACCCCAACCCCTCTGTAGTTACTAAAGTGGGGGGTTCGCAATATCCCTGCTTCCATTTCAACGGTTGATGATACCTTAGGCAGGGTATATGCAACACTATGCTGGTTTATATAGTGCCCAAGTATGACATCCTTCAGTGCATGAGCATCTGTGTGCTCTTTAGGACATGTATGTGTTGGACCTGGCTCTTTTTGCAGGGTTGTTCCCAAACTTTTTGCCTTCCTCCTGTATTTCTTCTGGCCTGTTTTGGTTGACTTTAGGACTCTGGGCACTTTACCACTGCTATCCAGTGCTAAAGTGCATGTGCTCTCTCCTTTAAACTTGGTATAATTGGCTTACATCTGTTTGGCATATTTAATTTACCTGTAAGTCCCTTGCACAGTGGTATCCCATATACCCAGTGCCTGTAAATGCTACTAGTGGGCCTGCAGCGCTGCTTGTGCCACCCACAGAAGTATCCTTTCAAACCTGTCTCTGGCCTGCCACTGCAGGGCCTGTGTGCGCAGTTTACTGCCACAGTAACTTGTCATTTAAAGATACTTGCCAAGTCTGGAACTCCCCTTTTACTACATATAGGTCACCTCTAAGGTAGGCCCCAGGTAGCCTATGGGCAGGGTGCTGTGTAGGTAAAAGGTAGGACATGTGCCTTCATTGTGTAGCATGTCCTGGTAGTGACAAACAGCCTATTTGGTTTCTCACTGCTGTGATGCCTGTTCCTCTCATAGGTTTGCATTGGGAATTCCCTGATATGTGTTTCAGTGGTAATATCTGATCTGAAAGAAGTAGGGTTGCCATGTTTAGTATGTTTGGAATATTGCTGATAAATCCCGCTTATTGGTGAAAGTGGATTTTTTATTACTATTTCAGAAATGCCACTTTTAGAAAGTGGGCATTTATAAGTGACTCTTTTTGCTTTGCAGCCTGACTCCAATTCACGTCTGGGTTAGACTGACAGGGGTCTGTTTTGTGCATTCACTCTAGACAGTCACACAGAGAGTTGAGGTGTGCCCTGCATATCCTGATGGCCCATAACCATGCTGATGGGTCTACCTGAGCTAGAATGGTGGGAGGAGTTGTCACTGATACCTAAATAGGGCTGTGGCAGTCCTCTCACAATGCTGTCTCCACCCCCTGTAGTGTGCCTAGAGCCAGGGCTGGGATTAAGTGGAGGAGTTGTGCACTTCTAAAGTGTGCTTTAAGTTACCTCTACATCAAAGACATTTTGAGTATAAGTACAGGGGCTTTGACTCCATGTTTTTAGACACTGGTGAGCCCCTCGAAAAGGAATTTAATCCTTCGTAAGGAGAAGCGCGAGATGAGAGCTTCATTGTAAATCAGCGCCACTTACGGTTCCTGGTCCACAAGAGCAGTGAGGTGATTACCTGCACTGCGCCCCCCAACTTCAGCAAGGGGGATCATGACCTCGTGAGAAAGAGCCATCCAGGCACCATTTCTCCAGTTGCAGATCCGGTCCCAGCTTTAGGATCCAACCAACAGCTTACTCCCTAATATAAACTGACATTAAGAACAATTCTCCTAGGCTTGCTGCAGAACTTCCTTCTTACAGGGGCAACTGTGCGTCAATTAAAATACTTTCTTTTGACCACGTTTCTCTTTGGGTCCTTGCAATTCTATACAACCAAATTGGTACTTTTTGTATAGCTTTTTATATGTAAACCGGTAGCACTCGGATACGTCCGTCCTGGTAGTTTGTTTAAGTCTTAAGCTGTTGGTTGGATCCTAAAGCTGGGACCGGATTAACGCACAGCATTATACGTCCTATCAGAGAAAGGACATTAGAACAAGTGTGATTTTAGATAAGGAGCAGATCAGGATGTGGGAGCTGATCACAGTGCCTTTGGATTAACACTGTCCAAACAATATTTTGGCACACCATATGACAGCCTATACATTTTCTAAGACAACGGGAGTACATAACGCTACTGTCTTGAAAAAGAAGGTGTAATGTAAATAGGCCTTCGAAACGCGTCGACGCTCTTTCTTGCCATAAATCCATCCTTAGATGTTGATGAACTACAAGACATCAGGGATCATTTGTATAATTACTGCAATGGGTTATGGTGTTTTATGACAAAGATTACTGTCTGTTTTAACTCTTGTGTTGTGTGTTTTTATAACAAAACAGTTTTTTTATTGTGATTAATTGTGTTAATAATTGCATTGATGTGGTGATTATGTTCTTTATGTGATTTGTGGATTAAAATGTTTTTAATTCTGTATTGAAACAAAAAAATTCTAATAAACTGCTATCATAATTTTATTAACTGCAGGTTTTTGTGCCAATACATTGCAAACACTGGGCTCAGCAGTGACCTTTTGGACTGTGTGTTGAGTGTATGAGACTAGATTGGATGGTATGAGGTTTTTTTAAATAAGGTGTGAATTAAAAAATAAAAAAAATAAAAAAAAATTCCCAGAGGACGTTATTTTAATTTCTGTCGGAACCCAAGTCCTTTGGGTCACCAAGGGTCCCTCTCTTTTTCTAATAGACTGCTGGAGGAGAGACAGTGCTGCTGTCAGTGTTGTGACTATAATCTGATTTGATCTCTGTAGGGCAGACATGTTTGAGTGAATACCCTCCATGTACGATGACATGTCGGTCAAAAGAGTGGTGTGTGTATGGAGGACACTCAGCATGGATGTCTGCCCCACAGAGTTCTGCCTCAGGTGGTCGTTGGTCTCAACACTGAGGGCAGCAGGGGAGACAGGTGCAGGGGGTGAGGTGAGGTGCCTGGCCCAAAGGAGAGTTTTCCACGGGAGCGGTCACGGACACTGGAACTGAGAGCAGCTGGGAGGTTGGAGATGGTAGTGGTGGTGAAGGTGGACACTGATGTTGTTGATGCAGTCTCTGAGTCCCCCACTACCACATGGGAGTCCTCGACGGAGCTGTGATCAGATTCAGAACATGCAGATGGTGTTGCAGATCCGCTGCCAATGAGACTCCCCTCACCCTCTCTGTCACTGGGTCCCCCCTCCGATGACTCTTCACTGGACCCAGTTTGACATTCTGCTCCCACAACATCCGTGGCACTGTCTCCTCCTATGGCCGCTGATGATACTGTGACCAAGAAAGACAAAGATTTCCATGAGTCATCCATATCTAGTTGACACATAGTTAACATTACAGATGTTCACAGATATCAGACATCACATTGAGTTGTGCTATTAGTGCATGCTGCATTAACATAAATGGGACTTGTTACTCTGCCACTTTCACATTGCTCAATCACACTTGATGTGACCAGCAACATTGCATGTATAAACATCAAAGTACAGAACCACAAGGTTGACTAATGGAGTTTGTGGCAGGAAATGTTATTGGAATGTTATGACATTACTGTCTCCTCTCCTGCAAGTGAGTAGAGTCATCAAAATGGGAATAGGAATCTCAGATTTCATTGAGACATGGTACACATCCTGCAATCCTTAGTCATCAAATGTTGAACCATTGGCTCATATGTCACAGCTCACAGGTCTACCTTGTCAAACATGCACAATGCATACTCAAAGCATGAGTCATGTTACACAGTTCACAGTGCTTGATAACGTGTTCATTAGCTTTGCTTATCCAATGTCAGTTCACACATATGAGTGTCATCCTGGAGACACCAAGGCAGTACGCATAGCTGGGCTGCCAGGCATTTAGCACACTGTCCTGTGTCATCTATGCACGGTGTCATGTAGCAGAATCATAAAGATTTGAATATTAAAAACAAATCAAGTTTCATAGATGTAATAAATGGTCTACAAACTTTCACGTCTGATAACTGCGTCTTCACAGTGCCTCAGGCGGAACACCATTCCACTGGCACATCTGGGTGCAATGACTGTAGGGACACTAGTAACTGAACCCATTTCCAGCATGAGTACAGTCAACACTGTTGAACAATCTCGGCTACACTGAACAAGTCCGCATTTGTATGGACAAAGTCTGACTGTTCCTCCCTTTGATTACACAGTATGCACACTTTGTAGTGCTGATATTGCTCATGTCTAACAACTCATGTGGGTAACAAACTTAAATTTGGTGCATATTTGACATCTCAGAATCAGACATTGATGCCAAAAAAACATTGTTTACCAAGCCATCAAGTTGGAGTATTCAAGACCATTAACACACATGTCAACTGTTGTGACTGTGCAATTCACATCATACCTCACAAATGCTGCCATATTGCGATCAGTGACAACCTGTGTTTGACACTGAATTGCTTGTGATTTCACCATCACAAACTCCTACACATGGACTCACTCTTCCGAATGTTGGTTATGGATTTTTACAAAATTTCATGGTTAAGGTCATTGTGACATGTGACCAGAGTTACCCTAGCTGTGACTGTCCCATGGGATACATGTGATCACAATTAGCTGCACGTCTGGGGAAAAACATTTGCACACGGACCAAGCCAAACAATTCTAGGCCTGAACATAGACAAATCATTCTGCCAAAATGCTTAGCATGTGATTTCCACAATTGAAATCTCCAATCACAACATACTTCAATGATTTGTTCAGACCACTCTGAGAACAGGATCACACATCAGTGAATGTGCAGACACTTGTCAAGCTATGGGATTCATGCAGAAATTCATACACACGTCTTGTGCAAAATTAGAATGCACACATGTGCATGTCACTACTGTTACTACTGTGAACATAACTCACTCACATTTCCCTGATGAATTGGGCATTACCTGTCATCTATTGATCCATCAGCATTTTCATCGTGTGAAAATAATTGCATGTTTGGCAGACTTACGACCTGTAAAAGTGCCATCAGGCTCAGATCTCAAAACGTGCCTGAATAAAGATAGAAATGCAACATGTAACTGACGGATGTATGACGATAGATCGCAAACTAAAACAACGCATGCCTTTACATCGTAGTTGTTAGTTCGCATGTACCGTCACAACGCAAGTCATAACATTGCAAACCATTACTTCGCATTTCCTTTGAAATGCATACAAAACCCCTTTACAACGCACACCAATCCCCCGCATGCTCTTACATAGCATTTTTTTTCCCGAGCTAACCCCCCAACACTAATACACTACCCTACATAACACAGACTCCACAACACTACCCTACAGGACAAAACAATACAGTACCCTAAAGCCTAAAACCTAAACCTTTAATCACTACCCTGCACTACGACCCCCTCACACGACCCTAAACCCTAAACCCTAAAACAGTACCTTACACAACACTAAACCCTAAACCCTAAGCCCTAAAGCCTAAACAGTACCATACACAACACTAAACCCTAGGCCCTAAGCCCTGAAGCCTAAAACAGTACCCTACACAACACTAAACCCTAAACCCTAAGCCCTAAAGCCTAACACTACTAGTCTAAGCACAATCCCCCTTACCTCTCTCTCGTCGTGGTTCCTCTCTCCCGGTTCCGGTCCCAGCGTTGTCTCTTCCTCGTCTCTGTTCCGCACGTCCGTCCCGGAGCCCGCCCATTACATCACATGCATTTTAAAAGCATGCGTTGTAGAAGCGCATGCTATGTAATGCGACGCGTAGTAATGGTTTGCGTCATAACGTCGCTTGCGTGGTAATGCTTGCGACGTAAACGCCTGCGATGTAACGCATGCGTTGTGATGGCTGTTCACCGTAACTGACTCACCCCCTCCGTGCTGCTGTTTGGCCTTCAACTGCCCATCCAGGTCAGGGAAGACCACCGCTAAGATGTGAGGCATATGTGTGGGGTCAAGGTTCGCCGGTCGCCTCGCTTGTCCGGTTGTGACAGGCCCAGCTGGACCTCAGCAATCCTCTTGGCCCAGCCACGAAGGACCTGCCACCTCTTGCGGCAATGACAGACGCGACGATATGCGACCCCCACGTCACGCATCTTCTTGGCGATGGTCAACCACATCCTTGCCTTCTCATGGGAGTTGACCTGTAAGAGTGACATGGTGATAGTCCCTTAGTGTACATGCGTCATGTTTCTGAGTCATACATTACTATACATAGGGCATGGTCAGGTTTGCAAAAATAACTAATCATTGTGCATCAGTCCTGTGTTCAATCTAATCCATGAGAACAGTGATGACATGTTTGCCCCAGTACACACACTTTTACAGCAGTGTGCCTGGCCAAATCAAATCCCTACACCCAGTGAAACTTGCAAAAAGCCTAAAAGAATATCTATGATTGAGATTCCTACTGCCAGTGATGCACGGTTATCGCACATGTCCAAGGGCAATGCACTGTTATCCTCACTCACCTTCTCCTCTGGTTTGCCATACATCTGGGTGTAACTTCATGTCACACTCTGATCCAAAACTTAAATTGGCAATGACACCCATGAAATGCAGACCCAACATTTTTCAATACATTCTGTCAAAGTGCACAAACTCCATGTAACTTATGTATAGTTACATGGGTGCATAGTGGCAGGAGTGTGTCCAGCAGGGCCTGGTTCTCCTCCTCACTGAAAGCTGGGGCCCTGGGCTGTGTCCTTGCCATTGTGGCTACCAGAGGATGTTGTCACAGCAGCAGAGAGATAGGGAGGTGTAGGAATGAAGAAGGTAGTGCAGGCAAGTGTAGTCTCGAGGGATCAGACAGACTTATATCTCTACAGCAGAGGCAGAATCAAATCAATGCATCAAAAGTGATAGGTTTGCGTCGGTCGCATTGTATGAATCGGTCCAATGCATAACATTGCTTGCAAACGACACGCCTACCGCGACGTTCAAACACTCTTCATCTGATCACGATAGAATTTGATACATTGGTGATGGGAGGTAACCGAGTCGGTTTCCATGCGCTGAAAACATGAGCCCAAACGTGCGTCGCTCACCATAGCAACCAACAGCCAATGGCTGTGACCGAATAGTTTCGGATGCAGATAACGCACCCGTTGAATACTCACCCGCGTCTTTCACCATGACAACCAATGGCTGTGACCGAATCGTTTCGAATGCGGCTACCGCGTCCTTTGAATACTCACCCGCGTCTTTCACCATGACAACCAATGGCTGTCACCAAAGCGTTTCGGATGCGGCTTCCGCGTCCTTTGAATAATCGGTCATCAGAGCACACACTGCTGTGATTGATGTATTTTTGTACAGTACATGAGTGGATGCACATTATAAATGATAAAAATGACCTTTACATGGATAAGACACACTCCCATGAGGAGCTAACCTTAAGCGGCACATGACACACTGTTTTATTGGCATGTACAAGCATGTCAGGATTAGAAATCCAGTTATCCGCATTGTATTGGTCACAGTGTCCATTATTTTATGTGTGGATGTACTTGTGCATTCTTGCATTGTCACTGCATTTGTGTACTGTACGACCCATTGTACAATTGTTGTAATTTCAGACTGTAGATGTCTGTTGTGTAAGTAATGGCTAAAATGGCTAAGGCTTTTACCATTGGATGAGTGGACAGTGAACTCATTATGCATCTTCAGCTTGTTTGTGAAATGTGAATTTCTAGTCTATCTGTGTGCCCCAAACTGCAGTGTATGGTGTTATTACATATTTTAACATCCTCAACATTGAAAATAGTCTGTGTATGTGATTGTATGTGTAATGTAGACATAACTAAATGACAGTGTCCAACCTGTGACAGTGGTGGGCATGACTGAGTATGTGAGATGATGTGTATATCAGGTGTAACACATCTCTTGCATTACATGTTCCTATTCTGTCTACCTATTGCACATGTAATTGTTCTCAGAAACATTAAAGTACCATATTTTTACTGTGGATCCTTTGAATATGTGATGTTTGCTGACATTCATGATGACAGACACTAGTGAGTTGTACACTACCCCACTATAATTGCTGTGTCACCATACCTTGATAACATGTCAGTGTAGGGTTCTGATGCTGTGAGATGTATCTAAGGGCATACTTTAAAATTGAAATCTGGTTATGAAATGATCTGTAGCTTCAGTTGTGTTCATATTTCATGTTATGTTTGTCTCTAAGCATGTTGCTTGGTACATTGTGACCTGACACCAACTGTGTTTACACTCTACACATAGGTATCGCAGACGACCTGAAGTGCACAGGCTCTTTCCAGACCTGGCAACCGTG
The DNA here is from genome assembly GCA_963921515.1 of Calotriton arnoldi. Lineage (NCBI taxonomy): Eukaryota > Metazoa > Chordata > Amphibia > Caudata > Salamandridae > Calotriton > Calotriton arnoldi. The sequence continues at coordinate 416,823 of CAWUFW010006273.1, forward strand.
GAAGAACGTGACACCATCAGGACGTACCACTTCACAAGGCCAATCATTGAACACTTGACTGCGCAGTTGTCACCTCATCTACTGCCTGGTTGGCCAAATCCAACTGCACTGACGCACAAAGTGAAGGTTATGGCAGCTTTACATTTCTTTGCCACCAGTACATTTCAATACACAGTGGCAACATCTGGTGGGATGTCACAAACCATGTTCAGCCGTGTTCTGCGAGATGTTTTGGGGGCATTGCTGCGTTACCTGTGCCAATACATTAAGTTCCCAACACCTGGAGAATTTGCAGATATCAAGGGGGAATTTTATGCATTGGGACGGATACCCCATATAATTGGCTCCATTGATGGCACCCACGTTATATTGGTGCCACCACAGGCTAATGAGGTAGTGTATCGCAACCGCGAACATTCTCATTCGATTAATGTCCAGGTGGTATGTTTGGCGGACATGTCCATCTCCCACGTCTGTGCACATTTCCCTGGATCTGCACATGACCCGTACATCATGAGGAACAGTGACATCTCCCGTTTGGTGTCACAGCCACAACCTGACCGTACCTGGCTTGTTGGTAGGTGATGTGACATGTGTGTGCTGTGTTGTGTGTAGATTGTATGTCAGATAATGCTCTGTCAACCAACAACTGAATCTATTTTTCTGCTTTCAATGTAGGAGACTCTGGTTACCCCAACCAACCTTGGTTATTGACCCCACTCCGTAACCCAGTCACCCCTGCCGAAATGCAGTAGAATGAAGCCCATGGTAGGAGCTGGCGAGTCATTGAGCGCACTTTTGGCCTCCTGAAGACAAGATTCCGCTGTCTTGATCAGATGGGAGGAGCCCTACAATATGCACCATTGAAGGTGTGCAACATTATCACTGCTTGCTGCATGTTCCACAACCTGGCTATACGGAGGGAAATTCCACTTATACACGACGATGGAGACCAGCATCCGCCAGCGAGGGAGGATCCTGGACTGGGACATAACGACAGTGGGGATGATGATGATGGCGTGGATTTGAGACGACAGCTTATCAACAACTTCTTCACATGTTGAGGTATGCAATGAAAGTAGGGGACTAGCCCAAGTGTTTGATATTGAGTTGCTGGTGCACAATGTGTATGTATGTTTGTGAGTGTATGAAAATTGGCATGATGTTAGTTGTATGATAAGTGTTTGTGAGATGGAAAAGTTGAGTTGTACAGTGTTACTGTGAATCATAGTTAGTGTCCACATTGAAAATCTCGTGCTTCAGCTGACATTGTTGTCAAAATTGAAGAGGCTTAGTCCTATGTGCCTAACTCTGTTCTATGTTTCTCCTTACCAGGGTACTTTGCCGTGTCAACCATGCAAGTTGTGATCTCACCAGACACCCACTATAATGATGGACTAGGTCACTGATGCGGTGACCTAGTCCAACATTGGACTTGTTTGTAAATCCATGGCACGCACTTCCTTTTGGACTGATGGACATTTTTCTTCACTTTACAGCATTTTCTTACTGTGTGATGTCCATTGAAATTGGGTTAATGCGCCAGGTTGTGTCAGGGAAATGAACCTAGGCTGCACAATAATTTGTGCCTTGTGTGTTTTCACACATCCAAAGGTTATTTTTAAACTAAACACGCTCCATGATGCACTGGTTTGCTAAAAATGTTTGCTTATTGTGTTTGAAAATGGTGCTAGTATTTAAAGCAATATACTTGCATTGCATCTGTAACATGTCCTACAGGTTGGGCCATGACCTGGTTGTGTCTATCTATCATGCTGTGACAATGTACATATACTCACAAGCCAGTAATGTACTCCTTCAAAGTGATGTGTTACCAATGATGTGCACACTTTCTTCTTTGACTTTTTAAACATGATTATAGTTATTTAATTTGTTATTCAAAGTAATGACATGACCACTTTTTGGGTGCAGAGTGATTTATTTTAGTGCATAATGTGAAGATATCAGTCCACATCATGGTGGTGTCATCAACAAAAATAATTTAGATAAGTTCAGATAGGACTTGGTAGTGTTTGTAGATGAGGTATTCCAAAGTAGATGCACAGTTATTTGAGTCCATAGTCCAACTTAGACCCTCCAGCCAATGTGGGAGAGTTCTGTGACAGTCAACAAAGTGAATGTTTGGCACACAATGGAGGATATCAGTAGCAGGTAGTCACTACCTGGGGTTGATGCGCAGACATCTGTCTCTCACCGTTTCTTCTTTGGACGACAGACTCCACATTTTTCCGGGGGACCCTCAGGTGCAGGCAGTGGCAGTGCAGGGGGCTCTCCGCCAGAGTCCACATCCCTCCCTGTGGCTGTTGCAGATGTTGTTGCACTGGATGGGGTAGGTACACAGGGAGGTGTGGAGAAGTTGGTGGCAATCTGGTAGAGGCTGGTGGCAATGTCCCTGTACACCGCAGTCTGTTCATCCATTTTGGCCATAAACATGTCCAGTTTTTCATTTTGGGCTGCCTGCTGCTGTTGCATAGTCCTGAGGATCCCTATGACCTGGCCCAGCTCTCCTTGTGAATCCTCATATGCATGGAGGATTCTGGAGAGGTTTGGGGTCTCCACATCAACAGAACCAGCTGCATGATGTTGCCGGTCCCCAAGACACCTCCCACCACCCCTACCCACCCAAGCAGGACCAGTTGGTGCTGGCACAGTCGACACGGAGCCTCCTTCATTGTTGGCATGTGTTTATGGGCAACTCCAGAGTGCCCTGTGTTGCTGTGCTGTTGGTGGTCTCCTGGGATGCTGTGTCTGTGCGGGTAGGGGTCAGCTGGGTGTTGGCAGCTGAGGCAGAAGTGGTCGCAGATGATCCAGATGTTCCCGCCACTGGTGCTGTGGGGTGACCCATACCAGAAGGGCCAGGTCTGTCATCGTCGTCCGAAGAATGATGAGAGTCATCAAGGCCAAAGGGCTCCTGGTCAACCGGAGTCTGGGCCTGGCTGTCCTGGATGGTTCCAGTGGTGTCCTCAGCTGGCCCTGTAGTTACAAACATAACGCAATGACTGCTGTGAATGTCCACTGCCCCTCAAATCATACACATTACATAGGCTACCAAAGCTCATGATGAGTTATTGTAAATAGATTGGACTCCTTCATCCATGATGCAGACCTATTTTTTGTGATGACTATGTTTTTGGGACAAGAGGGGGATTGATGGACATCTGCAGGTATGGACATTAATGGGCCTGTTGTGTTTAGTTCACATTACATGTTGGAAGACATTGACTGGTTATTGACAGCCTATGAATGACACAGGTGTGTTTAGGTTGTCCCATCTTTACTTTCACAGTGATATACATACAATTTCTCTCCCTTTGTGGGCACTTTTTTGGGCCTGTGTACTGGTCTTAGTGCATGTTTTTAGCAGTCACATTGGTGTGGTTGCCTACACACTCACATTCTGTTAACTTAGCCAGAAAGTTGTCGGAATGGAGTGATTGAGGTGCTTCTTGTTTTCATCTCATTCTACACATGTGAATGGCTGAGTAGGAAAAAAGCTGCCAATTGATATTGACACTGCTGGGTGCTAGTGGTGTGCGAGTGATATATGCGCTAATTCCTGTTTTAATCCCACATGCAACATATTTGTTTTAATGTTCGTGACTTTTTGTGTAGTGTTGATTACTCATTTTTAAAAATCTGCTTCGCTCACCTGTTGGTCGCATTCTCTCCCCGTTCCACCACAGCTTGTGCTGTTTGTGTGGCGGGAGCCTTGTTACGACCTAGTTCTCCTCTCTCCCTCACTTCCGGTGGCATACTTAGCGGTAGCCATCTTGGTGGAGTGACGGACTAGTCTTTCCCCTGATCTCACGCAAATCAGTATAAAAATGGCAATGGCGCCGATGCGCAACGGACGCGTGCAGCGGGCGCGCCGGCGGCGCACCAGAGGCAAGCCCGTCTGCGCCAGTTCGCCACCAGATGCCAGACACGCTGTCCCTTTCACGAAAGATAGTCTAACTTACACGCGGAATGATCTGCTAAAGATTAGGAATGCGGTGAGCAGCTGCAGACAGGTCTGTGGGGACGCTGTGGAGGGCCCATTCTGCTGCCTTCAGTGTGGCTTTAATGCGGCACATATCTTGTCTCCACTTCGCTACTTCCCCAGGTCCAGGAAGCATATTAGCATGCTTAGTCTTAACTGTCGCTCCTTAGCTAAACACTATGCTGATGTCTATGACCTTTTAGAGGACGCCTCTCCAGACGCCCTCTTTCTTACCGAGACGTGGCTTTCTGACGCCATGATAGCTGAGCCAGGCCTTGCGCTTCTTGCGGGCTATTGTATCCTCTCCCTTAATAGGGCATCTAGAGGCGGGGGCATAGTGGTTATTTTTAAATCCTGCTACCCCTGTACCTTCATAAAACAGGTGGTAACCGGTTGCGAAAATGCATATTTTAAGATCACACTGAGCCCGAATTATACAAAGTCAGGGCTCCTAGTATACCGGCCCCCTGGGACATCCTCAGATTTCAGGGAAGCCCTTGTGGAAACGGTTAGTATATTGGCGGTTAATACCGCCAATTTTACAGTTATGGGGGATTTGAACCTTCATCTGGACAATCTCGATGATACTGACATGGCGAATTTTGTAGCTGACCTTGTAGCATGCCAGCTGGTGCAACTGGTCTCGGGTCCAACACATATTGCTGGGCACCTATTAGACCCAGTTTTTACTAACATACCCTCGATTACAGTGCATGCGCCCATCCCTATGGGATGGACGGACCACTTCTTGGTCTCGATGTCACTCCAGGGCTTAATCTCCGCTCAGACTGAGGATCGGACGACCTCCCTCAAACGCCCTTGGCACAAATTGAACTGGGAGCAATTTGATGCCTGGCTCTCGGCTACCTGTCCGAGATTGCCGGAGGACCCCAACGAGGCACACAGGGTGTTCTCTGAGTGGATTAGCCAGCCGTTAGACAGCCTAATCCCTAAGAAATGGTCTGTTAATCGTAAAGCTAAAATGCGACCAGGGTATAAGAGTAAACTTGCCGAAATGCGCAAGGGCTGTAAGAGGCTGGAGCGGATATGGAGAAGGGACTTTAGTCCTGCTGCAAAGGACATCTATCGGGCAGCTATTAAGAGGTATCATAAGGCCATTCATTTGGCACGAGCGGCATTTTATGCCAATTACATCCGCGAGAGTGATAATCCATCTAAGAGCATTTTCTCAAAACTCTCCAGCCTGCAATCCCGGCAGACCACCGATGGGTCGACTATTAAATCCAATGAGCAGTGTGAGGACCTCGCCACCTTTTTTGTTAAAAAGGTGGATGACATCTACAGGTCCTTTCTGACTGCACATAGTAACGTGCAGGCGGCACGGGGTTGTCAAAAGGCTAATACTCTAGATGCCTTTCCACCAATCCCGGTCGACCAGTTGCTAGCACTGTGCAGTAAGATTAAGTCAGGATCCCCGGCAGATCCGCTTAAACCAGACCAATTCAGGAAAGTACTTCCTACAATCTTACCCTCCCTGAGTCAGGTGATAAACAGGTCCCTTTCCATGGCTACCGTGCCCAGGGCATGGAAACAGGCTAAGGTGATTCCCCTGCTTAAAAAACCTGCGCCCGATCCAGCTAAACCAGAGAACTACAGCCCTATTTCTTTGCTCCCTTGGGCGGCAAAGATCACGGAGGCATATGTGAACTCCCTCCTGTCGGACTTTCTGACCACGAATAACACACTGGATCCCTCCCAGAACGGGTTTCGACCAGGTCACAGCACGGAGTCTGCTCTCCTGGCCGTGACAGAACATCTCTGGTCAGCACTGGACGCTGGTCGAACGTCGGCACTGATCCTATTGGATCTAAGTGCCGCGTTTGACACTGTGTCTCATGCCATACTGCTGAGACGCCTGGAGGAAGTGGGAATTACTGGCTTGGCCCTGGAGTGGCTTGCCTCTTTCCTCCATGAGAGGTCATTCATGGTAACAGCCCCCCCCTGTTTGCCTCAGGCGATCACTCTATCAAACAAGGGGTGCCACAGGGCTCCTCCCTTAGCCCCCTGCTATTTAATATCTATGTTCAACCTCTGGCTGCAGTAGCCATGAGCAGGGGTCTGACCATGGTCTCCTACGCTGACGATACACAGTTGGTGGTGGCACTCTCGAATAACACCGAGCGGGACGCCCTTAAGTTTCAGGGCGACCTTGCGGCGGTTGCTGGGTGAAGGACCGCCAACTGTCTCCAGCTGAATGCTAGCAAGTCGGAGGTATTGTTAGTGGGAAAGGACCATGGTCAGTGGAGTGAACTCTGGTGGCCAGCTAGCCTTGGCAAGGCCCCTCCCCCCAAGCAGGTAGTGAAAAATTTGGGGGTACGGCTGGACTCATCCCTCAACTTTCGAGTCCAAACCAAAAAGGTGGCAGGGACCTGTTTTGGACTTCTACGGGGGCTTAGACCCCTGTTGGGATTCTTTGATGCACCCTCGCGTCAGGTTATCATTCAGGCGTCTGTATTGTCTAGACTAGATTATGCCTGCTCTTTATATCTGGGGTCCATTAAGGCGGAGGTACTGAGGCTGCAAAGGGCACAGAACGCGGCAGCAAGAACCCTTTTAGGTTTGCGCAGGTCTTGTCTGGTGTCCGAGGCCATCCGTCGTCTTCACTGGTTGCCCGTGGCCAGGCGAATTGAATTTAAAGCCCTATGTATCTCCTTCAAGGCCTTGAAACTGACCACCCCCACTATTCTGGCTAATCTCCTTTCGCCATATGTCCCCTCACGACATCTCCGCTCACAGGGTCAACACCTGGTGGTGGTCCCTCGGACACGAAGAGTTCGTACTGGTGGTCGCTCTTTTCGCAGTAGAGCGGCCATCCTTTGGAACGCACTTCCTGCGCATATCCGTGGCTTCAGTAACTACTTAGAATTCAGGAAGGCCATCAAGACTCACCTTTTCCCTGCACCATAGTCCTTTGTCTGTTCCATCTGCATGTGTCAGTTTTTCTTGGTGTCAGCGCCGGGACGCCCTTTTGCCAGGGCAGCTGTAGCACGCTATAAGTCGTAGTAACATAACATAACATAACACTTTGTGGTTACACAGATCATGTACTTTGTACATTGACTTGATGGTCAAATGATTTCACAAACTTAGCTTTGTGCCATTTTGTGGCAAAGAACTATTATAAACTGATGTTTCAGTGCTTGTTCTCTATTTGTGAAACTTACACCCCTCCCCCCACCCAGCCCCACCAGGCCACACGGAAGAGTGTTGTCCAGCCAATGTTTGTAAAGGTATTTGAAAGCTATTTGTCTATGTTGGCTGGTCTTTGTGGCACATAGGCAAATGTGGCAGTTGTGATAGGTTCAGACAACATTCCCCAGTGTCTGCCATCTTGCTAGTACACATGAACTCACTGTGAGATAGACATAGCCCACGATGAAGTGGTTGTGCTGTGTGTGTAGGTGTGTTTGCTGTTCTTCCAAGTCCCATCAGGGCCAGTACTACATACACCTTCCTGCCCAGTGCTAACAGGCCAACAGGACATGAGCTTAGCTCACAGTGTGTCAGAATGTCATGGCCGGCTGTCTGGCACTGGGAACTGGTTTCTGACTTGGAGACAACTTGCCTCATGGCCTTGCGCACCACACAGCATGCCCCAGTCTCTGCCATTTCATATTTGGATGTCCACTCACTGTCGGGTAATTACGGTTCCTAGTGGTCTTGTATGGCTCTTTCTGCGGATGTTTACAATGGACAGACATCCCATCAGGCCCTGTACTACGCACACTCTTTCCTGCATGCAAATGCAGCACCCCTGTAACTATGCTTTCCTGCGAGTGGGTGGATGTGTACTGACAAAGCTGGCTGGCACTGGTGCCTGGTGTTTTGAGCACAAGTCACTGTTGGTATTTGTTGAAAAGTCAGACACCAGTGTAATACATCCTGCTGGTAAATTCTAAATCACTGTGTGTATGCTTAGTTCCTGTAGGTCTGTCTGTTATGTTAGTGAAGGTGTATGTTGTCCACTGCCTGAGTGATTTGTATGATTTTAAAATAGTCCTCCACCCTTCAGCCCAGCTAAGTCCTCTGAGACTATGGCTAACTGGCAGTGATGGTAAGTGTTCTGACAAGGATGCAGACACTGGTGCATGGTATTAAATGTGAATCCAAATCCCAACAAAGGCCTTGTGCCCAAAACACCATCCACCAGTGTCAGGCATCTTACTGATGCACTTCCATTCACTGTCAGGTAGGCATTGGCCCAGTTAAAGTGATTGTTCGGGGTGGGTGTAGTATTGTTTAACATTACTCAGACTCACACCAGGCTCTGTCCTTCACACACTCTTCCCACCCAGAGAAAACAGACCACATGGCAGAATGTTTTCCTGACAGTGATTGGGAAAAGATTATAGAGATGTGTGACACTTGTGCCTGGTGTCTGATTTTTGCACAAATCCCAACAGGGGCTTGTGGTCCAAACACCAGTCCACATTGTCAAACATCTTGTCAGTACATTGCTACTCACTGTCAAGTAAGCAGAGTTTCTGTTAGGCTAGTTGGGCTGGGTGGGATGAGTGTGTGTATGACAAGACCTGATGTGAGTTGTAGCCATTGCAAATACACCTTCTCCCACCCAGACCTGCTGACTCCTCTCTGCCTATATTTACCTCACAGTGCGGGTAAATGTACTGGCATGGTGGCTGGTACTGGTGCATGGTTTTGAACATGAATGCAACTCACATCAGGGACCTGTGCTCAAACCACCATGCAACAGTGTCAGACATCTTGCTAGTCCACTTCCCTTCACTGTGAGTGTGGCTTAGGCCCAGTGGAGTTACCTAGTCTGGATGGGAGGAGGAGTCTTTGAAATGGCTACAAGTTGCATAAGGCCCTGACCTACGTACACCTTCCCACCCAACTCAAACAGGCCAGCATGTACTATGCTTACCTCACTGTGATACGAATTGTCCCAGCCGAATACCTGACACTGGTGCCTGTTGTTTGACTTGACTGCAACACCCATCAAGGCCTTCTGCTCCAGACACCATGCAGCAGTGTCAGCCATCTTGGCAGCACATTGCCACTCAATGTCAGGTAAGCTGAGTCCCATGTAAGCTATTTTGGCTAGGTAGGAAGGTGTGTGGAGGCCAGAGCCTGAAGGTAGATGTAGTCATGGCACACACTCCTCCTTCCAACCAGCACAACCAGCTCGTCTGTGGCAATGGCTACCTGACAGTGAATGTAAGTGTACTAACAAGATGGCTGGCATAGTTGCATGATGTTTTGTGCACAGGGCCTTGATGGGAGTTGGTTTCAAGATCAACTCCATGCAGCAGTATCAGCTACCTTGCCAGTACACTTCTCCTCACTGTGAGGTAAGCATAGGCCCAGAGGAGTTAGCATGGCTGGGTGTGTGGATGAGTATTTGAAATGGCTTCAAGCCACATCAGGCCTTGTCCCACACACACCTTCCCACCCATCAGCAAAAACCTACCTGTAATTCAGCTTCCCTGACAGTGAGTGTGAATGTACTTGCAAGTTGTCTGACACTGATGACTGGTGCCTATTTGTCCACAAGCAGGGCATAGTTGTCCAGATAGAAGTCCCCAGTGTCATCCATTTTATCAGAAGATTTCCACTCACTATCAGGTAAGCATGGTTCTTGGTGGTCTGTTTGTGCTGTTTGGGAGGAGGAGTGTTTGCCCTGACTCCATCTCCCATCAGGCTCCATCCTCCACACACCTTCCTACCCATCCTAAATATCTTACCTGTGACTCTACTTTCCTGACAGTGAGTGGCAATGTGCTTCAGAGATGTCTGACACTGGTGACTGGTGTCTGATTTTTCCACTACTCACCAAGAGTGCCTTGAGCTCCAAACAACAGTCCGCAGGGCCAGTCATCTTGCCAGTACATTCTCATTGACTGTCAGGGAAGCTCAATTGTATGTGGTCTTGTTGGTCTGTGTGTGAGGATGAGTGTTTGCACTGACTTCAACTCCCATCATGCCCTGTCCTACACACACCTTCCCAGCCAGCACAGACAGCAGGCCAGGAACTATGCTATCCCTGATGGTGAATGGAAATGTACTATCAAGATGGCTGACACTGGGGACTGGTGTGAGGAACACAAGGCCATGATGGGAGTTGTGGTCAAGTCTGACACCATGCACAAGTGTCAGACATCCCGCAAGTACACTTCCACTCATTGTCAGGACACCACTCTTCCTGGTGGCCTGGTTGGGCTGTGTGGGAAGGTGTGTGTGTGGGATAGAGCCTGCTAGGAGATGCTGTCAGCGCAAACACTCCTCCTCCCCCACTACCCAACCAGGTCATCTGGGCCTATGGCTACCTGACAGTGAATGGAAGTCTACTATTGAGATGTCTGACACTGGTGCCTGTTGCTTGACTTGACTGCAACTCCCCTTGGGCCTTGTGCTCCAGATACCATGCAGCAGTGTCAGCCATCGCGCTAGTACATTTCCACTCACTGTGAGGGATGTATAGTTGCAGTGGATCTGTTTGGACTGTGTGTGAGGAGTGTTTGCAGTGACTACAAGTCCCATGGTGCCTGTGGTCAGACCCACCTTCCCAGCCATCCCAAACAGCCTACCTGTGACTGAGCTTTCCTGTGAGTGAGTGGAAAATTACCAGGCCAAGATGTCTGACCCTGGTGCAAGTTGTTTGGAGCAGAAGGCCTTGCTGTGAGTTTGTGAGAAGTATGTACATGGTTATAGTTTGTTGCATTTTCAATATAATTTGAGGTATTTTTGTTAACAATCTGACACACACATCACATGCTCTTAGAATCTAGTACATTTTATATATTTATACTGTCCTTTGTTTAACTCTATCCTTTACAGTGATGTCTCTAGAGGTGTGATTAATAACTTTATTTGAATGTGGATTGTGTACTCACCAGACTCTAGTGATCCTGGTATTCCATAGACGCCCTCCAGCAGAAGGATGTCAAGTACCTTCTCCTCCCAGGAGGTGAAGTGGACAGGTTGTGCAGGAGGGCCACTGCCAGTCTTCTGGCTTTGGAAGTGTTCCCTGGCCATCAGCTTCTTGACCCTCCTTCGCACATCATAGTACCTGCTCCTGATATCTTTCATTGTGCGCAGGCAAGGTGCTTGAGCATTCACTTTGTTAACTATCCTCTCCCACATCCTATTTCTCTGGCCAAGGGGTGGTCTGTTGGACTAGGTTCCCAAATACCTGTGGCTCTACTCTGACAATCTCATCTACAAACACTTCTAACTCCTTATCTGTAAAACGTGGATGCTTCCTTTTGGACATGGTGAGGGTGAGTGTGAAGGTGAGGGTGAGTGCGAGTGTGGAGGTGAGGGTGAATATGAAAAAAGGTGTGTGTTTATGTGGTTTTGTATGAAATGAAATCTGTGCAGGGTATGTGGTGTGTGAGTGTGTGAGGCAGAGAGCAGGGAATGTTTTGTGGAAGCTCCTTGGAACTATTGGCAGTTGTGGCAAAGGATCATGGTCATGATGTTGGCCCATTATATAGGTGGATTTGTGGGTGTGGTTTAAATAATTTTTTGGGCGGGGGAGTTGCCAATGTTTTTTTTACTGTTTTTGACTCCCCCCTATGACATTTCATTCACAGAACGACACGGTTCCGTAACCGAGTCTCATGCAACATCATCTGATCGCGTGTTGATACGAGTCGGATTCCTGACCAGCATGCTATTCTTGAGCGTTTGCAAACGAGTCGGTCGCATCGGTGCGGTTTACGGAGGCTTTGTTCGGAATGATAGCGTTCCATATGACTCGGTTGTGTTTAACATGGGATGCATCGTACTCCTCGCTCGGAGGGCTCGCGATCGAGTTGTACGGAAAGCATTCCCAATCCGATTCGGTCGGGATGCTTTCCGTACGAGATCAGAATCGGGCCCTATGTGGGAAATATGGAACTAGAGGAAGAACTGCAAGGTGACTCACTTCGCAAGGAAGTATCAAAGTGGTATTGGATAATGATTCAGGCTGGAGAAGAAGACTTTAATCTGCCTATAGAGCTATGGGAAGAGATACCTGCTGATGCGGGATGCACAATACGTATGGAAAGTATGTATGTTCACATTATGGCGCATAATAAAAGCTGCACCTCTTAGGAAGAACCATCTTTTTACGTTACACAGAGCATACTGTTCCCTGGAAAAGTTAACAAAGATGAGCAAGCAAGTGGTGAAGAGATGTCCAAGATGCAGAGAAATAAGAGCAAATGACATCCATATGTTTCGGCAGTGTCCTCAGCTCCAGTTGTTCTGGTCCGCTGTGGGTAAGGTCATAAATGAAGTTCTGGGACAAGATATAGAGGTAAGTGTAGATTTAACCATTTTTGGAGTTGTGAGTGATAACGTGGGGCCACCTATCTTAAATGACAAGCAAAAAAGCCTATTATTTGTACTAATCTTACTCGCTAGGCGGGAGATATGTATAAAATGATTACTTACCAGCACCCCAGCATTAGGGGATTGGTTTACATTGGTGCAAAAGTTAAAAAAGTTAGACCTTAGTAGAGAGGAAAATAAGAGGACACAATATTGGGAGATACGGGACAGAAGCAGGTTTTAAGGAGTGAGTATCTAGAGGGGATGTGGTAGGAAGGGAAGTCCAATGATTATTCATATTGCAATAAAAAAAAATTAATTCCGGGACTTTACCTTGGAGGAAAGACAAGTAAACGTCCCATTGGATTTGGAGATCATAAGACGGGCCCGCAAGATAAAACAAGAATGCTTGTTACCCCACCTTGGATTCGGGGAAGAATCCTGTTGGCAAAGTTCCGAAGAGAGGGATCCCATGTCTTTTTTCATATCTCACTTATTGCACAAAATGAGGACAAAAAAATAAATATAATTGCGGTTTTATGATTATACGGAAAAAGAGTAAACGTACACAAATGTGTAAGTTTACCCTTAGGAATGAAGCCCATTGTTAGTATTGTGTCACAAAGAATTCTGCAGCTCTGCAATAATGAATGGATATACCTTTGCAATATCTCTAAGCAATCAACACTCTTTGATGTGGAATTTGTAATTCCAGAAAACTAAATATGCAAAAACTGTGTACCTTTAATATCTGTTAGCTAATAATTATACCCATGATATAATTAGCTTCCTCAAGCTTCACCACTTTTCACTGTCAGTGAATATTTATAGTTTGTAATTGACTATTACAGTACAGCAAGATAACAAACATTTAGATACTTTTGTTGCCTAGTTTAGCATTTTATGTAAACATACTTGAACTCTAACACTTATTAGCTCAAGTTTCAAGTCTCGGGGGGGCATGGCCTGCAGCCGAGGAAGATGGCCGCATACTGAGTAAGCTGCGGTAGCAGATAGCGCAAAACCACCCCATATCCGTTATAATCCGGCCATAGGGTGACGCAGACAGCGGAGCTGACCGGCGGTGAGCCGCTTGCAGGTGTAAACGCGGCGGCAGCGAGGACGAGGGAGGCTTCCGAGCCGGTGGGGCGGAACTCGGGGCTCAGCGCCCGTGAGGGAGAAAATGGCGCCGATGGTGGATGAGCGCTCGGCCTGAAGCGGAAGGTCCTGAGACGTGCACCGGAGCCGGACTTGACGGCGGGAGGTGCTCGGGCTGTGGCGGAGCCCGGGAGTGGTGCGCACACGAGTGGCTGAGAGGCGTCCTGAGGAGATCGGCGGCCGACACAGAGGTGGGTGCGGAGGTGCCCTGGGATCGTCGCTTGGCCAGCTTGGGGCCCGGTGGTGAGCTTGCAGTGCAGGCGCACAGACGCTACGAGCGGTTCCGCTGTCAGAGCGGGGGAATGCGCTGGGCGTGCTTGGCAGACAGTGCAGAGATCCGGAGGCCGGGGAAGCGGCGAAGAGAGCCTGAGATCCGGGGAATGGGCTGCATTGGTGGGGCCCGTGAGAACGAGCAGGGCCTGCTAAGCGTTGGTGCCTCCCACCGGAGGGCCAAACTTGAATAAATCCGGGGTCTGTGCCCCGCGTACTCTGGGGCTAATTCATTGTGGTGGGAGGCCCGGACCAGCATTGAGTGGCCCGAGAGGTGCTGGGGTGAGAACTCGTCTGCCTGCCCCTGGCTCCCCGCTGCAGCCGGAGCGAGTGATCGGAAGCCTGCTGCGTGGCCGGTGGCAGTAGGGCCTGCTGAGCCGGCCGGCGTGTGACCCGAGCGAGGGTGCGCGGTGGTGTCCCCAACGGCTGGGGTGCCGGGAGACCGGGAGTGGACTGAACGGTTCCTCCGGCCTGCGGTTGGACGGCTGCGGCAAAGGCAGGGGGCCCGGCGTGTGAGCCCTCCCACCACGGCCTCGTCTACGGCCATGGGCCGGCATAAGCTGCCCCTTCCGAACCAAGCCAACCAGATCGACAAGTACACGGTGGCCATGGGGAAGGGAGAGGGCCTCCGTGATGGGGGACAACAGGGTGACGACGCGGACGGCGGATCAGACCCGTCACTCAGAGACATCATGCAAGCCATCAAAGACATGCGTGGCACCATGGAGCCCAAACTTGACTCGGTCACTGAGGAGGTTAACCTCCTCCGTGCTGACTTTCGGAACATGTCGGGCAGGGTGGCCGAGACGGAGAGTGGCATTGGGAATCTGCAGGCCAGAACAAAGAAGCTTGAAGAGCAGGTTGCCACGCTAGTGAAGGCCCAGGGCGTCGTCGTAGCCCGCCTGGAGGATCAGGAAGGCCGGGCGCGACGCAACAACGTCCGCATAGTAGGGGTGCCGGAGGGGTTGGAAGGGCCGTCCATGGATTGTTTTGTAGAGGAACTGATACTGCAACACCTTAAGCCGAAGCGTCTCTCAAAATTTTTCTCCGTTGAAAGAGCCCACCGCGCATTGGGGGAGGCCCAAGCCTGGGGCCCCTCCGCGCACCATCATTGCCCGGTTCCTGAACTACCGGGACCGGGATGCCATCCTGCAGGCCTCACGTACCACCGGGGACCTACGACTGGAGAACGCAACGATCCGTTTTTTCCCAGACTTTACTTTACAGGTCCAGCGCCAGCGCAGGTCCTTTGAGGGCGTCAAGCGAGCCCTTAGGGACCAGGGTGTGAGGTATATGATGCTTTTCCCTGCACGGCTCAAGATCCTGGATGGAGAAAAGGTGTACTTTTTCGATTCTCCGGCGGAGGCGAGCGACTGGATAGAGGGATGGCGGACCGTGGGCCGCCAGGGTGGAGCGCGACGCCGGACCTCCAACGACACCTCTCGTGAGGCTGGGAAGGACATAGCACCAACCCGAGAGAGCCAGGAGCGTGAACGCCCGCCGCCGGAGGACTGATGGTGACATAGGCCGCACTGAGGGCTACATATGGGTGAGGCAGGTAAAGGCGCGCGCCTCTTGCGCCCTGGAGAGTTGGGGGCCACTAGTCACGCTGCACAAACATTTTGAACATCTCCGAGACTGTAAGTGGCCATGCTGGCTGATGAGGACTGCACGTCCAAAGGGTTCTAGGCGTTGGCCCGCTGGGGTTTGGGGGAGGAGGGGAGGGTGTGTGCTAGTTTTTCACTCAAGGGGTGGGAATCCGACAGTCAGTTGTGCCAGTTTCTGCGAGTTGTGGGCTTACGTTCCCTCATTTAGTTGAAATGGGATTATTTGGGCGACAGGCACTCTGCAAGTTTTTAAGGTGGGTGGTTGGGGGCCCACTTAGCAGGGAGGCAGGGGGGCGGACTGGGGGGTGGGATGGGGTTGATGGGAAGTTTAAGTTTAGCTCATGTCAATATATTTATTTCAATGCTGTTGTATTGTGGGGGCACTACGCAGTGGCAGGGTGGAAATCCGTCGAGGTTGTGGACTCACAGTGGGGATGGGGGATCAGGCTAAGATCAAAATATGGACATGGAATGTCAATGGGATGGGCAACAAGATCAAGAGAACTTTGGTATTGCAGCACCTGAAACGCCATTCCCCAGACGTGGTGCTCTTGCAGGAAACCCACCTCCGGGGTAATAATTGCAGGGCCTTGGATAGGTTCGGGTACAAGATGGTAGCACACTCCGGATTCACGTCCGGCTCGAGGGGGTGGGAATATTGGTCCGTAGGAGTCTGCCAGTAACCGTATTGAATTCCTGGACAGAGGACGCTGGGTGCTTCGCGGCGGTGGCGGTGAGATGGGAAGGACGTACGGTGCTCCTATGCTCATGCTATATCCCGCCCGGCCTGCATGCCACACTCTACAAGAAACTGGGGACACACTTGGCGAACCTCCCCAACGGCACTCTGGTCCTGGGGGGGTGACACTAACGCGGTAATGAACGTCGAATTGGATCGGTCAGGAGACAGACGGGCCAGCGGAGGGGAGATGGGCCTGCGGGGCTTCACGGACGCAATGGGTCTTTGCGATATATGGTGAACACGGTTCCCAGCCCGTAGACTCTACACCTTCTATTCGGCCAGACATGGCTCCTTCTCGAGGTTGGACTATATTTTCACGCGGGGGATCAGTTGGGAGATTTTGTAGACCCGTGTATCATGGCGCGAGGTATATCGGACCACTCTCCGGTGGGTGTTCTCCTTAGGGGACGGCGGTAGACAGGGCCGCATTCCCACGAATAGATCCATGGCGGTTAAAAGACACTTCGATTACTGATAAGCTTCGGGAGGGCTCCGAACATTATTTCTCCGACAATCAGGGGTCGGTTACCTCCCAGCTAACGTTGTGGGAGGCATACAAGGCGGTCCTGAGGGGACAGGCCCAGGCTTTGATCGGCGCCCAGAAGAAAGAGGAATCGCTGCAGATTCAACAGTTGGAGCGCGAAATCGAGTCTCTGGAGCGAGAGGCCAGTGCATCGCCCTCGCCGGAGCGCAATCATGTTCTGGCCATGAAACACAAGGAACTTCGCTCGTTAGCGGAGGGTGAGGCACGTGCCTACTCCCTCGCCACGCAGCATCGGATATATGACGCAGGGGACAAGAGTATGAAGCTTCTCGCGTGGCTGGAGCGTCGTGACAGGGAGCGTTCCTGGGTTACGGAGGTGCGGGATGGTTCTGGGGCCCTGGCTTCCACGAGCGCGTCCATTGCGGAGGCTTTTGCATCCTACTATGAAGGAGTATATACCCCAGTGTGCACTAGAACTGAGAGAGACTGTGAGGAATTCCTGCGAGACTTTGCGTTGCCTAAGCTATCTCAGGAGCAAACTGAGCGTCTGGATGCAGACCTCACAAGAGCGGAGCTGGGAGAAGCCCTCAATGCCCTCCAGGCCGGCAAGGCGCAGGGACCCAACGGACTCCCGGTTGAAATTTTTAAGAAACAGGCGAGTGTGGTACTGGAGCCCATGCGACGCATGCTCCTTGAGGCGCGGGAGGTGGGCGTGCTTCCGCCCGACCAGAGAGAGGCCACGATTGTGGTTATTCATAAGGCCGGGAAACCGGCGGACTGCTGCTCTTCCTCTCGGCCTATCTCCCTCCTGAACGTGGAGGCGAAGGTATTGGCCAAGGCCTTAGCGACAAGACTGCTATCCGTACTTCCCGACCTCGTGCATGTGGACCAGTCGGGTTTTATGCCCCACAGGAGCACTCGGCACAACCTGCGGAGGCTCTATGGTATTCTGCACATGACTAAGGACGTGGGAAATGCGCAGACGGCATTGATGGCGCTGGACGCCTCAATGGCCTTCGATAGCATCGAATGGCCATACCTATTTATGGTGCTGAATAGACTGGGCTTCGGCCCAGTGTTCGGTAGCTGGGTGAGACTCCTATACACGCAGCCGATGGCAAGGGTGAGGGTCAATGGGGTGATGTCCCGGGCTTTCTCCTTGTATAGGGGCACTAGGCAGGGCTGCCCCCTGTCACCACTCCTGTTTGCCCTGGCCCTGGAGCCGCTCGCTCATTGGATCAGAAGAGATAGGGCCTTTTGGGGCCTGGCACTCACGGATGAATGGGAGGAGCGTATTTCTTTATACGCTGACGATATTGTCCTGTATATGGCCAGACCCTACCATTCAATGGCGCGGGCTCTCCACCTCTTCGCCCTTTTTGGTAGCTATTCTGGCTACTTGATCAATTGGGCCAAGTCGGTGGTTTATCCTCTGTCGGGTCCACCTCCTCGCATCCCGCGGGACTGCCCAGCATCGCTAGAGACTGCTGGATTCCGGTACTTGGGAGTGTACGTCACCAGAGACACAGAGGAGTTCTTCGCCCGTAATCTGGAGCCTCAACTGATGAGGCTGGGGGTGGACATTGGACACTGGAGGTCTCTGCCCCTGTCCTTGATGGGGCGCGTGGCGCTCTTTAAAATGCTGGCGCTGCCACGACTTCTATATATCCTCCAAAATACACCGTACCTGGTCCCGACGGCGACATTCAAGCGGATCTCCCGGGAGTTGCGGACGTTACTTTGGGACGGCGGCAACCCGAGGATTGCACTGCAGAAGCTTACGCGGGGGGTGTACGACGGGGGGCTGGCCCTCCCGGACGTTCAACTCTACTACTGGGAAGCGCAGTTGCAGGTGGTCAACGACTGGGTTTACTCGCCGATCTCGGAGCCGGCTTATAGAATGGATAGGCACGCTATGATTGGGGGAACCTGCGAGCCATATCTCTACTCCCGCAGGCGGGGTCGTGACCTGTCCGCGCACACCGGGGTGGTGCTCCACTGCTGGAGGGAGGCCAACAAATTCTTGGGCTGGACGAACACCCTAACGGGACGGACCCCGCTTTGGACGGGCGACCAGCTAAAGGAGGTGGGGGACTATCAGGCTATAGGGGGTGGAAACTGATCGGCATCGAGTATCTTGGTGATGTGTGGAAGGGGGGGCCCATGTCCCCTTTGCGGCTCTGAAAAAAGAATACCAACTTAATGATTCCCAACAATACCATTACCTGCGCCTTGTACATGCATTGCGAGTCCACATCCGCGCTGGCACTTCCATCCCGGAGTACTCCCCTATGGAGGACAGGCTCCTTCTCGACCCCATTCTAGCAAAACCCACGTCAACGATCTACAGAAAACTTATTAATAATATGCCGGACCCCCTTGGTCCCCTGCGGGCGAGATGGGAGGGAGACATTGGGACACTAGACGATGACGACTGGCAGGACGCCCTGCAGAGCCCTCGCGAAGTTGAGATCCGTCCGCGATTCCGCCTCGTGCAGTTAAAAATACTTCACAGGGTCTATTATCCCCGCACCCACCTGTTCTCCTGGGGTAGGACTCTATCGCCCTTGTGTGTGAGGGGCTGTCAAGGGGAGGGCTCATTCTATCACATTCTATGGGATTGCCCACTCATAATTCCGTTTTGGACCAGGTTGACGCAAACGATGGAGGGGGTGGTGAGGTCCCCGGTCCCACTGGAGCCCAAGTGGCTCTTGCTCATGATTAAAGGAGCCACAGACTGGACACGGCATAACGAGATTTGGTTAGGGCTGGCAGCAGGGGTGGCTAAACGCAACATTGCCAGGTGCTGGGGTGCACAGGCGCCCCCTCGTGGGATCAGTGGCTCTGTGACTTGGATTGGTGTCAGAGGGCGGAGGAAACGGTCTATAGGTCCCGGGGATGTGTGAACAAATGGAGGAAGGTGTGGGGTCCCTGGCAAAGGTTTCGAGCCGTACAAGATGGGTTGGGATAGAAGATTGTTGCAATTACTCATCTGTATTTCCATGCATGCAAAATATATGACGAACTGTGATCCCTGTGACTGTATCATGAACTGCCGCTGTGTACTGTACTTGAACATGAGCAATGTTAATAAAAAGAATTAAAAAAAAAAAGTTTCAAGTCTCAAGTTTATTTTATTCGTGCTCAGCTAATAAAAGCCATTGCAAGTTTATAATAAAAGCTGTTACAAAATTTATAAAACATATAAAACTGGGAGGGGGAAAGACCCACTTAGGCCTAGTGCCCGGGCGGTTATAAAACATTCAGTTGAGTGATAAAATGCAAATTTCGAACACAGCTCGCAAAATAGAAATTGATAAATAAACAAGCTGGTAAACACTGCCAAGTCATTAATTATAAGCTCATTGAAATGACAATTTCATCCCTATTAAAAGCAGTTCACATAGACTTCAGTCAATATGTCACCCCAAACTTCTTAGTTACTGTGATGTATTAAGCTGAGAGTATTTTCATGCATTTGGAACTCAGTCAGCCATTTCTTCCATTATGGTGAAGGTTAAAGTGCTGGTACGTTGACCCATAAGCTTGTTCAGTACGGAAACAATTTTACCCTGGTCTTTCTTAGGTTTTTAACATGAAGCGCTGAGGTCACATTTAGAGCCTTCAGATGATGAACTGCACTTTTAGTGGGCGCATGCCGTTGTTACGTGTAAGGCAGTACTTAATGCATTCATAAGTTATAATGCAAGAAGAACTGAAAAATCGAATTTTAGATTCCAGAAATGACCGGTGGGGTGACAGCTCTTAGCATTTTGTCGGCTTTGCTCAGAAATTTGACTAGGCCGCAGATGGCTTGTGGATGAGGGTCGTTAAGCAAAAAATCTACGGCTGTCTAAATTGTACGGGTCTATGTTTGATCCGTGCTTGACGGAGAAGTTTCCGGCGATTGTCAATTAAGGCTGGGCCGATGTAGAGAAGGTGAGCTAAATTT
Source organism: Calotriton arnoldi (assembly GCA_963921515.1). Classification (NCBI taxonomy): domain Eukaryota; kingdom Metazoa; phylum Chordata; class Amphibia; order Caudata; family Salamandridae; genus Calotriton; species Calotriton arnoldi. The sequence goes on from CAWUFW010006273.1 coordinate 437,340, forward strand.
TCTCGTGATTGGCTGCATAGCCGACACTCATTTGATTCTGGGTGTGGGGACCAAGTCAGTAAAAGGTCCAGGGATGAGAAAATTCCCATCCTGATGTGGCAATAATTGATTTTGAGATGCCCCACGAAAGTGTCTGTGAGTTATTTTTGCATCTTGTTTTTGTTATAACTTCTCTGAATGGGACAGGTATGCTTTCTAGCCATCAGGGTCTGGCGGTCTTGCAGAAATGAAGATTTTTCAAGTGCTCTATTTAACGCCTTCTTAAACTTTTTGTGTGAAAGATTTTGGATTCAAAGTGGGGTGGCCGTTTTCTGTTTTAGTGCTTTGTGCAAGGGTTTTGACAGACTGGATGATTTGTTTCAGATGTCTCTTGCCAGATTAGATTTTTCAAGGTTCCTTCCTTGGCAGCACGTGATGTAGATATTTGAGAATACCGGCTTTTTGAGCCAGGACTTGATCATGTAACCTGAAATATAATTGAATCTGGGCGGCTTACTGTAGAAGGCTTCCGAGCCATAGGCAAATGTATGAATACGTTTGGTTTTTACTATCTTCAGCAATGGTTCTTGAGTGAGAGTCTTCATGTGAATAAAGATGGTTTGGAAAGCAAATTGTAGCGCTGAAACCTTTGGTTTAAGTGCGTTCTCGTGGGTTAAATGCCCTCCCTTGTCATCAAGCCAACATACGAGGTACTTGTTGGTGGATCCCCTATTCCTCTAAATGAGTACGATTTTCATATATAGTATTTGCTGCTGCATGGGTGGTCCAAGTTACAGCAGTTGTTTCCTTTTGGGAAAATAGGGTTGAAGGGATAAACTGAATACTCTCGATGTCTGTAGAGTTTAAATGACGAAACTTGGGGTGAGCGGCTAAGAGTTTGACTAGGTTCCCCCTGTTCAGGATATCATTAGATCCTTTGGAGATATACTCCGGATGGAAAATTGTTGTTAAATTGGCTGAAGATGGCAATGTATTATTTTTGATATGGGCCATGGATGCATTGGGTAAAGGTGTTGTTAAAGTCACCTGTTGGGTACTCATTGTTCCATTTTCCAGTTGTTTGCTTAAGGGTTGCTGCCGGCCTTCGAGCGACTGGCTGATCTTATTTGGAGCTTTCCTGGCTTTCATTCCCGGAGAGCTGGTCCCATTTGAGATTTGGCCAGAGTTGTATTTCAGTGAAGAGGGAGCCGGGACTTTATTTGGTAAGTGATCGTTGATAACCTGAGGCTCATGTAGCAGGGGATCATGAGGGATGGTAAGAGTTAGAGCAGAGCACACTGTAAAGTCAAGTGAGGGTTTCGTAGCAGCAGCTGATGGTATGCTGAGGTTAGAAGAGCGCTCAATGAGTTTTTCAGTGTCCCCACCCTGTGGGAGCTTGGGTGTGTCAGAGATGTTGGTGGGCTCTGTTTTTATGGGGGGAAAGAAGTTCTTTATATTGGCCATACGCTCAGCTGCCTTCTGGATTTATCTTGCTTTTTGTTCTGTTTTCTTAGATGTTTTCTTTTTCGTTTTGTTAGTTGATCGAGAGAGGGGCTTGAGTTGCAGTTGTTTGCGGGGCCTACCCCATATGATTCCTTAAATGTTTGGATTACTTGGCGGTTTACATCTAAGAGCGTGTGAAGATTCAATGTGTCATTGATGATTTGAAGGATTGGACTCTGGGGTGCAGGATGGATTTCTACTTTGATGTCTTTCATGTGAAGATTCGATGTGTCGTCGATAATTTGGAGGATTTGGCTCTGGGGTACAGGATGAATTTCTACTTCGAAGCCTTTCGTGTTGTTTACAGGCCTAATTGATTTAGGATGCGACGTGGGTGACGGCATTTGCCTCGATGGCACTAGGCATGTTTGATTTCCTGGTGTCATGGTCATGTAAGGCTGGGTTGAGCAGTCTTGTACTTGTCAATCAGTTTGAGTAAGTCGCTTACTATCGCTTGAAGGAAACCAGTTTATCTAGCAAGATTGCACACACACAGTCTTGGGTGTTTTGTTTGCTGGTACTTGATGATATCGGATTACTACAATTTTAAGGGTTTGATATCAAACTGCTAACCGTGGTGTTCAGATGCTCAAAACGTGAGTCAATAGATGATGTATACTGAGCCAGTGCCTCTAACAGTGAATTTGAATATCAAATGTATTTGATTGAAACTCCAATGCTCTCACTGTGGGTTTTAAAGTACTTAACAGTTGTTGCCAAGTTCTTATATCAAAAGGTGAGTCAGACCTGCCATTTTGAGTTGGCGATTCAACGTGTAAACCGCTAATAAATGATAATTTATGGGGAAGTTGATGGCTTAAAGACAGACTGGTTTGAATTAGTGATGGGTACTGCAAGTTGTTGAGAATGGGCTCTTTCTGATTGTTTACATAAAGAAGCAGGTGATTGGCCGCCCTAAGATGTAACAGGCTCAAGTGTGGTAATTTCAATGCAGTTTCTTGAAACCACGTTGTTTTTTTGGGGTGTCGAGTCGAGTAGTTTGATAAGAGGTTTGCGATTGTTGTTGAGGGATTGGAGAGAGTCTGGGTAGCTGGAACTCTATTGATTCACTCGATGATGCTTGACGAGGGTGAAAAGGAGGTTGTAAATCTGTTACATTTGGGCTGTTTGTTGTGAGAGCCAACTGAGTCGGTTGTATTAAATGTGGTGAAGTGTTAATACTTTGATTTGGGGCTTTTTTTGGAGTGCCTAGTTGTGGGATCATTGGAGATTGAAGGGTCGGGAGTATTTCTCTGATCTCTTCTGCTGATGGATAAAGTATCGCGCTTTCATCTTTCATGAAAGTGAATTTTGAGGGCTCATTTTTCTGGAGTTTAGGCCTTGAGTCAAATGCGATAGATTGATGTTATCATTGGCTTCTCCTTTAGTGGTATAGAAAAAATACCTGTGCGGGGATTGTCTTCCACCATGGACTTCTAAGGCTGGATGAGGCACTTTGGTGCATCTTTTTGTGTTGCGAGAGGTGAGGAGTTCCTCTTGTTCTTCCCGACCTCATTGTTTGTAGAGAAATATTTCAGTAAAGCGATGGTCGAGTGCTTGATGCTCTTTCACCTAATTAGGTGCATTTGTTGACTTCCCACACAGATTCTAGAACAGGGAAAAGCAGCACTTTTTTGTTTTTTTCTTTCTTTCGCTCGATTAAGGGCCTTGATGGAGCGGTGGTGCTTCTGCGAGGGATATCACCGATGATGCACCGTTGTTGTAGGGCTTTTGACCTGGCTGGAGGGTGGTTGAGTAGTTGACAAGCTGGGAGACTATCCCTCCACACTAAGGGGTGAGCTGCCGAAGCTAGCTGATGGCTGTAAGCGTGAGAGGGGCCCACCAAGATGCCCCCACAAGCAGCACCCAGACCCCGTTGGACCCCTTCTGTGGAGGGGACTCGGGGCTCAAACTCTGTGGTGGCTGGCCTACTGATCACCGTGCTTGCTCTTTAACTGAGGGGAGGTTGACTTTCAGACATGAAGTTTATAGTATTAGGCCAGACTTGTTTGCGTTGTGCTATGCCTTTGTGTCTTTGATTAAGAGCAGCTGAATGTAGAGAACTGCGGTAGATAGTCATGAATTTAGGTGGGGGGGCTGCGGGCATGAGACATGAGCGTAGGAGTGTGTGTGGGCAGAGGGTGAGCTTCTCCCCAGGTCAAGCTGCACCGGCCTAATGCCAGCCGCCTCTGTCCCGAGGGGAAAACACCGCAGGCCTCGCCTTACCTCCACAATGGCACTCAGGAGCTATCAGGAGCTGGTGCATCTCTCCTCTTCTCCTCCTTAGAGCGCTGCTCCCTCCCGGAGGAAGGCTACCGGCTGCCTTGAACAGCAGAGGGGTGAGATAGACGAGAGCCGAGCCGGAGGGGGGGTGGTGGCAGGAGCAACAGAAGCAGCCTCCAGCGGCTCCGCTGGTCTCCCCTGACCTCCGAGGCACCCATAACTCCCACAACTCCTGCAGCTCTATGGGCCCCTCTGTGAACTCCTACTGCAATCTGCAGTCCTCCAATCCTCCAGTCCTCCTGCAACTCTGCGTCCCCTGCGGCTCTGCGGAGCTACAGCTCTGCAGTCTTCCAATGAGGCTGCCTCACTTTCCGGCTTCCGGCTACCCACCGAACAACTCTTCCAATATTCCTTTGGCAGACGAGCAGTGACTGGACTCTCTAACCTCTGCATATAGAGGTTCAGTTTCACGGGAATTCTGAACAAACGCTGAGAACGACATGCGGGTGCTTCCTCTCTGAGACAGCCCGTGGTAATAGCAATGTTCGGTGAGGTTGGCTGGCCTAAGGATTGGGTTCCCATTTCTGCTGTAATAGGTTTCAGTGTAATTTGGAGCCAGCAGCTGTTTGTTTTTCTCCAGCTCTATAATCAGCTCCTTGCCTTCCACCGCCACCTTAAGTCGCGCACAGGATGCAAAACACGGGCAAAAGCTTCCATCCAACTCGGCCTCTATTACCGTATTACCTTATGCTTTTCATTCATACATAGCGTTATCAACATAGTCCAGGCTAAGAAGTCTTTCCTGTTCCGTCACAGAATAACCCTTCATATCATATAACAAACCCACAGTCTTAGAATAGTTCATATAAGTGCTCATAAATAGTTCAAAATTAATTTCCACCAACAACAAAACTTTCAGAAATACGTCTTTCTATTCCCAATGTCCTCCAATACAAATTTTTAAAAAGTGGATCAGTGAGCATCCAAGATCCACATAGCAAGGTCCTGGCTGCATTGATGCTTGGAAGACTCACCACCCACTGTATTGCCACTATTCAGTCCCACATGACTTACACGTCCGACTGGACAGCTTCTTGAGTTCCCAAGCCCTGCTCCCACAACTCACACACACAGACTACCTGGGCGAATGGTATCTGACCACGCCACCCATATAGTGGACATGGAAAAGGGAGCACTGCATCCCCCGGGTCCCCACCTGGAGGTTATCCAAAGACTCACTGGATAATCTGGTATTCTGTGATTCACAATCGACCTACATTGGCCAATACTTTACAGACAACTACGCCACAGCCACAACTTGTGCCATTGAATGGGACTCCTTTAAAGTTGTCACCAGAGGTTTCTGTATTCACAATGTAGACGGGGTCTGCTGCGAACTAACGGGGGCTCTTCGAGATGCCGAGGTGACACTATCTGCCCTCGACAATTATATCCTCTTGGACAACACTGCACGGCTGGCCCTGACCGCCGCCAAGGTGCAACATGCCACTCTAATGAAGCACCTCTGTTGTTATAACTTGGTGGAATACACGCCCGACTCCATGCTATGGGGGACAAACCTGGTCGCCTACTTGTGTGGCTAGCCCTACCAAAGGGGATGATGGACGGAGCGTTAGAGCAAATCAAGCACTCACCCCCAGTCAACTGATCTGGGTTTAATCCATCATCATTCTTTAGCTCACTCCACCACCCCAGTTCAGACAAGGCCATATGCAAATCAGTCTGACCCTGTGCCTCATAGGAACAGTCCAGCCCGAACTGCCAAGCCATGTCTTCCCTGGACCGGAAACAAGCATCCTGGGACCGGTTTCGGGTTCAAAACCCTCATCAGCCAGGCTATCTTGAATCCAGTGGCAAAGTGAGCAAAGGACCCACGTCTGGGCATACCCTGCCAACTTAGGGCGAACAAAGCGATACCAAAGGGGATGATGGATGGAGCGTTAGAGCAAATCAAACACTCACCCCTAGTCAACTGATCTGGGTTTAATCCATCATCATTCTTGTGTGGCTAGCCCGCCAGAGGATGCATGCCCCTCCAATTATGGAAATAATCCTAGACACTGGTCTCATCTTGCGCTCCTAATCGGCCATGCTACAGGAGTTCAAATCATACTACTTCGAACTGTACAGGGCGCCTCCCACTGCACCTCCCAAGGCCATAGTGCGTTTCTTTACCCCTCACCCCTTACCATCCAGTAATGCCATTAAACATGAAGAGCTTGACAAACTGATCACGGTGACTGAGGTGAAGAAACCAATACATGATCTGGCCTGTAAAAAGACCCCGGGGTTGGATGGCCTCCCCATAGAGTACTACAACCGCTTCTCAGCTCACCTTCCCCCCAAGCTGGTCGAGATTTATAATGAGGCACTCACCACCGGAGATCTTCCTGCTTCCCTACAGGAATGCCTACTCATCTCCCTCTTGACACCTGACAGGAATTCCCAATCATCTCTCTTCTTATCGGCCCATAGCATCTTGGGTGCTGAATTTAAGATACTGGGCAAGGTACTTGCTGAGCGGTATCTCCAGGTATTACTTTCCATTCTCCATCCAAAATAGATTTGTCCGGGGCTGCAGCACATCGACTAATATCAGACAGTTCTTTCATGTTATGGACCAGGTGCCCCCATGTTACCCACAAGAGGTGTGTCTTATATTGTACCTTGAGAAGGCCTTTGATTCCTTATCCTGGGATTACCTCTTCGAGGTTCAGCTGGCGGCGGGTCTCGGATGGTGCCTCCTGGTGTTCACAAAATTACTGTACACTGCCCCGATATCCAGTACATGTGTAGGCCTTCTGATCTTATCCCCTTTTCCCACCAGTCGGGGTACTCATCGTAGTTGCCCACTATCCTCTTCACCGATGCCATGGAACCACTGGTTCACCGTCTTCCACTGGAGGGCCAACATTGGGGCATCCCCCTGAAGGACACCACTCATGTAGTGTCGCTATACACAGACTGTTACTATTCCTTTGGGAAGTGTCCACTGACGTGGAATCGATCACATTGATCTTCTGAAGTTTTGAAGAGGTAGCGGTCCTACAGATGAATTGGAGGAACTCATGTGCCTTTACGTTTTAGTGGGATGCGCCATCCTAGGCCATATGCCTGGGTTGCGAACCGCTAGCATGGACTACTGTGGTGGTCTGATATCTCGGAATTAGGCTTTACCATTTGCATCAGGACCTGTTCAAGGATAACTTAGAGCAAGCATTTGCGGCCCTCAAGTCCCAAACTCGATTCTGGCAGCGGTTACCACTCACTCTCACAGGCAAGATCGCACTCTCTAAGATGATAGTCCTCCCCTGCCATTCATATTATTTCATCAACGTGCCTGTGGTTCCCCACTACAATTCTTCCAGGATCTGGATCAGATATTAGGGACCCCCGACTCACCTCTGCCACGTTTGGCAGGAGGATATGGCACAACCCTTACACAACTCTGAATGGTCCAAAGCCCTGGAGCCCCCCACAGGTTGTATCACGAAATACACGCTTTAAAAACATTCAATATATTGTGTTTCACAGGACATATCTCATGCCCTCTTGGATGAACCACATGTTCCCCGAGGATGGTCTCACCTGCCCCAGATGCCGGGCTCCCAAAGCTGACCTCCAGCACATGCTCTGCTCATGCCCCAGTGCAGCTAGCTATTGGCACACAATACACACCACACTGATCACTGTTACAGAACTTGCGATGTTGAATTCCTGGGAGGCCAAAGCCCTACGTATCTTCCCTAGGGGGAAAAATCATAAAGTGCGAGAACGCTTTGCCAATCTTGCCTTCCTGCTAGCTAAGTGACTTCTAAACATTGGGGAACCCCACAGCCCTCGACACCTCCCCAATGGCACAGGGCACTTCTCCATTGAGGAGAAGCAGAGAGTACTGCATTACATCGGGATAAAGCCCAACGACTCTGAAAGTGCCCCATAGCAGCAGCCTGGGATTCTGTGCTTACCCAATTCACAGAGCTGACTGCTGATGACCCTCTACGCCTCCCCTAGTCCTCTGTGTACCAGTAAGTAACGTATGGGCTCAATGCCTACCCCTCTCCCCCCTCCCCACCATGCTGCTTGGAAAGGCATGCTTGAGAGCTCAAATAGCACACACCTCGATCACCCCCTGCCCCAAGTGTCCCTAGCCCATGTCCACCTCCTTTCTTCTGCACACTCACCTGCTGACCTTTTTCATGCCCCTCCCCTAAATTACTGCTTACATTTCATATCTTTCCCCAGCTTTCCCGTTCCCCTTGTTAATGTTGGAGGTTTCTCTCCTCCCTTCCTTTTAAATTGCATTTGTTCCTACAGAGTGCCTGGGGTGCTTAAGTTTAGATCCTAAACCAACTGAGTACACACGGAAGTATATTAAGGAACTTATAACTTGTTACAAGATGTAGCACACTCTGCGGAATATGCCTGTTTGACTATGTTTATTAGTCTTTGCCTGCTTATCATATGTATGCACATACCCGCAATTTAATTTTAACATTGTTGTGACAGGATGGCTGGCTATTTTCTCTTCTTCCTGTATTACATAAGGCATGATCTAACCAAACCCTCACACAAAGGTAATAAAACCTCAATAAAAATAACAATGCCCCCCATCCACCCCTTTTTCTCGACATCACCGCATAAAGAAAACCGTCTGCAACGCAACGATCGGTGAGACACCCCTGCAAAGTAGAGAATTTCTCAAGAATCCTACCTGAAGAACTGCTGAGACGACGAAGCTCCCAGGGGACAGCCTTTGACTCAAGAGATGATCGGAGCCTGCTGAGGCTAGGCTGGAGTGGATGCCGAGTCCCGTCGTTGCAACTGCCGCAGGGTGAGCCTCTTTCCTGCCTTCACCGCGCCCGAGTTTGCATGGTTGAGGCGGCGATCTCTGGGCATAGTAAGGAGAACACCCCCACCACCATCGCTGCCGAGATCCTTGACGTGGGGCTGGCTCGAGGGCCCGATCCGCCCCTGCGACAGTGTTTTGGCCACCGCACTGTGGAGCTGAATGCTTGGGCCCTGGAGGAGCCTGATGTCGGCGGAGATGTCCTCATGCTACCGCACTGGTATTTGAATGCCCGATCCTCCGGAGGTGAGGCCGATGAGCCCCGCTCCGGTCTTGTGGGGATGACTCGAGGGGGCTGAACCGTCCTTGCGGCATGACTTCCTGCCTTCGCATTGTTGAAGTAAGTGCCCGTTCCTTCTGAGGTGGGGCTGATGAGCCCATGGCCTGCTGAGATTGCCGAGCGCTGCTCTGCTCAGGAAGGCGAAGCGGATCCCGTCGTGGTCCGGTGTTTCCCCTGCGGCCGGGGAAGGCTGATATGTGAGCTGCATTGCCGGGACTGACCTCCTGGGGTCCCTGATGATCCTGCAGGCTTCCTCTTTGTTTCTCACGGTCTAAGTGAGGAGAGAGGTGGGCGTGGGGGTTACCGGGTGAGAGCACTGCAGCACGAGGCCTGAAGACGCTGCCTGCTCTTCCTGCTGGGCGTGCCCAGTTTGTGGTTGCCACGCGAGCCAGGTCCGTTCTGTGGATTTGTGATGGGCTGTCTTGGTTTGGCTGGCTCGTTTTGTCGTCCCTGAGCTCGGATGTGTTCATGGATGGGCGCCCATTTTGTTTGTTTGTTCTGTTATTGATGTTGGGCATCCATTTTGTCCTCCTGCTACGGAAACCGATGAGGGGCGCCCCCCTTCCCTGGTCTCTCTGCTCTGCAATCCATGGAAAGAGAAATGGGCTTGCTCCACTCTTAAATATGGTGGCCATCTTGGAGTGGTCATTTCACCTTTTTCCCACACACCTGGCACTTGAGTTCTCTGCTTTACACCATACATGATCTACTGCTAAGGCATTCCCTTCGCCCAATGAGACAACTACATCATTTTCTATGCTCCACTGGAAGATAGTGCGTGTTATGCCTGCCTGAACTGACTAGCGCTTTGCTAGCAAGTGTGACTCAATTACACATCCCAACCTCACCCCAAGAAACTCTCTGTCTACTATCTCACTGAACTCCTTCGACTAGTCCTCGACCTTGGCCCAAACTCATGACCTACTTATGCCTCTTATTGGCCTTCCTACGCCTCCTTTGTTCGCAGACAAGACTTGTGTTGCTATGGATCCTAAACCTCCGAACCTCATCTCTCCCAACCTGGAGCCGGCTGGCCATAATGCTTTCCGAATCTTATATCCCCCTAACCTATCAAAAAATGCAGCAAAAAACTTCAAACACAGACTTCTTAAAACCCATCCAGAAAACCCTCATCTCTGACCCCTTCTTCTCCATCAGAAAGGGTGCTATCATAAATGATCTCATCTTCTACACTAAATGGCATGCTCAATGGCAGCAGGCCATGCACTCCCTGCTCAAGATCTCCACTTCCCTGAAAACTCCACATGGTCTTAGATTGATGGTTGCGCCCTCCTCTGCTTACAGAGTTGAAGCTACCATCTCCCTTTACAAAAACAGAACCATCCTTATTCAAGCCTCAGAACGCAATTTAGTGTTATTTGATAACTTTTTCCCTACCATCATGAACACAGTGGCTAACTTCAATTCCGCTCTCATCGGAGGGGCTGGCCCCCCAGCGATCCCCCAGTCTTCGCAAAGTCTAGCTTCTACCTCTCCACCACCATCATCTGACCCTATAGCGGCTCAGAAGGGCCCCCTTCTAGATACCTTAACTCCCAATAACAATTCCCCCTCATTGTCCGTTGTGAACGAGCCGCGACAGCACAGTCATCACTCTAGTCTACCTCCTCCCCCATCACTGTTAGCTAGCGCTAGCTCCTCTAGCTCCACTACTCACAGCAGCGCCCTGTTTCTCCCCAGGAGCCCTTCCCCCATCCCAACCCGCTATCCTGACCTGCTCCCTCATGCCTCCAGGGGCCTCTATCCATCTGACCCTTCCTCCCCTATCCTACCCTTCCCTCCGAGCAGGCAGCTCCATTTCCCAGAACCCCTTCCCTCGGGACACATTCATTAGCCACCTGCCCTACTTTCCCCTGCCCCCACCAGCTCTCTACCGCTGCAGGGTCCCCTGAACCGACCCTCCCAATCCTATTATCACACTTCATTGGAAGGCCGACTTGACGAGATAGCACTCTGCCTACAACAACTTACGGCAGAGGTTCGTAGCTTATTACTTGTCACTGAGGAATTGTCAGCTAACTCCAGACTAAGCTGCTCCATTAGCAACAATCACTATCCCCGCTCGCTCCCAGCTAGGGGATGTACCTGGCTCCCTTCCCCCCCCTATACTCGGCGGTCACAATCCCACACTAACGACCCTTCTCGTCCCTCCAGATGTAGAACCTCCTTGTCTGATAAAGATATTCATTCCCTACTAATCTCCTATGATCCAGCACTACCCTCCACCATACCAAACTTGCAACAAATTGAATCCATCCCCACTGACCCCTTCAGAGAACCTAGGCCAAACACCAGAACTTTAAATGAGAACAACCTCACGAGAGTCACCACCAATCTACCTGCACCAACGGCCACCAACATCAGACTCAAATGCGTACTCCTAAACTGCAGATCGGCTGTTAAACATGCGGCGGACATTGCCGACCTCATCCTTGCCCAGGATCTTGACCTTGTAATGTTGACGGAAACCTGGCTAAATGACTCAGCTGCTCACACCCTGGACTATTTAATGCCTCCCAATTATGATATCATTAGGTTGGACAGAACTAGTGGTCAAGGTGGAGGCATCACATGTTTACACCGCAGCAATCTAATAGTGAAAGTACTACATGCCGACCTCCTGCTGTCTTGTGAATACCTATGCATTGAAGTGACTGGTGGCAACAATCACTCATGCAAACTGCACACATTCTACCACCCCCCTCGCGACAACCATCCCTTCACAGAACAGATCATGGACATTATCTCGGCCAACGCTGATTACCATGGTACTCAGATCTTCCTGGGAGATTTCAACCTCTACTGAAATGATGTAAATGATATGGTGGTCATTTAAATCCTTCCTACTTGACCTCAACCTAATCCAAATTTGTGACAGCCCGACTCATATCAAGGGAGCTACCTTAGATCTTGTCATTGGTAAGCCCAACTCCATCCTCCTGGATTCGATCCTCCCATGTGATTGGACAGACCACTATTGCATCACCTTCCTCATCTTGGATTTGGTAAGAGCAAGTAGATCCCAGCCTAAGAACCCAAAACAGTTGAAAAGATGTCTACGGAACATCAACTCGCAAGATCTGACTGCTCTCTGCGATAACATCCTGCCCCCTCCCTTGCACATGTCGGATGTCCACGACCTCACGGCCCACTATAACCACTCAATGCTTAATGTACTAGACTCGGTTGCTCCACTACAGCTTAAAAGAATGTCCTCTAAACTCTCCAAACCATGGTTCAATGAGAGTCTTAATCCCGAAAGAAGAAATTTAAGACTTGCAGAAAGGTTATGGCAATCCTATCCCTCCCTTGAACATCTCCACCATTTGAGATCCCTGAGAAGCATATACAATAAACGCATCAGATGCTCGAAGGCCATCTTTTTCAGAACTCAACTTGACCATGCAAAAAAAGTCCAAAAAACTGTTCGAACTCATCAAGTCCCAAGCTAACAGTCATCCTAATCTCTCGTCACTGGGTCAAGGGTCTTTGCCGAACTGTGAAGAATTTGCTGACTTCTTCACGGATAAGACTATTAAGATTGAGACTGAATTACGCTCTGCCGTTGATCACCTGTCGATCAGTCCACTGAACACCCTCCATCCCCCAGGTTTAGATTTCACTGGCCCTGCGCAGCCCTACCTCCCCAAAAACAATGCATCCTGGAGCCTGTTCCAAACCTTGGATGAAGGCACTATTCGCAAAATGTTGTTGACTTTGAAACCTTCCAATCACTACAACGACCCTTTGCCATCGAACCTTTTCCCGGAAGTTAGATCAGTGTAGTGTGTTCCTTGTACACATGAATCTTCAGGCGGACACCAACACACTGGGACCAAAAGGCTTTATTTCCCTGAAAGAAATTCAGTGGTATAGGGTTTGGACTAACACTACATTGTGCTCACCAAGTTCTATATAGTAAGCAGTGCCTATAGACACACTTCTTGACAAAAAAACATCCAAACAGAGATTTTAGGAGACTGAAATTGAATTTGCTCTTGAGGGGCATTGGAAGGAGAAATTCAGTTTCTGGGGATCTATGAGGAAGAAGTTTTCTTGCATCACTGTTTGAAGCTGCGATTGGCTGCATCTTAAAGTGTTGATTTCTTCGATCGTTGAAGTCTTTAAGTATGGTTGGGTGTACTCTTTGTATTGGTGTAGTGCTACACCTGAGTTTTTAAGATTAGGCATAATGGCTGCTTGTATGGTGTGAATAATATCAGCACTAGAATTGATCCCAGAGGGCCACCACAATTTGTTTTGGTGGTGATAAACGTGGGATCTCCAATCTTCAATAATCTGGATTTATTAGGACGGATTTCATCCATCTTGGAAAGATTTAATGAAAGCCCATTCGAAGTGCAAGTGTGTGAAGTAGTATACCATTATAAACTGTGTTGAAGACTGCCGACAGGTTGAGCAGCACCAGTAAGCATCAGTCACCTCTGTCCAGAATATGAAATATGTCATCCAACATCTTTCAGGCTGTGGTTTTAAGTACTGAGACCTGTTCTAATACTGGACCGATGGTTGGCCAAGAGATGTTCTTTTTTTAAGTTGTGTTGTTCAGTTCATGGGCCTCTGTTTTTTCTATGCCTTTCCTTAGGCAAGAGAAAGTTTGAAATACATGCATGACTTGATGCTTTAGTGTGAACAAGCCTGTGCTTTTGATTATGAGGTGGATTTATATGATTGGGAATAAACCTTTATCTAGTGAGACAGTGATCCAACCACTTCAAGGATATGAAAATTGGCATAATGTTTTTTGTCAGTCACAAAAGTAGCTTGTTGAGTTCTTCTATGGAAGTAGGAAATTCCTCATCAGTGATGGGTGAGAAGGTCTTCTAGGTATGGGAATATTTTGGAAGTGAAGGAATGGAAGGGACGGTTACATCTAAGGGCTCGATTACGATGCTGTTAGGAAATCTTCCCGACCAAATCGGTTTGGAAATGGTTTCCGACCAACTCGGATCGGGAGAGTCCGACTGACCGAGTATGATGCATCCCGATGCTTCCAGATACGATTTGGTTGGACTCCCATTGACTTCAATGGGAGCCTATGTTACTAACCGCATCGTAATCGTGCCCTCGGTTGGGAAGACACATTCCCGAATCGGAAGGAGCAAATGCCGTTAGGAGGTGTTCCTAACCGCATCGTAATCTGGCCCTAGGTGGGAATGATTTCCTAACCGCATCGTAATCGGGCCCTAAGTTGTTTCTTATAAGTCACATTTCCTACATTAAATATGTGAGGAATTCTTAACATATTTTGTTTGAGGGGGATACATTATGTTCTGTATGTGAGGCAAAGGTGTTTTGATGTGCCAGAATAGGAAACTTGTGATGTTGGGAGTGGGAGTTATTTGCTTCTTGGTTTAACTAGATGCTTAATTTGTGTATGTTCCTTAGTTTTCTAATGTTGAATAGTAGTTAGGGCAGTTTTCAATTTCTCCATTTATGTTCCATTTTTCTGAGCCTGCTTCTTGCTTCAGCTAGGGATTCAGAGAACAGGTTTGTCAGGTATTACTGTGAGAATATCTGAGTTGTTGAGAAGCCATTTTATTCTCAGTAGTGATTTCTTGATAGTCGCAGCGCCTTCAGAGTTTCAGTAATGATCATGATTTTTATTTTGAGAGTGATGTGCTTTGGAAAGGTGCGAGAGGTGACCTTTTTTCAACAAACAAGTAAGACTTTTAGTTTTGATTGGCTTAGTAATGTGTGAATTGGAGTTAGTGAGGACATGAAATGGGACTGGTAGGGGATAGGATCAATCTATGATGATGGGGGGAAGTGAGCAGACCAGGTTGAAATCATGAAATATTAGGTAAAGAGTTTTGCCTTTAGTTTTAGTTTGGAAAGTGGCTAGGTAGCTAAGGCTGTGTAGTGAGCTAAACATGTTTGCTAGTTGTATTGACACAATGATTGTTGAAATAGTTGAGAAACATATTGTTGTGGGAGAACATGTGAATTTCAAAAAACAGCTTTTCAATAAATTTTATTTTGCTCTTCGGAGGGTAGTAAATAGTGTACTTTGCAAGTGACTTCATGTAATATGTGATGCCGTCAAACAGCCCTGGCTTTCAATATAACACCACTTTGATTTTTGTGATTTCTAATGCAGTTCCTGCAGTGGTGAAACACCACTACAAACCCTAAAATGCAAAGTGATGTTGGCCAAAGTGCTAGGACTGGCTGAAGGTGTCACATCTGAAATGGAGCCACTTGGCAGTTACATCTACTATGCTTGGATATTTATTGCTATACCTGGTCGATATGGCTGTTGTGTCAGATTCTAAAGCACCCCAGTCACCTCAGCAAACCAGGCAGCTCTTACTGAAACACCTAGGGCCTAATTTATGAGGAATTGGCATAGGGCAGTGCCGCAAGTCTTTTTGCTGCGGTGCCCTATGCCAATGTGAAAGGGCAAGAATGCACTGTATTTCTGAAATACAGTGCTTCCTGTCCTTCCCCCTGTGCTGGCTCACAATTTGCTGCCTAGCGCCAACGTAGCCACCCTCGCACCATGGTGCAAGGGTGCATGTATTATTGGCAGGATTGTTTTTCTGCAGGAAGGACCACCTTCCTGCACAACAACAATCCCGAGAGGTATTTTCTATGTGTGTTGCAGAATGCAGCACACATGGAAAAAGGAAAAAACAAGGAGAAATAAAAATATTTCTCCTCGTTACACCTGCTCTGAGGAGGCATAACATTTTGGTGCTGCTCCAGGTTTACGTGATTAAATAAATTTGGGGCAGCATCAAAATCCATGGGTCTTGTGTGGGAAAACCCAGTTCAACGCCCATGGAATGCCTTCTTGACTCAGAGTAAGGCAAGGCAGCGACTTGCACTGCTTTATCTTACTCCATATCTATGAGGCAATGCAAAACCAAGCAGAGTGGCTTTGCGTCGCCTCATAGATGTGATTGAGAGGCTTGCACTGCCGGAGCATCAAAAAAGGGACATTCCGGTGGCGCAAGCTTCTCATGAATAAGCCTCCTAGTCAGTAGCGGTCCGTGGTAGGAGTGCCAGCCGGGCGGTGACGTGGGGCGGGGGAGGGGCAGGGTGGGGGGCAGTAAACCACGGATTACGGCCGAATACAGGTAAGTAAACATTTAAATAAATAAAACGAATTTCGTTGTGAGCGCTGCATCGCCAAATGCGATGCAGTGCGCGCAACGAAATTCGTTTTATTTATTTAAATGTTTACTTACCTGTATTTGGCCGTAATCCGTGGTTTACTACCCCCCGCCCCACGTCACCGCCCGGCCGGCACTCCTACCACGGACTGCTACTGCTCCTAGTGCATTTGCTATTGTGTAAGGCTGATGTCAAGCATTCAGGTAGCAGACACGTTTCAACTGAGTGTTCTAGTGATTTTAGGCACTGCATTTGGTGTCCAGATTTTCAGTTCTATATTATTTATTATAACCACACACATTGCATGTCCTTTCAGGTGACCTTTGCATTCTTGTAGTTTCACTTTTCTAACCAGGAGCCTGGTCTAAGAAATTCCAACATTCAAGGTTTTGTGGGCAAAACACTCTCCTTTTTACCCCCAGCCTTGACCGATTGGCTTTGACAATTTTTGTTTTTATTCAATGTCAGATAAATGAGTAACAACAATGGTATTGTTGAGAATAATTAGAATTCAAAATGTTTCAAATCTGAAAATATGAGACTGAATTAAATATAAGAAGGCATGTGGAGGTTGGGTGGTTTAATGAGTGTCTAGATTAATTCCGTTTTCCCATTCACATCATTTTCCTCTGAAATCTTTCCCTCTAAGTTTGACTCTTATGCATGTATTCTTCTCACAACCATTTTTCTAAAACATCTCCATCTGCATTTATCACACTTATCTCCTTCCTCTTTATCTCCGTCTAATCAAGCTGTCTTTCCGCATGCACTTTTCAAACATCACTTTCCCTTAACGATTCTCCCCCCCACTTGTAAACACAGCATTTTCTTTCCCATTGTTGCTGGGAATATTTTAACAACTCTTTATAGCTTCATCACACACTTTCACAAATAATGATAATTACAATTGTCACTTATGTGTCTATTGCTCTGCGTGATGAGTACAGAGGACAAAAATATGAAGAATACCGTAGGACTCACTAAAAGGCACTGTGAAAAACTTGCAAACCCTTCATCCTCAATTTCAGAGCTTTCAATCACACCCATCATGAACACCCATCCACATCCTGAAGCAGAGGCGCAGCTTCAGGGGGGTGTTTGGGGTGTTACACCAGTTGTGGCTGGCACAGATCGGGGAAGACCGGGCAGAGGAGGGGAAGGAAGGGGCAAAGGAAAATAAAAATAAACGTACCTCCTCGCCGCGTCTCTCCTCTGTCGTCTCTCAACTGGAAACACCCAGGGTCCCCTAAGCCAATCACAACACTGCAATGCAACGTTATGACTGGTCTGAGTGCCGTGATTCAGCGCTCAGACAGGAACTGCGAGCCTGGGCATGTTCTCCATCCAGGCTGTAATACAGCCTGGGTGGAGAACATGTAAAGTGCGCATGACTGTTTGGCCGGCCTAAGACAGCCGGCCAAACATTCATGCGCACTTACGGAGTGCCCACCACTTCTCCCCCTGCTCTGTGAGTGGAGCAGCTCTGCCCGCCCCGCCAAGCTGCCACAGCAGGAAAAAATAAAATGATAATAACATCGAGTTATTATCATTTTACTTTTCCTTTATTTACACTGCTGAAAAAACGTGGGGGGATGCTCCTCGGCCGTAGCAGAGGAGCCGCTACTGTTTTACACGCCCCTAATAAATGTATTTTCTCAGAAATAGTTGGGTGCAGGTGCTTTCAGTTTAGTATGATGAGGTGTTGGTTGGATTTCACCAGGAATTTATATATAAACACAGACAAAAACGCACACACACTCTCCCCCTCTTTGCTTTGAAAGTCTTCAAGAATGTTGGTTATTTTACAAAATATTGTGTTTTTTCTCACATAGAACCCATCCAATCTGCATTCATCTCCCTTTTCTCTGCCCTTTTAACCCCCCTTGTGTGCTCTGCTTGTTGTATAATGCAGTTTAACATTATATGCCAGTGTGATTGTTGGAAAATCTGAAGCTCACCCCCCCAATCTTACTGACCAAGCTACGCCCCTGTCCTGTCCTTGACATTGAGTGCCTCATTGAATTCTCCCTCCTGTATTTGCACGGGAGTTGGAATTTCAGTAGTGCCGGAAAAATCTGACAGTTGGATTTTTCCTTAACAAATTTCAGCAAGACAAAGCTGAAGAAATTTACCAGTTAAAAAATTCCCGATGAATGGCAGTACAAGCCAACATCTGCATTTTATGTCACAGGGCAGCTCCCAATTGGAGCTATTTATCACATCTGATAAATAACAATTCCCACATTATTCTTATTTATTGACTACAAAAAAATAAGTCCCAAATACTGAGGCGCTCATGATTGAGGCTGTAGAGGCTACTCATTTTACAATATGCGCTATACAGAAGTCACATACTGCATGAGAAAACCACACAAGCACAATAGCTGGAAAAAAGCAGGGACCTCATCTCTAACTTGGAATATGTTAATGGGTTTACACTCATTGTTGAGACAAAGATCAGTGTTTTACTTGTAAGCTAAGGACATGAATATTTGGCTTGGAAGCGACCCTTTTCAGAGTTAGGTATTAATTACTGCCGGTGCATGACCCGTCCAACTAGGCCAGATCCTTGACTTGCCCTGATCATGTCATTATATGCCAGGAGTACCATTTGGATACATTTGTTGTGACTTTTTAAAAATTTTATTGCACTGTTTAAAAGTATTGTTTTCATTATCCTGCTTTTGTCATTGGCAGCTTCCTGTCAACTGTACAATAACAGGCGCAGTATTGATGAAGTGGGGGGTGGGGCTCGGAAGCTTTGTGATTATGGTGATGTAGAGACCAGATTACAAAACATTTTTGACTGGAATGTCCTTGGTAGTAAGTAAGGCAGTGCTTGGTTCAAACACCTTTCACACTGTCTTATGGAAGCAGATATCTGGAGGTGGTAATGTGTGATCAGAATGTTTGTCTATGTTTGTTAATTTGCATTTTGGTATAATGGTGATGTGTTGTGTTGTTTTTGCTGATTGTTTTTTATTTCTGCATTACTGCATTTTGTTGTTTTGTCCTGTGGTTGTTGAGTTGTTCTGAATTATGTGTTTTTGTGTATTTATTTTGCCCAGTGCTATGTTATTGTTCTTCTGTTTACTTTTAAGATGCCAACAATTGCTGCTACATTTCCAGTCAAAAGTACGCTTGACAAACTATTCACCTCAAGGACACTACCTTTGTAGGTTATCAAGCACATTGAAAAAGAAAATCCTTTTAGAGTAGGCACAGAAAGAATTTGCTTTTTAACAAATAATGTAGGAATTCAAGTGAAAGGCTTTTCTCATGCCTGAAGAATATTTTTTTAATCAGTGTGAGGTGCAATGTGTGCATGCTGGTTGAAAGTGAAAGCAGTCGGCACCTAATCGCCCGACTGGTTTCACTTTGATCAGTGCTAGAGGGGAGTAACCCTGCATCAGAGAACCAATCCAAGCAGGAGAGGTAACACTGGAAACGGGACAATTTCACCTTTCCAGCGGTACCTCTCTCAAGTGGAACCACCACAGCAGAGTAATCCCCAAGAAGTGAACCACACGTTAGACACCAGGAATGTACTTGGGGGAGCAGCCCCAAGGGTAAGTGTTCCCCGGCCAAATTGATGGATGTCTTTCAGCCCTTGTGAGGGGAGATTTGGGGTTTTAGCCCCATTTACTACTCCAACCCCTCGGGGGCACAGAGTGCACTAGAAGACCAGGGATAATGAGAGAAGTGTGGGTATGCTGAGTGGAAAGAATTTAGTGGATGCCTGTAAATTACACACTTTCCCTCACAGAAAGTGAAGAATATTAGTGATTTTAGCCAGCTTGAGGTTTGCAAGGCATTCTGTGTAAGAAAGCATTACGGGATCCAAGTCTCATATCCCTGGACTCTCCCGAATGTCTAGTTTAAAGAAATTTCTAGATTTGGTATGTTTCTATAGATAGAGGCTGAGCCCGGGCCCAAATACTGCAACTACCCACATAGCCAAAATGGTTCAATTTTCATGGCTAAAATTTGAAGTCTCCACATTGCATTTTGGAGCCCATTGTGACACGTGTAATAGACCCAGTGACCGAAGGGCAGTAGCAATTTTATTGGGAAACGTTTTTGAATGCTGAGTGGCAAGAAGTTTGCCAATCTCTGGAGATGCCAGAACTTTCCCTCCCAGAAATGTGCAGGCCAGTAGCCAGATGTATATTTTTAGTGGGGCATGGCCCTCAGCTATGACCAAACATTAAAACTGTGCTCTATATGTGCATTCTTTCCCAAATACTGGTTGTACTACTAAATATCAACACCCAGAATATCGTATTACAAGAATATTGAGGACAGAGTATTGAAAGGTAAGTGCATATAGGCAAGTATAGATTTACTATTTACTATTCCTAACTCAACATTTACATGCCTTGAAGATATATATATATATATATATAGTGCATAGTTACATATATGTGCAGTAAGGTATAGAAAATCGATACTTACTTACCTGTTGCTATTTTGGATTCGATATTCTGTACCATTGATATTCAGGTTTCAATGTTCAGAGTGCAAGTATTATTCTATGTGAAGGTATATGTGGATTTGTTACCCAGTAAAGCACACATTTAACTTTCTGCAATCCAACTTTAAATCCCATCAACTTGATGAGATTTAGTGCAGAGGGGAGTAAATTTGTAAGGGAGGCTGGCTGGCAGCTTTGTGTAATTTCTAAACTTTTCAAGCTTTGTGAAATGCAAAGCTTATGAGGTGCTTTTCTTTGAAAAACAATAAGCTGGCCTCATCTCAGAGCCCTCCATCCCGCAGCTCTTACCTTAAGTGGTGGATGTCCAGCTTTGTGTATTTTCTAAACTTTTCAAGCTTTGTGAAATGCAAAGCTTATGAGGTGCTTTTCTTTGAAAAACAATAAGCTGGCCTCATCTCAGAGCCCTCCATCCCGCAGCTCTTACCTTAAGTGGTGGATGTCCAGCTTTGTGTATTTTCTAAACTTTTCAAGCTGAAATGCAAAGCTTATGAGGTGCTTTTCTTTGAAAAACAATAGGCTGGCCTCATCTCAGAGCCCTCCGTCCCGCACCTCTTAACTCAGGTGGTGGATGTCCAGTCTCCACACTAAATATTTTTTTTCTGGAGGATGTCCTACCTATTCTGCATCAAGAAATTATGACACCTGGAAGGCCCAAAAGAATGAACCTTTCCTCATGTAAAGGTAGGAAACTTTATCTGCTTCATAAAGTGTGGAGTTTCCTAATTCCACCCACCTTTGTAAGTGATTTTTTTATTTAGCTCGGCACTAATTTGAAATACCTTTACAAAGAGCTTGGAACATATCAATTAAGAAGATTTGGGGAAATTATTTGTGTGTTTTAAACAGTTTAGGGCTGTAACAATGGTGAAAAGAATTTAGATGTCAGTTTACAAGGGAAGTTGTGGAAGAGGCCTCACGATGAATTTCACAATAAGGTTGTGCTAAAGATGGATCATTTCAATTACATTTGATCATAAGCACCAGTCAAAACTGCATGGACTTGAAGAAGACATTGGAATACACCTGTCATAGTTACGGGCAGGTTGTTCAAAAGGTGTGGTATAAAAGGAGACCTTTGTTAGACATCAACCAGCAAGACAGGAAGGCATGGTAAAGAATAGATGACTGTGTGAGCCCGGGATGGGTCCATTTGAGGCCTGTGGCCTAGATGAGGACACTAGTTCAATCTCCAGTGAGAGGAGCAGTAGATGGACAGGCAGCAGCACTGCCTCCAGGGGTCTGAGTGGTGGTTTCATGGTTTGCATCTAAAATCCTGCTCTGTGATAACATCGCTCTTTGATGCTGCCTACATGTTACCTCCCATTTGGATGCCACATAGTCCCCCACATCCAGAATTATGGACATTATCCACTCTTTGACATGCAGTAGACTCCTTGCATAGAATCCTCAAGGTGGTATCCTCTACATGGCTAACATTGCTTGGACAAGCATACACTTTTCTGAGTGTTGAATGTACAAAGCATGGAAGCCTGCTGTGTGTACTAGAAATTGAAAATATTTACTTCCAGAGGGATTGTTTGGCATTGCTACAAGTGCAGATAAAGGTTAAGCTTCATGTTGTGAAACAGTTAAGAGGCTGCCTTATTTCAATCTACACTAGAAAGCCAAATCACCTCCTTAATAGAACTTAGACTTCTCATCAAGTAGGTTGTACTTTCCAGCAACAATCCAAGCAAATGTAGACATGGCTGATATGCATTAAAAGAGAAGTTGTCAGTACTTCACTCTCATCACCCTTGACCTGTTGGTAGGTCGCTCCCCCTCCGCACAGCACCGCCTGTGTGGTCCCTGCCCCAGCTGCCGTTCTGCCGTTCGGAGGAAATTCGAGGCCCTCCTCCACCCGCAGGCTACCACCTGCGCCTCATCCCTGGTGGCCAGTGGTAGGCCGTAGGTTTGTATCTTCCTCTTGCCTTGTATTGCCATTTCTCTTCTGTTGCCTGTGTCCGATCTGTACTGTGCCTGCTTCTCATTCTGTGCCCCTCGCTGTCCTAATTGTTCTGTGCCCGTCTTTTCTCTCTGTGCCCCTCGCTGCCCATCTGTTCTGTGCCCGTATTTATTCTGTGCCCCTCGCTGCCCCATCTGTTCTGTGCCCGTTTGTTATTCTGTGTCCCTCGCTGCCCCATCTGCTCTGTGCCCGTTGTTATTCTGTGCCCCTCGCTGCCCCATCTGCTCTGTGCCCGTTTGTTATTCTGTGCCCCTCGCTGCCCCATCTGCTCGGTGCCCGTTTATTATTCTGTGCCCCTCGCTGCCCCATCTGCTCTGTGCCCGTTTTTTCTTTCTGTGCCCCTCGCTGCCCCCTGTGCGCTTCTGTATTCTGCCCCTTGCTGTCCCCATTACCCCGTGCCCTTTTTGCCTTCTGTTTCCGCTCCCGTTTCCCGCCGCTGCATCCCCTGCGGCCCCGCCCCCTCTCTGCCCATTCGCTGCCCCTGCCTCCCGCCTCCCGCCTCCCAGCTGCTCCTCCCTCCCACCTCCCCATATATGGCGGCCGCTCGGCGGCCGCGCTGCTGGCGCCCCACTGGCGCGCCTAAGGCAAGCCCGTCTGCGCCCGTCCGCGCCTGGACCGCGCCCAGGGCCAGAACCCCTGGCCCGTGCGCCCCCGCACCCGCCACGACGACTGCCACCGTTACGATGCTAGCACACTCCACGCCCTCAACCCTGGACGGACCCACACCTGCGTCAAGGCCGCCCCGAAACGCACACATGGTCCCTTCACCTGTCGAAACTGCAGCTACACCTGCCTCAGAGCCGCCGAAGCACCCACCAAAAAGGACCCCAACCACCTCTGATGCATTCTACTGAACACCCGCTCCGCACGCAAACACGCCATCGAGCTCTGGGACCTGCTCGACACATCATCACCGGACGTCGCCTTCCTGACAGAGACCTGGATGAACGACTCCTCCGCACCCGACATCGCCATAGCCATCCCAGACGGCTACAAGATCACCCGCAGAGACCGCACCAACGGAGTCGGAGGAGGAATCGCCATCGTCCACAAGGACACCATCAGGGTCTCGACCAGCACCGACGACACTCTCAGCACCGCCGAACACATGCACTTCCTGATCCACACGAACCCCAACACCACCCTAAGAGGCACCCTTGTCTACAGACCCCCCGGACCCCGACCCCAGTTCAGCGACTCCATCGCCGACTTCATCAGCACGCACGCCCTGACCTCCACCGCCTACATCCTCCTTGGAGACCTGAACTTTCACCTGGAGAACAACAACGACAGCAACTCCACCACCCTGATCGACAACCTCGCCAACCTCGGACTGAGACAGCTCATCACAACGCCGACCCACGCCGCCGGCCACACGCTCGACCCCGTCTTCTCCTCAAGTTCCCAAGTCTCCTTCAGCCACACCACCGAACTCCTCTGGACCGACCACCGCTGCATCCACTTCACCGTCCAGAAACCCACAGCACACCACCGCACCCAACAGATCCCCCGCCGCTGCTGGAGCAAAGTCACTGAAGACCAACTACAGACAAACCTCGCTTTCAGCCCACCCACCGACCTCTCCAACCCCGACGACGCTGCCCGCAACCTCAGACGATGGATGGATGACTGCGCCAACACCCTCGCCCCGCTGAAAAAACCCACCTACAGAGACACCAGCAAGAGAGCCAGCTGGTTCACCCCGGAAATCCTAGCATCCAAACGGACCTGCCGGAATCTAGAGAAGAAATGGCACAATGAAAAGACACCGGACAGCAACACAGCCCACAAAGGCGCCATCCGCCACCCCCATCAACTCATCAGGTCCGCCAAAAGGACCTCCTTCAAAGACCGCCTCGACAACAACGCACACAACAGCAAGGAGCTCTTCATCATCATGAAGGAACTCTCCAACCCCAGCTCCAACACCAACAACATCCCGCCGTCGCAAGCCCTGTGCGACTCCCTCGCCACCTTCTTCCACCGCAAGATCACCGACATCCACGACAGCTTCGACACCCGGACTGCCCCAACAGACCCCGACACACCAGACTCGCCGCACACTATCGACCACGACCCCTTGACAGCCTGGGCCAACGTGAACATCGATGACACCATCAAGACCATGAGCACAATTCACTCCGGCTCCCCGTCAGACCCTTTCCCGCACCACATCTTCAACAAAGCCGGCAGCTCCATCGCACCCCACCTACGCAACGTCATCAACCTCTCCTTTGAGACCGCGACCTTCCCAGAGAGCTGGAAACACGCCGAGATCAACGCCCTACTCAAAAAACCCAAGGCGGACCCGAGAGACCTCAAGAACTTCCGGCCCATCTCCCTGCTTCCGTTCCCAGCAAAGGTCATCGAGAAGATCGTCAACAGACAGCTAACCCGATACCTCGAAGAAAACAGCATCCTGGACCCATCCCAGTCAGGGTTCCGCAGCAACCACAGCACCGAGACTGCCCTCATCGCCACCACCGACGACATCAGGACCCTGCTGGACAACGGTGAGACCGCGGCCCTCATCCTCCTGGACCTCTCCGCCGCCTTCGACACTGTCTGCCACCGCACACTACCCGCACGCCTCCACGACGCAGGGATTCGAGAGAAGGCCCTGGAATGTACCACCTCCTTCCTCTCCGGCAGAACACAGAGAGTCCGCCTCCCGCCATTCCGATCCGAAGCCTCCGAGATCATCTGCGGCGTACCCCAGGGATCATCCCTCAGCCCGACACTGTTCAACATCTACATGGCCCCACTCGCACGCATCGCCCGACAGCACGACCTCAACATAATCTCCTACGCCGACGACACTCAACTGATCCTCTCCCTCACCAAGGACCCCCTCACCGCCAAATCCAACCTCCTCGAAGGAATGAAGGCCGTCACCGATTGGATGAAAAGCAGCCGACTAAAGCTGAACACGGACAAGACGGAGGTCCTCATCCTCGGCTCCAACCCTTCAGCCTGGGACGACTCCTGGTGGCCCACGTCACTGGGGGCACCCCCGACACCCACCGACCACACACGCAACCTGGGAGTCATCCTCGACTCAACACTCTCCATGACCAAGCAAGTCAACGCAGTCTCCTCCTCCTGCTTCAACACCCTCTGCATGCTCCGCAAGATCTACAGGTGGATCCCAACAGACACAAGAAGAACAGTCACCCAGGCCCTTGTGAGTAGCAGACTCGACTATGGAAACGCCCTCTATGCGGGAGCCCCGACCAAGCTCATCAAATGACTGCAACGAATCCAAAACGCCTCTGCACGCCTGATCCTCGACGTTCCACGCCACAGCCACATCACCCCCCACCTGAGAAACCTGCACTGGCTCCCCGTCGACAGGAGAATCTCCTTCAAACTCCTCATCCACGCACACAAGGCACTCCACAAGACCGGCCCAGCCTACCTCAACAGACGACTCTCCTTCTACGTCCCCAACCACCAGCTCCGCTCCGCCGACCTCTCCCTGGCCACCGTCCCGCGCATCCGAAGAACTACCACCGGCGGCAGATCCTTCTCCCACCTCGCCGCCAAGACCTGGAACACCCTTCCACTCAGCCTACGACAGACCCAAGACCTGCTGACCTTCAGGAGGCTACTCAAGACCTGGCTGTTCAACCAGTAGCGGCTCCCCCCCTTCCTTTTCTTCCCCAGCGCCTTGAGACCCTCGCGGGTAAGTAGTGCGCTCTACAAATTCTGTTGATTGATTGATTGATCAAGAGCATATAGTAACAAATGACAAGGGAATGAGAGGTCAATTGCAATGCAAATGCTTTCAGCCTCACATGCACTGATTATGGTTTCCATAATATTTGGTTCAAATAGATGAATACTCAGCATGTTGACCCTGGCAGGATTATCTAGATATTAACTATTTTTGAAAGATAAATAGTCTGTTATATCAGCCCTTTGTGACATTGCAGGCTATATTGGGTCATTTCAGATTCACAATGCTGCTAGTTAGGGTATTAGCAGTCCTCTGCAGCAGGCACATTAACCTAACAAACTGTCTGGGTCCTGCAAACAAAATAAAGATCTCTAGAGCAGATACATTATCTCATTAGGCTGTATTTAAGTTCGAGCAGGTGTAGGCCGGAACAATGTCAGTCAAATGTAAGCCATACCTGACTTGTGATGACCCTGCCCCAGCACAATAGACTAATCAAAGCACTATGCCATTTCGGAATCTGGAGTTTCCTCCTGATTCAACATTGCTTTTGAATGGCTACTGGGTAGTGACAACCACTTATGCACCAGGAATAGGAAAGGTCATGACATTGCTGTCTTAACAACACCATGTCTCAATGTCCTCTACTGTTGTGCAATATTTTCTCACATCAAATTCTTCTTTGACACATCATATGTGAAAGGTGTGAAGATAGTTCAGCCAATGTCCATTGAATTCTTAGCCTCTAAGTTTATACTGTGAACAAGTGGTGGTACCAGCTTTCACATCAGCTCCTCACACACAACATTGTAGCGTCCCTCAGCGGTCCATCATATCTCTTCTATTATTCAGCATCTACCTAACTCCCTTACCAAACCTGATTAAATCATTCAACCTCATGTGTTACAGCTATGCATATGACACCCAAATCATTTAAAAAAATGGATAGTCTGGAAGACCTCTGCAATTTGAATCTAGATGACTGCCTTCGAGCCATAAACACATGGAGAATGAATTACCATCTATACCTCAAATACAGAGATTACGACCTGCAGACAATGGCAAAAATAGCAGCCTACCGCCATATGGTCTAAGGAACATGAGGTCCCTCCAACAAGATCAAGAAGAGTCAGAATCTTAGCGGTAACCATGGATTCGACCTACATTTGATATCACATGTTTATAACGTCAAACAGATTGCCTGCTACACAATCAAAACACTATGTTGGATCCTCCCATACCTTGGACATGAACAGAAACTGCAAACCATCCTCACACTGGAAATCTCCAACCTTGACTATGCCAACAGCCTATACCTTGGTGCACCCACCGTCATCATACACAAAATACAATTCATCCAAAATGCTACTGCAAGACTTCTTCTCCAGCTTCACCTAAGAGAACACATGACTCCATTCTTCCAGTCACTCCACTGGCTACCTATAGCAAGTAAGGCAATGTTCAATGCACTTTGCATTATCCACAGAGCCTCCGAGGAGAAAGACCGCTACACCTTCCAGCTAAATTCTAGCAATACAAACAAATTAATACACTGTGCTCCAGGTGTGCACCACCTATCATCATGCCAACTTATTATAAGAAATCCATAGGAGGCACTGCTTTCTCAGTACTCAGTACTATCTACCAAGCTCTGGAACTTACTACCAGCCAGAATCTAAAGCATCCAAGAGCATTTACACATTCAAAGACAGTTGAAAACATGGCGATTTTCAAGACAACTAAACCATCACACATTCCAGCAACAGAACGCAGAAATACATTCACATCCTTAAGCTCAATCTTCAACTTACAATGTACAGATCGGAAACAACCCAACCAGCAAACTACTTTCGATAGGCAGGTAAGTTAAGGAGGGCTAACCTATAGTTCACCAATGTATTATATAGTTAAGTAATTTCATATATAACATTTCTGGCTCACACTAATACTAACACCATAATACTCGGCGGTCGGCCACCAACTTTAACTTACACCTCTGAATTCCACTTAGGCCATATGTGCTACAGGGGTTGTCGATCACCATTACTGTGCAACCAATAAACAAGCCATCACTAAATATAACCGCCATGGAGTAACTGAAAAGATCTGTCACACTTCCGGTCAATCAGAGGACTTTAATCTAGTCCACAACTGCAGGTTGCAAATATCTATACACTATGGCAGCTTCTTTGCATCTTACAATGACACTTAGATATGGGATGATAGTAACAATGTACATCCCAGCAGAACTCGCCACTTATCTCTCCCTCCAATAATGGCAGCTCAGGCCCACACTATGCACAACTTTCTGATTGTACAATGTAGTGGAGTAACCAGCTAAGCAAACTATAATCATAAGAAATACCATTAAGGGATATGCAACCTGGTCAAATCTGCCAGCATACTGAAGAACCCTAAATTGGGCGTTTGTGTATCTTACACCACATAATTCCCCTCCCTGGTATGCGGTGCATTCCATAACATGCATGATAACTGCACCTTTGTGGTCATCATGCACAACATGAAAACATTCCCCGCATAGGATCAAAAAACAAAGATAACACCCTTCCAACCAAACACCACCCTATATGGCGTAGTTTGCTGCCCATGTACACACGCGCTTGAGTGCCACGCACTGGAGCAGTAAGCGCTATACAAATGCTGCATTACAATACAATACAATATTTATCATTTGTGCTTCACCAAGATTTGTTTTGTTCCTATTAAAATCTTTTATTTCCATCACACTTCAGAATTACAATACAAAATGTGATTCATTTGTGCTTTCATAACTGCTGATATATGTTGAAATATCTGTACAGTTAATTTACAGATATTTACATGTTCTTTTGTTTGAAATTGGCATCCTACAGTCTTTCTTTTCACACTTCCTGTAAATAGGGTTACTGGAATTATGCAATTCTGCGATGTTTTCTGCATAATTATGATTTTGCTGCATTTGCCACATAATCCATCAAGTGCTGCATAATCTGCAGGTTTTAACAAAAAAATGTTTCTGGCTCAAACTGTTCAAAAGTTACTAAAAATGCTGCAACATGTGCTGTCTTGCAGTGGAAGGTCCTTCTCAGAGGTTGACTGATCATTCTTCAATTACTTATACCTGCATTTGAGTGTGGAACTGGCACTAATGAAGTAAAACCATTGCCCCGACAGTGTTAATATGTGTAAAAAGTACAAAATAATGAAGTAATACCATCACAAATTGTGCTGCATTAAGCTTCAGAATTTGTGTTTTGTTGCCACATAATTTAGTCACCCTTGCCGTATAATTTGAGCCTCACTGCTGCATAATTCCAGTGGCCCTGCTTGTACAGTAGTAACATAGTTAACTTTACAAAATCCTCCTACTTTGCAGAAAGAAATAGAAAAGTAAACGCATCTCCACTTAAAAAAATAAGCAACACATTTTCCAAACACATAGCCTGACATTTAACCTCTGTATTTTAACATGAACCAAAAGTAACAAGATAAAGAAGGCATTTTTATTGTTCATTCACCTTCTGAACATCAGCATGTTTCTTTCCAATCAGGCTGTATGCATTCAAATGTGAATGCAGTTTCTTTGGGTAAACAGAGTTTAAACAGAGGATTTTGCCCAACACCTTTGTCATTTGGGGGGGCAATGATTAACATGGGCTGGCCAGGCCCTCAAATGCCACCCCCCCATGGCTACGTCCCTGGAAATGTGAGGAAAATGTGTGATTTTAGCCAATCTTTGAGGTTTACAAGGCATTCTGGGTAGGAAAACATTGCGAGATCTTTGCAATTCAAACCACCCTAGACTCTCCTGATTTTCTAGCTTTCAAAAATGTTTTGGTTTAGTAGGCTTCCCTCGGTGGCAGTCGAGCACAGGCTCTAATACTACAGTTACCCACATTGCCAAAATGAGTCAATTTGCACGGCAAAAATGTTGATGTCTCTACATTCCTTTTAAGGACATTTCCTGTCACAGACGATTGACAATCCACATTAGTGGGGTACCCATATGTTTCAGGAAGAGTGTGGAAATACAGAAATGTACAGCATGTATTATTATCAATTGAATTTATCTCCATTTTGGCTTCTAAATGTAAGTTAGTGTACAAAAAGAACACATTGTGCAAAATGCGCCCTCAGAATCGCATGATAGTGTGGCTAACCCCAAATCTACAAAATTGCATATGTTTCCCTCATACCCATTTTTCATTGATTAGATGGGTTACCATATAAATCATATGAATTTGTGCATGATTGGTATACAATAACTGTCATTATAAGCTGCAGCTTACTTGTTGGCTCCAGGTATCACATGTTTTAGGACAAGCAACAAACACTATGTATACCTGCAACCATAAGTGTGTATCAGATGTAACAGTATGTTACTTTTGTAAATCGTCCATTGGGGCTAAAATTACAGATGATAACTGTTGAACTTGGCATTTATGGAAGGTTTATCCCCTGTCTTTTTGCTTTTTGGCCTCCTCTATTTGACTTCGTTTTTGATGGTTTAGTGTCTCTGTGCACATTTTACTGCTATTCAATGCTAATGTGCAAGTGCTCCTATTGTAAATTGTTTTCTGATTGGTTTTCTATGATTGGAATATTTGATATACTAGTAAGTTCCTAGTAAGGTGCACTATGTGTGCCCAGGGCCTGTAAATCAAATGCAACTATTGGGCCTGCAGTACTGGCTGTGCCACCAACACAAGTAGCCTTTCCAATGGGTCTCAGACCTGCCACTGCAGTGGCTGCATGCGCAGTTTCAAACTTCCATGTCGAACTGGCAAGTGCACCCACTTGCCAGGCCTCAACCTTCCCTTTTCTTATATGTAAGTCACCCCTAAATTAGGCCCAGGAAATCCCCATGGGCAGGGTGCAGTGTATTTAAAAGGTAGGCATGTAGTGGTCTGTTTTTACATGTCTTAATAGTGACATACTGTGCATTTAGTTATTCACTACTGAAAGGCTGTCTTTCCCATAGGTGATCAATGGAGCTGTCTTTTAACATTTTACAACTGTAACTTTAAATTGGGAAAAGATAGAGAAATAGAGTATAGGTTCCCTGAGTTCAGAATGTGATAACACATCTTTTAGTAAAGGTGGTTTTTAAGTTGTGTGTTTGAAAATGCAATTTTCTTACTTAACTGTCCTGTGTGCCTCTGCCTGCTTGTGGATTCACCGTTTGGGTTTAGACCAACAGGGGCTGTTTGCACATTCACTCCAGAGCTGAGGTGTGCCCTGCATATGCTGATGGACCATCCTGGGATAGAGTGGTTGGAGGAGTTGTCACTGACACCTGAATAGGCCATGGCTGCACTGCAAAATGCTGTCTCCACCTCCTGTAGTGAAGCTGGACAAGGGAGGACAGAGTTTTTACTGAGCATGAGGGACTTTCTGCCTAAGACTTCAAAGAGAAAAGTAATATAAATATTGGGGCCCTGACACCAGAACATTAGAACTCTTTTGGACTAAGGAACCTACCAAGAAGAAGAGCTGGAAGAGCTACCAGGTGGAGTACTGCCCGGTTGCTGTGTGTTGCTTTGTTGGGTTAGCCTGTAGTTGCTGCTTCTGTCTTGGGAAGTGAAAGGACTGGACTGAACTTTCTGCAACCTATTTCCTTAGTATCTCCAAAGGCCTGAAGTAGAGCTTGCCTCCTGGTAGAAGTCTCAGGTACATCAAAGACTTCATCTTCATCTGCCAACAGCACTGGGAACTGTGTGTTTTGTGCTGGAACAGAAGAAAAATAACCCAGACGCCGTCAACGATGCCACTGCTGGCCCTGTGACCTGAAAGCACTGCAGCGAGCACTGCCGCACTTCATACTGCAACCCTGGTCTCAGCAACGTCGTCCGATGCCGTCATCGAGCACTGTGCCCTGTGACCTGTGGGCACCGCACACCGCACCGCCTGGCTTCACATCACCGCCCTGGTCGCACCAACTACGTCGCTCCAAGTTGACCTTGCTGCCGCTGCCTGCACCGTGGCCTGGGGGCACAGCTCGTAAGTTACATGACGCACCGCCCTTTCCCACACCACAGCCTTGGCCTGCCCATGCCAGCGCCATCGATTCCAGATCGTATACCTATGACAACACTTCAGCAACGATGATGCAGCTGCGTGCACTGCATCGAGCACTGCCCCGCTTTGCACCGTAGCCCTGGTCTCACCCACGCCACTGGATGCCCTCACAAAACCGCTTCCTGCACTGCGACATGAGGGCACAGCATGATGCACTGCATGCCGCACCGATGCCAGCGCTCCTGACTTCAACCTCACGGAGTTCGATCTGCAGTGCGTGTGACTTCAAGGGCCCGACGACTCCTGCACCAACCTCCGGAACAGACGACAACGCCTCTTCTGAGCTCATTGCAAGGTCCACGATGCCATGCATTTTGTGGCAATCTACCAATAGGGCGAGCAGGGGTAATTTTAGAAGTGTAAATCTCCTTACCCTGACTAGAAGGAAGGGTCCCTCCTTAGACAGGGTACAAACCTACCAACTAGAGACCCCCATTTCTAACAATAACTTCGCAACCTATTTCTATTATTTCTTACTTATTTCTTACTTATTTTCATTATTTTTTAATTTCAATTATTAGTTCTTTTGAGAAAACCATGAGCGATATACATAAAGGACACCTTGCTGAGTTCAAAATTTTGTCTAATTTTCAGAATTGTATATATTTCTGAGTTCCCTACTGAGTTTCACACCTGCTTCCACCACAAACTGCAGATAGGTAGAAACCTAAAAAAAATCTGAAAATTGACTACCTCTTAGAAAAAACTGTGTCTAAAAAATGTGCTTTTTTACAACTTTACTCGGTTCCCTCATGGCGAATCCACAAACTCTTGGTACCTTTGAAATACCTAACATCTGGAGAAAAAGGGGCATAAATTAGCCCTGAGTAGTAGATAAACAAAGTAATGAAGGCTTGAGTGTGAAGTTACATAACATCAAAAAAGGGCCTAGCAATGGGGTGGGAAAATCCTCAGCAGCTAATGGGTTAAAGTTCCATTGACAAACAACTATTTACCATTGACTGAGGTGATAAAGTAGCACTGCTTAGGTTCTTCATCTATTTAAGACACTAGTCAGCCCAAAACTGTGGCAGAAACCCATCTTAATATGGCACTTTTAGTGCTCACCTTATGTGATGTGGCCTGAGTGTTTTGTAACGTTGTAATATATTTTGGCTTTTCCATGTGTTACTTTAATTCCCGAAAAGGTGCTGCGTGTGGGGTCCATTGCCAGCATGCTATCCGTCCTTCTCCGAGTTCCTGCCTTCATCACGGCCTGCATCAAGGCATTCCTCCGGCCCCTGCAGCTCACAAGAAGAAAGAAAGAAACAAACAAACAAACAAAGAAACAAACAAAGAAATGAGAAATGTTTTAGTCTTCAAGAATCCCCTTTCCCTGTATAACTGTTATCAGCTTAGAAACAAACTTCAGAATACGTACTGTTTTCTGAAAGGTTATTTTATATTTTTTACATGTGTGCTTTTCTGATGCCGGTAAAAATCACATACAAACCTGTTTATAAGATAGCATTTGTTCAGGTTTCTGATTGTAGTTATTAGTTCCTACCATTGAAACTCTATCACTGCAGCAGCAGGAGGAGGCTACAGAAAAGGACATTGAAGTGCGCACGCTGTGCTTCGTGGTATTTTGTTGTGTGGACGCTCAGACAGAGTTACAATTCTGCAGTGTTGGAAATGTTGTTATCTATTATTTACCGTGTCTAACACTTTTTTCATTATGCTAAAGTAAAGGCACACACCATGGTGTCAATAAAGAAGATCATTTGTTTGAAAATGTGTGTGTGTGTGCCTTTTAGTTATAGTGTTGGTAGTAATGTGAACATGAAATGAAAACATCATGAAGGGTGCCTGGCTTCTGTGTGTATGTGCTTATTTGACCTGTTCTGAAAACTAAGGGTCATATTTATGAAAAAGTGGCACAGTGCAGCGCAGCAAGTCACGTTGCTGCGCTGCCCTGCATCACTGGTAAAGGGCAGCAATGCGCTGTATTTAAGACAATACAGCACATTCCTCTCCTTTCCCTTGCACTGGTGCCCTTTTGGCAGCCTAGTGCCAACACAGGCACCCTTGTACAGGGTGCCTGGGTTGCAAGCTGGATTGTTTATGTGCAGGAAATGACACCTTCCTGCACAAAATCAATCCCGGGAGGAAGAAACTAGGAGAAATAGAGATAGTTCCCCCTACGAAGGTGTAGGTTTTTGGAGCATCCCCAGATTTACAAGTTATTGTAAATCTGAGGATGTGTCAAAATCCATGAGAGTTGCGTGGGAGCACCCATGCAATGCCCATGAAATGCCTTCCCAGGGCAAAGTAACGCAACACAGTGATTTGCACTACATTCCATTACTCCAGATTTTTGAAGCCATGCAAATTGACATAGCGTGGCTTCAAAAATCTGACTAAAATGTTTGCGTCACACAAGTCCACGTTGCGTGGTGCAAACTTGATGCAACACTCTCATAAATAAGCCCCTAAGGATGTGCCCAAATAGTTTGGCTTTTCCGTGCATTGCTTTCACCACAGGAGAGGCTGCTCCAGGGATCCGATATTTTTTCAAACAATGACCAGGTTTATTTAGCAAGAAAATTATCTCACACTTTATACATTGAATTCAAACAACAAAGTAGCCTGGAATTTGGATTCAAAGTTTCTGATATGGTGAAATTAGCATTCACTGCAATTATTTCAATAATCTTCGAACAAATTGTCCCGCCCTACTGAATGAAAATGAAGCGGTTGTTCAGCACAACCTTATCTTCGGTAACCTAACAATAAAACCAAAAATCAATTTTTCCTCCGTTAACATTTTTAAAATCGTAGACACGCTATCTAAGCATTTTCATGCATTTCCTAGTGCCACATAGCTATGCTATGACTAAGGTGCACATTCGCACCTGCATATGCACAGAGCACACATATTGAATTTAAATAAATAGAAGTCATAAACACCTCTCGTCCTACATGCAGTACTTTGATTTTACATCACAAGACATGTGAACCCATCGCCTCTAGAAATATGGCACTAGAACCGCATCAGGGGTGGTGACCTCTAGGGAGATCTTTTAATGAACGTGTTTATTATTGCTATAAAATACCGGATCAATGGACTTGAAGCTTTTCCTTTTAATGTCAATATTTCCTGGGATATTGCTTACGCCAGGGAAGGTATAGATCATCTTTCTCATTAATATATTCCAGAAATCTTGATTTTAGATACTCTTTGGTTATTTATGTACTGTGCATTTGGCTGTTGCCATCACAAAGGCAGAAGACACACCGTGATGCAGTGCATCTTTTAAAAAGATAACAAAAATGACATATTTGGTAGAGGCCAGCACTAAATCACATGCTGCAATTAATTCCACGTATGCCTGCTGTCTATTCAAGGGCACGCCATTCCGAAAACCATACATTCTAAACATGTGCATTATGTGTGTTAGTTACACAGCAACATGAAACCGTGTGAATGAAAATCGGATTTTAATGCCAGCCAAGCTCACTGTTCACACTTTCCAATGTATGTCTCCCACATTAAGTCGTTCGATAGCAATTTCCAGTCTCACATGGCAATTTGAATAGCAGATTTCTGCCTCTAGTATCCTTAGATTCTGGGCAAATCACTTAATCTCCCTTTGACTAAAAAGGAAAATAAATGCGAAAAATAGTCTGATTTTGTTATAAAACGCTCGAAAGCCCTTGGGCCATATTCGCACTATGCAAAAATTGCACATAATAGTATAGAAATTCTCTGTCACCGACAAACTCCATCTCATATTTATGTACTTTTTGAATCACAAAACAAACGTGGTAAATTGGAGAGGTTTCATTAGCTTTGCTCTCAATCGAGGTCCTGTCGTTCGGTCATTTGGACATCTGAGTGACTGCTGTGGAGTAACCGATTGATTTAACTGCTTCGATGCTCATGACGAGACCAGCTCGTCATGAGTCACAGTGGAGCTGTGCTCATGGCGAGCTGGTCTCGTCATAACGGCTGCGCGCCGCCCAAGCGGGATTAATTCCCCGCCTGTGCGGGAGAATTAATGAGTGGGCGGGGTTGTGACGAGACCAGCTCGTCATGAGCACAGCTCCACCGTGACTCATGACGAGCTGGTCTCATCATGAGCACCACGGCGCCGCGCTCACCCCCCGCCCCTCCCGCACCCGTGGGGGAATTACCCCCGCCGGGAAGGGGTTAAGCTGTATTTTGATACCATTCATTCATGTCCAATTCTGTTTATTAGATTTTGTAAATATATGTGCTCGAACGTAAGACTTTCCCTTTTTTAACTGGAAAAGTCAGGCAGACCACAGCCGAAGTGAACAAATAACCGCTACAGAAATTGAGAAAGTCAATATGTCTGTTGTTGGCTGCCAGCCTTTGGCTGTATTAATGCTTGCGAACCATTACCAATATAAACAACCATTGGCATAGCCAGTAGGTCTTGCCTTTGGGTCCTTATTAGTGTTTAGCCATGCAGCACATTATCCTGGGTGCTGTGCCACCAGGAATTGAAGAGCTGTACAATTACTAGACACTGGGTCATGCAGTGTAATTCAGGAATACATGCTTGCCTAAGGACACATTCCAAGGCTTTTTAATGCACAGACAGAAAGACAAGCGCCTCGTTGCATGTCAACAGCACTATAACATTCTGGGGGATATTCTCAAGAACGTGTGTTAACTATCGCCAAATTTGCTTAACGCAACTTCTCACATCGCAGTCTATTGCGGGAAAATAACACCGTGTTAACGCAGTATTCACAACCCGGCGGCACCATGCGATAGCCTCACGATAACGCGACAAATGCCCGTGTTAAAATCAACGCGTCGCCGAAGAAATGCGAAACACGAACGCGAAAAAGGTGGCGATGACCCCAATGGCGATACAAAAATCTGCGAAAACCAGCGACAGGCCTGCGATTCCCACGCGTCATGCGTGAGAATGCACTATAAAAGCAGAGAAAAAAAAAGACAAACAAATTTAACTGTGTAGCACCATGGACGCACCCGGACCAAGTGCAGACGACAACGCGAACCCCACAAGCCCCACAGACGACCAGCCAGGAACCCCGGGGAAGGGCAAGGAGAAGAGGAAGAGGAAGACGGGGTTCAGTCCGCAGGAAAACCGGATCATCGTCACGGAGGTGACCGAACACTACAAACAACTGTTCGTCACCTCCACTGTGTCATCGGCAACACAAACGGAAATATGGCAGTCCATCGTGAACAACGTGAATGCAGTCAGAGTGTCGAGGAGGTCAATGGAGGAGGTCAAGAGGCGCTGGCATGATGTGACAAGCCAAACCATGCAGAAACTCGCTGCCAACCGGAAGGCAGCAACGGCCACTGGAGGTGGGAGTCCTGCACCACAGGAGGAGCTGGATGAGCTGGAGGAAATGGTGGCCACAGTCATCAGTGCGGAGACGGCGCAAGGAGTTGGGGGTCCGGACACTGCTCGATATGACCTGACCCAACAGCAACAGGGTGAGTAACCACCAGAGACTGGGGTGACGGGGGGAGACGGGCACAATGGCACACATGCACAATCAAGAATAGCACACTGCACACCCACAATGACTGTGGAACATGTCCCTGATGGCCTTGGCACACTGCAGCAGACATAAAAACACCAAGTAGGCCCCCGTCCACCATGTGTACAAAAGGCCCCCCCATCACCAATCTCACAACCTACCCATGCACATGTGCTGAACCCAGCAAAGCAGCGGCTCTGTGAGCCACACTGACAATGCAAGTGACACTGCATGACCAATAGCATGGCTGCAGTCAAAATACATGACATGGTGCACGACACGACACTGAGGTGGCCCAGTGTGGATAACATCCTCAAAGGAGCAGGTCACACTCTGACACATCCACGTGCACATACAACCCCTGACGTCAACAACACATCTGCAGACAAACAATGCACAAGAGTACAAAATCCGTCCAAGAGCACAAATGACCCAAGTCGCCAACATCTCAGCACCGTAAAAGCACACAAGTCAAAGGCACACCGCCTCAAAGGGATAATGGGCCGCTAAATCAGAGCTGCAGGGGCGACTCTCCCACAATGCAGCACACACACATAGCAATCACAGCACATCAACATTGACGACAATTTGGTACAAAGTGCCACACTAACACCACAGAACAGAGGACACAACTGGTGCCGCATGTGCGTAGAAAATGGCCAATCACATCAGGCATAGCAGGAAGCTGTCAGATGATAATGTACGAGTACAACCTCACATCCGTCATGTAGTCGGAATGTCCACTGTCCCCCATCAAATACCCAGCTTCTCCAAAACAGTCACAATGTACATTGTCATGCAGTCAGTATGTAAACATGTACAATGCATGCACATACATGTAACACACTGTTAACCTGCATCTCCCCTTCACATTGCAGAGGGACAATCAACACCTCCTGCAGAGCAGACCAGACATATCTTCAGTGATGAGGAGGAGGAACCCATGGCCATCTGCTCCGACACCCTCCAATGGCTCGTGGACAGCCTCCGCACCCCACCTCCAGGAGCAGGGCAGCCCAGCTGCATCGAGGTGATACCACTCCCTGCACAGACCACACAGCAGGAAGCACCCACCACCACGGCTGGCTCCCAGCACCTCACCGAAGAACACATGCATTCCAATGCTGTGTGTCAGACTGCCAGAGGGGGCTGGCTGAACAGGTGCGGGTGGGTTTCGACCTCATGGCAGCCAAACCAAATGCCATACGTGGGTGTCTAAGTCCCATCAGGGACCACTTACACTCCCTAACGGACACCCACAGTCTACTCCATGCTCTACAACAATCCTTGGCTGACCTCGCTGGAGCCATTACTCGGATACAAGAACTGTATAGGCAGAGAGGCTCCAGCGACGACAGCACAAAGTTGGCACAGATGCGGAGGACAATGGAGAACATGGAGCGGATGCAGGCAGGAAGGACGGCTGCCATGGCTGAACACCAGCGAGATGTAGCTGGGATCTACCATGCCCTGTAGATCCTCATCTTGCCATTGCTGCCACAGAGCCTGTCCCAGATGACTGCTGCAGGAACTTTGACACACACATCTCCGCCCCCTGATGTGTCAGTGGCACACAGTGATGCAGCCATACCACCTCCGCCCCACGATGTGTCAGTGGCACACAGTGATGCAGCCATACCACCTCCGCCCCCTGATGTGTCAGTGGCACACAGTGATGCAGCCATACCACCTCCACCCCCTGATGTGTCAGTGGCACACAGTGATGCAGCCATAACACCACCACACACACCTGGCACACCTGACACAGAAGACATATCAGAGGACGAAGATGTGGACGGTAATGACTCTGTGTCAAAAAGGAGGTTGTAGCATTCATCCCAAGCCATATGGCCTGTTTCTGCTTGGTACAGCCCTCTGCATCATGCCCTGGTACAACACCTTCCACTGTCCCCCGAAACACTCTGCGACATTCACCTGGACCCGACATGGACTGCCATATCTGCTCTGGTTACCAATGACACAGCAAACACGCTGCGGACTCAACCCTTCCTCTACCGATTAACTTGTCATTCCCTAAAGGACTCTGTTTGGCCCTCCACTGGGCAACCATGTAATGTGGGGTGTGCATTGCCATGTACTGCTCCAGCTCCGACACTCCACAGGATGTGAATAAAACATTCCTAATCACACAGATGTGTCATGTCTATGTTCAATCAAGTATAACAGTATGGATGACTGTAGGGACATTGATTGCACAAAAAGGTACACCCTGGGAAATGACATCAATGCGCATGTTTGACCGTGACACACATGGCCAATTAGATGACTGTGAAGGTGTGAACTAGCTGTGGCCTCATTGAACATGAACAACAATCTCGCAACCCCACAACGTAGCCCCAGGTCCATGTATTAAATAGGGCTGTGTGTAAATATGTCAATGTCGGTAGGAGGCCTAAAGTAGTGTCCCACATCACGTGACAACAGAACATCTCTTCGCATACCTACACACACTCAACTGTGTGGACACAGCCTGGTTTGATGGAACACATTGATCCACATGGCAAGAAGTTGGACACCATACTCACATTGCTGAAGACACGTAAGCGCACAGGTCTACCAGCAACTCTCCCAACCACAATGTCTGGCTCACAGAGGTGGAGCTGGCAATAGGGACTCACCCCTAAGTGAAATGCGTCAGTCAGTCCCTCCCTGTGTACGGACAATGCACATTGAGGCACACGATTTGGCATGCTAATCAACACTCATCACAGTTGAACACTAGTGAAGCTGCGTACACTTTATTAGCATGTGCGTGTCAGTACGGGCAAGACAAGGGCCACAACATGCATCATACACTAACAGGCAGCAAAGGAACATGTAGAGGTGCAAGACATGGGGAGGCACAAATAAACACCAACCATGACGGATGCGGACGGTCTCAGCCCACCTTGCCTTGCTGGACGAGTCATGTGGTGTTTGGCGAATGCTCATTGCACCGTGTCAGGGGACATGTTAGAAATGGGATCTCTAGTTGGCAAGGGCTTGCACCTTTGTCCAAGTAGGGACCCTTCTTCCTAGTCAGGGTAAGGGAGTTACACTCCTAAAATAACCCCTGCTCACCCCCTTGGTAGCTTGGCACGAGCAGTCAGGCTTATTCTAGAGGCAGTGTGTAAAGCATTTGCACATAACCAACAGTAATACAGTGTAAGCACTACAAACTGACACCACACCAGTTTAGAAAAATATCCAATATTTTTAAATACTTTCAAACAAGACAAAATACGATAAAAATCCACAGTACAGTACTTTAAAAGTGATTATGTTGCAAGATAACTTCTTCTTTGCAGGAATAGTTCAAAAACAAAGTTCGTACGAGTCGGTAGCTCCGTCCGAGTCTACCGCGATGCTGAAAACCACAGAGTCTAACAGTTCCAGCCGACCGCGTCCATACGGGCCAGCAGAGTCGTGAACAGACTCGGTCACAGTACCTTTTCTCATTGTGGCGGGCACGGAGTGTGTGAGCCGGTCGGCGTACGTCGCGGTTGCGGTGCAAGATGGAAGCGGGGCAGGGCGCGGTGTCCTCTCGATGCGGTGCAGGCCGCGGCTCGGTGACAATCGTGCAGACGGAGTCGGTGAGTCCAAGGCATGCGGGACAGGGTGAGACGGTGCTCGATGCGGTGCTGGCAGGTTGCGATGCAGGCGACCAAGCCAGAGTGCGGGAGCTGGCGTCAGACAGCGGAGCGAGTCGGAGCGGTGCGTCGCGAAGCGTGCGAGCGGTGCCCCAACCGCGATGCGGTCACGATTGTTGAGCCAGTTGCAGCGACAGCGTCGGTCTGGTCCGGCTGGCACAGTGAAGCGATGCGATGCGAACTGCGGTGCCCACAGGTCACTGTGCAAGCAGCGGCTCGGTGGCGATGGCGTCGGATGTCGTCGTCGGTGAGACCAGGGTTGTGGTGCGAGATGCGGACGGTGCGGTCTGCGGTGCAAACAGGACACCGGGCCAGTGATGGAGTCGGTTGACGGAGTCGGTTGCGGTTCCCTTCCTCTGTGGCAACTGAAACAGCGGTTCCAGAAGCGGTACCCAGAGGGTTGTGAAGTCTTTGCAGTCCCTGAGACTTATTAACAGGAGGCCAGCTCGGTTTCAGGCCCTTGGAGATTCTCAGCACAAGTAGTAGAAAGTTCAGTCCAGTCCTTTTACTGCCCAAGGCAGAAGCAGCAGCTGCAGGCCAACCCAACAAAGCAACAACACAGCAAAGGGGTAGTACTCCTCCTGGCAGCTCTTCCACCTCTTCGTCTTGGCAGGTTCCTTGATTCCAGCGA
This sequence comes from Calotriton arnoldi, assembly GCA_963921515.1. Classification (NCBI taxonomy): domain Eukaryota; kingdom Metazoa; phylum Chordata; class Amphibia; order Caudata; family Salamandridae; genus Calotriton; species Calotriton arnoldi. The sequence goes on from CAWUFW010006273.1 coordinate 479,348, forward strand.
GATCTAAATTCATGGGGTCAGGGCCCCAATATTTATATCCCAAATTCCTTTGTTCTCTGAAGGCAGAGAGGCCTTTGCCTAGTCCAAACCAGTTCTGGAGCACTTTGTTGACAAGTCTCCGTCCTTTCCTTTCGCAGTGCAGGCCAGAGACATCAGACGCACCACAGGAGGTGGAGTCAGCATTGTGGAGGGAAGGCCCAGCCCTATTCAGGTCCCAGGTGCATCTCCTCCCACCCATCTACATGTAGATCTTGCTATTCAGCCCTGTGCTGACTCACCCTGTCTCCTGGCATCCCCCAGCCCCTGTCACTCATGCTCCAGACAAGGAATACACAACCTAGCAGAGGCAGGCTTGGATGGTTAGACAAGAAAATACCCACTTTCTAAAAGTGGTATTTTCAAACACAGAATGTTAAAACCAACTTTACTAAAAGATGCATTTTATCATTCTGAGTCCAGGCATACTAAACTCGAATTTCTACCATGTTCCCTGGGTCAGTTAGGATTATAAGCTGTAATAATCAAAACTGCCCATTCTGGCCTATGGGGAACAGGTAGCCTTGCAATAGTGAAAAACGAAATGGGCTGTAATTCGCTATCAGGACATGCCACACACACCAGGGCATGTCCTACCTTTCACACACAATGCACCCTGCCCACAGGGGTACCTTGGGCCTACCTTAGGGGTGACTAACATGTAGAAAAGGGAAGGTTTAGGGACTTGCAAGTGTGTGCACTTGCCAAGTCGACAGGGCAGCCCCAGGCTGCACACAGGCTCTGCAATGGCAGGCCAGAGTTACACTTTACGGGCTGTTTGCGTGGGTGGCACAATCCAGTGCTGCAGCCCACCAACAGCATTTGATCTATAGGCCCTGGCACTCTCAGTGCACTTTACAAGGGACTGACACATAAATCAAATAGGCCGATCATGGAAACGCCAATCCATAACACATTTTATACAGGAGCACTTGCACTTTCCCACTGGACAGCAGTGAGGAAAGTGCGCAGAATCATTACACCAGCAAAAACAGAGTCAAAACCAGGAGGTCAGAAAGCAAAAAGTCAGGGTAAACACGCCAAAAGATGCCAAGTCTAACACATGTCCCCTCCAGCTGAAAGTAGGGAGAACTACCCAACCCCATTGGAGTTCTCTTCACTAAGGCGGAAGAACCTGGACAGACCATCTGCGTTGGCGTGTTCTGTACCAGGACGGTGTTCCACCGTAAAGTCCATTCCCTGTAGGGAGATGGACCACCTCAGCAGTTTTGGATTCTCACCCCTCATTTGCATCAACCATCTGAGGGGCCTGTGGTCGGTCTGAACCCGGAAGTGAGTCCCAAACAGGTATGGTCTCAGCTTCTTCAGTGCCCAGACCACAGCAAAAGCTTCCCTTTCTATGGCACTCCACCTTTGTTCCGTGGGGAGTAGTCTCCTGCTAAGGAAGACTACAGGCTGATCCAGGCCCTCTTCGTTCAGTTGTGAGAGCACCGCTCCCACACCATGCTCTGAAGCGTCAGTCTGCATGACGAATTCCTTGGAGAAGTCAGGTGCCTTGAGCACGGGCGCCGTGCACATGGCTGCCTTCAGGGCATCAAAAGCTTTCTGGCAGGACTCAGTCCAGATCACTTTCCTGGGCTGCTTCTTAGAAGTCAACTCTGTTAAGGGGGCAACGATGGTGCCATAGCCCTTAACAAATCTCCTATAGTAGCCGGTGAGACCTAAGAAGGCTCTCACCTCTGTCTGGGTCTTGGGGGCTCCCAAGCCAGAATGGTGTCAATCTTGGGTTGTAGGGGCGCCACCTGGCCGCTTCCTACCTGGTGTCCCAAGTACACCACAGAACCCTGCCCGATCTGGCACTTACTGGCCTTGATCGTGAGGCCTGCACCTTGCAGAGCCCTCAACACTTTCTCAAGGTGCTGTAAATGTTCTTCCCAGCTGGAACTGAACACAGCAATGTCATCCAGGTAGGCGGCACTGAAATCCTCCAGCCCAGCCAACACCTGATTGACCAACCTCTGAAAGGTGGCAGGGGCATTCTTCAACCCAAAGGGCATCACCCGGAATTGGTAATGACCTTCTGGGGTTGAGAATGCTGATCTCTCCTTGGCCCCATCGGTTAAGGCAATCTGCCAGTACCCAGACGTTAAATCAAACGTGCTGAGGAACCGGGCAGCTCCCAACCGATCAATGAGCTCATCAGCTCTGGGGATGGGGTGCGCGTCAGTCCTGGTGACGGCATTGAGCCCACGGTAGTCCACACAAAACTGGAGTTCTGGAGTGGCACTGGGCGCAGCAGCCTTTGGGACCAAGACCACTGGGCTGGCCCAAGGACTGTTGGAGGGCTCAATCACCCCTAACGCCAACATCTTAGAGACCTCCTCCTTGATGCTGGCCCTGACCCGGTCAGTCAACCTGTAATTCTTGTGCTTCACAGGAGGGCTGTCACCAGTGTCCACGTCATGGGTACACCAGTGAGTAACACCGGGGGTCAGAGAGAACAGTGGGGCGAACTGTCCCAACAACTGGTGACAGTCCCCCTGCTGCTCCTGAGTCAGAGTAGGGGAGAGGATCACACCCTCTACTGACCCATCATGCTCCTTGGTAGACAGGAGGTCAGGGAGAGGCTCACTCTCCTCTTCCACCCCATCATCTGTCGCCAAGAGCATACTCACTTCGGACCTCTCGAAGTGGGGCTTGAGGCGGTTCACGTGAAGGACCCTCAAAGGGTTCCTTGGAGCCTGCAAATCCACCAGGTAGGTGACGTCACTTTTGCGCTCCACCACCTCATATGGCCCAGTCCACTTGTCCTGCAAGGCACAAGGTTCCACTGGGGCCATGACCCACACTTTTGCCCAGGTTGAAATTCGACCAGAGTGGCATTCTGGTCATACCACCTCTTCATTTCTTCCTGGCTTGCTTCTAGGTTCGCCTGAGCGAGTTTCCTGAAGCGGGCAGTTTGGTTTCTAAAGGCCAGCATGTGACTAAACACATCCTGGGGAGTTTTCCGGGGAGCTGCCTCCCAGCCTTCCTTTACCAAACTCAGAGGTCCTCTGACAGGGTGGCCATACAGGAGCTCAAAGGGGCTGTACCCAAGAGACTTCTGAGGCACCTCCCTGTATGCAAAGAGTAGGCATGGCAAGAGGACGTCCCACTTACGCCTCATGGGTTCTGTTAGACCCTTGATCATGCCTTTCAAGGTCTGGTTGAATCTCTCCACCAGACCGTTTCCTTGTGGGTGGTAAGGAGCGGTGAACTTGTAGGTTACACCACACTCCTTCCACAGGGATGTCATATACTTGGATATGAAATTGGTCCCCCTATCAGAAACCACCTCTCTGGGGAATCCCACACGGGAAAAGATCCCCATTAACGCCCGGCCCACCACTGGCGCCGTTGTTGTCCTGAGAGGGATTGCCCCCGGGTACCGGGTGGCATGGTCCACCAAGACCAGGATGTACCTGTTGCCCATGGCTGTCTTGGGATCCAGTGGCCCCACAATACCCATCCTTACCCTTTCAAAGGGTGTTCCAACAACAGGAAAAGGTTGGAGAGGAGCTTTGACCTTCGTCCCACTCTTACCACTTGCCTGGCAAGTTTGGCAAGACCTACAGTGTGCATCTGACTGCCTTCGCATTTGGGGCCAAAAGAAGTGGGTGACAAGCCTGTCAAAGGTCTTGTCCTGCCCCAAATGTCCTGCCAAAGGCACGTCATGAGCCAGACCCAGTAGGAAGGTCCTGAAGCGCTGGGGTACCACCAGCACACGGGCTGACCCAGGCTCAGCAACCTTAGGCTCACTGTATAGGAGACCATTCTCCCAGTAGATCAGATGTGACCCAGACTGATTACCAGCTGCCTGGTCTGGAGCCTGCCGCCGCAGACCCTCCAGAGTAGGGCACTCGTTCTGCTCCCTGCAGAACTCCTCCCTGGTGGGACCCCATTCTTGCTGCCAATGGGTCAGCTCAGAGATGTCTCCCAGTTCGGCTACCTGCTCCCCTGTAGGCACCAGGGCGTCCCCCTCGAGGTCCGCCTCCTCCCAATCCGTGGGAACTTCGGGGGCCGGTTTCCCGCGCCCCCTGCCCTTCCTCTTGGCAGGGACTTGGGCCACTGTTCCAGGCTCCAAGTCCTCTTGATCACCCTTTCTGGCTGCCATTGACCGAGTAGACACGCATGCCCACTCTGGCAACCCAAGCATCTCCAAGTGAGACCTGAGCTCAACATCCTTCCATAAGGACTGCTCCAGGTCGTTTCCTAGCAGACAATCTACAGGCATGGTGGGGCTCACAACCACCCTCAAGGGACCTGAGACCCCCCCCATTGAAAGGGAACCTGCACCACCATACACTGGCGCTCAGAGTTGTCTACAGCAACTATTTGGTGGAATGCCCCTGGGACTACCTGCTTCTTAGAGACCAGGTGACACAGGACTGAGGTCACACTGGCTCCAGTATCTCTGAGAGCCTCTACCCTGTTCCCATTGATGGTCACCCAGGTGCTATATTTCTTTGTGTTAGGGGGCACCTGGTTTCCTGGGACCATCTCACTGTCCCCTAGTGAGACAAGGGTAATTTCTGTGGGATCCCCACCCTCCTGTGGGCACCCCTCCTCCCCAAGCGCTACACTAGCCAACACTTTGGACTGTCCACCGGTGGGTGGCTGTGTCCCCTTTGGGCACTTGGGGTCCCCCTTAAAGTGATCTACATGGTCACATGCATAACACTTGCGGGGGCCGGTCTCAACAGGCTTCCCTGTGGAGACCCCTTTCTTCTTATCACCGGGGGCTGGGAACCTTTACCCTGGGTACTAGTTTGGGGCCCTTTAGAGAACTCCTGTGCTTTACCCTTGTCCCCCCCGCCTTTCTGCTGGGGACTCTGCCCACCTTTGGCTGAGTCTCCCCCAAACGCTTTCTTGTGGACCCTGGTACTCACCCAGCGGTCCGCCTCCATAGCAAGCTTCCTGGGGTCAGTTAGCTTACTATCAACCAGGTGCTGGCGCAGATCTGCAAAACATAGACTAGACAAGTGCTCCCATGCAATCAAATTGTAAAGCCCCTGAAAATCTGTTACATTACTGCCCTTCACCCAACCATCCAGCGACCTACAGAACATATCCACACATTCCAACCAAGTGTTGGCCTCAGACTTTTACAGGACCTGAACTGATCCCTGTACTTCTCAGGAGTGAGCCCATACCTAGTGAGGAGAGCGTCTTTCATGTCAGCATAGGTGAGGTCCTGCCCCTTACCCAAAGCTATCAGAGTATCCCTAGCTTCCTCTGGAAAGAGAGGCCACAACCCCGCTCCCCAGTTCCTTTCAGGGACCCCATTCATATGAATAGACGACTCATACCCTTGAAACCACCTTTGTATGTCATCACCCTTTTTGTACTCTTTACCTACATTCTTGGGGATGTGTACAATCCTGTCTGTGTGTGCTGAAGAATTGCTGCCACCATCTGAACCGGATCTACTCTTTGGCTCCAGCTCCTTGATCATTCTCTCATGATCTAGTATCATTTTCCTTTCCTCCATGGCTATTCTTTTATCTTCCCTCTCACTTTCTATTCTGAGTTTCTCCAATTCAAACCTCCTTACTTCCCGCCTGTCCTCCAGCTCCTCTGGGGACAAACTACTGCTGCCTGGCCTGGAGGGTTCCCCCCCTCCCAAAAGCACATCTACCCTAGGAACAGGCTCCTCCACCTCTCCAGTGAGATCACCAGATTGCCCACTGGCACCTCTGGCTGCTACCCAGGCCCTCAGCGCCTTTTGTAGCTCATCCTTCCTGGTGAGGACTCTGACCTGGACTTTCAGGTTCTTGCAAATCGATTTTAACTCTTTGACATTGTAGGCTTCCAATCGATCCTCCTCAAAGGCAATTTCTACTGATGCAATTGATGATACTGTTGATTCAGGCATGTTGAAGTAGCAAGTTCAAACTGGCAAGATTAAAAGTAGCCCAAAAAGAAAAAGAACCTGTATGTGGTACGTAATGGTCTGCGATATGGTAGTAGTGCACACCAATCACTGTAAGTCAAGTGCAAACACAAGTCCTATCCTCACCGCTGACAACCAATGTTAGAAATGGGATCTCTAGTTGGCAAGGGCTTGCACCTTTGTCCAAGTAGGGACACTTCTTCCTAGTCAGGGTAAGGGAGTTACACTCCTAAAATAACCCCTGCTCACCCCCTTGGTAGCTTGGCACGAGCAGTCAGGCTTATTCTAGAGGCAGTGTGTAAAGCAATTTCACATAACCAACAGTAATACAGTGAAAGCACTACAAACTGACACCACACCAGTTTAGAAAAATATCCAATATTTTTATATACTTTCAAACAAGACCAAATACGATAAAAATCCACAGTACAGTACTTTAAAAGTGATTATGTTGCAAGATAACTTCTTCTTTGCAGGAATAGTTCAAAAACAAAGTTCGTACGAGTCGGTAGCTCCGTCCGAGTCTACCGCGATGCTGAAAACCACAGAGTCTAACAGTTCCAGCCGACCGCGTCCATACGGGCCAGCAGAGTCGTGAACAGACTCGGTCACAGTACCTTTTCTCGTTGTGGCGGGCACGGAGTGTGCGAGCCGGTCGGCGTACGTCGCGGTTGCGGTGCAAGATGGAAGCGGGGCAGGGCGCGGTGTCCTCTCGATGCGGTGCAGGCCGCGGCTCGGTGACAATCGTGCAGACGGAGTCGGTGAGTCCAAGGCGTGCGGGACAGGGTGAGACGGTGCTCGATGCGGTGCTGGCAGGTTGCGATGCAGGCGACCAAGCCGGAGTGCGGGAGCTGGCGTCGGACAGCGGAGCGAGTCGGAGCGGTGCATCGCGAAGCGTGCGAGCGGTGCCCCAACCGCGATGCGGTCACGATTGTTGAGCCAGTTGCAGCGACAGCGTCGGTCTGGTCCGGCTGGCACAGTGAAGCGATGCGATGCGAACTGCGGTGCCCACAGGTCACTGTGCAAGCAGCGGCTCGGTGGCGATGGCGTCGGATGTCGTCGTCGGTGAGACCAGGGTTGCGGTGCGAGATGCGGACGGTGCAGTCTGCGGTGCAAACAGGACACCGGGCCAGCGATGGAGTCGGTTGACGGAGTCGGTTGCGGTTCCCTTCCTCTGTGGCAACTGAAACAGCGGTTCCAGAAGCGGTACCCAGAGGGTTGTGAAGCCTTTGCAGTCCCTGAGACTTCTTAACAGGAGGCCAGCTCGGTTTCAGGCCCTTGGAGATTCTCAGCACAAGTAGTAGAAAGTTCAGTCCAGTCCTTTTACTGCCCAAGGCAGAAGCAGCAGCTGCAGGCCAACCCAACAAAGCAACAACACAGCAAAGGGGCAGTACTCCTCCTGGCAGCTCTTCCAGCTCTTCGTCTTGGCAGGTTCCTTGATTCCAGCGAGATCTAAATTCATGGGGTCAGGGCCCCAATATTTATATCCCAAATTCCTTTGTTCTCTGAAGGCAGAGAGGCCTTTGCCTAGTCCAAACCAGTTCTGGAGCACTTTGTTGACAAGTCTCCGTCCTTTCCTTTCGCAGTGCAGGCCAGGGACATCAGACGCACCACAGGAGGTGAAGCCAGCATTGTGGAGGGAAGGCCCAGCCCTATTCAGGTCCCAGGTGCATCTCCTCCCACCCATCTACATGTAGATCTTGCTATTCAGCCCTGTGATGACTCACCCTGTCTCCTGGCATCCCCCAGCCCCTGTCACTCACACTCCAGACAAGGAATACACAACCTAGCAGAGGCAGGCTTGGATGGTTAGACAAGAAAATACCCACTTTCTAAAAGTGGTATTTTCAAACACAGAATGTTAAAACCAACTTTACTAAAAGATGCATTTTATCATTCTGAGTCCAGGCATACTAAACTCGAATTTCTACCATGTTCCCTGGGTCAGTTAGGATTATAAGCTGTAATAATCAAAACTGCCCATTCTGGCCTATGGGGAACAGGTAGCCTTGCAATAGTGAAAAACGAAATAGGCTGTAATTCACTATCAGGACATGCCACACACACCAGGGCATGTCCTACCTTTCACACACAATGCACCCTGCCCACAGGGGTACCTTGGGCCTACCTTAGGGGTGACTAACATGTAGAAAAGGGAAGGTTTAGGGACTTGCAAGTGTGTGCACTTGCCAAGTCGACATGGCAGCCCCAGGCTGCACACAGGCTCTGCAATGGCAGGCCAGAGTTACACTTTACGGGCTGTTTGCGTGGGTGGCACAATCCAGTGCTGCAGCCCACCAACAGCATTTGATCTATAGGCCCTGGCACTCTCAGTGCACTTTACAAGGGACTGACACATAAATCAAATAGGCCAATCATGGAAACGCCAATCCATAACACATTTTATACAGGAGCACTTGCACTTTCCCACTGGACAGCAGTGAGGAAAGTGCGCAGAATCATTACACCAGCAAAAACAGAGTCAAAACCAGGAGGTCAGAAAGCAAAAAGTCAGGGGAAACACGCCAAAAGATGCCAAGTCTAACAGGACACCACTCACAGCCCATGGGATCTGCACAGTCCTGTACCACCGGACAGCGCTGACTGTCTGCTCTGCTGACAGTGAGCAGGTGAAGGAGTCCAACAAGGTCACATGTAGTACTACATTGCCATGTATGTACTCTCCCTCCAGCGGTGTGTCAGTTTGAGGAATGTTGCCAGGCGCCGCTGTCCACTCACCTTGCACAGGTGTGTGTCAACCCGCAGTCTTGCACGCACATGCATTCTGAGTCCAGGCGAATGCCGCCATGTCCACAGTCATGGTGGGATATGTGTCCATTTCTCCAAGATGCAAAAGGGTGTTGGGACCTGTGCCATGGGTTACAATCTTTTGTGGCTGCAGGAACGTAGTTACTCGCCCAAGGAAGCGAGCACAGCTTCATGGGCAATCAGTTCCAAGAGTACGTCATTGTCGACTTCAACGAACACGGGGGCGAGCCAATCCATTACCTGGTCCGGACAGATGTGCTCCGTCCACGCCGTTTCACCAATCCGCGACACAGCCCAATAGGGGAGCGCTTCGATGTGGTCACTGCACACGAGGAATTGTGCAATCTCACATGCCCAACTGCCAGCACATACGCCCAATACCAAGGCATCCCATGATCGGGTATCACGGTTACACTCCTGGTCGTGGGCCAACAGGGGGCGCACACACATGTCATAATCCAGTTCATCTACTGTTGTGTTGGATAGGCAGACATCCATGGGCCACTCGAATATGCATGATCGGCAGTGGAACCAGGGCTGGATGCAGGTGACGTACGCAAGACGGAAGCTCCTACGGTAACTGATGCGCAACACTGCCAGTGGCAGTGCCCCCAACAAATGCAGCATTCGGTCACGGTACAGTTCCACGTGACAGGGGTTGTGCATGTGCCCGGGATGTTCTGACATTGCGTTGTTCGCACTCGTAGAACCGGCACTCTTCTGACCTGCGGCTGTTATGTGGATGATATGCCACAGCTCGGAGCAATGAGTCGTATGAGTGTGCAAAGTTTGTACGTATGGGTTGTCCTGTGCGTAAGTGTCAAGGCCGTTCCATGCAGGAGTACCTCGAGCAAGGACTTCTGTGTGTGGGGTGTGGAGACGTTGATCTTTCATTGGCGCCGTGTGTAGTGTGGGAGTCGTCATCATCTGCCATGGTATCTCTCTTAGGGGTGCCTGCCGCATGCATTTCCAAGGTCGGGGTGCAGATGTCCTTCCGCCTTCTGTATTGAGACAAAGGGGCTTTCATCCCTAATGTTAGTCAGACTACTGCTTGTATCCTGGGAATGTGATGTGGCTATTGCGCTGCAATTGAGGCTAGGCCTTGGGCTTATGGTGCACCAAAAGCGATGAACACACACAACAGTTGCCATGTATGAGCCAAGACCCCGAGCGGCCTTGCGCGCCTTGTACAGTCCCTTCGTGCGCGGATGCCCTCCGGCTGCATGCAACATTGCAACATTGTTGATTGCGGGCCGTGTGGCGCAGACACTGCAACAGAGACACACGCATCAGTTGGTTTCCTGTGCAGCCCAGATATGAACCACGCCCAGAGGCCTGGGATAATTGTTCACACCCCTACGCTGGCCTGGCGTACGCTGAGCCAGCCCACTCGGCTTACGTATAAAGGGGGGACGATGACGCTACTTGTCCCAGTTCTTCCCCACTGCCTGAGGTGACATGGCTGCGTCCGCCTGGCCTACGACGAGGCTCAATCATATAGGGTCCATGACTTGCATTGCACGGAGTCGGTGGCACCGGTTGCACTGCGGCCGGCACAGGCCTACCGCCATGGGGCGGTGACTTACTGTGCACTGAGGTAGGGGCACCTAAAGTGCTGAGCGGGTGTGCAGCCTGCGATGATGACGTGTGTACTGATATGGTCTCTGCCATTGCAATATCAAGACCCAGAGTCAAGTGCGTGCCTGGTGGACCGCAATGTAGGCCTGAGCCAGCGGGCAGCGCGGGCCTACCGCCACGTGGCGTTGCCTCGCGTTTCACAGAGTTAGTGGCACATAGAGAGCTGAGCGGGTGTGCAGCCTGCGATGATGACGTGTGCACTGATATGATCTCTGCCATTGCAAAATCAAGACCCAGAATCAAGTGTGCGACCTGGTGGCCCGTGCTGCGGGGATGCGTGATGTGGAGGCTGCCAAGGTCGCGGGTGCCGGGCTTGGAGCTTGCACCGGGACGTGGTGGGCCCTCTTGGAGACACGCCGGTGGCGGAAGGTGAGCAGTGAGGCCTGGGTACGCAGGGGTGGGCAAACCCCGCTGGGCGCCGGGAGGGGCTGGGGTGCAGCAGCCTGTGTGCCAAGGGGTGGCCTAGCGATGTTGCCGTGTGCAATGATATGTACTCTGCCAACATTAGCTGTGGACTCTGTTTCAGATGAGGGACCTGGTGGCCTGCAGTGTGAACCGGCACGTGGTTGGAGACACACCGATGGCAGCAGGTGAGCAGTGTGGCCTGGGTGCGCAGGGGCGGGCAATCCCCGCTGGGCGGCGGGAGGGGCTGGGGTGCAGCAGCCTGTATGCGCAGGGGCGGCCAAGTGATGTTGCTGTGTGCAATGATATGTACTCTGCCATCATTAGCTGTGGACCCTGTTTCAGATGAGAGACCTGGTGGCCTGCAGTGTGAAACGGCACGTGATTGGAGACACACCGGTGACAGCAGGTGAGCAGTGAGGCCTGGGTGCGCAGGGGCGGGCAATCCCCGCTGGGCGGCGGGAGGGGCTGGGGTGCAGCAGCCTGGGGGCGCAGTGTCGGCACTGTCTCTCCCTGTCCCTCTCTTCCTTTCACTGTCTCTCTCCCACCCTCTCTTTCTCTATCTTTCTCTCTCTCTCTCCCTCTCTTTCTCTATCTTTCTCTCTCTTTCTCTCTCTTTCTCTCCCTCTCTTTCTTTATCTTTCTCTCTCTTTCTCTCCCTCTCCCTCTCTTCCTTTCACTGTCTCTCTCTCTTCCTCTGTTACTCTCGCTCCTTCTCCCTCTCTTCCTTTCGCTGTCTCTCTCTCTATTCCTCTGTTTCTCTCTCTATTTCCTTCTCGCTCTCTCCCCCTTTCTCTCTCTTTCTCTCTCTCCCTCTCTTTCTCTATCTTTCTCTCTCTTTCTCTAACTCTCCCTCTCTTTCTTTCACTGTCTCTCTCTCCCTCTGTTGCTCTCTCTCTCCTTCTCCCCCTCTCCCCCTTTCTCTCTCTTTCTCTCTCTCCCTCTCTTTCACTCTCTCTCTCTCCCTTTCTTTCTCTCTCTCTTTCTCTCTCTCTCTGTCCTTTGTTGAGCGCCTGACACACCTTCTTATCTTCAATTTTGTCTTGCAGGCTGTGACTTACGGTTTGTCCGGAGAAGACCCGCCATGACTCTTCCAATTATTGATGTTGAGTTGAATTTGAATAAATTGATTATTTTTGGAATTCTAAGATGCATGTATGTTTTTCCTTTTTCGGACCACACATGGATGTTGGTTGTTGTACTTGTGCAACATCAGGCGAATTGTTGTGTTCATGAATTTGTAAGGTAGATGTGAAATATCTTTGTCCGGGAGGGGGGGGGAAGGGGGTGCCCGTGGTAAGGCCTCAGGGGGTCCGGGGGGGGCGGATCCCGGGGGGGGTGGGGAGCCTGGGTGTGGTGGCGGTGGGTGTTGTGGCCCTCTTGGGGCTCCGGGCTGCATGATCAGTAGCTCCATGGCATCTGTTGTTCTTCAGGTGTGGCTCTGGGCTGGGCTCCCTTTCATGGGGCAGGTTGTTGTCCGACTTAACACCAGGTAGGAGCAGGTGTTAAATCCCTGCTGCTAACGTGCCTTATCGCATGTTTTTGATTCGTTTCGCCGATATGGCTGGTCGTTGGGAATATTGCGTAGTGGTGTTTCCGCTGGTTTTTGCACGGGAACGCCTACTCTGCATCTCATTAGTGTTAGTTGCCGGAGTCATCCGTGGCAATGTTTTTTGCGGCTGCTATCGCAGGATAACTGGCGATATCGGCTGTTAGCACCAACTTGTGATTGGTGCGATGAATTTATCACCACTTTGGCTGCGATAAAGTGCTGCTAACTCGGCGATAAGTCCTTGAGAATATGCTCCTCTGTGTGCTACTGCATCCTTAGAATATTGAATAGCCTATGAAAAAAAGCAGTGAATTACTTTCCAATGGCAGTGACATCACATCCCTCCTCCCCCATGCTTGTATTCACCAGGCACCCTTCTCCAGAGTTTTCCATTAAAAACACTGCTTGCACCATCCGTTTGCTAGCAAGCCTCAGCCTCACCCTCTGTCCCAGCCCCCAGGGTATAGGAGCAATGTACAAAGCTACAACAACAAAATACTTCCATTTGTCAAGAAGAGGGGAAATGATGAATAAACAGGGACAGCGTCAGCATCACTTAATCTCCGCGCACATAAAAACAAAAAGGAACCTGACGTTGTGTAATGTAACTGGCACTTTTGTAAAGGACTCCTATACCTTCAGTTCAATTGAGTTTGTGCTCTAAAAATGCCCCCAAAAATTATTCTGACCTAGTGTAATGTAACTAGTGCTCATGTAAAGTGCTCCAACACCTTAGGGTCACTGAAGTTCACATTATATAATAAAAAATGTCTCACAGTCCCTTGGGAGCTGCCATGAATGTGCTTTGAAATTAGAGCTCCGAGAAGAGGATGACAGGAAGAGGCAGCGGGCGGGCATGCAGGGACATTTGAGGGATGAATGCTGCTCTCATTTGTCAGGTAGAGGGGAAATAATGAATAAACAGGGGCGGTGTCGGCATCACTTAATCTCCGTGCACCTAAAAACCAAAAAATTAACCTGACCTTGTGTAATGTAACTGGCGCTTTTGTAAAGCGCCTCAATACCTTTGGGTCAGTCGAGATCTCCCTCTTTAAAAATGCCCCCCAAAATTAATCTGACATTGTGTAATGTAACTAGCACTCATGTAATGCGCTCCAACACCTCCGGGACGCTTGAGTTCACATTATATAAATAAGTGTCAGAGATAATGCAACAGGAGTTTCCCAAGCCTTGCCCTTAACTGTGCTGCAAGGTTGACTGCTGAAGTTCTGGTGACCGAGGCTCACCAAAGCAACAAGCAGCGAAGCGGGAGGGGATTTTGGGAAATTCTCACAATTTGAAGTCAGAGAAAATTAAAGAGGTGATTTTGAAAACAGCGTCTGAAGGGTCTGACATTTTATCTCAGTATTTGAACGGGACAGGGAGATTAAGTGACGGGCCCCAAAGTTAAACCATCAAAGACAGGCAAACAGTGACACAAGTAATAATCAATGAAAAAAATAGTCCCTCAAATGAACACGTAAACACAGAAGGGTAATGTTAACAGTAATTGGGCGGTGCTCTGTGGGAGGACACCAAACACAAAAAGGAGGGACAAAGAGGAAGGATTAACCACTAGCAAGCAAGCATTTTTGAACGACAACCGCAGGGAGGAGTGAAAAGGCAATGGGCGGGATGCAAGCCCACAGTATGACTACAGCATGTATCGAAGAGACAGCGCATGCGCTGCCTAGGCTCGAGCTTAAAAAATATGGACTTTTTCTGCTCTCAAATAGCACTGAAGTGAACTACTTAATGTGTGGATATACTCCTTGTGAAAAGACTGAATGCCATAGCTCACAGAGAAGTTAGCTATTTGCTGAAGTGGACTGTCAATTATCTTACTTTCTATGTTGTACTGGGTGGGAGAATAATGTGAATGACACAATGACAGGCCAAAGAATGAAGAGGGCAGGCTGAAAGCGCCTTGAAATAATTATGCATATAATTTGGGGAAAATCAAAAGTTCTTGGCTAGCACCAGCCTTAAACATGACCAGTGGCTCCAAAGGCACCTTTATTATGAATTATTACTTTTGAATTTGTGTGCATCAAATCAAATCAATCAAATCACTAAAGGTTCCAGTGACCCACATTTTCACCAGTTTCTCAAACATAATTTGCATCAGGATTGCAACTCTACATGTCTCATATATTGTGAGGCCTTTTCTCTGAGTCTTGCAGTAGTTGGTGGTTACTGAGCAGCATACATGGTAAGTACTGTCAATCAATGCACGTCTCAGAGCTTCAGGTATTTTGAACGGTTGTAAGTCGACTCTTCAAAGGCTTCTACACTGAACAAGCAAAACATATTGCAGGAGGCCATGGCTATGAAACTTAATGGCGTATGACACAATAATTACTTACAATAAATATTTATGAACATTGCGAGCCATGTAGGGTGGTTACGATGCACAACAAAAGAAACAAGAAGATTCCATCACCTTCAATGGCAGAGATACAACCCCAAGCAGTTTTTTACTGCTTATGGAGAAAAGTGCTACATTTTAAAAGAGATGGGCGTCTATGATCAGTGTTATCCTTTTGGGGCAGTTCGTGAGTTCTTACTTATCTTTGGAAATCTCAGATCTAAGTGTTATTATAACTGATTTGTTATCCAGCCCCGATCGATAGACCCCAATGCTTTACACAGAATGTTGCAGTGTAAGGAAGAAATATATATGTCAATAGTCTCAGTTTATCATGTCCCCGAAGTTGAGGGAGGCAGAACATAGTCGGTCGGAGACCAGGTTGCAGAGAGTGTGCCCATAAGCACCTCAAAGCATATATTTTAAACATCCTTAATCTTCCCTATAGTAAAGTGGGCAGGCAGACCTACTTGCAATCTCATAACTTTCATAATCAGATCAAATCTATGAAATGTGACATAACTTTTCTCAATGAGCCATCAAGGCTACAGCCTTTACCAGTGGTTTGGCACCATAGCTGGCACAGGCCTACTGAAGTGCGCCTATGCTGGCAACAATCATGCATACAGTTGTAAAGTTACAAATACATATAAAATTACAGCTGGCTAAAAATATGCATCTCCTTTCAAAATGGGCTAACAAGGAATATCACAATGAAATCCACCTAAGGGCTTGTCATAGGGGATTCCAAACAACAAAATACCTGTCTGCAGCCTGTAACACAGCATGAGAATAATCCACTCTTTTAAAGGCATACTGGCTTTAACAAGTGGTTGCCTTAATAAAAAAGTCAAGTCTACTCACCTTCGTCATAACATCTTATAATAAAGATGTCAGACCTATGGCTTCAGTCATAACTTGTACCAATGAACCAATCAGGTCTGTACTCTTTATCATTGACTTGTCACCAAATGCCTACTGTATTGAGCATAATCTTTCCAACAAGGGAACCATCAGGCATACAATAACAAAATTAGAAATGTAAACAACATTACACTTGGCAACACAAATATTAGATTTTCTAAAATGGCCTAACAAGGATTATCGCAGTGTGAATCTTCTACTACTAGAAACTGTGAGATTCCATTAGCAAAATACCTCTCTGCAGATTTTAGTAGTGATAACACTTCACCCTTAAATGGTGATTGACAATATAATATCCTTTTCATAACAAATAAGTCAGGCACAATGACTTTATCGTAACGTTTCATGATAAACAGACCTAGTTTATAACCTTGGTCATTTTGCCACCATAACAAACAAGGCCCTGCTGTCCTGAGCATAAGCTTTCGCACAATCAAAGAGCAAACACCATAATTAGCTAGTTATCTAGGGAGAGGTGTTTAGAAATATCACAGTGTCAGTTTGTTGAACCTTAAAGGGCAGGCTCCATCTATCACAGTGGCATGTGTGTAACCGAAAGGTCAAACACAATAGCTTTCCTGGATAAAGAGCCAGCTCAAGCAGCTGGGTAAATAAATAATCACAATAGTTTGCAGAGTAAACACTCTTTCTGTGGAAGCACACAGCTTTTGACATATCAAAAGTCGTACTCAGACGAACTATCATCTGGAGCCCCTGTCATTGCTTAAAACAAGACATATTAATGTCTTTGGCAGGCTTTGAAAGATATACGTGGAGACAAGAAGCAGAGCATGTTCCACTGTGCTGGACTCAAGACATTTTAATGTTTTTCTGGAGAGATAAAAGCTGGTGAAACACCCTCCCCCAAAGGTTTGGAAAAACAAAAACTTATATCACAATGGCTGCAACAACTGAAAATATCTGCACTAACAACTACGGGCCCGATTCACAGAACTAACTTAAGACAAAATCCTAAACTTACTACCATTTTGGTATTCACAGAAGGCACTTACTCATTTTAGTATTCACAGAAGGCACTTACTTACTCATTTTGAGTAACTTACTCATTTTGAGTAACTTACTCATTTTGGTATTCACAGAAGGCACTTACTCATTGATGAGTAAGTGCCTTCTGTGAATACCAAAATGAGTAAGTTACTCAAAATGAGTAAGTTACTCAAAATGAGTAAGTAAGTGCCTTCTGTGAATACCAAAATGAGTAAGTGCCTTCTGTGAATACCAAAATGGTAGTAAGTTTAGGATTTTGTCTAAAGTTAGTTCTGTGAATCAGGCCCATCCTGTAGGCCGCATCATTTGGGCTTCTGGAGGCTCCTAAGAGACAGCGGGTGGAGTAACCAGAAAGCAGCAGCGAGCCTGCGGAGAATGGGTATCCTACTTGAAACCGGGGCAAGTGACTGCAAAGTCCTGGCAGAGACCCAATGTCAGTGTTGGTGTCAGAAGTGTAGTGCACAGCAGGTGCAAGTAATGGTGCATATACCAGGCTGGCGCTGTGAGAATGTTTACTGAATATCTGCTCTGTAAAGTATACCCCATGGAAGGCATATATCTGCACCTAAGGGCACTAAGATGGCTAGCCCTCTGATGTTGCAACTTCCTGTGATACCACTCAGAGTTTACAAATAGCAGCAGCATAGTAAGGCTGCCATTAACGCTTACATAATTATGCACAGCCAGTTTTGGCTTCATTCTGGACTATGGAAGGAGTCCCAAGTTCATCATTAGCAAGAACAAATAGTAGGCACTGAGGTGAGTCCATCTCTAAATAGACCAAGTGCACACTGAGTGACAGAAGGGGCTGTAGGAGTGAATGCAACCGATCTCCTGGAACCCCGGCTGGGTTTGAAAAGTCAAATGAGCTTTCATTAGGAATTTCAAGGATCTGGTCGTGCCAGATATTCTTATGGCACGCAACCAGATGTCCGGACTTGGAGCGACCAGATGGTCAGGCTTGAAGGATGGCCATCTGGTTGCACGTTGTCTCATAGCAAAGATTGCACTCGCTCTTGGAGGGGCCAGGGTCTCTGGGGGCTGTATTGTCAGAGCCCAGGCTGGGCATCAGGCAACTGGTTGTGGGTTGCTACATGGAGCTCTAGCCCAGTCAGAACATTTTAAACCAGCAAGGTAGGGGAGGCCTACCCAGGCCTATAGGAACCCATCCCTGGCAATTTGAGGCACAACAGACTGGACATGAGAGTCCAGGGCTGGGGCCTTCCACCCACAGGTCTCTGGAGCACTGACCCACGGGTCAGGTCAGAGTTTCTTTGCCAGACATGCAGGGGAGACCACTCTAGCCTGATGAAACCCATACTGGGCTAATTGAGACACAGTGGGGCAGAAATGAAGTCCAGGGTAGATGCTTCCATGCCCAAATCTGATGGAGCTCTGACCCAGAGCCTGATCAGAGCTTCTTAACCAGGACAGAAGAGAGGAGTCACTCTCGGGCCTGCAGGACACCCATCCTGGGCACTTTGTAACACTGTTGGCCAGAGAACGAAACCTAGGGCCGGTGGCTTCCACACCCAGGCGTGAAGGAGCTCTGACCCGGGGCCCGGTCAGAACTTCTTAACCCAGGCCATCAAGGAAGTCATTGTGCCTTGATGCCCTTGGGCTAAGTTAGCGCTTTATAAATCGAATATTCATTCATTCATTCATTATTGAGCCTGTGGGACCCCATCACAGCACTTTCTGACATGCCAGTGGGAATGTAAGACTTTTTGACCCTACCCTACTTTGTGATGAGGTGTCACTGATTGACACTCAGCCCTGGGGACTTCACGGCTTAAAACTGAAGTGCCCAGGCCCGAGTCAATGAGTGATGCTCCTCCTCATCACAAGGGGGATGGCCTCCAGGCACTTTTGCTAGGCTGAGAAGGGCATGCCCACAGGGCTGTGAAATCCTCAGCCTGGCAACTTTCAGCTCAGGCACCCAGGCACCTGCACATTTAGCACATGTCCAGTTCCTAGTTGCCTGACCTGAACAATAAGAGTGTCTGTCGGGCTCACCTTTGCTCAGCCTGACAGTCACTCTTCTTGTCGGGGAAAAAGGTTGAGGGCATGGACCCTCCACCCGTATGGACAGGCAGCAGCTGACTGTATGTTCAATTGCTGGAATTATCATATTTTGCCCTGACCATATTTACAGTACAAATTTAAATTCAAATTAAAGCAAATGTACAAAGCGCGACGAAAGAGCAATGCAAACAATGCAGTAAAAGGGTTCATTAGCAGCCTCATTAGTGTGTTCCTAGTAGGAGCTTATAGATCAGCTCCGTTCCAGGCTCCCCAGCGGGAGTTGCATCACCTAGCTTCTCACTGCAACAGCACAACCAAAAAGTAAAGTTCTATGTCCAGGACTGCCATAACCCCCCCTTCTCTGTGGGTAATCTGAATTTTGCTATTCTTTTCCACAGTGTACCCAGATTAACTGAATCAGCAGTCCATCCATTTCCCAGAAGAGCCTCCTGGGTATATGTATTTGTAAAGTAGTAAAATAGTGTAATAGCGTTGGTAATAGCCTTGGTAACAGAACCATGTTTTCATCACAAACAGCAGGAGAGTGTGCCAGAACCCTATGGATTGTCGAAGGAAGAAGATGGCCGCTAGTATGTTGACAACTAGCAAGCGGTCCTTTGATCAATAAATGTTTACCCACAGGTATATGATGGTCTTGGGTTCCCATCAAATGGTGTTCCCTATCTGCAGTTGTCTTTCAATAGCTACAGGGAACATTATAGGGTAGGCACACAACTTGTCCCAGTTCAACCGTAGTCCAGATACTGTGCTGGCTTGCTCTAGAGCTTTTAAGGTCCCACTAATGTCTGCTTCTTCTCCACGTAATACAGCAACATGTCTTCCGTGTATAATGACATATAAAAGAAAAACCCATTAATTATTAATTCGCCATAGTGGTGGCCCTGTCAAATTGTTAGAGCTAGTGGTTCTACCACCATGGAAAAAGAAACAGTGACAGTGGCCAACCCTGGTGCATGCTCCTTCCTATCTGACAGCTGTTGGATACAACACTGCCTGTCTTAATGCGAGCTGTAGCATTAGCATACAATAGTCTTGTCCATCTAATAAAACCATTATCCCATACTGGCTATCGCCAAATAGAGAAATTCCCAATGTAATGAGCCAAAAGCCTTTTCAATATCTATTGCTTGTGCAAGGGCCTTGGGAGTATCCAGTAGGGAATGATACAAAACCTGCACTAGTCTGCGGATATTTAGCATTGTGCTACATGTAGGGATGAACCCAGGTCGATCTAGATGGATTAGATCTTGGATTTTATAGAGCAATCTGCTGAACAGTATGCGGCTGAGTATTTTATCATCCACATTAACAACCATAATGGCCTGTAAGAGGCCATGTTCTCGCTATCTCGGTCTTTTTAAAGTAATGGAACAATTAAAGCCTCGCGCACCCCTTGAGGGAAGCAACCAATCTCCATGGCATTATTATATAATTCTGTCAGCTTGGGGGCAAGAGACTCAATGTATGCAGCATAAAAGTCGCCAGGCAGTCCATCGGTCCCAGCCATCTTGCCTCTTGCAGTTCTTCGATGGTGGCCTTCACTTCCTCAACCATTATGTCCCTGCCCATTTGTACGGCTTCTTCACCAATTTACAGGGCATGGCTCCTATTACATATTTGTGCATGTCTTGGGTGTTCAGCGCACCCCTTGATTAATATATTTGGTGTAATATTCCCTGAATGTAGCATTGATCTTTGCCTGCGTATAAACTAAAACAGAGAGCCCTGCTGCACGGAGCTAACCAGCTGTGCAAGAGGTCTCCTAACCTTTTCCCCTTCATCATGCATTAAATTACTGTATCGCCTATAATCATAGCCCTTTAAGCTTTGTATTAAAGTCAGTAATTTTTCCCTCTCTTCAGTCAATCTAGGGATGAGGAATGGGTCTCTTGCAGCCTCTTTCTCAAGCATATTTACCAAGGTGTCCTGCACAAGTATGTCATTGTTAAGCTGTCCACTAATCCCACTTGACACAGCAATGCAATGTCCCCTCATCATTGTTTTGAATACTTCCCATTCTTCCTGTGAGGAGGACAAAGTACCATTGTTATTGGTGAAATAATGGTGATGGCAGCTCCCAGACCCAACCTAAATACTGTGTTCTCCAGTGCCCCCCCATTTAGCTTCCTGCTCACAATCACTGTTCTGGGAATGTCCCAGGTGAGAGCTAATAACAGTGGGTTGTGATCCGAGTGTGTCCTAGCAAGATATTCGGCACTCACCACCTTCTCGTGCATATCTCTACTGCTCACAAATATGTTCAATCGCACATGGAACTCATGCATACCGGAGTAGAATAAATATTCTCTATGGCAAGGTTTTAGTTTTCTTAGTAATCTCCAGGAATCTATCACTCCCCACTATAACATCCATGTGTGAAAAACCTAGACATCCTGTGCATTAAAGATGTAGGCAGGGGTGGCTGTGATCTGCCAAGTACCGTGCCCTCTGTGCAAGTGAAATCTCCCCCAATCAGTAGTGGGTAATGTAGTGTGGCAGTTAGATGAGGCGTTAAGCTGTTAAGACAATCCTGCTGTTCTATATTGAGGCATCTATGTTTAAGAATGCTACGTCTGTGCCTTCTGATTTCCCCCCAAAAATAATATATATATGCCATATTTATCTATTATCTCCACCTGGGGCCATAGAGGTGTCAAAGCTGTCTGTCCAAGACCCAGAGTCCTCGTGTTTACCAGCTGTCTCTGTATTAATGCAAAACTTGGCTGTCACAAACAATGCCTGTGTGCGCTCACTACATGCCTGTTAAATCAATGGTTGGGTACTGTTTCAACAGCGTCTGTATCTCTGGAGCTCTGACGCTCAGTCCCCAAATGATTTTGCACCCACTCCGATGCCTCAAGGGGAGTGGCAAAAAAGTTGGCCCTGTCATCATGCTGAACCCGCAAATTGGCAGGGTAAATTAATGCGTGCAGTCTCTTTTTTTTCTGCCACATAGGATGCTCTCTCTTATTGCACTTTCACTGTGAAGTCCGCTATTATTGATAACGTGGCAATTTTGACCACGAAGGGTCCCTTAGAGTGCATTTTACAAAGGATAAAGTCCCTGTCCCTGTAGCACAAAAAACGAGCCACCACAGGTCAAGGTGTACCCCCAGGTTTTGGCGGGCATGCTGGTACTCTATGAACTCGCTCCAGCGCATAAAATTTGGTGAGGCCACCCAGGGCAACAACTTTTTGTTACCAATCCTCCAAATAGATGGTCATGAGGTGCTCTCTAATTTCTCAGGGAGCCCCACTACCCTAATATTTTTCCTCCCAGCATGCCTCTCCTGGTCTCCCATCCTCTGCTCCAACAGAGTTATTCTTTCAGTTGCACCCTCAATCTACAGTTGCATTGTAGCAGTGTAAGGGGAGAAGTCTGCTATAATCTTCACGACCTGCACCACCCTCTCCAACATCTTTTTGTGATTGGAGAAAGCCAAGATCCACGTACAGAGTGTCAATTTTGTTTTCCAATAGATCTCCAGAGGCACTGATGGCCACCAATACTGCATCTAACTTATCCCCAGGTGTAGTTCCCTCTGTCTCACCACTATGAATGGTTCCAGGAGCGTCTTTATCGCTCTCTGTGGTGACCTCTGATGCAAGGATGGGGCAGACAACCAGTACAACTGCGGGTGGCCATGTCCCCTATTATTATTGCCACCATGCAACAGAAAAAAGTAAGGGGGAAGGGTTGCAGTGCTTCCGCTTTGGCCACCCTATAGCCTAGTACTAGGCAGCATGCCACATATTTGGTTGTTTAGGAGGGACTGTTGGGCACAGGTCAGCACATTATAATCTCACTCTCCAAGTGTCACTGGTAAACTATTGCGATGCCAGGCAGAAATGTTCATATGGCATGCCCTGATGGGAAAGGGTTAACAACTGACCAGAGGAGTGTCCTGCCAGTGATATCCTGCATCTGCTTCCTGTGGGCCGGAGTTCAGGTGCTTACTGTAGTCACCCAAAGCCTGTGGACTGTGAGGCGCCCCGCAAAGCCGGTACTGTTTCAGCACTTGTGGGCTCCAAAAGAGAGGGGAGTGCGCACGAAGGTTTCACAACCTGGCCTTTGAACTGAGCGAGGCCACACACTCTTCTACGGATCTCAATGGGGGCTTCCCCTATCTCCCCAATCAGGAGCCCTTGTGTACAGGGCTCTAAAGTTGTGGATCATATGGGCCTAACTCTTGCATCCAAGTTGACCTGCATCATACTCAAAGTATAATGATTCCACAGTGCGGCCGACCTGTCAGCTCACCAATGAGGTATATGGAGATTTTTCTATAAGGTCGGGAGCGGCCACACAGTCACTGCTGTCATGCCCCAGCAGCCCGGCACCTCTGGCATGCGGCCGCACAACAGCCCAAGAGTTCTGTCTTCAGGCCAGCAACAGTGGGTGCTACTCCAGCATCGCAACCCTTATGCAGGGGCTTTCCTCCATTACCCTAGCTCAAGACAGGGGCCTCAGCCCAGTCTCATCACATGACGCAGCCACCAAATTTCTCCTTGCTCTGGCAGTAAACACACCCTGAACCAGTGGGTCCCGCTTTGGCAGGCACACCTCAGCCACGGCCAGCTAATAATTTTCTTCACCAGTTAGGGATACTCAGGCATCACACAGGCTGGATGGGCATGGGCAGCAATGGGGCTCCATACACTCATGTCCTACTCTATTGCTGCCTGGCTCTGTGGCCTCCTCTTATCAGTAAATATACAGTGAAAGACCAATGGAGAGAGCCCAATTGTTTATCAGCTCCACGGGCTTCCAGTGGCTCAGAGAATTCAATTTCAATCTTTGTATATCTTACTTAAGGTGGCTCATGGTCTCATTTCATTCTATTTCACAAGAAAATGGAATATACACTGCCCCATGCCACCCTACATTCAGATGGAAATCTGTTTCTCAAGGTTCCTAAAATAGGCTTATTCTCTAATGGAAGGAGAGCATTCTCTTATGATGTTACTAAAGAATAGAACTCTCTTCCTTTGTATTTGTAATCCCACACTTCTCTAACTATCTTCAAGAGATATTTTAAAACACTTTATTCAGAACTGCTCACAATTGTTATGTTATGACATCAAGAAGGCTAACTTGTTTTGAAAGGACAAATGTGAATGGTTCTGGCTAAACTCAAGATGTAGCTGGTTCCAGAGTTGAGAGAAGAAAAAAACCTCCAGCCCTTTGAGGATTTTTTAAAACATAGAAGCCGAAGAAATGTTGACATATGTTAATGTCCTAACTGTGGTGTAATGGGTAAATCATATATCAGCATGTGTGGGGGAGTACCATTTCCAAAGGCAGAAATATAATATGATCAAAAGTTTGATTAACTGTGGGAATGTCCATATGGAGGACCTCAATTGGAAGAGGGTTTAGAGGAGAACCTGACTTACAGTTGTTAGTGATTTGAACAATGTCTTCAGGCAAAAGAAACAAATTCTCACTAGGATATTATTTATCTGACTACAGGATCTCGGAATAGGGAACAGCTTCTTTAATGGAAGTAGTTACATATGTAAAATGTTCGCTCTGATGTCATGAACCCCAATGTACCCCAATATAGGCCTAGGTAGCTGCATGACCTTTTACCTACATCTGTCCTACCTTGTTCTACATAACGGCTCTGGTGCTGACCTTTTACCTAGTTAGGTGCTGAATAAATGTTGTGTGGTTTTCTTCGAAAACTAGCCTCATTTATATATATGAGGATTCTTAGAATCACAGCAGGATTACCATCTTCTGCATAATAACTCTGTACAAAAGTCACCACTATCGTCATCCTTGGCCGACAGGCCCACAGTACCATGACACATTTAGGTAGGACCCCTGAGGGTACCTTACGGGTATATAACTACCACATCTTCGCTGGGCAAACCAGAAGAGAAACTTCCATGCTGACATGAGACGCTGAAGTCCCTGCACACAGACACTCCAGCACGCAGTGGTCTGACATCCCTCGCGGGGTGTCCAACTCAAGACCAAGACGGGGTCCTTCGTCCTCTACCATTAGGTAATGGAGTTGGGTCTTTCCTAGGGGGATTCTTGGCTATACACCTACATACATGCTAGGTACACTTAGGTACATCTAGTTAGGGTTTTGCTTCGTAGGAGTACTCATGATTACTGCCATGTATCTATATGCCTGCATATATTCACTGTTTTAGCACCATGGAAGAATTCTACCTTTTATTTACTCTGTTGGTGCTTATAATCGTATATATCTGTTTCTGTCTAATGGTTGTTGCAGCACACGTATTTTAAACTAGAATGAGACTGGTTCAACAAACAATTATTGAAAACGTCCACACCGTTTATTCTGTGTATCTCTCTGAGACCAAGTGAACACGAGAGACTGAGCGAAAAGTACTGTACTGTTTCCATGATCCCTGAGGAATTAGGGTTGTCATGTTCGATAGCTGCCAGAAACTATTCACTCCTTGGTAAGGTTGTGGGGCTTATAGTGGCACTGTGAGCTAGCTGGTCTACAGACTAACATATCCTTTGGGGGGTCTGGAATCAGTTGGTTTGGTTCTTATTTAACGGTCAAACCTGAGTAGTTCAGTCGTGCTTTCTCAGAGACCCCTACTCACATTTATTCAGAGACATCTGGAGTGGGAAGGGAAAAATCCACCGCAGCTGAGTAGGTATATCCTATGTATTGGCTGTAGGTTTGTTCAAGCTTGTAGGATTATAGTTCCCTACATTGTGCATAAACCTTATCCCTCTTTTCCTTGAAATTCCTTTAGAAATGGCTGTCCAAGGTGAGGCTGCGCCTGCATTAAGTGCAAATGCAGCAGAAGAAGGAGAGCAGGAAGGAAATGCACTTACTTTAAAGTTAGCAGATTTTGGAGTCCCAGCATTAGGTGGGACTGTTACCTTTGTGATTGAGGCACACGAGGCATATAGAACAGAGGTGTTGTATTCTTGGGTCAAAGGATGAGTTTATCACTACCGTTTTAAAAGTGCCACTTTTAGAAAGGTGATATTTTTCTGCTCTTTGCCCTGTGTGCCTGCAACCTGTCTCCGATACATGTCAGGGCGGGTGACAACTGGACTTTGTGTATTTCCTCTAGTCAGCCACACACAAAGGGAGCTTAGGTGTGACTGAGTGGCCATCCACATTCTGATGGGCCATCCTGGGCAGGATGTGAGGGAGCAGCTGACACACCTGAATATGCTATTCCCTGTCCCACAAAAAGGGCTGCATACCCCCTGTAGTAAGACTGAAGCCAGAGCTGGGAGAGAGGACCTCTGTGCACCTCTGTGCACTTCAAAGCCCCTCTTTGAAGTCACTTCCACTTCATAGGCACAACTGGGTATAAGTACTGGGTCTCTGACCCCACCAAATCAGACACTAGTGGACCTGTGAAGAAACTTTGCCAGGATGATGGACTGCTGTGCTGCTACAAGGACTGCTGTTCTGGAAGAACTGCTTTTCTGCGGTGCTGCCCTGCTGCCTGCTACCTCTGCTCTGCTGAGGAAAAACTGGACTACCTTACTTAAACCCAGAGTGAACTCCAAGGGCATGCTGGCTTGCCTCCTGTTTAAGACTCAGGAATATCAAACTAAAGTCTTACCCCCTGCTCCTGTGCCTGCTCCATTGGAAGTGTATACAGGAGCTTGCTACAGTAGAAATGACATATCCTCTGCTACGTGAAGCCAAATCGCTGCTGTTGCAGGAACAGAACCCGCGCATTGAACTCTGAACCAGCCCATCGCCATCGGAACCAAAGCATCGGAACCACTGCATCGCTGCTGCAGTGAGAGATGATCGAGGCATCCCCTCTACTGCGTGGAGAAAACCCAGTGCACCGGCTTCAGAACCACTGCATCTCAAACTCAGCAATTCATCTTGGGAACCAGCACATCGTCATTGTTGCGTGGAGAAAATCGATGCATCACCTCGACTGTGGGGTAGACACCAACGCATTCCTCAGCTGTACCCCACATCTCTCTGTTGCGACCAAGATCAAGGTACATCGCGGTCAGCCTGAACTCTTGACTTTGCCGCGGTCCAGCGTGACCAGATAACCCCATAAGCGATTTTGCTTCTAAGCGCTATTTTTCACTTTTAATCTTTAAAAATTAATATCTCGACATCTGTTTGTCAAACAAATGCTTTTTTTTGTAAAAGCCCCCATGCCGCGGTTTCACTTTAATAGCGGCCATGCTCCTTTCCTTAGACACGGCTCTTCTAAAGAAAGGGGTGCGGCCTTCATGCACATGAAAGAGCGGCATGGGGGCTTTGACAATAAAAATAATATTTACAATGCAATAGGTCTCGCATTTGCGAGAGTTTAAGCTGTTGGCACTGTAAATGGCAAAGGCTCAAACTCTCCTAAATGCGAGACCTATGGCATTGCAAAAATTGCAACACGGGAAACCTCACCCGGCCCGGACACGGAATGGATTGACAGATTGATAGCCCTTTCTCGATTCTGTGGGTGGTGGTGCATGGCCGTTCTTAGTTGGTGGAGCGATTTGTCTGGTTAATTCCGATAACGAACGAGACTCCTCCATGCTAACTAGTTACGCGACCCCCAGCTTTTCAAGAAGGTGGATTACCAGCCGAATAAAGAGTTTATGTGGACTATCCAACCTTTTTTAACGTCACTCACCTGCATCACATCTACACTGTTTTTTAGGGCCCTCACACCCACGCACCAAACGGCAGGAACTAAAGATCTCCGCTAAAGTGCCCCTTTAAGGGAGCCCGTCGGGTATTGCAGCGCCGACCCGACGAGGAGCAAGTCCATATGATGAAGCATGACACCTAGCTTGCTGGGTGTGTGAGGACTCTAGTTCCGACAAGGAGGACTTCCCTCCTTTTATCCCTTGATCACGTTGTCCGATTAGGGAAACAGCATATCTTTCTTGTTGAGCATTGCAAAAAAGCAGCCGCCATTGTCCTGGCTGCTTGGAAAGTGAAAGCGCATGGCGCGCTGAATGAAGAAAAGCACATCGTGCCTGCAGTAGGGCAAAACCCATTAAAGAAAATTGTGCTCACAACTAAGGAGGGACTGACAAGCCTATGAACGAACCAGAAGCCAGCATTTATGAAGGACAATGACACAAGCCAATGAAAAATATGGGCGGAGAGTGGGTGGAGCTTCAAATCCCTAACTGAATACAGCATGCCTCGCAGAGCAGTGTATGCGCTGCCCAGGCTCGACCTAAAAATGGCTCTTAGGCACAGACATTTGCAAAAAACTCTAAGCCTTACAAGCATATAATTTAAGAGTAGAATGTAAAAAGCGGGAAATATCAAATTAATCCAAAACTGTGATGTGCTTTAAGCACAGTTATGCATCACTGGAAAATTAAATAAATCTGTGTTAGTCATATATACCTCTAGCATGATTAAGTGCATATAAATGAACGAAGTCACTGCCTACTTCTATGTCTGGGTTGTCTATGTCTTTGCTTTTCAGAATCTAGATATCTTACTCTGAACTAGTTGCTTTGAACTCTCAGCAAATTACCTCCTTGTCTCCAGCCACCTCACCTTACACTCCCATGTATATTATTTTGGCTATTTAATAAGGCGTTCTTATTCTATATGAAACATTACAGATTATGTCCAAAACACTCAAGACGTTGATTCCATCTGCAATTTCAGTAGAGCTTCCACTATACTGTCCTTTTCTCATTCTGTTGCCAAAATGTGCTATTATTAAGACAACCTGATCCCCACTCACCGAATAAGAAACTTATTGCCTCAACAAAGTCAGGGAGCATTGACCATATCAGACCCATTCTATGTTTACTCAATTGTTTTGCACCTGACACTTCTTGAACACACAATCATTCTGTTACATACATGTATTTCCCATCAAAATCAAGGTAATCCATTGCATAGATAAGCCAGCCTTCAGTACAAGCATGATGATAGGGATATATATTTTTAAGATTATTCTTGTAATGTGAAATTTCCAACCTATCAAAATGTGTACCTCTTCTAACTATCACCTCAACATAAGCTCAGGAAAGCACATTGAGACAGTTTACATATATCTGCCTTTAACAGTACTTTAAATTGAGTGCTTAACGTGCACCAATGGTTGCAGGTGGGGTCCACCAGCACTGATTTTTGGGAACCAGCATTTATTTTTCCTCAACAGACTTTGATCCAGAGTAAAAGAGAATTAAAAAAAAAGGCAAAAGAGCATAAACGGAGGAAGAGAATGACGGAAAAACTATGAGAAAGGGAGAAAGCAGGGATGAAAATTAACATCAAAGAGTGAGATAAACAGGCATTGAGTGTCTGGCCGATGATTAAAGAGGAATGAAGTGGACTCAAGATTATGCATAAATATTCTGCACCCCGACCTTCGATAGAGTCATCCGAGGGCTCAGAGCAAAATGTGTGCCCTGCCGCTTATTCTTTTACCAATTAAACACTGACACTCATCCTTTCCAGGAACACCAGGGCTCATGTTACACACTGTCCCTGTTTGCACCATGGTGTACCTTTAAACAGATGCGCCGGTAGTAAACCCTATTACAACTAATGCTCAGTGGGTAGCCACAAACTCATGCTGTCCTGAAGGCAGCACATTCGTGAAATAAAGAGCGGCTTTTTGAATCGGCTGCTATACCTTTCTCTATGTAGGCGGCACCAGCTTGCAGTTTAAAGAAGGGGCAGGTATCTCCCTGCAGGCAGGTGGAGTGACTGAGTGCACCTGCCTAAAGGGGGATGTCTGGCTGGTCCAAGGGGACCTATTTCCCACTTGCAAGGGTCACACTCAGAGTGCACAATGTACTCCAGCTTTTTGTGGCATACAGTCAGTGTGCCTCCTGACTTCTACTGCAGTTTGCATATTAGGTCACTGGTTCAAAGGCAGCGTTTTCCTCAGTGTCCTGCATGCTAATGAGAGAATGCCCCCTGGAAATAGCACCAGTGCTCGATATGCACAGAAATGTTGCAAAAGCATCTATGCCTTCTTCTGTAATACTACAGTGCCCTGGGCATGCAGAAAACTAGAGCACACACCCGCTACACCCCAGAGGCACTGTTTGTAATACAGCCCCAGGTTCTCTTGTAAAGGAACCCACCTGCCATTTTCTAGTCTAATCCTAAAACTGTGTTAACTCCATCGTCTCTTCACATCTCCATTGTGCCCGTCAGAACCCCTTTCAGAGGGTCACAGGGCACGCAGAGTTTACCTGATCCAACCATAGTTGTTGAGTCCATTTACTTCCAGACCCAACCTATGACGGATCATTAGAAACTGGGCCAAGTCCCCCTTCTGAACTTGACTCTCAGCGGAAGCTGTGGGCAAGCAGTCAAAGGTTCCTTTTGGGATGGGAAGTGCAGATACAGGTAAGTGAACATGACTCACAACTCAAAGTGCACACAGTACGAACAATAAATCAATGTCCAGACCCATACTTACTTTTATATGAAAAAGAAGTATTTTATTTCTAACTCTCCACATGCAAAGGAGTAACGATACCCATATGCACTAACACACTCCCCTTGAGGTCAGGGCTCTAGTGGTCGTCAGGCAAAACCTTGTCCCACCCTCTACATTGTAAGGAGATTGGAGTTATTCCCCAATCTCTGGTGGCCGATCAAGGGAATGCGTACTAGTAGGCCATACTCATGAGTTCCACTTTGACTCCATGATTATTAGTCAAAAGTGCCTATGGTTCCATAGCACCATTAGCAGCGAGTCCCCGAGTTCCAGTTTTACCCGCTCTGGTGGTATGGAAGTGTTCAGCGGTATAGTGAGTGCCCTCTCTGTGGTGTCCTTAGTCCAGATCCTGTTCGACGAAGATGGACTGCGCGCAGTTTATGCAGGCTCTCGCCTCTGAGCAGCGCTGCCAGCTCGTGCAGCAATTGGAGCTGCTACCGCTTGGACAACACAAGGTACGTCACTCTTCCCCTAGTGGGGGGGACTATCTGGCTCATGAGTGGAGCTCCAGCGATAACCTTGTATATCCAAAGGTAACCTGGGGGTTCGGAAAACTGGGGCACAAGCCCATTACAACCCGGGGCACTGCTTGTAATACAGCCCCAGGTTCTCTTGCAGAGTAACGTGCATGCCATTTCCCACCGTAATCCTAAAATCTGCAAACGCCCGAATCTCATCACATCTTCATTGTGTCCTACTCCGAGTAACTAATTGTCATTATGCGCCATTAAATGCAATGTCATATGCCCTTCTTGTTACTCGTGTACAAAATTGCAAAGCGATATGATTGGTCAGTTACAGCAAGATTTAATTTATAGGGTGCTATAAGAAGATCGCTGATTCTAAAGCAGTGTCGAGCAACGCTGCTTGTTACATGTATTTTTAGAAATGTGTATTTAATACAGATATATTAGACAATCAGTGGTAACCTCATTGACTTGCCATCAAAATACCGTAACTGTAGAAAAAGAATGGAACCGTGAACACGAGGACAGATACAGCACTCACACACGTCATGCAGGGTTTATTTTTAAGTAGAGCTCATAACCTTGCAGAGCTGCGAAGCTGACAATCCCTTGGAAGCTGTACTGTACCTGCGTGCCAGAGCCACTTCCTGGAGAGCTGGCTGCAGAGGAAGATCAGAGCCTCACTAGACATAAAGAGGTTTCCTGGAGCAACAGAAATAGCTCTTTGACAGAGGCTGGCCCTGGGGCTTTATGGAGCTAGGGAAGGAAGAAGAGAGAACTGTAATATTTTAGAAAGGTGTACAGCGCGCTGGCAGAGGTCATGAAGGAAAACGCAGAAATACAAGATTTGTGGTAGAATGAAGACGGAAGAGCTGCGGTGGAGGAGTTGACTCCCACGTCAGTGACCACACACAGCTGAAAAGGACCAACTGTGCTTCAGGCAGGGGTTTCTGACAACTAACACACGAACTGTTGTACGTGCTTGTGAGTAACTGTGAGTACCTTGACCTTCTGGCAGCCACACACGTTTAGCAGGTATTGTTCTGTTCACGGAGAAATTAACTCTTCCCCAGATTCTGCAATACTCCTCTATACAGTCTTCGCCTTGAATTATTTTGTTTATTTATGTACTTATTTAGGTAATTAAATGTATTTCTACACCATTGCGCATGGCATTTCTGGTAACTGAAATTGCATGGATCCAGCAGCCAAAGGTGAAAGAACTCGCAGTCTGGGGCCTCGACTAATGTCTCCGCTCCCTGAAGGCTTGGGCTTCATAAATAAAGTAAATACGTTGTTAATTAAACATTCCTAGCCATTTAGATTTAGATAGCTCATTGAAGCTGTTGAAAATTCCTTACTTTATATGTCTGGTAGTCTGTGGTGTCTGGTCATTGGTGGGTAGATGGCATGTGGATGTGCATATTTCCAGTAGTTCTATAAATATGCATAAAGCGGTCACGAAGGCTCACACTAAAATACATTGGATGCAGCACAAAGATGGTAGCCAAGTGTGGAAATGATACAGTTTACAATGACGACGTGTAGCTCATATAGGGCTCTATACAGCCATCTCTAAAATTGCATCTGAGACCATTTAGAATTGTGAAAAAATCCAAGTCCTAAAGCTGTTGTTCATTAACTGAGCAAGAGATCGGTTGACACTATGCATGTAATACTGAGTGCAACTTAATGGCACCCTCACCGTCAAGACTATCTCACCTATCAGCAAGATCATCCACAAACCGCGTCTGGCTTTGGTACTCCAACATGACCTCATCAAACTACAAAACACAATACACAATCATACATACTTGCATACTGTACACCAAAGCCAGGGTTTTCTAAACAAAGCTCCATCAGGACCACTGCCCTATTATGAAGTAAACTTTCCTAACATCTAGTTCCATCTTCTCATTCATGGATATGCACAAAAAGTCACTTCACAGAATTCCGGTAAATGAGCCACATCCGACACAGAGGTGAACAGTCAAGGTTAAGATAGCATTTATTTCTCACAACACATGCAATATTGGCCAATCGATGGAGGAATAAAAATATAGGCACAACCCCGCTTTATGCATCAAATTATTCTTAAGAGCACACAATGGCACTCAGTGAAGATACCATGACTACCAAGGACTCATAAGAACACAGGTTAGACGCAAAACACAAGGAGGCACACAGGTGACAAACTAGCCACGACCATCCAAACATGTCCTTTTGTACATCACAACACCAATATAATGTGTTTCAATGGATGGAACCTCAAAAAGAGCTCAGCTACCAGCCGAACAAGAGCTATGTCCTCGGAATGCACTTTTGTAAACCTGCCCGAATCCAGAAGACAACACTTACCAGCAGAGATAAACCATCAGCTGCACAACCATGAGACAAATGTGAACAAAATCCCAACATCACCATCAGCTTATCTCAAGTACTCAGTGCTAAGTTCACAAATGTCCACAGTCACAAGCCACAACAAAATCAGGAGACACAACCAAGCAATACACCAGAAACTGTTTCTCACTTCCTCAACTACAACAGATTCCTAAGACCCTAATTATAAGTTGTTAGGTAAATTCCACTTTCTGTGTAAACAAGAGTTTGCACTCTAATTTGTATTTTGAAATGAAGGGTAATTACTACTGGAGGTAGAGAGTGGGTCTTTGTACTAGGTGCAGTAATTATAGATCTATCAATTTTCCCCAGACACAGTTCGCCTTGAAAAACCTTGTGAAATGTATTGGGTAAGAAGCCCATAAAAAGGCAAAAAGCGCAGGGGCCTGTTCGCAATCTGCTTTTTGTAGTACTAGAATAGTTCTACAAACATACTGCAAAATGCTATTCACAAACCTTTATGTGGAGTTGCCGTCTCCTCCTCTTCTATCTTTTTCTGTGCAAAGATCTACTCTCCAAATGTGGACTCTCCGCACATGTAAGCAGAATTTTTAGCAGTAAATGTGGGAGGAGCAGGAACAGTGGCTGGAAAATGATAATTCTTACTACTAAATGGGAGGAGTTAAGGGAGAAGTAATGATGGATTTAGAAAGGATCCGGAAGTGGGTTTAGGGAGGCACATGTACCCACCCACAAAAGAGTCAGCCCCTTCCTATTCACATACTGCACTGTATGTTGCAAACTGCAAGTTATGCCTAGTGAATCTGTCATTGCCATACACTGCTTTTCACCTGATGGGATCCTGGACATGGTTGCCAACTGGGAGGAGGAGCTGGACTCACATACCACCAGCTCCCAGACTATCCCAGCCTATGTCATAATACTGGCTTTACTTCATTTCATGGCCACTGGATATTTCTAGAGGATGATCTCTGACAGTGTTGGCATTTCACAGGCAAGCCACTCCCGATGCTTGCATCAGGTACTGAGATGAAGAAGAGTGCACTAGTTTATCCGCATGACACAGTCACTGGAAGAAAGGCAAGGGTGGCAAGGACTTTTTATGTCTTTGCCCACTTGCCTCGAGTCCTAGGTGCAATTGACAGCATCCACGTGACACTTCAGCCACCTCAACATGCAGCACATCTTTTCCGCAACTGACACTGATGGCAGTCCATCAACATGCAGGTTCTCTGCGATGCAGAGGATGTCGTTGGGACACAAATGTCCCTTGCATGTTGATGGACATGCACCCCTACCCTGAGCGTCCCAACTGTAATGATTTCTAGAACCCTGATGATAATGATGATGATGATGATGAAGGAATTTGTAAAGCGCCGGAATCGCCCCCGAGGGGGTATCCCCGCATCGGAGGAGCGGGAAAAGCAGGGTCAGAGCGATCAGTTACAGAAAAGTTCTGTCTTTAGGAGTTTCCTAAAGTGGAGGAGATTGGTGCACTTACGTAGTTGAACAGGTAATGAGTTCCAATATTTTGGAGCAAGATAGGCAAAAGCTTTGCCCCCAGCTCGGAGTTTTCTGTAGCGGGGGACAATAAGCAGAGCTTTTTCCCCTGAACGAAGTGATCTGCCAGGCACATAGTGCTTAAGTTTTTCCGCCAGGTAACTGGGGCCTCTGCCATGTAGTACTTTGTCAACTAGACTGCAGATTTTGAACTTGATTCTCTGACGGATGGGAAGCCAGTGAAGATGTCTCAGCAATGGCCGGGAAGAGGTTTTGGGAGGCATATTAAGAGCCATTCGGGCTGCTGTGTTCTGAACCACCTGCAGTCTGTTCATCAGGGATTCGTTGGCGGACGCCAGAAGGGCATTGCAGTAATTGAGGCAGCTGATTACCAAGGCTTGAATCAGGGTCCTGTGGACAGATAGGGGAAGCATATGGAACACTCTACGGAGAAGACTCAACGTTTGGAAACAAGTACCAGAGGTGGCCATGACTTGGTCTCTCATAGTTAGAGAGTGGTCCAGTCAGACACCCAAGTTTTTTGCCACAAAGTTTAGGGGTAGGAGCTGAGCCCAACTCTGCAGTCCACCAGTCGTGGGACCACTGCATTTGAGCGCTGCCAAATAGCAAAATTTCAGTTTTAGCTGCATTGAGCTCGAGACAGTTTTCCGTCATCCATCCAGAGATTGCTCGCATACCCTCAGCGAAGAGAGATTTGGTCGAGACCTTGTCGTTATCAAAAGATAAGAGGAGTAGGGTATCATCCGCATAGGAGTAGGGAGTGAACCCATGTTCTCTGATGATCTTAGCAAGGGGGGCCACATACACATTGAACAGGGTAGGGCTGAGGCAGGAGCCCTGTGGTACCCCCTTAGTGAGTTCCAAGGTGCGTGACTGGAAAGGGCCCAAGTTGACAGTTTGAGTACACTGGTCCAGAAAACTTGTGAGCCATTATAGTGCCACTCCCTGTATAAAAAATCTCACTCAATCTATAGAGTAGTTTCTGGTGAGACACAGTATCAAAAGCTGCGGACAAGTCCAGCAGCACTAGTAGCACCGCCTTATTGTTATCCTGGGCCAGTTTGATGTAGTTTGTGACATCTACGAGGGTAGTTTCAGTAGAGTAATTAGGTCTCAAACCAGACTGAGAGGGATCAAGGTAACCTTGAGATTCTAAGTACCCCATAAGCTTAGTATTGATATGCCCTTCCAGGAGTTTACTCCTGATAGGGAGGAGTTAGATAGGGTGGTAGTTTGCCAACTCTGCTGCGGGTACATGTGCCTTTTTATGGATCGGAAGCACTTGTGCCGCCTTCCATTCAAGTGGAAGTATCCCTTCCCTCAGAGAGGCATTTAATATAGTGCAGATGGAGGGGGCTACATGCGTGGCTAGTGAGGCAAACAGATTGGCTGGCAAAATGTCGAGGGGTGAATCAGATTTGGCTGTTCTCAACATCACTTCTATTTGAGGTACCTGCAGAGCAGGAAAGCTCTCTAAGCAGGCATCCTTCACTCTCAGAGATGTAGACGGTAGGACAGAGTTATCCAGGAAGTTAGAGTCACTGGGAAATTGATCATATATTATATTGATTTTTTCCTCAAAATAATTGGTTATATTATCACATAGCGCCTGAGAGCGGGGGATCTGATTGGTACAGGCTGTGGGATTGGTAAAGGAATTGAGAACTTTGTAGAGTTCTTTAGTAGAGTTGCCAGCTTGATTTAGCCTAGAGGTAATGTGATCTTTCCGACCCGTGCCTTTTTAATATTCTTGTCATAGAGTGCTAGGGGCGTTTTATAAGTTGCTTTCTCCTTCCCAGTTTGTGTTTTTCGCCACATTTTTTCCAATTTTTTACAGTTAGATTTTTCCCTTTGAAGTTCGGAGGTGTACCAGGCAGCATGTTTTCTTTGAGGATTAACGTGCTGTTGTTTTAACGGCGCAAGAGTATCTGTGACTGATTTTATAGCCTCTTGGAATACGCTTAGTCTAGTGTTGATATCAACAGGTTCTTCAAAGTAGGGTGTACAAAACCTTTCCCAAAGGAATCATGTGTAATCTTATGCCATTGTCTTCTAAAATTGCGAAGGGAGTAGGTAGGGGAGCCGCTAGGTTGAATACCTCTAATCTGAAAGTAGATCAGAGAATGGTCTGACCAGATCACTGGGCAAGGGGGTTCTGCAAATAGGCGGGGTGAGTTGGTGAGGATGATGTCCAGGGTGTGGCCGGCCGAATGAGTAGGGCCTGCATTGATCTTTATTGATCCTAGGGAGGCCATATCTGCCAGAAAGTTAACAGCCTCAATGTTCACACTGTCTTCACTGTGAATGTTAAAGTCCCCTAGCACCCAAAAATGTTTGGAGGAGAAAGTGTAAGGGGCAATTTTTTCCATCATTTTAAGAGTAAAATCCTTGAGAGGGCCGGGGGGCCGGTAGATGAGCGCTCCTTTCAAACAATCTTGGGGTGTGAGTTCAATCTTAAAAATACAGATTTCTATGTCATTATCTGAGGCAGAGTAAATGATGGAGACTTTCAAATGCTTCTTTATATACGATGGCAATACCTCCACCCACTGTACTCTCCCTATCCAATCTGAGAATATGATAATTTTCAGGAAGGGCTAAGGAAATGGCTGGTGTCGAGGAGAGTTTAAGCCAGGTCTCCATGAGTAAACCTAGTTCGGGAGAATCAGAATTAATTAAATCCCATAATTCAATGGCGTGCTTAGGCAGGGATCTAACATTAGCTAAAAAACCTCTCCAATTTGGAGTAGAGCTAAGGGCTACTGGACTGACTATGGGCTGGGGAGTGTCAGCTACTGATTCCAACTTGTCAGGGCCATTGTGACAGACCCACTGCTCTAGAGGGACCTGACTCTCATTAAAGCTCTG
The DNA here is from genome assembly GCA_963921515.1 of Calotriton arnoldi. NCBI lineage: Eukaryota > Metazoa > Chordata > Amphibia > Caudata > Salamandridae > Calotriton > Calotriton arnoldi. The sequence goes on from CAWUFW010006273.1 coordinate 516,622, forward strand.
GTAGTGGCAAAATTTGCAAGTAAACGGTCCCTCCAGATTGATAAAGGGAATGGTCGTGTGACATGAGTCATGAAGAGTAATGGCAAGCCGTCTGACCTGTTTAAATTTAGTTGCGGAGTAAATAAGCCTGGATGGGATGGCTGGAGCCAGAGAGGCAGGGGTCCTGGCGCCTGACGACGGCTGGGCACGGACGGGCGCAGATGGGCTTGCCTTTGATGCGCCTTTGGCGCGCCAGTGGCGCATCCGCTGCGCGGAGTCATCCTTCTTAAATATGGGAGACTCTGGAAGGACTAGCCCGTCAACCCTGCAGGTGTCTGCGGCAACCGGAAGCAGTAGAGACTTCTTTTGATGCGCTCGCTCTCTCCACTCAATCGGGAGGAAAAACCCCCGGTGGACCGGAGAGCGAGCAGGCAGGGGTTTTAAAATAAACCTGACCAGGTAGGTCTGTGCAAGAGAGCAATGGAGCAAACGTGCCAATTAATTTTAAGATAGAAAACAAGTAAGGTAAAATACCGGCTAGAGTCTAAAATGCTAAATGTTAAAAGGTCCGATAAGTAACGAGTAACGACGCTATGATCCTGTAACATGATTTTTGTTTTCTTGGACTAATGCAGATTATGCATGTGGGCCATAACATAGGTCTGTCGCACAGATTGCAGTCTTTTTGGTACTGGGAGAGGTGTCTAAATAGCCACCCTCATAATGATGAAAGGCTACTGCCTTTGCCAGGAGTTAAGAAGCATGAGCATGGTGGTGTCAGCATACCGTGTAGTGATCAAAGGGAGTGAACCAGCCTTTTTAACTGTGTCACTATAGTGACGCCTACAGACTCACTTATTTAAAGTTCTGCTGCTGTGTGCTTAACTCACACTTGGCCTAAATCAGATTGGTGCGATCTATTGTTCTGTGCAGTGCTGCATGTTATACATGGGTTGGGTGTATGCGTGACTGTGAATGGTAGAATACAGGCATGACGCAGCGCTGTGCAGTGTGTGTTATTTACATGTGCTGGGTGTATGTGTGCCTATGAATGTTACAATACATGGGAGATGTAATGCTGTGCAGTGCATGTGCGTTATATGCATGTGCTGGGTGAAGTGTGCCTCTGAATGGTACAACGCATGGAAGATTCTGGGTTGCATTTTGGGGGACCCAGGGCTATCTGGAGGAAGCAGAAGTATCCCCCCACACAGATCTGTGGATTGCTGCATTCCTGTGAGCTGGGTATGACACACTGGAGGAAGGGAGAGACAGGCTCTTCAATAGACTTCAAAGGGTGCTCTCTGATTCAGAGATAGGTCACTAGGAAGGGGCCTGGGCACATCTCATGAAGGAGATAGGGCTGATAAAAGAATAATGAAGAGTAGGGCTGAGGCCCTGGGGTAACCATTGGATGCACATATCACTATGGCTGACATCCAGGTGTTATGTTATGTGTATTTGTAAAGAGCACTATCACCTGTGAGGGTATCCTCTAATCACCACTCCCAAGGCCTCTGTTGTGGGGCTATCAGATTTGGAGTTGCTCCTACTGGGATAGACTGCCTTCTGGAGGAAGGGGAGAGCAGAGGAGAGGGCACTTCAAAAGCAAGTAGACCCCCCACATAAACTTCAAAGATTCAGACTCTAAATTACACTTGGCCGTAGCCCGTGTGCTGAGCGACATCAGCAGCCCCGTATGCCAGGTGAGGCTGCCATGAAGATTACTGCTGTGCTGATCGGGCTGCAGCCCATGTGTGGAGTTAAGTTTGTGACCTCATATGACAGTTGGGGCCGCTGTGAAGATTGCTGCTGTGCTGATCGGGCCATAGCCCATTCACACAGTGAGGACAGTGACCCCATATGCAGGGGGGGCACTGGGACAGAGCATGGTCTGGTCAAGACCATCGTCGTGAGGAGGAGGTCGCTGTAGTAGTGACCCGAGGGGGGCCCAACCTCTGACTAAGGAGCAGCACCAGGAGCGTCACACCCCTCCCTCGCCTATGGGTAAGATCCCAAGAAGCTTATCAGCATCAGAGGACCATCGAGGGACCCCTGGCCACTGCCTCCACACCACCATGTATGAGGAATTCAAGGACATCCAACCACTGCCTCTCTCGGGCCGTGTGTGAAGAACTTCCTGTAGACAGCCGCTAGAGCTTTAGCGCCCGCGAATGGAGCACCCTCAGAGACTGTGGTCATTCAGAACCTGCTAGTGAAGGTAGGACTGATGTTTGGGCCAGAAGGCCCCAGAGAAAGTTGCCTACTATGAAGCGCTTCAGCCCTGGAACACTTTTGACTTTCATGAAGAGTCAGAGTTGGACTCCTGAGTCTTGGACTACTAGTGGGCCTCAACTTGCATATTGCATATAGTGAATAGGGACTAACCACTACAGCTAATGAGAGGGGAGTAGGACTTAGGTACCTCGCTGTTAAGACACTAGAGTCCTGAACTCAGGGGAATTTGCATTCATAGTGCTTTTTTCATAAAAGCAAGTGTTTGGCTGGACAATCATTTATTGCTGCTGGACTTATTTTGTGTTGTGAACCTGTGTTCAACCCCCCCCCCTGTCCCTATGTCTATCTCCCACCCCCTCATGAAGCCTTGTACTGCCCTACCATTGAGAGTCAAGTCCTGCAGGGGTACTATGCTCAGTTGCTCAGGATCCATAGTAGGTCAGGCCCTGGAACATCAGGAATAAAAGGTACACATGTCACCCATTTGTTAAACAATGATAACATTGTGTTGCTGGTGGTACCTGGTATGTTCTCACTCCCAATTTCTCACACCCTACAGATGTCCAACTTCAGCATCTGAGCAGAGGTAGAATAGGGTACACATATGTTCATAAGCCATTATAGAACACACTTTTTGAGTCCTCAAGTCGCAGTTCAGATATCTTGATCATGTGATGGGCGCGGGAGTTCTTACCAGATGTTGTGTGCAAAACTGTTGTAGACTGTTGTGTGTTGCACAATATCGCCATAATGACAGGGCGTACATATAGATGTTGACCTTAATCTATGTCCACATCCAGATACGTATGGTGGGGTATAGAACAGAGGTCAAGAAATGGAGGTGCTGGATTGGCTGGTCTACTCACTTTTCTCTTGAGCTTCAAGTTTTGCTACTGCATTTATGTGGACGGCCAGTCTCTTGTCAATGTTGAATGGTGGACATCTAACACACTATCTATACATACCATCCAAAGACATCTCTGATTTCTTCATATAATGTCGTCAACTAACATGCTATGCTCAAGTTTAAAAAAACGTTGAGTATTCTTTTTCTCAAAAGTTGTAACACTTATGCAGACCAACACTGTACCACAGTATGTCACGTATTACACTCATGTTTTCTCATTCTAAAATCATAACTAAACACACATATATTAGCTACACCAACCATCGCTGCTTTGATTTTATAACTGTATCACATTCAGAGTTCTTGTAGTACATTTAAGGCGGCTCCCTCCAGAAAGTGGAGCCTCTAGCGACTGTGTGGAGGTTGTCTGATTGAAGAGAACATTTTTGCTCCTCTTGGACTCTTCCTTGAAGACAGTTTTTCATTTCCACAATATATATATGTCTTGGTGTTGCTGTATTTTTCTTGCACCCTACCAGTGCTGGTATAGTATAGTACAAAAATAGTCCTTGGTCTGAGAAAAAATTGTTGTCCCAAAGTAGAATCTTTCTTTTCAAATATGAGATTTATTCTTGTGCATATTGTCCATGGCCAAAACAGCCAACATAATTCTGACTTTCTCTTTCTTGACCGTCACACAAGAGCCCCTTGATAAGAGAATCTGTGCAAACAATTAATGTATCCTTAATGTGCTGTCTTGGACTAACTGTGAAACAACAATGCTACTAAGTATCTTTCGTTTCTTACCTGTCGCTCAAAATAGGAAGCATCCACTTCGAAAAACGCCTTTCACTGACTGCCAAGAACTGCTCTAAAAAGACTGGCTATCTCTTCACCCACTTTCAAATGCCCCATGATATGGGAATCTGAAAATACATTTTAAACTATCTTTAATATATCTCTGAGTGTTAGCTCTGATTTAACAGAACTGTTACACTATTTCTCCCAATTCTCACCTGTCAATAACACGGAACAGTGTTCCCATGCTCCGTCACCGGTCCTCTTTACACACCAAACCTCCCTCCCTCTCTCTTGCTCTCTCCCTCCATATGACTCTATCAAATTAGTGACAGCTGCCCGCCAAATTTTCCCAAAAAGTCAGTTAGACTCTAACAGTCACTGATCATATTAACGCTTATCAGCCACGTGTCCGTTTACCTTAGTAAATATATATACACCAGACATTCATATAATTTCCAAAGACACTCTATAATTCAACAAAAGATAATATCCCCTATCCAAACAAAAAATAAATATTAAAATATCATCTATAATTAATTAGAAGTCATGGAATTCGAGCTCGCAAAGCAAATGACTTCTGGTAAACACCATAACCACAATGCTACTATTTGGTGCCAACATTTTGAATACAGAGAAGTATACTCGATCAGTTTCGCGACAGCTGCCCACCAAATTTCAGAGAAAAAATCCGCTAGACCCTAATAGTCAGCGGCAGTTTCTTCATTAGGGTGGGGGGGATTGCCCCCCACTCACCGTGCGGTGCTAAACATGAAAAATAAAATGGCAATGGAATGATTTCAATGCCATTTTATTTTTCTCATGGAGGGCCGCCAGTCTGCCCAAGCCAGGAAAAAAGGGGGCGTGTCCTCTGCTGCCAATGAGCAGAGGACTGGAGCAGTTACTGATTGGGCGCTCCAAAGTGCCTTAGGCTGGCCAAACAGACATGCATACTTTTATTTCTCCAAACCAGCTGTGTTGCACACGTGGGTTGGAAAAAAGGTACAGGTTCTGTGTGCCAGAGCCAGTGTCAGGTCAGCCCGCTCAGGCCAATCCAGGTGCTTCTCTCATGCTAGCATGAGAGCCGCCTCTGGATTGGGTGGGGAGCCTGTACTGAGGTCCATGAACTGACGGGAGATCGGAGGAGAGCTGGAGAGGAGCAGTGAGGCAGCCTTAGCGCAGGTAAGTCTTTTTTTAAGTCTTTTTTTATTTACTTATTTGTATTCGCATAACCACACCACTACTTACCCTACTCCAACAATATATATATATATATAAAGTGGCTTACTTTAAAATTGTCCATCATTATGGTTTTCACTTTAGATTACTTTTACAATGCAGTTAATGTTACTCCAAAAATCGAAAATAAAAAAAAACATAATTATACAATTTTGTGTCAATTATAGTTCACAACATATGAAATACTTCAAAATCTAGTTATAAGATCTGCCTAGAATTGACAGCTGGTTTTTTTCTTTTCTTAGATATCAATGTGTCCAAAGCCTTCTGCTACATATACACTTTTATTATATCACTAAGGTATAAACTAATAGTATATGCTATAATACCAAACATATTGTAAATCTACCTTTGAGCAGTTATAATCATTACTTAAGCTTACCGCGTATATTTAATCCCCACTGTATTATGTGGAGCCTATTTTTCCACCTATTGCTAAGTTACTTATTTCAATCAATTTTGATATGATACAATTTACTACAACAGAGACAGACCAAGAACTATTCTATATATCTATATATTATCTACTGGCGGTCGCCAGTAGATAGTTATAGTTACAACCTATTATCCATAGGAAATCTGCGACATTCTATTTGAAATAACTCTCTTGCCGGTTGACGTATCTTCGCAAAATTTTCAAACTTTATGGCCCGCTCCGGTCCGCTCCTACCCTGAAAGTCTCGGGGGATTCGTCAAGCGGGGGCCGAGAAGAAAGGGGGTCCCAAAACGCGTTTTCCCCATGCAATTTTCCATAGGAAACTTTAGACACGGCTACAGCCTCGAACTGTTGAACGGAATTACACCAAATTTGGCAAAGAGGTAGTTCTTGGTTCAGAAAGAACCCTTTTTGTTAAATGGTGTAAATCCGTTCAGTAGTTGCTGAGAAAATCAAAAGTAAAAAGATAGTGATATCTATGGCCGAGTAGGGTCCGCGTACCCTCCCGATCACGAGCTGCATGTTAATTGGTTGTCAGCTGGCTGTCAACATTCCGATTCAGGAAATGTTGGCAGTTATTTTGTCCCTCGGTAGAACCGAGGGACAGAAACAAGTGCGCAAGGCGCACAAAGGGGGCAGGGTAGAAACACCCTGACCCCTAGGTTTGCTCAGGGGGTCCCACAAAGACTCCCTGGGCAAAAAAAAATAAAAAAATTTTTTTAAAAATCGGCAGGATGCGCTCAGGGTGCGCGAATCCTGCCGAGGAAATCGAAGCGCGGTCTCCCGCGCTCCGACAGTATTTGCCCCCGGGTGGCCCAAGTCCCGGGGGCATGGTGGGGGGGATAATTTATGTGTGGGGGCCTCAAAGGGCCTCCCAAGCCCCGGGGACCGCCACCCCCGGGGCTTTTTGTAAAATGGTGCGGGAGGGCTCTGAGCCTCCCGCAGCCCCGGGGACCACCACCTCCCCGGGGCTTTTTTTTTTATAATTGAAGACCTGTGTGGGGGGCTCCAGCCCCCCACACGCCCCGGGACCGCCACCTCCCCGGGGCACTAAACATTTAAATATGGGGGTCCGTTACGGACCTCCAGAGCCCCGGGGACCACCACCTCCCCGGGGCTGTGAACTGAATGGGAGGGGGCCGCGCGGCCCCCCTCCTGGAGCCCTTGATGGCCCTGGGGACCGCCACCCCCAGGGCCGGCTCCTGCAGTGTCCCGGGGTGCCTACCCCCGGGACACTGTAGTTTGCTATGGCAGGACGGGAGCCTCGCGGCTCCCGTCCTGCCATAGCAAACTGCTTTGGATATTGGAAGAGAGAGCAGGGAAACCTGCTCTCTCTTCCAATATCCAAAGCACATTGCTTTTCCACATGGGGAGCAGCATGTCAGCTGCTCCCCATGTGGAACAGCAATGCCGGCTCCCAAGGGACGTGGGAGCCGGCGGGACTGTGGGGGGATTGGGGACCCCCCCACAGTCCCCAACGGAGAGGGCCAGCCCCGGGGATGGGGTCCCCGGGGCAAGTAGTGGCTCGGGAGTGGGGCCACGCGGCCCCCTCCCCAAATAATAAAAAAAAAAAAAAAAAAAAGGAAGGCCGGCCCCGGGGATGGGGTCCCCGGGGCCTTAAATGGCCTGAGGAGGGGGGCCACGCAGCCCCCTCCAAAGAAAAAACAAAAATCGAGGCCATGCTCCTGGGGGTGGCGGTCCCCAGGGCCACCACAGGCTCCAGGAGTGGGGGCCGCGCGGCCCCCTCCCATCCAAATGCACAGCCCCGGGAGGTGTTGGTCCTCGGGCTCGGGGGTCCTTAACGGACCCCCATTTTCAATTTTGTTAGTGCCCTGGGGAGGTGGTGGTCTCGGGCGTGTGGGGGCTGGAGCCCCCCACACATGTTAATTTAATAAAGAAGCCCCGGGAGGTGGTGGTCCTCGGGCTGCGGGAGGGCTCAGAGCCCTCCCGCTACTTTTTCAAATAAAGCCCCGGGGGTGGCGGTCCCCGGACTTGGGGGCCCTTAGAGGCCCCCATACATAAAATAAACCCCTCAGCATGCCCCCGGGACTTGGCCCACCCGGGGCAAGTTTACATCGAAGCGCGGAGACCGCGCTTCGATTTTTTGTATTTTGTTTGCAGGAGCGCATCCTGCCGATTTTTTTTTTTTTTTAAAATGCTTTTTGCCCAGGGGGTCCTTGTGGGACCCCCTGAGCAGGCCTAGGGGTTAGGGTGTTTCTACCCTGCCCCTTTGTGCGTTTTGCGCATTTGTTTCTTTTTTTTTCTCGGCGGGATCCGCGCACCCTAAGCGCATCCCGCCGATTTAAAAAAAAAAAATGCTTTTTTCTGCCCAGGGGGTCCTTGTGGGACCCCCTGAGCAGACCTAGGGGGTCAGGGTGTTTCTACCCTGCCCCCTTTTGCGCTTTGCGCACTTAGTTTCTGTCCCTCGGTTCTACCGAGGGATAAAATGGCTGCCAACACTTCTTGATTTGGAGTGTTGACAGCCAATTAGCATGCAGCTCGTGATCGGGAGGGTACGCGGATCCGACGCGCCCATAGATATATATGTGATTTTAATTGTGAATTTCTCAGGAACTACTGAACGGATTTACACCATTTTAGCAAAAGGCACCAGTCTGAACCAAGGGCTACCTATTTGCCAAATTTGGGGTAATTCCGTTCAGCAGTTCGGGCTGTAGCTGCGACTAAAGGTTCCTATGGAAAAATGAATGGGGAAAATGCGTTTTGGGACCCCCTTTTTCTCGGCCCCCGCTTGACGTATCACCCCGAGACTTTCAGGGTAGGAGCGGACCGGAGCGCCCCAACAAGTTGGAAGCTTTGCGAAGATTCGTCAACCGGCGCCAACGTTATTGCAAATAGAATGTCGCGGATTTCCTATGGATAATAGGTCCTAACTATAACTATCTACTGGCGACCGCCAGTAGATAATATATTGATTGATTACAAACATTCTTGAACCTCCTGATGCGGCGAAAAGGAACGAGCAAACTCCTCTTAGTGGCAAAAAGAAAAGAATTGTTTATTTCTCTCTACTGCCTGCCATGACGCATTTCGGCCGGTACAACGGCCTTGATCACATATGGCTGGCTTTGCGGAAAGTATATATATATATATATATACAGTAGCAGTCGGTGGTGGGAGTGCCGCCGGGTGCTGACGTGGGGCGGGGGAGGGGCAGGGTGGGGGGTAGTATAGAGGTATCCTAGCCCCATGGGACTGATGTAGGGGTGTGTGACGGACACTCATGGGGAAGAACTTGTAGAAATGTTTTTTGGTTTTTTTTGCATGTGAGGATCCGCAGATCCACTACGTCACTCAGCGCTGCCCCGTGTAAATCCACGATGGCTTCGCGGATCCAGACCCTAATTAAAAAAACACATACACCCACTCACAGACCCACTCACAGACCCATCACACAACCACTCACACATCCATACACCCACTCACACACCCATACAATCACTCACACACTCTCTCACACACCCATAGTCATTGATACATCGACTCAAAGACCCAGAGAACCACTCACAGGCTCACTCACAGACCCACACAGGCACTGTGGCACAAGCCTTCAGTGATAAACTGGCTGACTACTTTCAACATAAGGTAAATGCGATTTACAACAAATTCTCTTTAAATTTGAAAGGATTTCAGACAAACTCTTCCACCCAAGAACATCTCACAGAGGTTTCCCTTCTGTCAGTTGCGCTGGTAAATATGGTCATTGGATCACTAAATCTGGTGCTCCTAATGTTCCTTGCCCTCCTAAAATCCTACATCTGATCCCAAGGACAATAGTCATACATTTTGCAATACTCCTAAATAACATCCTCAAATCTGAAACTTCCATACAACGTGGAAAAAGGCATCAATCAGATAAAGAAACCCTCATTGAACCCCCTGAAGTTATTAGTTATCTCCCTATCTCACTACATCTGTTTCCTGCCAAATTAGCTGAGAAAGCTATGAATACAAAGCTGTCATCCTTCCTTGCTACTAACCAATTGCTCGATTCATTTCAGCAAGGTTTTAGAGATAATCAGACCATGGAATCTGCTTTGATTGTAGCTACTGAGGAGATTAGAGAGATAATTCAAAATGGTGTCAAAGCTGCTTATTCTTTTAGATTTGTTGGCAGCTTTTGATACCATCAACCATAAAGTACTGTTGACCCACCTGGAGAGGACTGAAATCAGCGATTCCACCCTGACTATGCTAGAATGTTTTCTAGTGGGCCGAGAGCTATCAGTCACTCTTGGTAATTTAGTCTCTGAGCCATTCTCTCTTCCTTGTGGGGTCCCTCAGGGCCCGCATTAAGCCCCACATTGTTTAATGTCTATTTTACCCCCTGGGAAAGCTAATCAGTTCTTTTGTGTCCTACTCTGATGACACCCAGATAGTGGACTCCATTTCCACTGGCCTGCTTGAGGTAGCCGCACACTTCCATAATTGTATGCAGAAGGTAGAAAAATGGATGAACAAAAACTGTCTTAAACGCTACTCAGGGAAAATGGAGGTTCTTCTATTTGATTGCAAAAACTAATTCTGATCCCCCATGTGGTGGCCTCAGGATCCAGGCAACCTGCCTTGTCCGGTCAGGAAAGTTAAAATCCTTGGAGTCTATTTCAACAACAAGCTCACCTTTGCAAAGCACATTAGTCAAGTCACTTCGACTTGTTTCTATATTTTGAAGAACCTGAGGAAAATGTTTCTCTTTATCCTTTTTGAACTTAGTAAAATGGTAATTATTGCTCTACTATCTAGAATCAATCACTGTAATACTTTGTATATGGATCTACAACAGTGAATGCTGAATAAACATTCAGATCCTACAATATGCCACTGCCCGCCTTCTATTAATCATCCCTAAATTTCAGTCCGCTTCTCAGGCAATTGTCGATATACACTGGCTGCCAGTAAAAAAATGAGTTACCTTTAAGGCTCTTTGTGTGCCTCATAAAGCACTGTATGACTCAGGACCAGAATACTTAAAGTCACAGTTCTGCTGGTATGTTCCCAACAGAACACTACGCTCTCCCTTTATAAGAACATAAGGGTCCCAAGGTTCAAAAAAGCTCTCTGGGGCAGAAAAAGGTTTTTACGATCCACTGGAAAAGCATGGAACAATTTACCCATGCACTTAAATACCCAGTCCAACTTAATCCTTTTCTAGGAAAGAGCTTTTTCAACCTAACTTGTTTAAGTACTTATTTCAGTATCAGACAGTTCATTAGTGCCAAGATGCCTTTGAGTATTCACATGCTTCATAAAACTAATCTTAAACTTAAAATCATACACCAACTCACACAGCCACATACATACCAATACAGCCACATACACACCCACTCACACACCCATACAGCCGCTTACACACCACTTGGAGATCCAAACAGCCACATACACACCCATCACAGACTCATACACCCAGAAAATCACTCACACACACTCACACACCCATATAGACACTCACATACCCAGTCACACATCTATATAGCCACTCACACACCCATACAATCACTGATACATCAACTCAGAGAACCATTCACACACCCAATCACAGACCCACACAGGCACTCACACACCCAGTCAGAGACCTAAAATACATACCACTCACACACTCATTTACACACTCATACAGACACTCACACACCCAGTCACACATCCATATAGCCACTCAAATCCCCACTCACATACCCATACAGTCACTGATACATCCACACAGAGAACCACTCACACACCCACTCACAGACCCACACATGCACTAACACACACTCTAACACACTCAGACACCCACTTTCACACCCACATAACTACTCACACACCCATCCAGCCACTCACACACCAACTCTGAGACCCAGAAAAACCACTCACACACCCACTCAGATACTCAAATAACCACTCCCACACCCAGTCAGAGACCCGGAAACCACTCACACACCCATTTATATACTCAGAGAATCACTCATATGTCTACTCACAGACCCACACAGGCACTCACACACCCACTCAGACACTCATACACCCACATACACACTCACACAGCTAATGATACACCCACTTACAGACCCACACAGCCAGTTACACACCCACTCACAGACTCACAGAACCAGTTACATACAAACACAACCACTCACACACCCATAAAGCCACTTACACACCCACTCACAGATCCAGAAAACCACTCACACACCCACACAGGCACTAAACAGCTAATCACACACCCACTCAGTAATTCGCACACCCAGGTACAGACCCACACAACCACTAACATGCCTACCTACTCACCCATATAGCCCCTCACACACCCATACAGTTACTTACTTCTACTCACACGCACACACACTAGCAGTGATACAGTTATATCAATTTCAATAGGATATGTTTGTATTAAATGTGTTGTTGTTTTGTATTGAATGTGTTCTTTTGGTTGGGACCGGATCCACAGATTCAACTGCAACATAGCCAGCAGACCTCTTATTTGGCTGAGGATCCATGGAGGATCAGAGTGAGATATTTGAAAAACAAAAAGAACCAGTGTTTGGAAACCGGGTTGTCTATGACAAGAGCCTTTGTGTTTATGGTGTGTAGTTGATAATTACACATAAACAGGATGCAGTCTTTTAAGTTGTTGAGGAACACCCTGTTGCCTGTATCTGTGAAATGGACTTTGTCTTTTCAATATATTCAGTCCATGTCGAAGCGTAAGTTATATGGTATAAAAAGCCCACATTGTGTACTCAGAGAAATGTGGAAACAGCTTTATTGACATGTTTCCTGGTTTTCCCTATACGTGTACAAAATTGGGTTGACCACTGCCACTTCTGTCTTTGGCAAATGCTGGAGAAAACCAAGGCAGTGTGTGGGAAAAGTAACATTAATTTAGCAAAGATACCCTTCATTAGGATTTCCAGTCTTACCCCAGTATTTGTGCCTAGGTCATTGTACCACAATGCACAATCTTGAGGTTTGGATGTTGGCAATCTGTAATGCTTTCAACCAAAGGCAGCAATTGATGCCACTTTAACCCTCTCTGGCCAACCAAAGTAGGTAAACCTAAGTCCCTGTCAATGCCACTCTTTCTAGCACTCTCTGTGGCCAAACCACAAACCTTTGGCCTATAATCTAGACTCTGACCAATTTGAAGACAAGCAGGAGTAGCACACAGAAAAAGACAGCAGCAGAAAGAGGCAGTTTTGAAGATGAAAGACAGTTGCAATGAAGGGCAGCAAGTATTTCATTGGATGGTGGAGATGTGCACGGAACTAAAATTAGGTAGTGGCATTAAGAAAAAAAGTAACTAACTCTGATTATCTTTGGAAAAATTAAAAAAAGTTATGTTGTTTGGGATTTGCTTGGAACAGTCAACCACAGCATAGTTATTGTGAAGCTAGTATGCTGTTGAGAGAAAGTCTTGTGAACTTTTGACCTACTGGTAGGCGGGGACTATTGAAATCATGGTTACTATGGAAATGGAGCTAAAAGAGTGTGGCGGAAGGGAACAAAAGAGACTGCAGTATGAAACTGAAAAGCAGACTGGTGTACAAATATTGCTCAGTAGGGAGTGTATGTCTAATAATTGACAATATTTCAAAAAATAAAATCTAAATGAAAAATAAATAAATGCAGATTGTTGAATGCTTTTAAGGACAGAGCCACCACGGACCACACAGAGGTAGAGGAGGGGGGGGGGGCACTGAGCCCCGCAGTGGATCCACAAAAAAGCTACCAAATTGCACTTCTTTATAGGAAACAAGGAAAGGGTTAAAAAATGGTGAGCATTTTGAAGTGGTATAACAAAAATGAAAAATGAAAGGAAGTCTGTTATTTGCTATGTACAGGAGTATGAGTGAAAGCACAGTGGGAAGGGTAGTTATTATTGATACTTTTGTACTGAGTGGAGGAGGAATGCCATATTTCTGACTTCAGATTTGCAGTAGAAAACAGATTTTAAAATAAAAGATGGACAACAGCAAGGAGTTTTTACAGTTTTTAAAACAAACCTATGAGTTTATATAAGCTGAAAGAAATTGTGTAGCTTCTAGACACTACAACAAAAGTTAAAATTAAAAGGGAGGTTAGATAAGAACATTAACTAAAATATAGTGAGCGGCAAAGGAGGAAGAGGAATTGCTATACTGAAAAAAAAAATGTATTAAGCCAATAAGAATTAATGTGTGTGAAATTAGATGTGGCTGGTTGCTTGAAGTATGTAATTTAATAGTATGTGATTTGTACCCACTCACACAGTCAGACAGGCACTTACACACCCAGTTACAGTCTCACAAGAGCACTTATGTACGCACCGCTCATATTGCCAGACAGTGACTGACACACTCAGTCACTGACAAATAAAACCATTCACACACCCATTTACTCACCTATACATCCACTAACATAGTCATTCACACACCCATACAAGCACTGTCTCACCCTCTCTCACACCTATAGGCCATTCGTATACCCAGCACTCAGACAGTTACACACACACTTCCACACCCATACACCCAGTCACCCACCCATACAGCCACTCACATACCTATTTACAAAACCAAACAGCCACTTACAAACCCAATCGGACAGCAACAGAGGCACTTACACATCCTTTCGCACACCCACACAGCACTTATGTATCCACCACTCACTGAGCCACTTGCATACACAGTTACACACCCAAACACCCACTAACACAGTCAGTTACCAATCCATAAGCCACTTACATACCATTTAGACACCTATACAGTCACTAACACACCTAGTCACACACCCACACAGCTATTTACTCATCCAGTGACAGACGTTCAGAGGCACTAATATACACATTCACATATCCACTTAACCACTCACGCACCCAGTCACCCACCTGTACAGCCACTCATATACCCATTTATGCACCCAAACTCAGACACTTACACATCCTCTTACACACTGACATAACCACTTATGTAGCTAATCATTTGCTTATAGTATGTAATCTAATAACTTGCTTATAGTATGCAATCTAGTAGTATGTAAAGTAAAGTTAAATGTATTCTATATTTGCTTTTCAGATATCTACTTGTGTTTAAAGAGGAATGGAAGGTGGAACCGTGAGATGAAAAAAAATACAATTATGCTTGTTGGCAGCATCCATAAACTGGCCAACAGATGATATTTTTAGTGCAACTGGTACATGGCATTTGCCAAAATGAATCACCATGTTTTGCAGTTTTGGTGAAACAGTGGGGATGGTAGCCATCTGGTCGGGTGGCAAGGGTCCCACAAATGGTCCAGCTGATGATGATGATGCACCACCTTTCCTCTCTCTCATCATCCTGTCATACGTCCTTGTATGTTTGGTTTTCAGATGTTTCGACATAGCGGATGTGCCATGTTAATACTTCTTCCCCATACCTCTCGACATTTTTTTGCTGCATATATTGCATTGGGCAATTTTTGCAAGAACTTTCTTTTGTCCTGAAGGGATGGAAAAATATTTCCAAATGTCAGAAGGCTTGTTTGTGGGTAGTAAGTCCTCTTCTTCTTCATCCTGCTCTTCTTCTTCTCTTATATTTTCAGCATTAGATTCTAACATTCTGACTTTAAAATTCTGCATGTTTGAAGGAAAGCCAAAAAAAGGATGGAATTGTGGTTTTCAGTCTGTCTCCAGAGAGATGTGAAACCCCAATAACTTATTTAGGGTGTGGTTTCCTATGCACATGAGTGGAGACTTATTGTATCCAAGTTGAGGTTTGGGTGTGTTCCTTGAATCTCGGTGAATCCACGGTGGCATATCAGTGGATCTGCGGAATCGCCAAACTCATAAAATAAATATGTTGTGAAACACAGATAGGCTTCCAAATATTAATGTATAGATATGGTTTCTCTGATGTGAATGTTAAAATTTGTGCGGCCTGTAAATTATATTTATATATATTTTTTAACATTTTATCGAATCCGTGGATCCACCGCGATTTCAACACAGGAAATAGAAATCATATACTACTTGTATGGACTCCTTTCTTGAATCTGAAGTGGCTCCGCGGATCCTTAAAATGTATACAAAAAAAGAGAAAAACTTGATGTATTGCATTTATAGAAAGACTACATGAGTTACCTTACCTTGATTTGTTAATTGTTACTTTTAAAATGTATAATAAGAATAAATGTGTGAATAAAATGTTTTTATAAACTTGCAAAAATGTATGTTACTAAAGTGAACTTATCAGTGAAATTGTTGTACAATTTATATAAAAAAACAATGATATTCACTAAATAAACAAAGTTATAGGGACGTTGTAGTTAGGAAATCGCATTGAAAAAACATTGACATTCACTAAAAAAACAAAGGTCACAGGGATGTTAAAGTTAGGAAATAGAATTTTAAAAACTTAAAAATTCACACAAAAAACAAAGGTTACAGCTACGTTATAGTTAAGTTCCGATTTTACACACAGAAAATCACAGTCAAGTCAAAGTTTATTAATGTTTAGACACTTGTCTTTAAAACAACAATACAATGGAGCGTGGCTTGACCCGCAACAGAGATGGCGGCTTTTCCTTGAGCTCCGTGACACTGTTGGTGCGGAGGTTCATTTAATATGTTGTACGGGTGAGTTTTTCATTACCCTTCACCTCCGGAGAGCGGCGGAACACTCCAGGATAATCGGAGTGTGTTTTTATTTCACTGAAACGCTCGTTTTGAAGCTGCGGCGCAAGAGGCGTGGTGCTGAATATTTTTTCAAAATGGCGACCGTCAATAAAACTCTCCACACAACTCAACTTATGGATGCTGTTTGACGTTACCATTGCGCCTATTTACTACATTAAATACTTCCTAAGGTACTGTTTTCGAATACTTTACTGCAACGCTTTGAAGTGACTGCATCATAGTGGTGTGGCTTATTGCTCGGTGGTGGTGATACCACTTTCTTCAGCGTCGTGACACCGTTCATTAATTATATACGCTACAAGAGACTGTTAACTACCCTTCAGCCCCAGAGATTGGGTGGAAGACTAACATATGTCAGAGAGTGGTCCTAAGCGCTATCTAATTTGTCATGGCAACATGAACTGCTGTAATATTTTCCAAAATGGCGGCAGTTGGTGCAATTCTCCTCATAATGCCTTACGGAGGTGCTAAATTTCATGAATAAAACTCTGGAAGGCGCATTTGGTGTAATTTAAAGTACCAATTTTCTTTGTTCTTACTCCTTACTGCTCTCTTCATAGTCATCGCATATATTGCGCAGATATTTTTTCTTCAGGATCTGAAGCCTCAAAATGGTGATTGCTGTCTGATTTTTGTCGCATATTGGGCTAATCAATTGAATGGATACAATTTGACATCGAGACTGGTTCTAGTGCTGATTACCCATTCTATGGGCTACAAAGTGATGATGATAATATTCTATTTTGGTACTTCTGACTGATTTAATGGTATGATTGAATATCTCAGTTGGCTATTGAAAATATATCCTTCAATCTAAGGCCATTATCCGTTTTTTCTGCTCTTGCTAATCTTCTTAAGGCTTTCTGCTGTCGGCTGTTACGCTCCTACCCAATGGCAGAAGGCATGGGTGTTACTACTAAAGACAGAGACTCCAAAGGGAACTTAAAGCGCTCCAAACAGACCTCTCCTACTCCGGAATCACCAACTAAGAGCAGTCCTGAGTCTACCTCAACCTTGGAAGCGATTCTACTTAAGCTCAATACTGTTCATGATATCGCACGAAGTACCAAAACAAATACTGATTTACTTCAGGTGGAGGTGGCTGCAATTCATAATGATCTCAAATCTCTTTCACTGCGTGTTTCTAATGCGGAAACAAGGATAAGTAATGTGGAAGACTTTACAAATAAACAAACGAAGCAAATTCAGAATTTAGAACGTTCCATGGCTTCATTGAGGAGAGATCTCACGGAACAGGAAGATCGAAATAGAAGGAGTAATCTTGGTATTTTTGGTCTGCCGGAGGATTGTGAAAAGTCTGCTCCCTCAGTAATTGATTTCTTGCTTACATGGATACCAAATACCCTGAATATTTCCTTCAATAAGGACTTTGAGATAGAGCGCGCCCACAAGGTTCCAGCCTTCAAACCACGCTCTATGTCCTCTCCTAGGCCCCTGATTTTTAAACCATTGCGACATCAGCACACAGAACTAATTCTGGCGCAAATGAGGAACATTAAGTCAATACAATGGGAGGGTCACAGAATATCCATTTCACAAGACTTTGCCAGAGACACGGTGATCCGTCGCAAAGGCTTCCTGAATCTACGCAGAAGACTCATTGAGTTAAATATCCCATTCTCTTTTGCTGGTCCCTCAAGATTTCGGATAACCTTCAAAGGTCGCCCACAGATTTTTCATGAACTTTCGGATCTTTCGACATTCTTGGATAATCAATCTGAATCGCAAATGGACTCAGAATCTCTTCCTAGTACTTCTCGTCTCTAATGTTTTTTTTTGTATTTATTGACATGATCTGTGTCTATATTTTTGCATTTTCTGCATTTTCTAATACATATGCAGGTGCCTTTCTTTATTAATTGTTATTCTCTCTTATAAGATAGTACAAATCTTTATATTGTATTCATTTTCCACTTGAGACTACATCCCTGTTTTTGGTTTCTTTGCAAGCTGATGCAATTTTTCTGTACCACATTTAGTATTTTTTGGGATTACATTTCTAGTATTGATTAGTACTGTGCTAACTGACATCATTTATTTGGTTTCTTGCAGGTATTTACTTCTTTTACTTTCTACTATATTTCTTGTTCTGTCTTCTCTTTGTCCAGTGGTCTTTTTTAAGCAGTAATTTATTTATATGACATATTACCTTCTGATGTTATTGACCACCAACAATCTGATAGATGTACATCTGCCTTATGCTATAGTCATGATATCTCCTGTATAAATTTCAGCTTATGACAATCATTTTACGTAATATTTCTATAATAATTGTTCTAATCAAATGATCTGTTCCATGATATTTTTGTCTCATAGCTTTACAGTGGTCATCTATGTTATATATATAATACGTACATATGTTGATAATACTACTATGCAATTCTGTGTTTTTCTTTACTCTACCTTTTTTCTATTTTTCTGTTTAACCTTTCTTTTTCTATCTTTTATTCTATCTTCTATCTTTTCTCCGTCTCTATGTTTGTACTAATTCATTTATATGGTTATACTATTTATTGTTATTATTATTCTCCATTGAAACATCAAATTATTTTCATGATTTATGTCATTATATGCTCCAACTTAATATCTATTTATTCTTTCTTGTGTTACTCTTTTTAATGTAGATGTAATCAGAAGCTCTACACTATTATACTCATGATAATTTACTTATGAATTACATTTCATGTTAGATACTTTACTTATATTAAATTTTTATCTAGTATGTGCTTTAATTGTACAAGATTGTTCCTGCCTTTTCTTATTACACCATTTTAAAGCTGTTTATTTATCTCATATATTGTATTTACTCTTCTTAGATTTTACTCATATAACTTCATGGGCTGGTTTATAGTATCTTAGATTGATATTTATCCTCCAATATAGGCTGCTTTATTTATTAACGTATTTATTTATTTATGAAATGTTATCTATTCTCTCCTCTTTCTCAAGTATTCGCTTATACTATACTTATTGTATTTACATTATTTATTATCAGTAGTAAGATGCAGAAAGATAGTATTCCGTTTGAGAATGTTATGCTTGTTTCGCTGCTCTGCGGACTGTTTATCCTTGAGTTGTCCATACCGAGGTTGATAGCCTCTGCTGTTGCTCCTCCACGTTGTCCCCCTCATGCAATTTGTCTCCTACAGACATCCCCTGGTGGGGTTGTTTTTGGTTGATACTCCGTTTTTCTCTGGAGTTTTTTGTTCTCATTCTCATTCCCTTCCTTGCTCTTCACCCTATTTCTTGGGACATCTGCTTCATTTTATTTTTGGATCCATGCTTTATTACCTTTAGTTTCTTATTTATCTTGGTTGCCCCTTTCTCTTTTTACCAGATGCATTCATTCATGTTACTTCATACATATCTATGTCTGGTTTAAATGTAGTTTCACTTAATGTTCGGGGGTTGAATCACACTGTTAAGAGGGCCAAAATTTTAGATTATTGCAAAAGTTTATCTGGCGATGTGGTTCTGGTTCAAGAGAATAAGATAGCCTTTAAAGAAGCTCTTCTTTTACGGAAGGGTTGGGTTCTTGATGTTACTTGTTCTGAGGCCTCTGGTAAGAGGAATGGGGTTGTTACTCTTATTTCCAAAAGCTCTGGGCTGTCCATTGTTACAGCTGAACATGATACCAGTGGCAGATGGTTACTAACTCGTTTGACTAATGGGTCGGATGATCTATATATTATGAATTTATATGCCCTAAATATTGATGATCCACTTTTTTGTCGCAATATAAATAAAAAACTTTCTGATATTCCACAGAATTCAAGAACAATTGTTGGCGGAGATTTTAATCTTTCCCTTGATCCTATTCTAGATAGGCATTCTGCTTTTAAGTTTCGACCCCCTAGGGCGCATAAACACATGCTCAATATGTGTTTGTCTCATCATCTTGTTGACGCATGGAGATTACATAATCCTACGGGTAGTGATTTCACGTTTTTCTCCGCCACACACTCTAGCTTCTCTCGTATTGATTATCTTTTGATAGATGCCTCTCTTTTGAAACATACCATAAATGTTATGATTCACCCAATAGTCGTTTCTGACCATGCAGCGGTTTCTTTAACTAGCCTTAATCTCACAGATACGAGAGGCCCTCGCAATTGGCGTCTCAATACAGACATTTTGGAAGATAATGATGAAGTTAAAGAACTTAATGAGGAGATTGATAATTTCTTCAAAGATAATAAGTCTTCGGTGAACTCCCCAATAGTTTTGTGGGGTGCTTTTAAATGTACTATACAGGGTCACATTATTAAAAAAAATGTCAAAAAGGAACAGCGACATTAGGAAATCTCTTCAATCTCTGGGGCATGATATCAAATGCAAAGAGGAGCTATATAGACACTCTAATGACACGTCTCTCTTACAGGATATCAAGCATTTGAAATACTCATTTAATTCTATAGTCACTAAAAGAGCTTATATTGGTGTACACGCTCAAAAATCCCGACATTTATTACTTCGGAATAGAGCTGGTAAGTTGTTGGCTGCCACCCTAAAATACCAAAATACGAATATTAAAGCTACTCATATTTCTCATATTATTGATAAGAATAGTTCAAAGAAATTCCATACTCAAGAAATACTTGGAGTCTTTCGGGACTTTTACGAAACGTTATACACACCTAAAGATCAATGCTCCAAGTTTACTTGTCAACAATTTCTTAATTCGATCCCTACTAACACTATTTTGCATTCTGACATGATCGAATTGGGGAAACCGATTGATATTGATGAGATTATTCAGGCTATTAGGAATACTCGTTAGGGAAAGGCTCCGGGACCAGATGGGTTTCCTATCGTCTTTTATAAAACTTTTACCCCCTCAATAGTCAAATATCTTAAGAGGATTTTTGATAATTTTGTTCTTTCTGGTAAGGTTTCTGGCTCAGCTGCTGAGGCCACTATAGTAGTGATCCCAAAGGATGGTAAAGATCATTCCGATCCCAAGAATTTCGCCCAATTTCTTTATTAAATATGGAGGCTAACATTTTTGCCACGATCTTGGCTAGGCGCTAAGAGAGTCATATTCCTAATCTTATCTATGATTCCCAAACTTGTTTCGTGAAGGGAAGACTCGCTAGAGATAATATTTGGACCTTTTGCCATATTTTAGAAAAAGCAAAACTCTCTGTCTTGCCTTCGGCGGCGATTCCCCTTGACGCCGAAAAGGTTTTTGACAAAGTCTCTTGGCCTTTCTTACAAGCAGTATTAGAATCCCATAATCTTGGCGATTCTTTTATTAAGATGGTAATGTCTCTCTATGCGCAACCAAAAGCTAATATCAGAATTAATGCCGCTACGTCTTCCTTTTTTAATCTTTGACAAGGCACTAGACAAGGGTGCCCTCTCTCATCTCTTCTTTTTCTCTTGTCTATAGACCCACTCCTTCGTCTACTTAACTTGAACCAGGGTATTAAAGGTTTCCAATTTGGATCGCATACACTTAAAACAGCTGCTTACGCTGATGACGTCCTTATTTTTTGAGAGGATATTGCAACAGCGATTCCTGTTATTTCTAACATTATTAGGGATTTTTCACTTGTCTCCGGGTACACTCTTAACAAAGATAAAATAGAAATGTTCCCCCTCAATTCGTTGTGCTTTCCTTCTCACATGGGTGACTCAGGTTTTAAATGGCAATCGAATCGTATTAAATATTTAGGGATTTGGTTTTGCAACTACCTTTCAGATACTATCGCTTATAATGAATCCCATATCATAGCTAAAGTTAAAGATCTTTTATCTTCTTGGTATCCCAAATATATTTCTTGGTGGGGAAGATTACAAACTCTCAAAATGATGATAACTCCGATTATTAATTTTTTATCCTCCATGTTACCGGTAAAGCTTTCTTCTACCTTCTTCCATGAGATTGATTCAATTTCTTCAAAATTTTTATGGAACGATAAGAGAGCTAGAATTGCTTATAAATACCTTAGGAAGCCAGCTATCTTGGGTGGCTGTAATCTTCCGGATTGGAACTTATATCAAATCGCCTTGCTAGTGTCTCAAGGTGCTCTTTTGTTCTTACCGGATTCCCATCATATACCTCCTTGGATTTATATCGAACTTGAGTTGTGTACTGCTTTTTCCACTCCTTCCTTTCTCACAGCTTCTAAGCTTCTCTTTGACCATTCTCGTCGTATTATATTAGATACGATGCATTGAAATATTTTGATAAAAAAGTATCCAAACCTATTCATAAATCACGATGTGCCTCTCTATGGCACAATCCCAAAATTGTTACTGACATTGATCCTGGTACAGCCTCTTTGTGGGCTGCCAATGGTATCAGTCTGGTAAAAGATCTTTATGATTCTAATCATGACCCTCTTCCCTTCTCTTTCTTAGCTAGGAAATATAATCTTAGCAACCTGGACGTTTACTCTTTTTTTAAACTAAAGGTTATACTTTCTAAAATATCCCTTTCTACAGATTTGGTTACTGTTGCACTTCTTTCTATGTGGATGCGCTCAGGACACGCTGCATCTAAAATGTATACATTTTTATCCGCTCCACTCCCTTCACAATCTACAATTACATATGATAAATGGTCTCATCATTTTGAAGATGACTTTTTAAAAAATATTTCACAAGAGACCTGGTAATTAATTGGGAAATTATCCCTACGTAATAAGATTGCTGCCTCACTTATTCAATCCAAATTCTTTACATTAAGGGGCCGATTCTGATGCGGGTTGGAAAAGCTTCCCGACCGAATCGGTTGGGAAATGGTGTCCGACCCACTCTGATCGGGAAAGTCCGACCGGCGGAGTAGGATGCATCCGGATGCTTCCAGATACGATTTGGTTGAACTCCCATTGACTTCAATGGGAACATTTGTTCCTAACCGCATCAGAATTGGGCCCTCGGTCGGGAAGACACGTTCCCGATCCGATTTGGAAGGAGCAAATGCCGTTAGGAGGCCTTCCTAACCGCATCAGAATCAGGCCCTCGGTCGGGAAGCTTTTCCAACCCGCATCAGAATCGGGCCCTATATGTCCTTCATTGGACCGCTGCTCGTTTACAAAAGTTGAAATTACGGGATAGTGACTAGGGGTGGGCGGAATTTGCGTAGTCGCGCTACGCAAAGCTCCGCGAAACGGTAAAAAATCTCTGCGAGCACGCAAAAGTTCCGCGAACACGCGGAATTGCTTGTTCCGCCCGTTCGCAATGCTTTTTTCCTGTTCGCGAACGCAGTTTGCGTGCTCGGGGAGAAATATCTCGCGAACACGCATTTTGAAAGCGCGAACAAGCAAAAAACTCAGCGAAGCTGCAGATCGCGGAATTTTTGGCAATTCCGCGTTTTCTGCGGAACGCGAAATTACCCAAATTCCGCAAATTCCGCGAGAGGGACCGGAATTTACCGCCCAGGTCTAATAGTGACCTTTGCTGGAATTGTAACTTAGAACCAGGCACCCATCAACATATGTTTTTTGAATGTACGTTATTGCAATCTTTCTGGGGCCTTATACGGAAACACTTATCATTAATCTTTAAGATATCTATAGATCTTTCTTTGCCTATGATTCTATTGGGTCCATGGGCTACAGCTACTCCTTTACCCCTTGACAACACGGATCTGGAGCTATTAGATCTACTTTTATCCATTGCTGTTAAAATTATACTAACTGAATGGAAATCTTTTAATCTTCTATCTTATCATACCTGGTGGGCATTGGTCTCATACCTTCGTGGTGCTCATACTTTTGTTGAAAAGAAACATTACTCGCCCTCCATATCTAGTAATGTTTGGCGGCCTCTGGACAACTATATGAATTTGTCCTCTCAGGGGTTGGTAGCTCAGTATCCTTTTGATTCCATTTCTTAATTTATCTTTCTTCATTGGAGCAGATGTCCCCTCCCATCTCTTTGACTCCTCCCTTTTCTCTCTGTCTTTTCCCCAGTACTCAGATCAATCTTAGTTATTAAGCATTAAGACTAGTATATATCTCCGTAATGATATATATTGTTGCTTTGCCTGTTCCAAATTTCTGGAATTTGTTTTATTCAATGAATTTTAAAACATATACTACGTGTTATATATTTATTTGCTCACTTGTGCACATAATTATATGATTTTATCCCAGGTCATTGACTTTTGTTATGAAATCTTCTTTACTTTTAAATTCTTTGGTATTAACTTAATATATATTTGATGCTGATATGTTGCACTGCTATTGTATTATTAATATATTTTCTCTTTTAAATAAACAATAAAAATATTTGAACAGAAAACAACAATACAATAATAGACATTAAAATGGTTCATCAAAAATGACCCCTCCCCCACAATATATCCAATTCTACACGATCTGTTGTTAATTTGCACAGAGCCACAATAACAGGTTGATCTTAAGATAGCTTGTATTACTATATGTTTGTTATTGCACTCAGACCTAGAATGTGCCATCGAGAGTCCTAAAAGATCTTGGGACTGCAATCATTGAACTATTAACCTAAACTTATTTTTAAATATTTTGCTAAGGCACATGCTAGATCTAAAAATTCCATATTCACCAAAAGTACAAGTGCTCCATTCTGATATTTTATAGTATATTTTATAAAAAGTAGCTTTAAAACAGGACAACATGTCTTATAGAAATAAAGACAATCTAGTACAAAATAAACATTAAAATTTTGAAACCTTAATCCACTCCTGCAGTTATTCACAGTATCCAAAAGTGCATCAAACTTCTCGGGCCTTTAGGTACCAAAAATTCAAAGCAACTCGATATTTCAATAATAATAACCGAGCGTCTGGGAATGTACATATATACGGGAACCTCCTCTGATATTTCCAGGATTCCAACATATAGTTGGCTGAGGGCTTCCTACTTGCATACTCCACATCATAAACCCTAGACGCTCTTCTGCAGGTCTCTTTTAATTCACCTTTTGAGAGGTGAGAGGCCTCAGACAAAGTACATTTCTTAATTTTTAGGGCAGCAGGGATTTGCTTTACTCTATTTCTGACCTGTCCAACCCATTTGAGTACACTCCTTGCAATTTCCTTAGCATAGAGGGCTGATACTTTCTGAACCTTCGAAGACCAAAGTTTGTCCCAAAATCGCAGGGTTGATTTGTAGGCCAAATAATTCCAGACCTGCAAATCCCCTTCCAATCTTATTGCTAGGCCCATTGAACCTTTTGGGAAGCCTAATAATTTCTTCAAATGCAAAAAGAACAATTGATGGACAGAATGTTGAACAATGTCAAACATTCACCCCAGTACAGAGATCTGGGCCTAAATCCATCGTTTTTTTGCTCCCCATGCCATTCCAGTTTAAACCAGCCATATGCACGTCAGTTTTGAACCTGCTCTCAATGGGAACAATCCAGCATGAACTGCCAGGCCAGGTCTCTCTGGACAGGAAACAAGCATCCTAAGACCAGTTTCGGGGTTTCACCCCTCATCAGCCAGGCTAGCTTCAATCCAGTGGCATGGAGAACATGGATCAAGACTGATTTGCATATGGCTGGGTTTAAACTGGTGAGCAAAAGAACAATGGATTTAACCCAGATCTCTTGACTGGGGGTGAATGTTTGATTTGCTCTGCATTCCGTCCATTATCTGTGTTTCTTTTGCTTTATCGCCCTAAGTGCTCCATGTATGCCCAGACGTGGAACCCAGGCTCACTGTGCCACTGGATTCAAGCTAACCTGGCTGAGGAGGGGTGATCCCCCGAAACCAGTCCCAGTATGCTTGATTCTGGTCCAGGGAGAAACTGGCTTGGCAGTTCAGGCTGGACTGTTTCCATGAGGGACATGGTCAAGACTAAGCCCGGGCGGAGCTGGCGTAGTGCCACTACGTGGAGTTCCACGGAGTTGAAAAAGAACTCTGTGGAACTCCACTCCCTTCCACCCTCCCTAATTTAATTATTTAAAAAAAGGCACTTACCTGCTGGGGCGTCTCTGGGTTGCCTCCTCCTCGCCATGGTCTCTCTCTCCTCCTCGTCCTCGCCGTCCTTGCCCACGGAAACCCCTACGTGGTACGTCTTGCGCGCGGATTGGACTGTTGCCATGAGGCACTGGGTCAAGACTGATTTGCATATGGCTGGGTCTAAACTGGGGTGGCATGGTGAGTAAAAGAATGATGGATTTAACCCAGATCTCTTGCCTGGGGTGAATGTTTGATTTGCTCTGCATTCCGTCCATCATCTGTGCATCTTTTGCTTTCTCAGCCTAAGTGTGGTGGGTATGCCCAGACGTGGGTCCCGGGCTCACTGTGCCACTGGATTCAAGCTAGCCTGGCTGATATGGGGTCATGCCCCGAAACCGGTCCACGGATGCTTGTTTCCGGTCCAGGGAGGACCAGGCTTGGCAGTTCGGGCTGGAATGTTCCCATGAGGCACAGTGTTAAGACTGATTTGTATTTGGCTGGGTCTGAACTGGGGTGGCATGCTGAGCAAAAGAACAATGGATTTAACCCAGATCTCCTAACTGGGAGTGAATGTTTGATTTGCTCTGCATTCCGTCCATCATCTGTGTGTCTTTTGCTTTCTCGCCCTAAGTGTACCGGCTATGCCAGACGTGGGTCCCGGGCTCACTGTGCCACTGGATTCAAGCTAGCCTGGCTGATGAGGGGTTTTGCCCCGAAACCGGTCCCAGGATGCTTGTTCCCTGTCCAGGGAGGACCAGGCTTGGTAGTTCGGGCTGGAATGTTCCCATGAGGCCCAGTGTCAAGACTGGTTTGTATTTGGCTGGGTCTAAACTGGGGTGGCATGCTGAGCAAAAGAACAGTGGATTTAACCCAGATCCCCTGACTGGGGGTGAATGTTTCATTTTCTCTGCATTCCGTCCATCATCTGTGTGTCTTTTGCTTTCTCACCCTAAGTGTGCTGGGTATGCCCAGACGTGGGTCCCGGGCTCACTGTGCCACTGGATTCAAGCTAGCCTGGCTGACATGGGCGATGCCCAGAAACCGGTCCCAGGATGCTTGTTTCCGGTCCAGGGAGGACCTGACTTGGCAGTTTGGGCTGGACTGTTTCCATGAGGCATAGGGTCAAGACTGATTTGCATATGGCTCATCTAAACTGGGCTGGCATGGAGAGCAAAAGAACAATGGATTTAACCCAGATCTCTTGACTGGGGGTGAATGTTTGATTTGCTCTGCATTCCGTCCATCATCTATGTGTCTTTTGCTTTCGTGCCCTAAGTGCACCAGGTATGACCAGACATGGGTCCTGGGCTCACTGTGCCACTGGATTCAAGCTAGCCTGGCTGATGAGGGGTGGTGCCCCGAAACCGGTCCCAGGATGCTGGTTTCCGGTCCAGGGAGGACCTGGCTTGGCAGTTTGGGCTGGACTATTCCCATGAGGCACAGGGTCAAGACTGATTTGCATATGGCTGGGTCTAAACTGGGGTGGCATTGTGAGCAAAAGAACAATACATTTAACCCAGATCTCTTGACTGGGGTGAATGTTTGATTTGCTCTGCATTCCGTCCATCATCTATGTGTCTTTTTAATAATTTCTTCAAGCATTTGCCCTCACACATCTTCCAGCTAGTCTCCGTACAATAACACAGACCCATATAGGCATTGAGCAGGTACCATAGCATCATAAGTGGTTAAAATGGGGCTCCAGCAAGGGCCTCCAAACCTATTCTTAAAATGAAGTAGGCCTCCTATCTTTGAGACAGTTTGCATCTCCACTAACTCTTTATGTAGAGTCCAGTTCAACCTTTTAGAGAACATCAGCCCTAAGTATTTAAACGAGGATACCACTTTCACCGTCCTATCACCCAAATGACATTCAAACGGTGCAGAGATTTTCCCAAAGACTATTATATTTGTTTTTTCCATGTTTACCTGGAATTTATTTTCTTCACAGTACCTATTAAAGCTATTCAATTTCCTCAGCAGGCCTACTGGTGTCAAATCCATAATAGCCAGATCATCTGCATGAAGGAGGTCCAATATATATATTTCGGAGAGAAAGAGCTGGTTGAAATAAGTGCTCCAGGGTGGTCAGCAAGAAACAGGATAAACAGCGTAGGTGCCAGGACACAGCTCTGCTTTAGCCCATTTTCTAAGGGTATTCTTTTCGAAAGGGCCCCATTTTAGTCAAGCTCTACTTGGGCTCAATTCTATGAATGCAATTTCTGTAGAATTACAAGTAAGCTGGAGGGTATATGCCGTAAATAGGCCCACAGATTACTTTGATCCACCAGATCGAAAGCTGAGTTAAAGTCGACAAAACAAAAGAGCAAATTCCCTGAAGTTTCCATCGCCTTTTGCCCCAGGGCCCAGAAGCTTAGACAATGATCAACTGTAATTTTTTTTATTTAATATAGTTTATTAGTCAATTAAAATCGTAAACATGATCAAACATACAATTCAACAAGGTTAAAAAGATGCGTACAAGAAAAACAAAAAAAATTGTCATAACTCTACTTTAGCCATTGGGCATCATATCGCCTATCCTTCATTTTTTTCATTTTTTGTTTATTATCTTTCCTTTCTAAATATATAAAAAAAAGATGCCGAATAAAGATGTTAAGTGGATCAAAATGGCAGATCAGGGGTTGGTCTTTTACCCAATGTGGAAAGTGCAAAATTGCCACGTGGGCCGCTGGCGTTTACATAAATAGATCGCTATAGGTAATTAGAGTGCTTATATGCTGACCTGAGGCGGGTATATGCACTGTGCTAGATGGACCATGGCTTTTCCCCCTGTTAAAGTGCAAGTGTGCAAAACTACACGTCATTAAAACGCCAAGTTAAACTGATTGTTACCTAGGCATGGTGGTATAGGGAACAACTATTATGGCGGTCCCTAGCAGCCCGTCCTTAGAGATTGCTTAGTTAATATAAAGTTTACCTTAAAAACTTTGGATTTGTCACATCCTAGAGTCCAATTTTAGGAGCCCCCTCCAGATTACTCAGTGCTCAACCTATATGCTAATCAAATTTTTAAAAATTTTCAAGAACTGAGTAAATCTAATATTCAGCATTATGTTACTTGGGTCCAAAGACTCGACCAGTGCAGACCTACATGACCTGATTCCCTGGTTGAGGAACTCCCGTCTTAATAAAGTTCTTTGTTGTTCCATCAATGCAGGGCAGATGGAAACAATGTGGAGCAGAGTCTCGTTCCCCTGATGGCATAAGCGGCAGTACCGATCTTCACTTAAACCAACCATCCTCCATTTTGGCATGAGGTCTAATGTTGGTATCTCTCCAAATCTTAACGCAAAAAATGACTGTTTGATCTTCCGGTGGAAAGGTGCTGCCAACAGGGGTGATTCTCTTAAAAGGGAATATGATTTCAGCACCAGCCACCCATGACTGCGTCTAGACAGGCTTTCCTTATCTGCCACCCAGATTTGCAGTTTGGTTGATTTATTTACCAATTTCTTGAAAGTTTGCCCAGATATATTAGAGTTCCATAGGTCACCCAGTTAGAGTATCCTAATGCTATTTTAAAGATATATCATGTGACGGCCGTTTCCCTGTTGTAAGTTGATTTCGGTCAAACTAAGTTAGCCAAGGTGTTTTCAGCTGCTGTAAGCAGGTTATAACAAAGCTTTACAAACGCTGCCAACCTAGCAAGTGTCTGCTTTGTGAGGAGAAATTCTAACGGGAGCTGTGCAGGCGAGGCCGACCTGTAGAGTGCCCTTCTTTAAAGCCACCTTGTTACATTGGGACCATATCATTTCACTCAATCCAGTTCTTAAGTGAAATGAGGATTACCTCTGAGTACAATTTAACACCAATGGCAAGGAGGCTTATTAGTTGGAAATTTCTCAGGACACACGTCTCCCTTTTTTGTGCATTGGTTTAATTACTACACCCTTCCAGCTTGGGTTGAATATACCTGTCTTTGTAATTTCTACAAAGACTTTGGCGAAGAAGGTTGCTCCCACATAGGGTTTGACTTTATTACAATTGTTGGCAGATTATCCGTCCATTGCCTTAGTTAAATTTATTGAAGATATCATGTTAGCTTTAACTTGTACAGAGAAAGAGTCCAATTACCCTTCCCCAGTAAGGGCCAGTTACTTCTCAAAGTTAACGCCCTCACCTTATAGATATTACTTAAGGAGTCAACCCAAGTATTTTCTGGAACCGTACACCTTAAGGGGGGTTCGAATTACTACACCCCCTCTGGTCTAACTTCCATAATTTCGTCATATCTTTATCCTGGAGGGTACCAATCATAAGGTCCCAATTAGATCGATAGAAGGCCTGCTTTTTAGCACTGATCAGTGCCTCATGCTACCTTTTTTCCTGCAATTATAACCCTGTCTTCCACCAGAGGCATCCTGGAGCGCCTCATCCTCCCTACTTTTCTCCACTTCTTCTTTGTGTTTAAACAATCTTTATCAAACCATGACTAATTTAGAGGCCAGCAGGGATTATCCTTCTTAACCTCATAGTTACTCCTCCTAACTATAGGGGTCAACCACTTTGCTGTCTCAGCTATGGGTTCCGATACCATTCTAGGATTTCTGGGTCTGAATCCCCCCCCCCCCCCCAAGACCCAGGTCATAAGACACTTGGAACGGCATCAATTGGGCCATGTATCATTTGCTGATTCTTGTTGGCAAGCGTTTTGGGAAGACTACCTCCATCGGGATCACACGTTCTCTTCGGTAGGTAGCTGCAAGAAAGGCTGTTTTCAGGCCCAAATGATCGCTACCCCTTATTCTCAGCACCTCAAAGCTTGTGCAGATGACAAAAATCCCCACCTGTATAAACTTATAGTCTATGGGGCAGATCTGATTCCAATGCAAAAATGTTTGAGCTGCTGGTATGTCCTCCCTGAACCGTTCAGTTAGGAAAACAAATGCTAAGGCAAAGAGAAATCCTATTAGTTGCAGGTCATACTTAGATTGGGTACACTGAGTAAAAGTTACAATGGGGATTCCATAGCTTTCTAGCTTGTTTAAGATTGTCCCTTGGGCCGCACCATGATGTGACACACCAGCCATGTCTGGCATAACATCCAACACAATCTGAGACTGTCCTTTACCAGGTTCTTCCCTATTGCTCTTATTCTCCACTGATCCCCTCACTGAGCCAAAACCCTCTTGTGAGCTTGCAAAACTCAGGTCAGAGGGGTGAAAGAGACAAGGAGAGGAGGAAAGACATGGGTGTATCACTTCAACATTTCCAATCAAATTCAAGGCCTCCTTATCCTGGGCATCAAATGTCGCCAATGGGTCTTCTACCAAGGAGGCTATGTGACCCTCATTTGTAGAATCTTGTAATGCATTGGACCTAAACTGCTCTCCCTTAAAATCCTTAATTGAAACTGCCAAGATTTTAGCTGAAGATTGTACATTTCCAAATGCAGAAGAGCATTCCACTTTCACATTGATTGCCTCATCGTGGTGAGAGGTCCCAATAGACTTGGGCCTTATGGGTTCCTAACTTTGGGGGTATTAGCTGTTAACCCACCAGCTCTTTAGCTTGTTCCAGTCACAAGGATCTTGATGCCTTTTTTTCTTGGAGGAGGCATCTCTGGCCAGCAAAGGGATTTCAGTCATTAAATACTATAAAAAAAAGGTTCAGAGTAATTTCTCTTACGTCCTCCTGCAGCACCCAAGTCTGAAGCTGTGCTGAAGCACGGCTGCCACCACCCTGTACAATCTATTTCTAGCTGGCTACTGTGGCTTCAGCTGTGTACTCTTAGAGGATCCCTTTCCAATACTGGGAACTATAAGTCATGTGCCCACACTGCCAGGGGTTTACCCGGGGCCCCTGAATAAATGACTGCCTATTTGGAGCCATTGGTGACTAGTGCTTAACAGCACACCACAGCTTATAGGGCAGCACCCTGCTTCTCTAGCGTGGACTCCTACCGGGACTGACTCTGGCGGTGGTGGGCTTGATACCACCAGCAATATATGACCTGGGAAGAAGAGAAATTTCCACCAAGGGCACCAATTCCCCCAATGCCTCAGTAACGCCGCCCAGACCGTACGACAGAGTTTGATAGCAATTACAGCCAATTACTGCCGGCTTTGGGCAGAACCAAATGTCAGCGTTCAGGGTGCCTGATTCGGCGTTTGTGGTTCACTCCGGCGAGCGGGCGGGCATGAGCACATGTGCGCAGCACAGCACGTTGCGAGTCAGGAGACACAAAGCCATAGAAATTCAGGAGTTTTGGTTACCGTAGCTAATTATAATGTACGCCACCGCAATGCACTGCTTTTGACCTCACGTATTACATCGCTCATGACATGGTCAGTGATATCACTGATGACATCACTGGTGACATCTCAAATAACGCGATACAAAAGGGGATGATGGACGGAACGTTTGAGCCAATCAAACACTCACCCCCAGTCAACTGATCTGGGTTTAATCCATCATCATTCTTTAGCTCACTCCACCACCCCAGTTCAGACATGGCCATATGCAAATCAGTCTGACCCTGTGCCTCATGGGAACAGTCCAGCCCGAACTGCCAAGCCATGTCTTCCCTGGACCGGAAACAAGCATCCTAGGACCGGTTTCTGGCATTCCAGCCGTCATCAGCCAGGCTTGCTTGAATCCAGTGGCAAAGTGAGCAAGGGACCCACGTCTGGGCATACCCCCGCCAACTTAGGGCGAACAAAGCGATACAAAAGGGGATGATGGACGGAACGTTTGAGCCAATCAAACACTCACCCCCAGTCAACTGATCTGGGTTTAATCCATCATCATTCTTTAGCTCACTCCACCACCCCAGTTCAGACATGGCCATATGCAAATCAGTCTGACCCTGTGCCTCATGGGAACAGTCCAGCCCGAACTGCCAAGCCATGTCTTCCCTGGACCGGAAACAAGCATCCTAGGACCGGTTTCTGGCATTCCAGCCGTCATCAGCCAGGCTTGCTTGAATCCAGTGGCAAAGTGAGCAAGGGACCCACGTCTGGGCATACCCCCGCCAACTTAGGGCGAACAAAGCGATACAAAAGGGGATGATGGACGGAACGCTTGAGCCAATCAAACACTCACCCCCAGTCAACTGATCTGGGTTTAATCCATCATCATTCTTTAGCTCACTCCACCACCCCAGTTCAGACATGGCCATATGCAAATCAGTCTGACCCTGTGCCTCATGGGAACAGTCCAGCCCGAACTGCCAAGCCATGTCTTCCCTGGACCGGAAACAAGCATCCTAGGACCGGTTTCTGGCATTCCAGCCGTCATCAGCCAGGCTTGCTTGAATCCAGTGGCAAAGTGAGCAAGGGACCCACGTCTGGGCATACCCCCGCCAACTTAGGGCGAACAAAGCGATACAAAAGGGGATGATGGACGGAACGTTTGAGCCAATCAAACACTCACCCCCAGTCAACTGATCTGGGTTTAATCCATCATCATTCTTTAGCTCACTCCACCACCCCAGTTCAGACATGGCCATATGCAAATCAGTCTGACCCTGTGCCTCATGGGAACAGTCCAGCCCGAACTGCCAAGCCATGTCTTCCTGGACCGGAAACAAGCATCCTAGGACCGGTTTCTGGCATTCCAGCCGTCATCAGCCAGGCTTGCTTGAATCCAGTGGCAAAGTGAGCAAGGGACCCACGTCTGGGCATACCCCCGCCAACTTAGGGCGAACAAAGCGATACAAAAGGGGATGATGGACGGAACGTTTGAGCCAATCAAACACTCACCCCCAGTCAACTGATCTGGGTTTAATCCATCATCATTCTTTAGCTCACTCCACCACCCCAGTTCAGACATGGCCATATGCAAATCAGTCTGACCCTGTGCCTCATGGGAACAGTCCAGCCCGAACTGCCAAGCCATGTCTTCCCTGGACCGGAAACAAGCATCCTAGGACCGGTTTCTGGCATTCCAGCCGTCATCAGCCAGGCTTGCTTGAATCCAGTGGCAAAGTGAGCAAGGGACCCACGTCTGGGCATACCCCCGCCAACTTAGGGCGAACAAAGCGATACAAAAGGGGATGATGGACGGAACGTTTGAGCCAATCAAACACTCACCCCCAGTCAACTGATCTGGGTTTAATCCATCATCATTCTTTAGCTCACTCCACCACCCCAGTTCAGACATGGCCATATGCAAATCAGTCTGACCCTGTGCCTCATGGGAACAGTCCAGCCCGAACTGCCAAGCCATGTCTTCCCTGGACCGGAAACAAGCATCCTAGGACCGGTTTCTGGCATTCCAGCCGTCATCAGCCAGGCTTGCTTGAATCCAGTGGCAAAGTGAGCAAGGGACCCACGTCTGGGCATACCCCCGCCAACTTAGGGCGAACAAAGCGATACAAAAGGGGATGATGGACGGAACGTTTGAGCCAATCAAACACTCACCCCCAGTCAACTGATCTGGGTTTAATCCATCATCATTCTTTAGCTCACTCCACCACCCCAGTTCAGACATGGCCATATGCAAATCAGTCTGACCCTGTGCCTCATGGGAACAGTCCAGCCCGAACTGCCAAGCCATGTCTTCCCTGGACCGGAAACAAGCATCCTAGGACCGGTTTCTGGCATTCCAGCCGTCATCAGCCAGGCTTGCTTGAATCCAGTGGCAAAGTGAGCAAGGGACCCACGTCTGGGCATACCCCCGCCAACTTAGGGCGAACAAAGCGATACAAAAGGGGATGATGGACGGAACGTTTGAGCCAATCAAACACTCACCCCCAGTCAACTGATCTGGGTTTAATCCATCATCATTCTTTAGCTCACTCCACCACCCCAGTTCAGACATGGCCATATGCAAATCAGTCTGACCCTGTGCCTCATGGGAACAGTCCAGCCCGAACTGCCAAGCCATGTCTTCCCTGGACCGGAAACAAGCATCCTAGGACCGGTTTCTGGCATTCCAGCCGTCATCAGCCAGGCTTGCTTGAATCCAGTGGCAAAGTGAGCAAGGGACCCACGTCTGGGCATACCCCCGCCAACTTAGGGCGAACAAAGCGATACAAAAGGGGATGATGGACGGAACGTTTGAGCCAATCAAACACTCACCCCCAGTCAACTGATCTGGGTTTAATCCATCATCATTCTTTAGCTCACTCCACCACCCCAGTTCAGACATGGCCATATGCAAATCAGTCTGACCCTGTGCCTCATGGGAACAGTCCAGCCCGAACTGCCAAGCCATGTCTTCCCTGGACCGGAAACAAGCATCCTAGGACCGGTTTCTGGCATTCCAGCCGTCATCAGCCAGGCTTGCTTGAAACCAGTGGCAAAGTGAGCAAGGGACCCACGTCTGGGCATACCCCCGCCAACTTAGGGCGAACAAAGCGATACAAAAGGGGATGATGGACGGAACGTTTGAGCCAATCAAACACTCACCCCCAGTCAACTGATCTGGGTTTAATCCATCAGCATTCTTTAGCTCAAATAACACCACTGATGACATCATCCAGCAAAGCATACCTCAATATACTTCATAAAATACCATTTACATTAAAAAAAAATAAGGAGAAGACATAGGTAAGAGACGCACAACACAGAGGTCACTGCAATCTCATCAACTACTACACTCACTTAACACCTAAGAGACAGCTCTTAGTGGATAGTCCTGTTTCTTCTAAACCACTACTCTAAACACTAATGACCAAAGTAAAATGTCTAGCTATATAGGCTAGTCTACTGCAAAGCACTGGAAAAGGTTTTTAGTGCAAATGTCAGATTTACACAAACTAGTACAACATATAACTAGTAGAGAGGTCTTAGCGGACAGGCCACTGTGTCACTGACCACTAGTAAAATTATTATTCATTCTGGAGAAAGGCATGAGCATGGTGGTTAGTCTGTTGTGAATGTCTACGACACTAAGCCATCACCCTAGTGAAAGGTCTTTTTGAATTGATGAGTTTATTGCAATCTACTACTACAGTCATTCATCACGAAGGAGAGAGGTCTAAGGAAACTGGTCCATTTGTCGTAAAACAGAACTATACTCAGTCATGAGTGTGGAGGGAAGTCTCAATGTACAGCTTAGACTGTTGCAAAGTACTACCATACACATACATCAGCAGGGGACATGTGTTAGTGTAGAGGCTACTTCACTGATAAATACTAGTACACCTATTTTAAAAATGGGATAATAGATCAAATGAAATAGTATCACTCATTAGTAGTACAGAAAAAATAGTTACTTATCTTATGCAGTAGCTTAGTATATATCTTTTCCGAAACACACTCACTGGAGATGTCATGAGTGATGTCATTTGAGATGCCATCAGTGATGTCACGGACCATGTCATGAGTATTGCAATATGTGAGGTCATAAGCAGTGCATTGTGGAGGCATAAGTTATACAGTTAGCTTAGGTAACTATAACTACTGAGTATGTATGATTTTGTGTGTGTAAAATCTGAGCCTACACTATAATGTCGCTGTAACCTTTGATTTTTTCAGTGAATATATATATATATATCCAAACACATCCCTGCTCCATACGAAGAGAGCACGCACACAGAGAATGCTGAGTTCAAAGGCATTTTTTATTACAAAGGGCCTCCTCCAACCCGGCAACACAGTGAGACGCGTTTCGGCTGTCACAGCAGCCTTCTTCAATCTGGTGAGTGCCATTATGTTAAAACCATTTATACTGTGTCAGAATCATCGACATAGAAAACAAACTATGGTTCCCCTTGAAAGCACATTATATCCAAACATGGAAAGTTAAATGCGTGCACACAAATGCATTCACATAAAATGAATAAGATGGTTATGGTGGTCACAATGATAACTAACGAAAATGATAATACAAATCATAATCATAATGCATAGTGCATAGTGTAAATATAATACCACCCTCAACTTGCATAGTGCAACATCGGACCCCACGATATATCTATAATGTGCACCTTACACACTTATATATATATTGTGTCTTTCATAATCTATTAGAACCCCTGCTAAAATAATCTCACATGAATATAGCATGGCGCTAACATTTATAACATAACACTTTAAAATGCCTTTGAACTCAGCATTCTCTGTGTGCGTGCTCTCTTCGTATGGAGCAGGGATTGTGTTTGGATATATATATATATATATATATATATATATATATATATATATATATATATATATTCACTGAAAAACCATAGGTTTCAGGCACTTTATAGTTAGAAATTAGCATTTAAAAAACCTTTGAAATTCACTGAAAAAACCATAGGTTTTAGGGACAGTTGTAGTTACTTGGACATTGCACTCGTACAAAACCCGTGAAATTCCCCCGTTATAGTTAGTTCAGCTAACTATAACTCGCGCCCCGCAATGCACTGCTGATGACGTCACATATTACATCACTCATGACATGGTCAGTGACATCACTGATGACATCACTGATGACATCTCAAATGACATCACTGATGACATCAACCATGTGATAATTTCATGCATCTTCTCACACCCTAATAAAACTTTTGATACACCCACTCTAAATTACAGACTGCCATTCTCAAAAACAAAGACACTCCAACACCAATAGCTACATACCCACTCACTGATTCTTAGGTCTACACACACATCCACTCACTCACCCGTACAGTCACTCATACTTACGGTCACTCAGTACAGGACTATCATATGCACTCATACACCTATATAAACACTGACACACCGCCACTCATCCATAGAGGTACTCACACACCTAGTCAGTCATGCAAAAATTTAATCACACACCCATTTACTCACCTATACAGTTATACACACACCAGCTCACTTACTCATACAAATACTAGCACATTCTTACGCTCTTATACAATAACTGATACAAGCACACACGCATCCATACAGCCACTCTCACAATCACACACTCTCACGTATAGCCTTTTAAATACTCTAACACATATATATACTTCCTTTTACATATGTAGTTACTCGCACATGTACCACTGAGATATACATTCACTCACTAACACACCCATACACACACTCACCCACCCAAGCAGTCCATCACAGACGCACTCTTCAAATCATGCACCCAGTGAATCACCCACTCACACATCTATGTACAGAGTCGCACACACCCCACCCACACAAACACTCAGGCACCCATACAGATACTCAGACAACCAATCAATAACTCATATAGACACTCATGTAGCTATTAACAAACCCATGCAGCCACTTACACAGCAACAGACAGACGGATACAGACATTCACCCAGTTTAGTCACTAACCCATGCATTCAGTAAGATAAGTTTAATCACTCACTTATACAGTTAGTCACGCACCTACTAAATCATCCATTCAGACACTTATACACCCACTCACTCTTCAATACGCCTTTCCCTATATATATTAAACATATTTAAACTTTACAGAAACACACAGTCACTGGATGATGTCATCAGTGATGTCATCAGTGATGTCATTTGAGATGTCATCAGTGATGTCATCAGTGATGTCACTGACCATGTCATGAGTGATGTAATATGTGACGTCATCAGCAGTGCATTTATGTGCATTATGGAATCCATATGATACCAGTGGGAGAACGTGGTGGAGATCGGATCAAACGATTAAGGCAAACTGAATCACGTTACATTGTTAGATTAAGAACTAAGGCTCCTAGGGGCATTAACAATGATGAGGAACTTTTTATACATCTAGGATAAAAGATGTAAGAAACTGATACTTGAATGAGAACAGAAAAAGCTAAATGAATGGTTTATGGTACTATACCAATAACTTGAATTGTCTGCACTTTATAATTTGATGCACATTGATTATAATATTACACTAAATATTTTTTATAATGTTGTAGGAACTATTCCTAATCACTTATGTGCACAATATGGTCACCATTCTAATGTGACACATGACGTGGTACTAGATCTAGAAATACTATGAAGTAAAAAATCATAAAGTATAAATGTCATAGATAGCGCTCGACTCATGAGCATTTGAAATAGATATAGTAATCGGATCACTGAACCTGACATAAAAAGCAAAGTTCGTATGTTAACCCTTTTTTAATGTTAAATAAAGTTTTTAGATAATACACTACATATCCCACAATGCCTCATTAAGGCTACATGTGGGTATAAATAAGTGTAATAAACATAGGACTCACTAACCGTGAGAAAAGCTGTGGGAGGGCTGAAACGCGTTGGTCTGAGCAGTTGCCAAATAAATTGTGTTACAACCCAGTTCTGGAGTGCCGCGTTCTTTGTTGGGAAAATTGTTTTGGGCCAGGATCCGGCCCCCTTGCAGAGCACCAGCTGGTGAGCGCACCGAACAAAAGGATCACTTTGGGGCTATTATAAATACGTTTGGATGCGCCCGGACCGCAGCACTGAATCAACGTTTTCGTTGGGAAAAGCAATTGAAAACTCACCCGAGGTTG
Source organism: Calotriton arnoldi (assembly GCA_963921515.1). Lineage (NCBI taxonomy): Eukaryota > Metazoa > Chordata > Amphibia > Caudata > Salamandridae > Calotriton > Calotriton arnoldi. Next base: position 556,119 of record CAWUFW010006273.1, read on the forward strand.
AGCGCAGCTGGACGAGAGTCGGAGGACGCCGTCACAGCGGGAGTCTCCCTGGCGAGGTGAGTGGCATTGTGTGGAAGGATTAGCTGTGGTCTGAAGCGGCCGTGTTTTGTTTTCACGAAAGGTGCCGGACATGTAATTACACGGCTGGCAAGAAAACAAACAGGCGGGAACTGGAGACAAAAATCAAAGCAATAATTAAGTGTTGCGAGCAACTGCTCAAAAGTGAAGCAAAGTCAGGTATAATTGCAAATGGAGGTACGCGCAGCAAAACGAGCATCAAAGGCAATGACAATGTTTAGATCTGGTGACAGAACAGAAAATGTAGAACTAAATGCAGACATAACGCCAAAAGAAACGGACATTTCTGTGAGACAACATTTCAATAATATTGAAAGACTGAATAAAAAAGAAGTAAACAAGAGTTGGGAAATCATAGCATTAGAGAATTACCTTGAAGTAAAACGTGTTCCCAGAGGGCTTCGTATTTTTACCATGCCAACGCACCCAGATACTAAAGTGGAATTATTGGAAGAATGGGTTGAAAACAATCAGCAATGTTCGTTTAACATGATGCGCATCTTGATAAAACACGCTAAAATAGATGTAATCGAGATAACCCAAAAATTGAAAGAGATGGAGGAAGTCATTAAAAATCTAACAAACAAAGAGGAAGTTTTAAAAACAAGAAAAGAGATGGATAGTAGATTGGAGAAATATGAAGCTGACATCCAGGAACGTAAACAACGAAAATTTAAAAGGGATGAACAGGATTACCTACAGGGTAGAATTCTTACATTTGCCAAGCGATTTGATATGCTTAAAAAGAATTATCCAATGCAACAACATAAAAGAATGGCAGATACTACAAGTGAATCGGATATTAGTGAGAACGAAACCACCCCAGGCACGAGTATAACAACGAAAGTTCCTTTTTTAGAAGAAATACGTCTAATGAATTTAGACCAAACATTAACAAGGGGCAGAGGACGTGGAAGAAGCATGAACCGAGGTCGAGGAAAAGAAGGAGGGAATGTCTCACAAGTACAAGAAAAACCAGAAGGGCAAAGCGAAAGAAGACAGTACCCACTACGCAACCGGAAGTAGTAGAGACCAATTTAATTGTGAATCTTTCAAAATATGAATTGACACCAGAAGAAACAACTGTATTAAATAAAGGACTAACCTTCTGTCCGGAGAGTCATTTCAATTATACACAGGTCAGGATCGACCTTTATAAGTATATAAGGAAGCTAAAACTTGCAAAAATACATGCCTCAAAGCATAGTGGAAGTAATCAAGACAACTCGGCCGAACAAATACCAACTGAACCAACAATTACGATAGATCAGATGAGTGATCTAAAAACAATGTTTGATCTATTATATGATTTGGACGAAGAGAATATGTCAGAGGAACAAATATTAGCACACCTGGATATTGAAACAGATAGGAGACCTGAAAGTGGACTAAAGAAAAATCCAAATTTTATCCATCGCTGTCTCCTGGGAACAAGTTTGATTTATTTTCCGATGCAATAATTGAAGAGCTGGAAAAATTGCCAAAAATTAGGAATCAAAAACAAAGGGAAAATCTAACAAATAAAGAAAGGGAAGCAATTCAAAAATTGATTGATAATGATGAGATTACAATAAAACCAGCCGATAAGGGTGGAAATATTGTTTTAATGAACACACAAGATTACGTCCAAGAGGCAATGAGACAGTTAAATGACACCACCAACTATTGCAAGATGAAAAATAATCCCATTAATAAAATGACTGTGGAATTACATACACAATTACAGCAATGGCATAGTGAAAATCTCATTAGCAATGACGAATTTAAATTTCTCATCAAAGATTTCCTCAAATACCAACGATATACTTCTTACCGAAAATCCATAAGACTCTTCAACATCCACCGGGGAGACCCATTGTCTCCTCGTGTGATTCATTATATGAAAATTTATCACAATATGTCGACAAATTTTTGGCACCTATAGCTCAAAGTATGAGCTCGTATATAAAAGACACGGGCGATTTCCTCAGAACCTTGAATGGAATTACATGGAACCAAGAATATCTTATGGTGACAATAGATGTGGTTTCTTTATACACCTCCATTAGGCATGATGTGGGAATAAAAGCTTGCAACTATTTTTTAAGACAACGAAGCATTTTGGATCTAAAGCATACTCAAATGCTATTGAAGATGATTGAGATTTGCCTCACAAACAATATATTCTTATTCAATAAAGAGCTCTTTAAACAACAGTGCGGCACTGCCATGGGCATCTCATTTTCACCAAATTATGCAAATACAGTCATGGGATGGTGGGAGAAAACAATTGCATGGTGTACGGACAATCAAGATGCACTGGAACAGATTGTTCTATGGGTCCGGTACATCGACGACTTGTTTTTAATTTGGAATGGTACGGAGAAAGATTTTATAGAATACTATGAGATATTGTCCAAAAATGATATTGGGCTTTCTTTCACGTATACAATCAGCAGGAAAGAAATTGCATTTTTGGACATTAAAGTTTTTATTGAAGATGAACAGATACACACTACCCTATTTAGGAAAGAAACTGCAACCAATAGTGTCCTGCATGGAACAAGTTTCCACCCTACTCCCTTGAAGAACAGTATTCCGTATGGAGAATTTATACGGATGAAACGTAATTGCTCTAAAGAAGAAGATGCTGAGAACAATATACAACAAACCATGGCAAGAATGAAGGCACGAGGATATAGTGAAAGAACTCTGAAAAAATGTAAGAAAAAGGTTGACCAAAAACCAAGAACAGAGATATTAATTCCCAAAATTGAGAAAGAAGAACGTAATAAACAACTGGCGCCGAGATTCATCACCACGTATAGTAAGGAAAGTGGGATGATAATTAATAAAATTAAGAAATACTGGCACCTTATCTCTGGAGACCCAGATATTGGGAAAATTTTGGGGAAGAAACCTGTGGTAACCTACAGAAAAACAAGTTCGTTAAAAGACATGCTTATCCCAAGTCATTTTCAAGAAAAGCCCAAAACAAATTGGCTATTGGACCAGCAAAAAGGTTTTAAAAATGCAATATATGCAAGGCTTGCAAAATTGGCAAAAATATGCGAGCAATTGTGGAAACAAATGGAACAATGACGAACATTGATCAAAGTATATCATGTATATCTCGCTTTGTAATTTACATTATTGAGTGTGACTGTGGAATGAAATACATCGGAAGCACCACATGTATGCTCAAAAACGGATCCTGGAGCACATACGTGCAGTAAAGAACAAAGATATGACATATGCTACAGCCAAGCACATGCAGCAATGCCAGAATGGAGATTGGACAAAGATGTGCTATTATGGAATCCATATGATACCAGTGGGAGAACGTGGTGGAGATCGGATCAAACGATTAAGGCAAACTGAATCACGTTACATTGTTAGATTAAGAACTAAGGCTCCTAGGGGCATTAACAATGATGAGGAACTTTTTATACATCTAGGATAAAAGATGTAAGAAACTGATACTTGAATGAGAACAGAAAAAGCTAAATGAATGGTTTATGGTACTATACCAATAACTTGAATTGTCTGCACTTTATAATTTGATGCACATTGATTATAATATTACACTAAATATTTTTTATAATGTTGTAGGAACTATTCCTAATCACTTATGTGCACAATATGGTCACCATTCTAATGTGGCACATGACGTGGTACTAGATCTAGAAATACTATGAAGTAAAAAATCATAAAGTATAAATGTCATAGATAGCGCTCGACTCATGAGCATTTGAAATAGATATAGTAATCGGATCACTGAACCTGACATAAAAAGCAAAGTTCGTATGTTAACCCTTTTTTAATGTTAAATAAAGTTTTTTAGATAATACACTACATATCCCACAATGCCTCATTAAGGCTACATGTGGGTATAAATAAGTGTAATAAACATAGGACTCACTAACCGTGAGAAAAGCCGTGGGAGGGCTGAAACGCGTTGGTCTGAGCAGTTGCCAAATAAATTGTGTTACAACCCAGTTCTGGAGTGCCGCGTTCTTTGTTGGAAAAATATATATATATATATATATATTCACAGAAAAAACAAAGGTTACTGAGATGTTATAGTTAGGCTGACATTTCACTCATACAAAACCAGAGAACTTCAGCTGTTATAGTTAGCTGAGCTAACTATAACTCACGCCCCCGCAATGTACTGCTGATGACGACACTTATTACATCACTCATGACATGGGCAGGGACATCACTGATGACATCTCAAATAACATCACTGATGACATCATCCAGTGACTGTGAGTGTTTCTAAATAGTTTGAGAATGTTACATATATATGTATATAGGGCAAAATCCATGCGCAGGGAGCTTGTGCAGAACTCTCCGCAGGTCAGGAGTAGATCTGAGTGGCTGAGAGCGAATAGAGGATTTCAGAAATGCTCGAAATGCAAGGCGTGTCGTTACGGCCGTAACACGATAACTATACAGTCACCCCTCAGAGAAACACCTATTGAGATTAGAGGATCATATAACTGCAAAAGTGACTTTTCAGTCTACGTGCTTGAGTGTACTTGCCACAAGTGATATGTGGGCAGCACGTTGCACAAGGTCCATATCAGGATACTGCAGCACCTTAGAGCTATGGCCAATGATGATAAAAGCTATCCAGTAGCAAGACATATAAATCAATGTCATCAAGGAAATGCAAAGGATCTAGTATACTTTGTTATTGATGCTGTCCCTAAGAACCCCAGGGGAGGAAAAAGAAAGCTTCAATTAAGGAGACTGGAATTGCGGTGCATATTGCTGCTGAATACCAAAATACCACAGGGATTGAAATCTGATGAAGAGTTAACGGTACATCTTTAGCTCAATACTCCCGCTCCAGCAGGCAGAGGTGCATGGTATACTTATTTAAATATTTTTCCCCACACTTTTTATTAGGTTTATTTTAATTTTATTTTTTGGCAATGTAACGTCATGGTATTTGACAGGAGTATGTGATGCAGACAAGCTACTGTGTACATTTAATGTAGAGGCAAAATTGGAACAAACCAGTAATCAATGCTGTTGTACTCTCATACTGGGGTCTAGGCCCACTGGGGCTCGATAGTCATATGTATATTAGACACAGGACAGTGTGTGTGAATGAAACACATACATTATTTTCTCACTGTGAGCACAACTGTTCTATAATACTTTAGTGTGACCCCTTGGATATGGGAAAAGCAGAACTGGATTATTGAATCGTGGCTGAAGTAGATTTTGACAAAATGTATTTGCAATTTTCACTTTACCACATATTTTCCATTAGGCCAATATGTGTCATGTATATGGTCGTTTTACTTTACTTTTCATTTTCTTCATTTTATGTTTAATATGTACAAGTGTTCTTCTATGTCTATGAAGTTGACAGGGTTACCATGACAACCCTATCTGTGTGTATGTATATAGCTACTAACCTTAATGGCGACCAACTATGTGAGAAAGGTGGTACGTCCACCAAAACACGTCAGGGCCTCCTTCTGAATTAAAAGTTTGGTGTTGAATCCTCCACACTGTCGGCGCCTGCTTCTGAATTGGGGAGCGGGACTGTTGCTTATATATGTATATATATATATATACACACATACACCAAGGTGTATTGAAGAATGAGTGGGTGTATGAGTGTCTGTATAGATGATTCAGTGGTTGCGTGAGTGACTGTATAGGTGAGTGATTATACGTGTCTCAGTGAATGTATGGGTGAGTGACTAATCTGTGTGAATGTCTGTATCAGTCTGTCACTTGGTGTGTAAGTGGCTACATGGGTTGGTGAGTAGCTACATGAGTGTCTATATGGGTTATGGATTGGTTGTCTGAGTACCTGTATGGGTGCCTTAGTGGCTGTGTGGGTGGGTGGTGTGGTGTGTGTCTCCCTGCATGGATGTGTGAGTGGGTAATTTACTAGGTGAATGGGTTCATGAGTGCGTCTGCGAGGGGCAGTATGGGTGAGTGAGTGTGCTTATGCCTCTGTCCTTTAGTGAATGGATGTGTCAGTGGTATATGAGTGAGCAACTGCATATGTGTAAGGCAGTATATGTGAGTGTTGGACTATATAGGTGACTGTAAGTGAGAGTGAGTGATTATGAGAGTGGCTGCATGGATGAGTGTGTGCTTGTGTTGGGGATTGTATAAGAGAGTAAGTATTTGTTAGTATCTGTGTGAATAAGTGAGGTGGTGTGTGTATAACTGTATAGGTGAGTAAATGGCAGTGTGATTGACTTTTTGGGTGAGTGACTAGGTGTGTGAGTAACTCTATGGGTGAGTGGTGGTGTGTGAGTCTCTGTATGGATGTATGAGTGCATATATCAGTGACTGTATTGGTGAGTGACTGCGTGTATGAGTTGCTATATGGTTGAGTGTGTGGATGTGTGTGTAGACCTATGAATCAGTGAGTGGGTATGTACTAACTGGTATTGGTGTCTATGGTTTCAAGAATTGTAGTCTGTATTTTAGAGTGCGTGTATGAAAGGTTATATTAGGGTGTGAGTAGGTGCATTAGAGATTATGTGGATGATGTTATCAGTGATGTCATCAGTGAGGTCATGAGTGATGCCTCTGACCATGTCATGAGTGATGTAATATGTGACGTCCCTGAAACCTTTGGTTTTTTCAATGAATTTTAATGGTTTTTTTAACTAGCAGTCGCGTTTGCAGAGTGGTGGAGAAAGGGGGCTGGGCCTCCAACCAGCGCTCAGGAATTCCACTGCGTAGGACTTACAGGAGGTACCAGGAGGGTTTCTTGGCCCCCAAGGTCACTCAGGAGTAAAGTGGACTTCATCCCCTAACCAGTAGTGCACCAGGAGGCGCGTTTGCAGAGTGGTAGAGAAAGGGGGCGTGGCCTCCAAAGATCTCTTAGCAATCCCACTGTGTGGGACTTACTGGAGGTAACAGGAGGGGTAGTTGGCCCCCAAGGACGTCCTTGGGGGCCAACTACCCCTCCTATTACCTCCAGTAAGTCCCACAGAGCAGGATTGCTGAGTTCTGATACCCAAGAAATGCCCCCTTTGTCCACCACTCTGCAAACGCATCTCCTGGTGTGCTCTTAGTTTGGGGATAAAGTCCTGTTTGCTGCTGGGGGTCCTTAGGGGCCACCTAGCCTACCTGTTACCTCCAGTAAGCCCCACACAGTGGGATTGCTGCGAAGTGGTCACAGGCCACGCCCCCTTTCTCCACCACTCTGCAATGCACCTTCTATTGCGCTCTTGGTTGGAGGATGAAGTCCCCTCGCCTCATGAGGGTCCCTGGGGGCCAACTAGCCCTCCTGTTACCTCCAGTAAGCCCCACACAGCTGGATTGCTGAGAGGTGGTCAGAGGCCATGCCCCCTTTCTCCACCTCTCTGCAAACGTGCCTCCTGGCTCACTGCTGCTTGGGGGATGAAATCCACTTAAGTCCTGAGGTCCTCAGGACACAAGGGGACCTCATCGCCCTACCAGCAGTGCACCAAGAGGCGTATTTGCAGAGTGCGGTAAAAAGGGGCGTGGCCTCCAACCACCTCTCAGCAATCCCACTGTGTGGGGCTTACTGAAGGTAACAGGTGGGCTAGTTGGCCCCAAAGGACTCTCAACATCAAAGGCAACTTCATCCCCCAACCAACAGCCCACCAGGAGGCGCGTTTGCAGAGTAGTTGACAAAGGGGGCGGGGCCTCTGTCGAGATGCCGGCTTCCTTTTTTTAAATTTTGGGAATGGCGTCTGTGTGGCCCCCCTTCCCTTGACCATTTAGGGCACCGGGGACCCCATCCCCGGGGCCTGAGCCATTTTTATTTATTTTTTAATAAAACAAAAAGGAAGGGGAACGCGCAGCCACCCTCCCGAGGCCGATTTTGGACCTGGGTACCAAACTTCGGTGCCCAACCATTTAAAAAAAATTAATTTAAAAAAATGTCAATGGAGGGGGGCTGAGTGGCCCTCCTCCCATGCCATTTCCGGCCTTGGAGATCCCTTCCCCGGGGCCAGGCCATTTCTTTTTTATTTATAATATTGTAAGTGAGGGGGCCATGTGGCCTCCCTCCCCAGTCTGATTTCAGCTCCAGGTACCCCATCCCCCGGGGCCCGGCCATTCCTTTATTTTTTTTTCATAGCCCCTCCTGGGCCCTTTCACTGCCCCGGGGACCCTATCCCCTGTGGCACTGCCAGATGGTCGGGACCGTGGGGGGAGCCTGAAGGCCCCCGCGGTCCCACAGGCTCCTGCCTCCTGCAGGAGCCAGCATGGCTTTTTACCCCCAGGGAGCTGCTGATATGCAGCTCCCTGGGGGTAAAAAGCAAAATGCTCCACTTTGAACAAGTGAGAGCAAAATGCTCTCACTTGATCAAATTGGAGCACTTGTTTGCTATGGGATGGCGGGAGCGGTGCTCCCGCCATCCCATAGCAAACTGCAATGTCCCAGGGGTGGGTACCTCGGGACATTACTGGAGCCGGCCCCCAGGGCCATTTACAGCTCCAAGAGGAGGGCTGCGCTACCCCCCTCCAACAGTATGGAAGCCCCGGGGAGGTGTGGGGGGGTCTCGAGTCCCCCCATACTTTATTTTCTAATATAGCCCCGGGGAAGTGGCTGTCCCTGGGGCACCGTGGGGGGGCTGGAGCCCCCCACACATCTTTTCAATGTAGTCCCTTGGAGGTGGTAGTCCCTGGGGCTGCGTCGGGGTTAGGAGCCCCCCAATGCAATCATTTAAAAAATGAAGCCCCGGGGAAGTGGCGGTCCCCGGGGCTGCGGGGGGCCTGCGTGGCCCCCTACAATTAATGAACATAGCCCCAAGGAGGTGGCGGTCCTCGGACTGAGGGGGCCTGTGAGGGCCCCCGCATGCATTAAGACAATTGCTCCTGGAATCTGGCCCACCCCTGGGGGCCAAATTAAATAAAGCGCGGGAGCCCGTGCTTCGTTTTCAAAAAAATTGGCCTGGATTCACAGATCTAACGTGAATCCCACTGAAAGTTTTTTTAAAAAAATGCTTTTTTGGGCCCTGGGGGTCCCTGTGGGATCCCCTGAGCAGGCCTATGGGGTCAGGGTGTTTCTACCCTGCCCCCTTTTCTTAATTTTTAATGTTTTTTTAACCTTTTTCCTTGTGACTTCGTTCAACCGAGTCACAAGATGGCTGCCAACACTTCCTGGTTGGAACTGTTGGCAGCCATTCAGATCGCAGGCTCAAGATCGGGAGGGTTTGCGGATCCTTTGCGGCCAAATTTGTTTAGCTGAGAAATGTTTAAATTTCTCAGGAACTACTGAACAGATTTACACCATTTAACATAAAAAATGAAATTTTCAGTTGTATATCTGGGGACGAGTAGGATCTGCAACCCCTCCAGATCTCGTGCTGAGATCTGATGCCTAACAACACTTTAAACCTGGAAGTGTTGGCACCCATCTTGTGACTCTGTTGAACCAATTCACAGAAATAAAAAAAATTTAAAAGAAAAGGAGGCAGGGTAGAAACAGCCTGACCCCCTAGGCCTCTTGAGGAGTCCCACAGGAACCCCCTAGGGCAACAAAAGCATTTAAAAAAAATTTTTTTAGCGGGAATCACGCTAGATCCACAAATCCAGCCATGAAAAAACACAAAGTGCAGGCTCCCACGCATTTTTATTAATCTGCCCCCAGGTAGGCCAGGTCTCGGGGCCATTTGCATATTGCAGGAGGAGGTGCACATGGACTCCCCTCCTAGGGCTTATTAATGCCCCCGGGATCACCACCTCACTGGGGCTTCTTTTCAAATAAATGCAGCGGTGGCATGTATGTCCTCCTGCACTGCCCCGGGGACCACCACCTCTTTGGGGCTTACATATTTATAAATGGTGGGGCCTCTTGGACCCCCACAGCCCAGGGCTTGCCCCCTTCCTGTGTTTTATATATAAACAAAGGGGGGCTGTGTGAACCCCCCCTGCAGCCCGAGGCCTGTCACCTCCCTAGGGCTTTAAATTTAAATGAAGTGGGGGGCCACACGGACCCCACGCAGCCCCAGGGACCATCACCTTCCCTGTGCTTTAGCCAAAATGAATGCGGGCCCCATGCAGCCTCAGGCACCACCCCCTTCTGGAGCCATAGATAGCCCTGTGGATCGCTACCTGCCAAGGCCAGCTCCTGCTATGTCCCGGGGTGCCCACCCCCGGGACGTAGCTGTTTGCTATTGCTTGGCGGGAGCTTTACCACACCCACCAAGCCATTGTAAACTGTGCTCCTCTTTGACCAAGCAAGAGCATTTTGCTCTAGCTTGCTCAAAATGGAGTACAATTGCTTTGACAGAGAGTGAGCTGCATGTTATCAGCTCCCTCTCTGTCAAAGCAATGCCGGCTCCTTCAGGAGGTGGGGAGCTGGCAGGGACTGCAGTGGCCTTGGGGCTACCCTTGTGGTCCCCAACACTAAAAAGTGGGTGCCCTGGGTGGGACCAGGCACCGGTACGAGAGGCTGGGCCCTAGGGGATGGGGTCCCCAGGCCCGAAACCATCCCGTGAGGTGGGACGCACGGCTGCCCACTCAACTTTTTTTTTTTAATCAGAGGCTGGGCCCTGGGGATGTGGTACCAGGACCAAAAACGGCCCAGGGAAGGGATGCGACACAGCCCCCCTAATAATTTTTTTTTTATAAGAAGAAAAAAGACCGGCAAGTCGTTAGAGGCCCCACCCCCTTACACCACCACTCTTCAAATGTTCCTCCAGGCACACAACTTGTTGGGGGATGAAGTCCCCTTGGCTGCAGAGGGTCCTTGGGGGCCAACAAGCCCTCCTGTTACCTCCAGAAAGTCGCAAACATCAGGATTGTTGAGAGGACTTCGGAGGCCATGCATCTTTTCTCCACCACTCAGCAAACGTACCTCCTGGTGCCCTGCTGGTTGGGGGATGAAGTCCCCTTGGCTCCAGAGGGTCCTTGGGGACCAACAAGCCTCCAGTTTCCACCAGTAAGTCCCACACAGCGGGATTGCTGAGAGGTCTTCAGAGGCCACTACCCCTTTCTCCACCACTCCGCAAACTCGCTTCCTGGCGCACTGCTGGTTGAGGGATGAAGTCCTCTTGGATGCTGAGGGTTTTTGGGGGCCCAGAAGCCCTCCTGTTACCTACAGTAAGTCAACACAGCAGAATTCCTGAGGGCTGGTTTCTCCGCCACTCCTCAAACGTGACTGTCAGTTTAAAAAACATAGAAATTCAATTAATAAATCAAATGTTTCAGGGATGTTATAATTAGGAAATACAATTTGAAAAACCTTATAAATTCACTGAAGGAACCAAAGGTTACACGGACATTATAGTTAGGCTCAGATTTCACTTATACAAAACCAGTGAAATTTGGCAGTTATAGTTACTTGAGCTAAGTATAACTTATACCCCCGTAATGCACTGCTTATGACCTCACATATTACATCACTCATGACATGGTCAGTGACATCACTGATGACATCTCAAATGACATCATCAATGACATCATCCACAGAACCACTCACACACATACTCACACCCCCATACAACCTCTCATACACCCACTCACACACCCGCACAACCACTCACATACCCATTCACGCACCCATACCAGTACTCTCTCACCCACTCACTCCTCCATAGAGCCATTCACACACCCACTCATTCACTCATACAGCCACACACACAACCATTCACTCACCCATGCAGCTACTCATACAACTGGTCACTCACCCATACAGCCAGTCACATTACCACACACTTACCCACACAGCTACTCGCACACCCACTTATTTATCTACTAAGTCACTCACACACCCACTCACTCACCAAATCAGCCCCTCAATACAGCCATTCACTCACCCATACAAGCCCTCACACACCCACATGACCACTTACATACCCATTTACACATCCATACAAGCACTCACACATCCGCTTACTCACCCATACAGGCATTCACACAGAAACTTACTCTCCAATACAGCCACTCACACACCAACTCACTTAAGCAAACACCCACTCAAGCATCAATTCAGTCACCCACACAGCCACTTACATACCCAGTCACTCACCCATACAATCACTACAGTCCCACTTACCTACCCATAGAGCCACTCACTACTCGTATCATAACAGTGAAATTCGGCAGTAATAGTTACTTGTGCTAAGTATAACTTATGCCCCTGCAATGCACTGCTTATGACCTCACATATTACATCACTCATGACATGGTCAGCGACATCACTGATGACATGCCAAATGACATCACTGATGAAATCATCAAGTGAGTGTAGGTTTTCTGTAAGGGTTTATGATTGTTAAACACATATACTAAGGTACTACAAAAGTTAAATTAGTATACTAGATATACTACTAATGAGTGACACTGCTTCTAATATATATTATGTGAGTGGCTGTGTGACTGTATGTTTCCTTGTGCGTATGGGTGCGTGAGTGGCTGTATGGGTGTATAGGTGGGTGTGTGTGTGGCTATATGGGTGAGTGAGTGAGTGAATGTGAGAGTGGCTGTATGGGTGAGTGTGTACTTGTGTAAGGGACCGTATAGGTGAGTGAATACATGTGTTAGTATCTTTATTGAGTCTGGGCGGTGAACTCCATTCCACCTGCGGAGTTTGCGGAGTTTTCCGCACTCCAGGTTATGCGGAGCTCCCAAAAACTCTGCTTCGCGTAGCGGAGCAGAGTTTTTTCCTCGCTCGCGTTCGTCAGCGTCAAGTTGGCGAACGCGAGCGTGGAAATTCCACCTCCCTGCGAGATTTCTCAGTGCGGGCGGTCAGATTTCTCATTGTGAGTGGTCGCGTATGCTCGTGACCGCTCGTGTTGAGAAACCGTCCGTTCGCGTTGAGAAAGCTGCCGCTCGAGTAAAAATCTACTCGAGCAGCAGAAAGGAAGGAGCACCCACTTGCGCTGTGCATGGGGCCGTTCGCGATGATTGCGTAGTGCGGACAAGCACCTAGCACTGAAAATCACGGCAAACGGCATTTATCTAATGCACTCCGCTGCTCGCAGAGCTTCGCTTAGTGTGGCTGGGTTTTTTTGCACTTCGCGGAGTAGGAGTAGGTAGTTATAGTTAGGATGCCATAGGATGAGCGTTTTTTCATTTGTCAATAACTCTGGCATTGTTTGACGAATCCTCACAAAATTGTCAAAATTATTACACTGGCCACTTCAGCTGCTGTCTTGAAAGTTTCGAGTGATTGACAAGCGGGGGCTGAGTAAAAGGTGGGGTCCCAAAATGCTTTTTCCCGATATTAATTTCCAAATGAACCTGTAGACACGGCTACAGCTCAAACTGCTGAACGGAATTACACCAAATTTGGCAAAAAGGTAGTGCTTGGTCCAGAAAGTGACCCGTTTGTTAAATGGTGTAAATCTGTTCAGTAGTTGCTGTAGTCGTAAATGTAAAGATTTCTCCAATATACAACTAAAGCTGTGTGGGAGTCGTGACCCCTCCCGATCTCGTGCCCGAGATCTGATTGGCTGCCAACACTTCAAACCAGGAAGTGTTGGCAGCCACCTTGTGGCTCGGTTGAACCGAGTCACAAGAAAAAAAGTTAAAAAAGATAAGGGGGCAGGGTAGAAGCACCCTTACCCCCTGGGCCACTGGGGGGTACCACAGGGACCCTCCAGGGCCAAAAAAGCATTAAGAAGAAAAAAATCAGCAGGAGTCGCGTTGGATCCGCGACTCCTGCCGTAATTTTTTCCAAAAATGAGGCGCGGTCTCCCGTGCTTCATTAAATAAAGGCCCCCAGGTGGGCCAGGTCCCAGGGGCAGTTTATGAGTTATTGTGGGGGTGCATATGCGGCACCCTAGCGCGCCAGGGACCACCACCTCCTGGGGCAAACATAATTAAAGAGGTTTGGGGGGCCCAGACGGCCACCCGCAGCTCCAGAGACCGCTACTTCCCCGGGGCTAATTGTTATAAAAAGGTGCCTAGGAGGCTGTATGGCCTCCACTGCATCCCCGGGGACCGCCACCTCCGTGGGGCTAATGTAATGGGGGGCCTCGAGGACCCCCTCTGCCACGGGGGCCACCACTTCCCTGGGGCTTTAACATTTTAGTATGCAGAGTGCCTCACAGACCCCCCAGCCCCGTGGACCACCAACTCCCCAGGGCTTTAACATTTTAATGTGAGGGGACCTCATGGACCCTCTGGCCCCAGGGACCACCACCTCCATGGGGCTTTAACATTTTAATGTGGGGGGCCTCACTGCCCGGGAACCTCCACCTCTCTGAGGCCAAACTGTATATTTAAAAAATGGGAAGGGGGCTGTGTGGGCCCTCACCCGGGCCGTTCTGGCCCCAGGGACCGCCACCTCCCCTTGGCAGGCCTCTCCTCAATGAAGGAAGGGGGCTGTTTGGCTCCCGCTCTAGGTGCCCTAGATGGCCCTGGGAACCGCCAACCCCCAGGGTTGGCTCCAGCAATGTCCTGGGGTGCTCAACCTCAGGGCATTGCAGTTTGCTATGGCATGGCAGGAGCACCACTCCCGCCATGCCATCGCAAACAAGTGCTCCAGTTTCAGAAATCAAGAGCATTTTGCTCTCACTTGCTGAAAGCGGATCACTTTGCTTTTTACACACAGGGAGCTGCATGTCAGCAACTCCCTGTGTGTAAAAAGCAATGGTGGCTCCCACAGGAGGCAGGGAGCTGCCCGGGACCACGGGGGCCTTCAGGCTCCCCTTGTGGTCCCCAATGAGGTGGCGTGGCCTCAGGGTATGGGGCCCCTGGGGCTAAAAAAGGCCCAAGAGGGGGGCCGCTCAGCCCCCCTCCCTTTAAGGAAAACTTTTTAAAAAAAAGAAAAGGCCTCGCCCCTGGGGATGGGGTCCCCTGGGCTGAAATTGGCCTCAGAAGGGGTTCGCAGAATGGGGGCCACGCAGCCCCCCTTCTAAGAACATACATTTTTTTTTAAAGCTGTCAACTCGCTGGAAGCCCCGCCCCCTTTCTCCACTACTCTACAAACACGCCTCCTGGCATGCTGAAGGTTGGGGGATGAAGTCCCCTTGACTGCTGACAGTCCTTAGGGGCCAACAAGACCTCCTATTACCTCCACTAAGCCCCACACAGTGAGATTGCTGAGAGGTGGTCAGAGGCCACGCCCACTTTCTCCACCACTCTCAAACACGCTTCCAGGCGCACTGCTGGTGGGGGGATGAGGTCCACTGGCCTCCTGTGTGCCTCAGGACTAAAGTGGACTTCTTCCCCTAAGCAGCAGTACGCCAGCCGGTGCGTTTGCAGAGTGGTGGGGAAAAGGGGAGTGGCCTCTGACCACCTCACATCAATCCATCTGTGTTGGTCTTACTGGAGGTAACAGGAGGGCTAGTTTGCCCCCAAGGACCTTCAAGAGTCAAGGGGACTTCATCCAACAACTGGTAGTGCGCCAGGAGGCGCGTTTGCAGAGTGGTAGAGAAAGGGGACGTGGCCTCCTACCAGGTCTTAGCAATCCTGCTTTGTGGGACTTACTGGAGGTAGCACCCCCGCAATGCACTGCTTATGACCTCACATATTACATCATTCATGGCATGGTCAATGATATCACTGATGACATCACTGCAGTACTGTGGAAAAGGGCCTAGCGCCTTAGGGCTCCACCCGAGAACCAGCAAAATGTAAGAGGTAATTCCTGTGGCAGAAGGAGAACCTCAAAATTCTGATGGGCAACTCATTTATAAAATGCTCTGGATGAAATTGTATTCAATTACACACCTCTGTAATGACCCAACTTTCTCAAAGTTAATGATTCTTGTCTGACAACTAGTCTGCAGATATCAAACAAGCATGAAGTAAGGTAATAGGTTTTGCATATGTAGAGGGGATGCAAACAGAGGCCTGTAGGTAAGTTAAAAGGTGCTTGTCATCCAGAGATCGATACGATCAAGGTAGATTTTGATTACCTGAATGTTATGAGTTAAAGATAATTTGAGGAAGAGTTGTGTATCATAATTAATGGCTCTTGTTGCTGTTGTCAGTGAGTATGGATCCAATGGCTTCTGTGTAGATATTGAAGATGACAGGGAGGAGATGGATTGATCTGGAACACCACAAACCACGGGAAGTGTCTTAGATCTTGATGTTCCTATGGGAATGAGTGGAAGGCAATTGTCAACGTAGGAGAGGAACAATTGCACGACTGTGCTATAGACGTCCATATGTTTTTCCTAGATGTAAATCATTGATTGGTGGTTGGCATTTTTTAACACTTTAGGTCAAAAAGAATCAGAAAGCATGAGCCATTTTTGCACTGATGAGGTTATTGATCACTTGAAGGGCAGGAATTTCTGTGCTGTTATATGATAGTTATGTAGAACGCTATGTACTGTGCTCAGCTCCTGTAACAGAATGCAGACTGGTCTCTCAGTTATTTTGAAATGATGATGGACTGGTAGTTGGTGTGCTGGTCAAGATCCAGGGGGATTGTTTCAATAGGGTGAGATGTGCCAATTTTTATGTGCATCCAGGAATGTTCCTTGGTGGCGAGAGAGATTAAGGATGTAGAGAGGGGGCCTAAAAGCATTCCCCTGGACGCATTTCATGATGAATGATGGTAGAATGTCAACTTTGTAGAAGATCACCTTGAGGAGTTTAGGATTTTGGAGATTTCAGCATGTGAGATAAACTCAAAGGTTGTCTACGTGGAGGTGGAGCAATGGAAGATGTCTTATTTGTACTAATGTGAAGCAGAATTGGTTTATCACATTGCACTCGTCACCTTATTGTGAAAGTAGTTTAATAGCACTGCCTGCTTGTGGGATTAGTGGGTCATGTAATGGACAGATTCAGTGTTTGACGGGTAGGTTTGATGTTATTAGTTGCAATGTTGATGTTCTTACTTGTACAAGCTGGGTTTGGCTGTGGTGATGAATGATCTGTGTCACGTGCAGTGGTTTAAAGTAGATTACATTGTCAACGGCATCAGTTTGCCTCAATGTACTTTATTGTCTGTGTAAGAAGCCCAGAGAGGTCTTGGTTGCACAATGGTTTTGAGGGCTCACAATGTTCTCATAGTTCTTGACTGTACCAATGTGTTGAGGTTTTTGGGTTTGGAAGATCATGTTTTCAGTGGTGGTTTTAGTTCAACGGGATAGTGCTTAACCCCTTAAGGATTTTATCATTCTATTAGTTGGAGTGGTTGTAGTTCAAGATGTTGATTAATTCTTCTTCGAGGGCATCCATGTAGATGGCATGCTTGATTTTCTCTTTTTGATTGACATCAGTGCATTGGTTGGGTTTGGACGGCAGAGTAAGAAAAGTAGAAGTGTTTTTACTTTCCCTGAGTCTAGGGGACCGGCGGTGAATTGATAGAGAGGCAGTGATGATGAAGTTGTGCATGTAGGTTTGGTGATATGCTGTTTGATGGCCAGAGTATTGAGGATTGTTTAGAGGAACTCTTTCATTGTCTTAGTGCTTGAGTTATCAAGAAGGTTGAAGTCTCAGAGGAATGTTGGTTGAGTGTGCTAAATGATGGCTAAGGCGAGTAGGTGCAAGAGTTTTAGGTGATGCTCTATTGGGTCACATGGGGTGTGTAGATCTGATTGAAGGAGGTTGTATGGGATGTTGAGAGTGGGAGAGGCAGGTGGGGGCCTAAATCATTTGGATACTGTTGGTTCACAGTTGGTTAGAATTGCGAAAGTCCTACTTCTGTATTGTGTCTGCCGTCTAAACATCGTATACTGTAGCCTGTAAAGATTAGAATGTATATAGAATTTGATGTGGGCCATATGTCTGTGATGAGGAGTGCAAGTAGGCTGAGTTGTGGAATGATGTCCGTTATATGAGGGACTTGAATGATTTTAGAGTGTATGCACGTGAAGAGGAGTTGTCGATTTTGTACTGTTAGTGGTATAAATGTGATAGTGTGAGTGGGATAAGAATGAGTCTCTTGGTGATTGCTGTGTTGTTGTAGCTTGTGTGGCAGTGTGCTTTCGATGTGAGTGTAGTTATTGAGAGTGGTGCATGCTGTGTGAGGCACATAGTCTATGCTTACCAGTGGGCCAAGGATTCCCACCCTATGCCCTTTCAGACCCTAATAGCCCGAGCCAGGCAACACCGCTTTTGTCCTTATTCAACCTTGACTAAGGACACCCAGGCAGCAGGACATCCTAGAGCACTGTCAGAGGAAGGTAACAGTGGATGATTGTCACATGACTGTCAGGTTACGGGTGATTGTTGGGCAATCTAGAGGTAGCCTTCATGCAGGTTCCCATTTTTTAAACTACTGGGGGGTGGGGGTGAAGCTAGCAGGAGTGCTGATTGGCCGTCCAGAGTGGTGACACAAAGGGTAATGGGAAGTCACATGGCTGTGGTCATGGGTTTTTCTGGAGAACTCTAGAGATTCTCTCCTCTTGGATTGACCTTTCTTGGAAAGGCAGGCGGTTCTGAGGTAAATTAATTGCCTGGTTGGATTAGTGATGCAGGGGGGGACACTGTGTGACTGTCAGGTGGTTGGGGGGGGTGGCATCACATTTGTGCAGCGGTGTATTTTGTAAATAATTTCCACTAGAACAATGTGTTTTTCCTGAGAAGGGGGTTTCTTTTGCCCTTAACAGGAGTAAATCTACATCATTTTCTTTAGTGTGAATGAGTTTGAGAAAAACTTTGTGAACACCTACAACTGCCCGGTTAGGTGGTATTCGTAAACATCCCATGACATGCCTGCCATGGAACACCCATTCTCTGCCCCTGGAGTGGGAATTCTTCAAGGGCATTATTGCACCATTGTCTAATAAATTAAACACTTAAAGAAGACTCCGCTCTTAAAAATATCCACAAATATATATGTTGTGGTGACTATTGAACGAATTGTGGAACTCCACTCTGTCCATGGCTTCATAGCGATGTGATTGTGGTACACAATGGGAGATGTCTGCTTGCAGGGCCTGCTATTGCAGAATACTGTAATTTAGAACATCAATCTCATAGTACTGCCATTGCTCTGACCGTGCCATTCGTGAACCAACACCGCTACCTTTGCCAATTACAGCAGTTACGAATACTGTGGTTAATCCTGAGCTGCAGACAAAGACATGTCAGTACCACCCCTTCTTAATGTCCTACTCCCTTCTTTACCAGAACCTTCAAGGTTTCAGCTGAAGTAGCAGTTTGATCTCTGCAGATGGAATCAAGAAATGCTTTATTTTCACCAGTACATTATTATTAAATAACAAGCTATAAACATCAGGGTACAAAAACATAAAGCTTCAAGAAAATGACGTGCTCATTTATAAACCGCAGAAGATATATTGGACATTTGGTTTAATTTTTAACAAGCACTTAAATCAGCAGTGGAGTAACATATAACTGAATTGAGGAAAAAAGCAAAATCCCTCATTCTAGCAATGTCGGTATGATTTAGGGTGCACACAATGTCAAAGTAATCTACTTAGACAAAATAAGGAACTTATTCAGCATAAATATTCTGCAAGTAACACAGTCCACATTCTTACATTCAGCAAAATGAATATTTTCAAACAAAGGTAATAGAATAGATTTATTAAAAATAACTTTATTAGCGGAAGATGCAAAATACTGTAGTGGCTACACATACAAAATTATTTCAAGTATATAGTAATGCAGATGGGATGGGTTTTTCTTATAAAGATAGAGGCCAAAGCAGCTAAGAACAGAAAACAACAGTGGTGTACCTAGATATGAAAGTGCACGTTGGAAGCTGAAATTACTAGACACAAAGGGCCATATTTTTACGACATTGGAGGCGCAGGGCACTGCAGCATGTCACCTTGCTGACCTGCCCTGCATCACAGGGAAAGAGCAGGAAAGCACAGCATTTATCCAATACGGCTCATTCCTATCCTTTCCCCTTGCACTGCCACCATTTTGGTAGCCTAGCACCAATGCAGGCACCCTTGCACCATGGTGCAAGTGTGCCTGTTTTGTAGGCAGGATTGTTTTTGTACAGGAAAGGGCACCTTCCTGCACAAAAACAATCCTGTGAGGCTTTTTCCTCTTTCTATGTGTACTGCAGAAAAAACGAGGAGAAATAAAGATATTTCTCCTTGCTATGCCTCTCCTAGGGAGGCGTAAGATTTTGGTGCATTCCCAGGTTTACAAGTCTATTTATCAATCGCAACCAACACACTACATGTTCCTCCCAGTCCGTCTGATGGTCCACCATGAGTACCCGCTCCTCCCACCAGCCCACGTGCAAGCATGCGCAACTAGGGGAGAAACAGGCACCCATAGCTACTCCCCTCAATTGTTGGAAAACCTCATTGACAAACAGGAAAAAATTGTTATGCAAACATCAATTGATCATAGCCAAAATCATTTTGTTATAATTGTATAGTCGTATAGGTCTATTTCTGAGAAAGTATTCCACCGCTTTGAGCCCATCACGATGCTCAATACTGGTATAAAGGGATGTTATGTCTAATGTCATTAAAATGTATTCTTCTGACCAAGGAATATCATACACTCTCTTTAGAAAATCTCCAGTGTCCTTAATATATGATGTTAAATTGATGACATGCTCCTGGAGGAAAAAATCGACACATTGTGAGATCCTTTCGAACAGGTCATTCTTGGCTGAGATAATTGGTCGGCCAGGTACTGGAGACGTTCCTTTATGAATCTTCGGGATAAAATAAAAAACAGGCATGACAGGAAAATCATTGTTTAAAAATTAAAATTCTGATTTGGAAATTAACCCATCATGTTTCCATCTGGTTAGGTCAACTATGAGGTTGTTCTTTGTTTTCCTCACTTGTTGCATGTTTGATCTTTTATAACATGTAGGGTCATCAAGATGTCTATATGCCTCTTTGAGGTACTCGGTTCTTCCCCAGAGTACAATCTTGCAACCTTTGTCCGACTTGTTGATAACCACTTGGTTGTTTTTCTGGAGTTTACGCATCAGATCGAAATATTGTTTCTCTTTGTACTTATATTGTCTAACTTTTTGTTCAGTCCTGTAGTTTAATGATTTTATTTCTTCTACAACTACATCATTAAAAGTATTCACAGCATCACGTGGCAATGTGGGCATAAAGGGGGATGTAGGTTTGAAGGGGCTCTTGATTGAACCAGATGTAAAAATATCTTGTTCCTGCATGATTTGTTGGGTGGTAGCTGTCATTTCCGTATTGCCTTCTTCATTTTATAGCTCATGTAAAACACGCATAGTTTGAATGTCTGATATTTGTAGATTTGCGGAGCCCGCATCAATTGCTGAAGTTTCTCCATTGGATGGATTGGTCTGTTGTTTTTGTTTATAAAATGTTATTATTAGGTTGAGCTTTCTGATAAACTTAAATATGTCAATACGAGTTTGACTATAATTGAAGCTGCTCTCGGGACAATAGGTCACACCCAAAGATAGCAATTGAATCTCTGCTTGGCTAAGTACAATATCAGACAAATTGATCACCGTATTGTTGTTTTTCTTTATTTGGTCTCCATTTGTTTCCTTGTTGTTTCTTGTTTTTTGCATTTGTTGAGATTTCTCCTTTCCCGTCGTCTCTGGTTTCGTCTTTGCCTTGCTTGTAACTTGGATGTCGTGGACGAAGCGTTTGCCGACGATCGTGGCGCAAAAAATCCAGCTTTGCAGTGAGTGTTAAATTGCCAGGGCCCGCCCCTCTCTGGCCTGCTGGAAATCTGCCATCTTCCAAATCTGTTTTGCTTTCTAGAGCTGAACTAAGACCAGACGTAGATGTTGCGCTGGCTGCCTGATTGTGATTTTATCATTTTTCCCGGCTATGATGCAATTAGTGAAGCATTGTCTTTTGATCGAATCAAACTTCTTTGAGAAAGTAAGAATTTGCCCCATTTCATAATCAGTTTTGTCCCTGGCAAATTTATAGGCTTTTCTGGTTTTTATTGTATCTTCCTGTTTTTTAAGACTTTCCATTAACTCGCCACAACTTTTTAAAATTAATTCCTTTTGGTCGGATTTCTCTAATTCAATGTTAATGCGATCAATTTCCTTCTGTATGGCTTCTCTATCAATTTCTGCATATTTGATGAGAATTTGGAATAACCTCAATGATGCATCTAAGTTACTTTCTGCCCACTCCTTGAGCATCAGGGGGTTAGGGTTCTCAAAACTGGGTGCCAGCATGATACGGAGTCCTCGTGGTATACGTCCTACTTCCTGATATTTTTGGAGACATTTTCTTTCCCACCATTTTGTTAATTAACTTTTCATATTCTTTTCTAATGCTTTCAAGAGCGCTCTTACATCATTGTTTACAGCGCCATTTGGTGGAGTCGAGTGGACGACTGTTGTTAGAAATGTCCAGTAAATTCTCAAATAACATATCAGCTGCTGCTTCCCATTCCTGCAGCGTGTCTGAGGACATGTTTGTAAAATATCAAAAAATATACTCTTTGTGCCGGTCGTGTGTAATCTGTTTAGCACACCGGCATTTCAGCACACCTCCCCACCTGCCTCTTCCCTAGACTCACCGCTGACTTTGCCTTGTATCACGGGTCCTCTGACTCGTGGTTCAATGCCGCCACTGCTGCTAAGTGTTCTTGGCAACGGCAGGTTGTAACCTTGGCCTGACTCCTTCTGGAGAACTCCAAACAAAATCAGCTGTACACCGCTCAACCCATACAACAGGGAGGGGGTCCGGGAAGCGGAAGCAGCCGTCTTCCGCAATTCGATCAACTCCACTCCCGAAACCGAATATTCCAGCCAACCGGGCACAGACTTCAGTGCATATTTTTATTTGACTTGTTCACTCATATCCATGACGGGTTTCAGCCACCACAAAATGGCCTTGGTCACATGCGCGCTGCATCATCAACTAACTTCTTTTATCCTTTTCACCACGTGATTACAACATAACAACAATGGACATTGACAACAGACTACTGTCTTAAACAAGCCCTTATTCATCGTATGAATCAAACTATAAACATAGTCAATATTCAATATATACTGAATATTAAGAAAATACATAGATTCTAAAATAACAATCTATATATAATTCTTTTTAAAT
Source organism: Calotriton arnoldi (assembly GCA_963921515.1). NCBI lineage: Eukaryota > Metazoa > Chordata > Amphibia > Caudata > Salamandridae > Calotriton > Calotriton arnoldi. The sequence continues at coordinate 579,074 of CAWUFW010006273.1, forward strand.
TAATGTCTGTACAGCAATATTACAATTTAAAAGATAGATTTTAAACATCCACTGAGAAATACATACACACCTTTATAAAACAACTAGTGATGCTGTTATAGGGACACTACCATTTACTTCTGCAAATTATTGCTATCACTATCCAAAGATGAATGGATACCCTTTTATACACCAAGGATATCTTGTTCCGTTCGAACACATACAGCGATTAAATCAGGACAGTGAAATAATTTGGTTTAAAAAAACGAAATATTAGGAGTCAAAAAAACATTTTCTTTACAATTATTATATTCTCGCCTGTCCTACAACTATTTCACTTACTGCTTCAAATAAATGGGACTGCTGTAACCATCCCCATTGGAATTAAAAATATTCTTTTAATTGATGCCTAGATATTATTACCAAACTAAACAGTGTCTAGAGAGGGAAAATGGGGAGAATAATGGGGTACCAAAACCAATGTTAAAAATGTGTCCGAGGTACCCACAGAAGCAACAGTACACTGGTGCACTCACAGAAGTGGAAATTCCTCTCACGGTAGTAGAGGGCTCAGTGCATTTACAAAAGACTCATCACTTCAACCTTTCTGACCACTGGTAGGCCCTTACCTGATGGCAATGTAGTGCAGTGTATTGTTGAGTGACAGTCCTGTCCTATTGCTTGATGCAATTATTTCAATTCCCATTTGGCAATGAAACATATCAGCCATCTGTAACTTTGTGGTCTGAGCATGTCCAATTCTTTTTAATCATTTGTTGAAGGCCCATCGAATTAAAATTACTTTTCTGGGTACTTCGGACGCATTTTTAACATTGTTTTTGCTCACCTGTGACTCAGGGATTTTCAAGAGAACTTTCAGTTAATTGAGGACCTTTCCTTTCTTTAATGTATTTGCTTTTGTGAACACATGTTTCAGGGTTCACTCAAAACTTAAGTAGATCTTGGAGTTTTGTCCTTTTTCCTGCATCTATAGTAAAGTGCCACGCAGGTAGCACTCTTTGTCAGGCTCATGGTGATTATGTACGTGAGGCACTTCTTATATAGTTTTAACCTAAAGTTTGCACCCTTTTTTTTTACATTTTTGACCTTCACCTGCTTTTTCCTTTAGCTTTACCCCCTTTTTAGGTCTTGCCTAGGCAAGTGCTGTCTCTCGAGACATGCTGTATCTACTGTATGGGCTTTCAGCACGCCCATCCGTTTTTATTCGTTCCTTCATGTGCCTTTCAAAATTCCTTTGTTTTTGTTGGTGAATAGTGTTCATTTGTCCCTCTTTTTGCTGCTTTGATCACACCCTGGAGACTGGCCCTGTTACATGGATCACTTCACTATCGGCCATGTAAGTTAGTTTCTGCGCACTACTTTTCATTTGCCTGGGCTTGGTTTGGCTTTCCGAACTCGCTCAGCCGAGGGCTGCAAATCATGTCCTTATCTTGTTTTCTCCTGGCTTTTTCAGCCAGAGGCTATGTTGTTTTTCATCCTTTAACAATTTTGGTTTCATTAGCTCAAGTGTCCAAACCTTAAATAATATACTTACTTCATTGAAGTGTAGTCTAAGAAGACATCCGACAGTAGGATCAACCTGTTAACATTGTGCTTTTGACAGCATGATTATTTGGATAAGATTAAAGTGGTAAACATGCTGTTATTGCTCTGTTTTATGAAAATGGAAGCAGCTTTAAATTGTGCGCTTTCAACTTTTGATGCTTTCTTTTAGGTTTTAATCGTTGGTGAAATAAAACCAATATCAAGGTATGCCTCCTCGTGCCTTCTCGTGCTCTCCAAAGGTGGCATGTAATGTGAGGTTACTTAACAATATATCCTGCAAGTAGACAGCGCAACACCACCTCAGCACCACTGCAGCACCACCTGAGCGTCAGCGCAGCATCACTTCAGACCTTCAGGGTTAATTGTGTTTTTATTTTTTTTTGTAAATGTTATGTTTTGTTGTGGGGTTTATAGGGGCAGAAGGTGGGAAGTAATTTATTTTTAATTAATTATTAATTAGTTGTTAATTAATATTTATTAATTAATTGGTAATTAATTATGGTAATTGTGTAAAAAATGTAGGTGCAAGTTGTGTGGTTGATAGGGGTAAAGGGTGGAAAGTAATTTATTTTTAATTAAGTAATAATTAGTTGATAATAATAAATAATTGAAAATTAATTTTGTTAATGGTTTAATTATATTTTGGGGGTGTTGGTTTTGTGTTTATAAAGGTAAAAGGTGGGAAGTTATTTATTTTTAATTAATTAATAATTAGTTGTCAAATTATATTAATTAATTAATTGAAAATTAAATATGGAAATTGTGTAATTCATCTTAGGTGTGGGATGTGGGTGTTATCGGGGTAAAGGGTGGAAAGTATTTTAGTTTTAATTAATTAATAATTAGTTCATATTAATATTAATTATTTAATTGATAATTAATTAGGGTAATTGTTTAATTTTTGTGTGTGGGGGCTTTGGTTTTATAGGGGTAAAGAGTGGGGAGTAAAATAATTGTACTTACTTTATAATTTGTTGTTAAATACTATTAGTTCTTTAATTGAAAATACATTTTAATTGTGTAATTATTTTCTTACAGTTTAATTTTAGGTGTGGGTTGTGGAGATTATAGGGGTAAAGGGTGAGAAGTTAATTAATTTTATGTGTTTCGATTTGTTTTGTAAATAATAATATTTTTTTAATTGATAATTAATTATGTTAACTATGGAAGTACATTTTATCAAATTTAGATGTGGGTTTTGAATTGTGTGGTGTTATAGGGTAGGAAGTAAATAACCAAAATGTATGTACTAATGAATGTTTTGTTCATAAATAATTTCTAAATAAAAATATTTATTTGTTTGAAAATTATTTTTTATTGTATTTAATATAATATTTGTAGGTATTTGTGATATGTTTTTAACATTATAATATGTTTTAATTTTTTTATTTTTAAAATTAAATATATTTGTATTTTAATTTTTAACATATTTATATTTTTTGTATTTATTTTGTTTTTAAACATTTTTAGTTGTTGTTGACATTTTGTTTGCTTTTAATTTTGAACTGACTGGAGTGGGAATAGTACATTTTACCCCTCCGTAATCCAACACTTTCCCTACTGTTGCACTAACTGGAGTGGGAATAGTGAATTTTACCCCTCCGCTATCGAACACTTTCCCTACTGTTAGACTTACTGGAGTGGGAATAGTAAATTTTACCCCTCCGCAATCCGACACTTTCACTACTGTTGCACTGACTGGAGTGGGAATAGTAAATTTTATCCCTCCGCTATCCAACACTTTCCCTACTGTTGCACTGACTGGAGTGGGAATTGTAATTTTTACCCCTCTGTTTACCATTATAAATATAGGATGTCGATATTTTTGACATCGATATTTATAACTCGATATTGTGGTATGGGGATATTTTAGGTGTCGATATTCTGTCAGTGAACCGTGCATATTCTCTAATTACAGATAATGTTTGCACACTCCCGAACCTGCTTACTCTTTTGGAGGATAAGTGGTTTGAATCTAGATAGATCCATTAATGAGTACCAAGCAGGGTTGACCAAAATTATTTCTAACTTCAGTGATAAGGCAACTTCTGTACATTGTGGTTTTGCCAAACCAAACACTGGGAAAAGTCTGGTCCATCCTCTAGAAACACTCAGTGCATCCTATATAGCTATCCTTACAGACAGGATGCATCACCACTCGACAAGCCTTGATGATCTTGGGATCTTGCACGGGGCAGCAAGCCATTGAGCAGAAGAGAAAAGAAAAGGCTGGAAAAACACAAAAACAAGCCCAGCAAATTTTAAATTACAAACTTGTGTGATACTGTGGTAAACAAAGTAGAGCTTTCAACAATCACATGTTTTGCACCATTTAAAGGTCGACCAGACGATGGTCTAAAAAAGAATGATCCCAATGAAGGCAAAGTTTTGTACTCAGATGCTTTACTTGGTCATACTAATAATATCGAAATAGACTCACTAATTGAGTTCTCTCTTTACACAGAGACACAGAAATGCACCAAGAAGCTGACAGAACAGAAGACTGAGCTACTGATTATGAAACACTCTAACACACAGACGGATAACAGCAATCTCCCAATGACCGAGACAAAGTTGGAAATGAGGCCTCACAGCCAACACATTTGTCAACAAGAAAACCGCATAAATAAAGATCCTGAAAACAAGTCAGGTTCATCAAAATGATCTGTTAAAACTGTCTTTTGTTCCACAATACCTTTTATTAGTGCAAGAAGATATCTTAAATAGGAGTAGTGTTCTGTACCTCTTTCATCACACTCAGGGAAAACAAATACAAACTAAGGATATAATCAGAATTCAGTTTGTTCCACTCAATTCTGCTCCAGGAGTGGAAGCAACCGTAGTAACTTTTAGATCCAAAAACATGGTAGCGCAAGTCCTTTGAGACAAACTTGTTTGTGCAGTGGGGTGTTAACCTGGGAGCCAGAGAAATATTCTTTCATTCTGACCACTCCCCACCAGGCTTCTCAATTGCATTTTGTCTCTAAGAGCATTCCTAAAGGAATAAACTGTGTCTCAGGTTTTTCATTTAACTCCAAGAAACAAATTCACATACACCTCAGGTAAAAAAGCCCAAGACATTGTTCTCTAATTGCACCACTATGTGTGGAAAAACAAGCACACTGGAACAGGTTGCCCGTCACTCTAAGCTCCGATACCAATCCTTATTCCCAACTGAACCTGAAGTCTAAACTTAGACTTCAAGTCTAAAGTTAGACTTCAGGTCTAAACTTAGACTTCAGGTCTAAAATTAAACTTTAGGTCGAAACTTAGGGGGTGATTACGATGGCGGGCGGACTTGAGTCCGTCCGCCATTGTAGTGGGGATTGGGACCACCCGCCAGTCATGCGGCGGTCCCGTATTCCAAATCACGATGCGACTGCCACCATGGCGGTCGCATCTTGCACTTTAACATTACAGCGGGTGCTGCTGGCTGCAGCACCCGCCGCAATGTCAAAGGTGCATGCAGTGCGTTTCCCTGCACTACGTGAAAGGCACCATGCGGTGCCTGCCACTAAGTGCAGGGAAATACAGGGGGGTACCATGGGTACCCCCCCAGGGCACAACCACCTCCCCCCAACACAAGGGGGGCACGCAACGGGCCCTCAAAACCAATCCCCACCAGCCTTTCCGTGGTGGTTCCGCCGCCATGGAAAGGCTGCCAACAGCCCGCATCGTGATTTGTCGGACAGTGCGTGCTAGGCATCGCCACCATTTTACGCGATGTGGACCGTCCGTCAGGCAATCGGAACGATTGCCTGTGGCGAATCTGTGGCAGGCGGTCTTTGCGCTCGCCACGGTCGCGGTCCGATTCCCCCCGCCATCCTAATTTGGCGGGGGGAAAATTGCTGTCCGATGGCGGAGGGCCCGCCACCGCACGGCTGGCGGTGGCGGGCCTTCCGCCATCATAATCACCCCCTTAGACTTCAGGTCTAAGTTTACCTTTGTGAATCGGGCCAACAATGAGGAGTATGGGTTAACTTCAGAGGTGATTTGTTTGGCCTCCGGATGGCAAATGTTTGTAATGTGCAGGGAAGCACAGGAAGTGTTCTATTACCTTTATCTGCAACCTTTGATGGGAGCATAATATTCAGAGTTAAATTTCATGTTCAACAGTATTGAATGTTTTGGAGACAGCTGACATCATTAGGAGTTGGGGGCATTATTATTTAGTACGTGGAGCTCAGCAAAAGCTTTATGGAGGGTGCAATTTTCATGTGTATGCCAGTGGGCTTATGAGTAACACTTGCTAAAATACAGCAGCAGAGGCTTGCTCTGCATGTGTTTAAAAAGCTGTCCATGTACACAATTGTCAAGATATTTTCTTTAAAATGGTAAATTTATGCTGAGCTGTAGTATGTCTAGTGCTTTTTGGTAATGGTAGAATTTGTCCTCATTAGGTCGAGCATTCGAGACCTCTTGTATATACTTTAGTATATACTTTAGTATATATACTTTAGTATATACTTTAGTATGTACTTATATATGTATGTACTTTGTGGGCTCTGGAGATCAGCCCTAGGACTTGTCTGCTTCCGCTTAGGTACTTTATTTTCTGTTCAACTGCCTCTATTTAACTGTCTTGATAGAAAACGACCAGCAGAGGTCAGTAAAATACCAGAATTGCTTTCTGCTGAGGGACTTTCTTTTTTTTATTTTTCTGGCAACTGCCTCTATTTAACTTTCTTGATAGAAAACAACCAGCAGACGTCAGTAAAATACCAGAATCACTTTAGCATTCTCTAGATTCCAGTCCATAGAAATTGTCTTCCATGAGCACCCGTAGACAATAATATTTTTTTCAAATACTGTATTTTCAGTGATATGACCACTGAAGGCTCTGCTTTTATATTAAAAACAGAGCTTTGGACTATACCATTTCCCTCTGAAAGGCAATATTTCTCTCCATGTGTTCCCATACCTGGCGTGTCACGCAGTTTGATGCTTACTTTACCTCCATGTTAAAGAACAGTAGATGTTTCAGCACCCAGGCTAATGTGCTGCATAGCTACATACATATAAGGTTCCAAAGGCGAGACCGATTGCATTGCAAATGCTTGTTTTTTCTTGTTGTTGAATGTTCCTTTGCCGTTATCAGTATTGATGTTGTTGAATAAATGAAACAGTGTTGTGTAGATGACATAATCTGTGTAGTTTGTTGTGTTCATTGTGATTATTTCATCAGATACTTATGGTTGGGGGGAGAATAAAATGAGTCAAAGAAACATATGATGATTTAGCGGAGAATGCTAAGCAAATCCCTTCCCTACTCACCACTAGCAAACTTGATACCTGAAGTAGGTGACTTTGGGGGAATCACATTTTGGAGCGCTTGCAAAAATGATCGGTTTCACAAAGTTACCATAAAATTGCTGGTTTGATGATTAGCAATGTTTTGGGAGTTCAGCAATTCTTTGAACTTCGATGCTAAAACTTTGTTTTTCTTCATCTTGTAGCTTAAAGGATAGCATTATTGATGTTGGAGTTTTGATTTGTTGCAGTATTTCTCTACGGAATCTTAATGTCCAGAGACCTCATGTTCAAACAATGTAGTGTTAACCCTGCTTAAGAGAGAGATGAAACACAGTTCTTTGTATCGATTGTTGAGGAGTCAGTCATGCTTGATTTGCAGGTCACGTGACATTTTTTTGCGGGGTGCACAGAAATAGATGAAGTGAACAGTCCAATTCACATTGATATAGTTATCATATTAGCAGCTGATATTTGATAAAAGCAGTGTGTATTGCCAGTGAATGCAAGATTTATTCAGTTAGGTTGGAGAGGGACATTCATTTGTTTGCTAGTTATGTAGTCGTAAAGAGATTTTTGCTGTTGGCAATCTGTAATTGTGTTGCTGTGGTTTAGTAAGGAGCTATTTGTAAAATGCATGGAATCTATAAAATGTGAGTAACCTGGTATCTATACATTTCTCCCAATGCTTCAAGCATATAAATAAGGTGGGCATAATTTCAACCTTAAGAGACTTTCGTCTGTGGCTTCCTGGCCACCTGGGTGCCAACAATCACCTTGCTGGGTTGTTCCCGAACAGCAGAAGACTAAGTACAAAACCCACAGCTGTGGGTTGGGATAGTCTCTCACCTGGGCCTGCTCATGCTCCTGGGTTCATGGCTGCTGCCCCATTACTCTTCAACTCTAAAATGGCAATCACCTATCTAAGGGTTTGCAGCCATCTTTTAAGGTGACTTCTCAGCTAGTCGAATTCAGGTTTTCATTCTCTTTTCTTGTACCTTTTTATCACTGCTGTTCCTCCCTTGGTCTCTTCCTGACTTTGCCTATCCATCATGTTTCCTATCATGTTGTGTTTGATGTAATTTCCATTTCCTGTTCTTTGAGATAAAAGGCTCCCCAACCCGCTCCTGGATCCAGCTGTTGTGAGTTCCTGGCCCCCAAGTGGTGCCTCCCAGCTCAAGGAACTTTGTTGTGGCTCACAGGCTCTTAAAATCAAGCTTTTGGGCTCTTCGTGAATGGGCCTGTTCACACTGAGACTTACGGCGCTCGCACCAAAATTCAGCGCTAGCCACCACCAGCCTGTCTCTTCACACAGCAAGCATCGATAGCCCGCGGAGGACCACCAACGCGAAGCACCAGCCCATCTGTCACCAATGCCAGGCCTGCTTTTCAAACCCTACTGACCACCACCCGCGACACTCTCCCTGCTCCCCGTGACCCTATGCAATGCGAAAGGGACTCTTTGCACAAAACTTGAGAAAGTAAACCTTCAGCGGGACTAATCTGGGACTGTATCCGACCCGCGCTCCATCGAGGTCAGCATGAGCTTTTAACTTTGACATGCACCAGCATGACCAGATAGCTGTGGTTGGTACTTTATGCTTTTAGGTGCTATTTTACAGTTTATTCTTTAAAAATGTATACCTCTGATTGTACTGATTAGATTTTTGGTGTTTTGGTCTTGTTTTATTTATTACATTCTGCTCTATTCTTCTAACATGGTGTGAGATTTTTTGTGTGGTGTTTTCACTGTGTTGCAGTTAGAGGTGTTGCACAAATATTTTACACATTGCCTCTTAAGTTAAGCCTGACTGCTCTATGCCGAACTACCAAGGGGATGAGCACAGGCTAATTTGGGGTTGCTTGTGCCTTACCCTGACTAGCATTGTGGTTGCTGCTTGACCAGGGCTCACACTCCAGTTAACCAACAACCCAATTTCTAACATTGGTGATCAGCAGTGAGGATAGCACTTGTGTTTGTGCAGTGCCATACAGTGATTTGGTGTAAACTACCATTCCATATCTAAGACCAATTTGAGTTTTAAATTCTCCCTGATTGGCCTTTTTGTTTTTTTACATTATTCCTACTCTACCTGACTGTTTATGTCTGTAGCCCCGTATGCAAGGATCAAGTTTCAGCTTGCCAACCTAGAGAGCTACACCCTGGCTGAGCTCAAGGTGTTTTTCCAGCAGAGGGGGCTGCCCACCAAAAGGAGCACCAAGAAGGCGGAACTCCAGAAGACCTTGAGGGCATGGAAAGAGGCCCACCAGTTGCCAAAAAATGATGAGGAGGGAGAGGATGATGAAGATGGATCAGAGCAGGGCCTGCCGGACGGTCTTGGAAAGCAGCCAGTTGAGGACAGGGGCAACCCACTCCCAGGACTGGAAATCCCTCCCTGTGCAGGGAGCAGCGTTTCTTCCAGGGGCCTGACCCCCAGAGGAATTGGAGGACAGGAGGGAAGAAAGGAAGCTCAAGTTACAGCTGGCCAAATTAAAGCTGGAGAAGGAGGAAAAGAAATGGCCATGGAGGCAAAGAATGCTGAGGCTGAGAGGGCCTTGGCAAGGGAGAAGGCAAAGGATAAGAGAGCCTTGTAGGAAAGAAGAATGGCCCATGAGCTAAGTCTCAGGAAACTGGACATCAGAGCTAGGCAGGTGGAGACCAGCATTAATAGTTACAGCGTACCTACAGTGCCCTCTGGAGACATGAGGGCCCATATTCCTATAGATGTGATGCCTGCCTTTATTGTGGGAGATGATATTGACAAGTGGTTTAAGGCTTATGAGATTGCCTTACAGATGCACAAGATCCTGGAGGAGATTGGGTGGCAATTCTGTGGAGGCTTACCCCATGTGATGGTAGGGACAGCCTACTGGCCCTAGAGAAAGGAGACAGGATGAGGTATACACCCCATGAAGGAAGCCCGTGTCAAGAAGTATGGTCTCACTCAGAGAAGTATAGGCAGAAGTTCAGGGACAGGCAGAAATTAGTCCATCAGGCCTGGGTGGATTGCGTGGAATCCTTTTGCAAGGATCTGGATGGTTGAGTGAAAGGCAGTAAAATAAAGGATCACTAAGGGCTGTATAATTTGATTGCAAAGAAGCACATGTTCAGTCTTTGTTTTGCAGCTCCGCACCAACACTTCATTGACAGTAAGCTCACGGACTCCAGGGAGCTTGCTAAGGAAGCGGATCGCTGGGTCAGCACCAGGGTCCATAAGAGGGTATCTGGGGGGATCACCACAAGGGAGGGCAAGGTCCCCATCAGAAGAAGGAAGAGGGGGACAAACATAAAAGCAATGAGTTCTCTACAGGGCCCCAAAATAGTTCCATGGGTCAGAACTCCTATCCCCCATCTGAGAAAAAGAAAAGATGGTTCCCTCAGAGTAAGTCTTCAAGAAAGACACTCCACAAGTGCTAGGAGTGCTAACAGGAAGGGATCTTCAAGGGGAATGCCAAGTGTCTCAAGAGGGCACAGCCCCCCACTTGCGGGCAGTCACTGGGGTTAGCTAGTGTAGCGCGTGAGGAGGAGATTGTCCCAGTTAGGGGATGGGGCAGTGTAAAGGTTACTCTAGTGTCCCTGGGTGATGGAGAGATGGTAAAGAGAACTCACAATGCTAGTATGGCAGTGGGTCACCATGAATGGTCAGAAGGTGGAGGCTCTGAGAGACATCGGAGCCACAAAGACAACCATCAGAGCAGGTAGTACCTAATACGTTCCATCAAGTTGTTGCAGCTGACATCCACGAGAGTCACTACCAAGTGACTCTAGTTCTCTCTGAGTGGGGGGGGTCTCAGGTTCCTTAAGGGTATCTGTGAGTCTGTCCATGCCAGTGGATTGTCTGCTTGCCAATGACCTGGAGCACACCATCTGGAAGGAGGTGGAGCTTAGGGCCCACTTGGAGATGTTCGGGTTGCCTGAGTGTGAGTTCCTGACCACACAGTCCATGGCCGCCTGAGAGGGTAGTGAGGAGGACCTGGAACCTGGAAGAATGACCCAGGTGTCTGCAAGAAAAAGGAAGAGCAGGGGGCACAGGAAACCCACCCCTGAAACCCCCACCATCTGGGAGGAGGCTGAACATAAGGGGGAATCCCTGGAGCCTACAGGGGAAAATGTTGACTCCCTGGGGAACCTACATGAGCTGGCCCACCAACTGGCAGCACAAAAGGGGTTCCATCAGGGAGGGGTTCTGCAAGGCACAGATAGAGTGCCCTACTCTGAGGGGCCTACGGCAGCAGGCTGAGACCCAGGCAGCTGGCAACCCCTCTGGTGATCACCTAATTTATTGGGAGAATGGTCTCCTGTATAGTGAGCCTAAGGCTCCTGAGTCTGGTGCAGCCTATATGTTGGTGGTTCCCCAGTGCTACAGGGCCTTCCTCCTGGAGCTGGTTCATGATCTACCCCTGGCAGGTCATTAGGGGCAAAACAAGACCTTTGACAGGCTTGTCTCCCACTTTTTTGTTCTCAAATGTGGAGGGCCTCAGATGCTTTCTGCAGGTCCTTCATACCTGCTAGGCCCGTGGCAATTCAGAGCCAAAACATAAGGATCTCCTGCAACCTTTTCCTTCTGTTGGCACCCCCAAAGGGTGGACATCTACATTGGTGGGCCTCTGGACCTCAAGACAACCATGGTCAACAGGTTCATCCTGGTATTTGTGGACCACGTCACCCACTACTAAAGGCAACGCTTCTGAGAACATTGCCTGTGCCCACAGTGGCCAGGGCACTGATGGGGATTTCCCAAGAAAGTGGTGTCAGATGGTGGTACCAACTTTATATTGGGTACATGAAGGCCATGTGGAAGGTGTGTGGGGTAAACTACAAGCTCTCCACTCCTTACCATCTTCAAACTAATGGGCTTGTTGAGAGATTTAACAGGCCTCAAAGCTGCATAATAATCGACCAGTCAGAGCCCATGAGGCAGAAGTGAGAAGTCCTCCTGCCATGACTTTTATTTGCCTGCAGGGAGGTACGGCAAAAGATGGTTGGCTGCAGCCCCTTTGAACGTCTGTATGGGCACCCTGTGATTGGACCTCTCAGTCTTGTGAAGGAGGGCTGGGAGCGAACTCCCAGTGAGGCCCTCTAGGCTGTGGTCAGCTACATGCTGACCCTCTGTAACCAGCTGAAGCGCTTCTGGAAGAAAGCGCAGGAAAATCTAGACTCCAACTAGGAGGGCATGAAACAGTGGTGTAAACAGAGCGCTACTCTGGTTGAGTTTTAGTCTGGCCAAAAAGTGTGGGTTATGGAGTTGTTGGAGCCCAGGGCCCTACGAGGCTGCTGGTGTGGGTCCAATGAGGTGAAGGATCGCAAGAGTGATGTCACCTGCCTGGTGGACCTTGAGACTCCCAGGAACCCTTTAATGGTCCTGCATGTCAGTTGCCTCAAACCCCACTTTGAGAGGTCTGAGTTGATCATACCCCTGGTCACAGACAATGAAGTGGAAGGGCTGAGTGGATGTCCCCCAGACCACCTTTCTTCCAAGGAGCAGGATGGGTCAGTGGAGGGTGTCAGACTCTCCCCTACACTGACCCTAGAACAGCAGAGAGACTGCTGCCAGTTGCTGGGGCAGTTTACCTCTTTATTATCCCTTGCCACAGGACTCACTACATGGTGTACCCATGATATTGACACTGGGGACAGCACACTTGTGAAGAGCAACATTTACAGGTTGTCTGATAAGGTGAAAACCAGCATTAAGGAGGATGTCTCTAAGATGCTGGAGTTAGGGGTTATTAAGCCCTCAGAAAGCCCTTGATCCAGCCCAGAGGTGTTAGTCCCTAAGGCTGCCCCTTCAGGTGTCACTATAGAACTTAGGTTCTGTGTGGATTACCGTGGGCTCAATGCAGTCACCAAGACTGATGTGCACACCATCCCCAGAGCTGATGAGTGCATAGATTGGCTAGGAGTTGCCAAGTTCCTCAGTACCGTTGATCTAACTTCTGGGTACTGGCAGATTGCCTTGACCGAGGGGGCAAAAGAGAGATTGGTCAACCAGGTCCTGGTTGAGCAGGAGAATGTCAATTCTGCCTATGTGGACGACATTGCGGTCTTCAGTTCTAGCTGGGAGGACCACCTGTGCCACCTCAGAGAAGTGCTTCAGGCACTGCAGAGGGCAGGCCTGTCTTTCAAGACCAGTAGGTGCCAGATAGGGCAGGGTTCAGTGGTCTACCTGGGTCACCAAGTGGAAGGCAAGGTGCAGCCCATCCTAGCCAAGATTGAAACCATTCTGGCTTGGGAACCACCAAGACCCAGACAGAGGTTAGAGCCTTCTTAGGCCTCACAGGTTACTACGGGAGATTTATCAAGGGGCATGGCACCATTGTTACCACCCCTTAACAGAGCTGACTTCTAAGAAGCAACATCTAAAGTGCTTGTGCTCTTTCCCTAAAACATAGTAAAATTGACTGGTACCCAATTGGCATATTTACTTTACTTGTAAGTCCCTAGTAAAGTGGCACTATATGTGCCCAGGACCTGTAAATTAAATGCTACTAGGGGGCCTGCAGCACTGGTTGTGCCACCCACTTAAGCAGCACTTTAAACATGTCTCAGGCCTGCTATAGCAGAGCCTGTGTGTGCAGTTTAAACTGCCAATTTGATCTAGCAAAATAAACCTTTGGCCAGGCCTAAACCTTCCTTATATATGCGCACCTCACCCCTAGACTAGGCCCTGAACAGCAAAAGAGCAGGTACAAAGCATTTAAAAAGTAGGACATGCACACTTAGATGTTACATGTCCTTGTGGTGAAAAACTCCTTAAATTATTTTTTCACTACTGAGAGGCTTATCTCTCCCAAGGAATAACATTGGAGTTGCCTTAATACATTTTATAAGTGTAATTTCCAAATGGTATGAGATCAGTTCATGTTTGGTGTCTCTGGAATCACAATTTAAAATCCTTACTTATGGTGAAGTCAGATTTTAAATTGCAATTCTGAAAATGCCACTATTAGTAAGTGTAGTTCATTAGATCACTATGAGCATGAGGAGCGGATTGACACTCAGCGTGGTCACGCTTGAGAAATGCAACTTAGTTTCACTGTCATCCCATTTACAGATATTTTCTAGGCCTGGGCGGTAAATTCCGTTCCGCTCGCGGAATTTGCGGGATTTGGGTAATTTTGCGTTCCGCGGACAACGCGGAATTGCCAAAAATCCCGCGATCCGCGGCTTCGCGGAATTTTTTGCTTGTTCGCGCTTTCAAAGTGCGTGTTCGCGAGATATTTCCCCCGAGCAGGAAAAAAGCATCGCGAACGGGCAGAACAAGCAATTCCGCGTGTTCGCGGAACTTTTGCGTGCTCGCAGAGATTTTTTACCGTTTTGCTGAACTTTGCGTAACGTGACAACGCAAATTCCGCCCACCCCTAATATTTTAACGCACACAGCACCCCTGCTGGTGTCGTACCTTCGGGTTGTGTTGCTCGGAGACAGTAGGTGCGCACATTCACTTAATCAATTGTTGACATGGGTATGATAAACACGCACGGATGGGATTTCACAACGTCTTAGTATTCACATTGGAGGCATACGTATGATTCACTCAGCACCAGGCACGGAGACGTTGGTTTTAATGATTTCACTTTTGGATAAGGGACACATTTGGTGATGGTACCACCTGTTCTTTCATTTTATCATTTTTCAACCTTTTCAGGTTCTTCCTGAATTCTTCTAAGTAGGGCTGTCTGTTTTCTCTTAAAGATATTCACGAATGTTGAATTCCAACACCTTGGATGTTCGCCTCAAAAGATGTAATGGCCATTATTTAAAAGTTTTTGTTTTGATGAATAGGAAATGATGTATTCTTATTGCTAATATTATTTGCTCATAGATTCCCCTGAAGAAGGGCTATTGTTTATGCCCGAAATCTATTGGGATTTGTGTAATCTACGCGGGAACTATTAGAACACCATCTATATTCATGTGGAATGGATTTCCTATGAAGCACCTGCTTTTGCATAATAAATTATGAAGGAGTCATACTCAGCGAATCAGGGATGATTCATTGATGGATTTTTGTACATTGGAATTTTGCTTATGTTTTGAGTTTTGTATGTACAGTGTTTAAACTAGTTTACTATTAGTCTAGAATCAGGTATACACTCTTTGAGTGAACAACAGTAGTGCACCTTGTGTCTGGGGCATAGGCCCTAGTTTTTCCTTTCTACTATTAGAAAGTTGGCATTTTTTTGCCTTAGCCGTTTGCTGCCTGGTGTCTGTAGTCACATGACTGGGTGTGGGTGACCGTTGGACTTAGTGTATTCCTCCTTGACAGCCACATGCAATGGGTAGCTTAGGTGTGACTGGATGTGTCGTCACTGGTCGGTTTGGTGGGAGGAGCTGGGCCCAGCCCCACTTAAACTTGAATAGGCTGTGTCCTGTCTCCACACAAAGGGCTGCATACCCCCTGTAGTTAGCCTGAAGCCAGGAAGGCAGGGAATCTGTGCACTTCAAAGGCATGCCTATAGACGCTTTTCACACTTCAGAGGCAGAACTGTGTATAAAAGAAGGACTTCAGACACCAACTCTTCAGTACACTTCTGGACCTGTGGATACTCTGCCAGGAAGAAGGACTGCTGTGCTGCTACCAGGACTCTGCTGCTTTAAAGGAACTGCTGCCTTGTGGTGCTGACCTGCTGCCTGCTGCCCTCTTGCCTAGGGAAGAAGAACTGGACCTGCAACTTCATCTTGAACCCAGAACCCCAGAATGGCTCACAGGGCTGGTCTGTTCGCCTCCTAATCTGAGCCTCACGGACATAAAGGGCTCCCCAATCCATTCCTGGACTCAGCTGCAGTGAATTTCTGACCCCCTGCCTCTCAGGTTCTTGACTCTTGGTGTGGCTCACGGGCTCTTAAAATCACGTTTTGGGCTCTTCCCAACCATGAATGGGCCTGTTCCTAGCAAGGACATGCCACTTGCACAAAAATTGATCTTGAGCCACTGCCAGTCTATCTCTTTGCACAGCAAGTATCGATTGCCTGCAGAAGCCCACCAACGCGAAGCAACAGCCGGCCCATCCGCGATGCCTTGCCTGATCTTTGCATCATGCCGTCCATGACCCTCTCCTTGCTCGCCGCGACCCTCTCCAACACGAACAGGACTCTTTGCACAAATCTTGAGAAGGTACACCTTCAGCGGGAGTAATATGGGACTGCATCTCACCTGTACTCCATCGCAGTTGGCCTGAACGTTTGACTTTAACCCAGCCCAGCGCGACCAGATAGATGCGATTGCCGCTTTATGCTTTTAGATACTATTTTACAGTTTATTCTTTAAAAATTCATAACTCTGGTTCTACTGATTGGATGTTTGTTGTTTGGTATTGTTTTATTTATTATATTTTGCTCTATTCTTCTAATCTGGCTGTAAGGAATGGGGTCTCTAGTTGGCAGAGGTATGCACCCTGTCCAAGTAGGAATCACCACTCTAGTCGGGGTGAATCAGATACACTCCCTAAATGAACCTGTTCTCACCATCTGGTACAGAGCAGGCAGGTTTAACTTAAGAGATAACGTGCACAGTATTTGCGCAACACTTAATACAGTAAAGCTGTGAAAATCACCACCCAAAAATCATCGACACCAGATTAGAAAAATAGAGCTTAATTTAATGAATAAACCAAGACCAAAACAACAAAGATCTATTAAA
Source organism: Calotriton arnoldi (assembly GCA_963921515.1). Lineage (NCBI taxonomy): Eukaryota > Metazoa > Chordata > Amphibia > Caudata > Salamandridae > Calotriton > Calotriton arnoldi. The sequence goes on from CAWUFW010006273.1 coordinate 595,513, forward strand.
TAGAACTGGAGTTAGCCAGCGCTTTCTTCTTGCACTGGATCGGGTCAAATCTGAAAAGTCAAGCTGACCACGCTGGAGTGGAGGGCAGAATCAGAAGCCATGTAGGCCCCACTGAAACAGTACCTTCAGGGCGAACAAGTGTCAACGTTGAGGAGCAGCTGCGAGGAGTGGAGAAGGCGATGCTTCAACGTCTATCCCGCTGGATGTAGGCTATGAGTCGGTTCTGAGCTGTGCAGTAGGGAGATGCATCATCGTCAAACGCCCAGCGATGAAGGCGATGCATTGCCGTCATGCCACGCTGTCGGCGCTGTGGTGTCTTCGGAGCTGTGATGCGTTGGCGTCAATAAAAATGATTCAGTTTCAACGGTGCAAAGTAGGGACTGCATGGGCTTTAGCAGAACAACACAGAAAAACCATGGTCCAGGGGCCCAGGACTGGATTGGCACCACTTTGCAGGGTAGGGCCCAAAGATGGCAGAGTCCAGGTGCTGGTTGGAAAGCAGTCTTTGAGGTTGCTTAGACTGCAGAACAGTAGTCAAGCAGACAAGCCCTTTAAGTCACTTGGTTCTGGGGATGTAGAGATTCAGGTCCAGTCCTTATCACCACCAGGCAAGGAGACAACAAGCAGCAGGGCAGCAAGGCAGGCACAGCAGATCAGGAGTCCAGCAAATCCAGCAGAGTCCAGAAGAGTGTCAGTCCTTCCAGCAGCACAGCAGTCCTTCTTCCTGGCAGAGTATCCTCCTGTCCAGAGTGTACTAAGTTGGTGGTGTCAGGGGTCCAATATTTATACCCAGTTGTGCCTTTGAAGTGGGGGAGACTTCAAAGAGATGCCTTTGAAGTGAACAAGGTCCTCGTCCTTCCTGCCTTGGCTCCAGGCTCACTACAGAGGGGTATGCATCTCTTTGTGCGGGGACAGGCACAACCCCTTTCAGGTGCAAGTGTCAGTTCCTCCCTCCCATCTAGCTCAGGAAGGCCCATATTAGAAATGGAATTCCTGGTTGGCTGAGGCATGCACCCTGGCCAGGCAGGAACCACCACTCTAGTCTGGGTAAGCTAGATACACACTAAAAGATAACCTGTGATCACTCTCTAGTAGCTTGGCACAGACCAGTCAGGCTTATCTAAAGAGGCACTGTGTAAAGTATTTGTGCAACACAAGTACACAGTAATAGAATGAATGTGCTACAAAAATACTCCACACAGGTCTAGTAAAATAAAGAATATGGGGCCCATTAGGATGGCGGGCAGATCGCCACCGCCCATAGGGCGGTGGCGATCCGCCCGCCATTTTCGCCCACCCGCCTAACATTTCCCCCGCCATATTATGATGGCGGTGGGGACCCAGGCGGATGGAAAGACCGTCCGCCAGTTTTCCGCTGGTAGGCAATACGCCCGATTGCCTACCGGGCGGAAAAGGCCTTGCAGGCACCGCCATCCATATTACGATGATGGCGGTCTCATGCCTTTCCATGGCGGAGACTCCGCCATGGAAAGGCATGCGGAGAATGCCTTTGGGGGCCCGTTGCGGGCCCCCAGGTGGTTGGGGGTGGGTGGCTGCACTTGGGGGGTACCCATGGTACCCCCCGACATTTGCATGCACAAGGTGGCAGGCACTGCGCGGTGCCTGCACGTTGTGCATGCAAATGCACAACATGCCCTTTTAACATTATGGTGGGTGCTGAATACAGCACCGCCCGCCACAATGTTAAATATACAGGATGCGACCGCCATGGTGGCGGTCGCATCCTAATAGGCACAGCGGGACCGCCGCACCTCTTGCGGGCGGTCCCGTTTACCGTTACGGTGGCGGGCGGACATTGTCCGCCCGCCATCGTAATGGGGCCCTATGTATCTGAGCAGAACAAGACCAAAACAACAAAAATCCAATCAATCGGGGTCGAGAGATGAATTTATAAAGATTAAATGCAAAAACAGTGCTTAGAAGTCAGTAGCGGTCAATAAGTTACTTGAGGCCATGAGGAAATGGTACAAATCCAAAGTTCAGGCTGACCATGATGGAGGGCAGACGTGCTACAGGACCCATGCAGTGCCCGCTGAGAAAGTACCTTGGATGGAGCAAAGTGATGATGCTGAGGGCACGTTGCGTTGATCTTTTCCACGCAATCGGGTCACTGCATGGTTGTCGAGATCTGGCTAAAGTGGAGGCGTTGCCTCATCGTGGAGCTGCACAGAGCGTTGTCGTCGGGCTGCGCAGACTGTGGAACCGCTGTCATCGAACAGCCTCTGCGTCGGCGTCGAAGAGCGATGCATCGGTTCCGACTGTCATAGTAGTGAGAATGCAAAGGTTTTGTAGCAAAACAGCTGCAGAATCCACTTCTGAAGCCCAGAACTTGGAGAAGGCACCTTAGGCAAGGGTAGGTCTCACAGATGGCAGCACCACCAGAATTGCAGAAAGTCTTTTGTGTCCATCAGAGAGTTCTGAAAACAGGAGGCAAGCCAGCAAGCCCTTGGAGATCAATTGGAGATAAGGCAGAGTCCCACTCTACTTCTGCAGAGTCAGGGAGCAGCAGGGCAACAAGCAAAAAAGCAGTCCTTCCAGAAACGCAGCCCAGTGAAGTCCTTTAAACAGCACAGCAGTCTTTCTGACAGAGTTCAGTTCAAGATACAGGAGTGTCTGATTTTAGGGGGTCAGAGACCCAGTACTTATACCCAATAGTGCCTTTGATGTAGGGGGATTTCAAAGCAGCACTCTGAAGTGCACAAGGATCCCTGTAAACCCAGTCCTGTCTGCCAGGCTATTTATGGGGGGTAAATCAGTGATTTGTGTGTGGACAGGACACTAGCTATTAAAGTATAAGTGTCAGCCCCTCCTATTCCTCTCTGTCCAGGAAGACCCATCAGAAAGAATGCAGATGAATGTAGATGAGTGCTCATAATGCAGATGAGACTCACCTTCCTGTGTTTGTGGCTGTCTAGAGGGAATGCACAAGGTGTAGTTGTCACCCACCCCAGAGATGAATAGGAAACAGGCTGTCAGGAACATAGAGCAGTAAGTGCAGAGAAATGTCCACTTTCTAAAAGTGCCAGTTCTAACACAGTAAGGTTAAATCTAACTCCCCCAGTAAGGTGGATTTATCATTACCATTCCAAAGATATGAAACATGAAAAAGCTACTCCTCTCTGATCAGGAATTACAGCTTGAAAGTGCATTAAGGAATTCCTAATGCTGGCCTATGAGAGGGGTAGGCCTCACAGTAGTGAAAAAAGAAATGGGCTGTTTGTCACTACCAGGACATGCAAAACATAAAAGTACATGTCCTACCTTTTACTTGCATGGCACTCTGCCCTTAGAGTTACTTGGGGCCTTGCTTAGGGGTGACTTATATGTAATAAAGGGGGAGATTAAGGCCTGGAATGTAGTTTTAAATGCCAAGTCGAAGTGGCAGTAAACTGCACATACAGGCACTGCAGTGGCAGGCCTGAGACAGGTTTGAAAGGCTGCTTCTGTTGGTGGCACAATAAGTGCTGCATCCCTCTAGTAGCATTTAAATTACAAGCCCTGGGTAGATGGTATACCACTTTACAAGGGACTTACCAGTAGAACAAATCAGGTATATACCAATGTCATCAGGTTTAAAGGGAGAAGAACATGCACTTTAGCACTGACTAGCAGTGATAAAATGCTCAGAGTCATAAGGCCAACAAAAAGAATCAGCAAAAATGACAGGCAAAAGGCAATAAATCTGGGGAAAGACCGCCCTAAGGATGACAAGTCTAACATCCCATCACCCTGGTGATGGTCCATCAGGATGTGAATGTCACACCTCAGCTCCCTTTGTGTGTGACTCTCTAGAGGGAATGTACAAAGCCCAGCTGTCACCCACCCCAGACGTCTATTCAGAGACAGTCAGAGGCTCAGATTGGTTAAATTAAGAAAAATGCAAACTTTCTAAAAGTGGCATTTTCAAACTTACATTTTAAAACTCTACTTTACTCTAAGTTGTGATTTTAAATTTTGAGTCCAAAGACACCAAACTCGAAGCACTTATCTACATGCTCTACCCTTCAAACCCACTGCACCCTGCCCTTTGGGCTGTCTAGGGACTACCTTGGGGGTGACTTATATGTATTAAAAAGGAAGATTTAAGCTTGGCAAGTAGGTTATTTGCCAGGTCGCCATGGGAGTTTAAACTGCACACACAGACTCTGCAATGACAGGTCCGAGACATGTTTTAAAGGGCTACTGAAGTGGGTGGCACAATCAGTGCTGCAGACCCACCAGTAAAATTTAATTTACAGGCCCAAGGCACAGGTAGTGCACTTTACTAGGGACTAATTAAATATGCCAATTGTGGGTAAGCCAATGTTACCTTGTTTTAGAGAAAGAGCACCTGCACTTTAGCACTGGTTTCCAGTGGTAAAGGGCCCAGAATCCTAAAGCCAGCCAAAATAAAGTCAGAAAAACTGGAGGTCAGAGGGCAAAAAGGCAGGGGAAACAATGGCAAGGATGCCAGGTCTAAGACTGGTGTGGGATTCGTTTTGTGTGGTATTTTTACTGTGTTACCTTTTGAAGTGTTGCACAAATACGTTACACATTGCCCCTAAGTTAAGCCTGACTGGTTTGTGCCAATCTACCAGGGGGCTGAGCACAGGCTAATTTGAGGTTTATTGTCCCTTACCCTGACTAGGATTGTAGTTGTTGCTTGACCAGGGCTCACACACCAGGCAGCCAGAAACCCAATTTCTAACATACTATGTTTGCACACCATTAGAATCAGGCCCACTCTGGAAAGAGGGTGAGTTTTTGAAGCCACAACAGGCCCACCAATCACTGCTTTCACCCAATCCGACCAACCAGCACTCTCTCACTTGCTGTGGTAATATGTCCTCTTAATTTAGACAGTAAGCATGTATCTTGTGTTAGAAATCATTGCTGTTGTCTTGCAGATTCAAAGTTTTTCGAGGAAGTCCTGCATCACACTTCTCTGAAATTAGGGTCAAAGGTCACTATATTGGCTGTGCAATTGAACACCACAAGAAGGTGGGTGTTGCCACACCTACATGGGGTATGAAAGCAGTGCAGGGAAGAGTAATCACAGTAAATTCACGTGCTTAAAGGACATTGGGAACCCTATGAATTCTCCTCGCACATGCGCTGCTTTGGCCATGACAAGAGTTCCCCAACCACCAGTGCAGGCTAAGAACTGTGTAACAAGCAAATGCCTACAATTATCCATGACTCATTGACTGACAGATATTGCTACCCCCTGTCCGGTCCTGATTTTACCACTACTCTTAGCTTGCTGTTCATGTTGCCTTATTCAACATGGTGACATGACTGAGGTCGTTGGATAAATTAAGCCTGCCGGAGGTGGCACATGCTCTGTGGTCATCTACCTCTAACAAAGGCACCAAATAGGCAGATATTGGAGTTACGGTACAGGTCTACCACTGCCGCCCTCTCCTCCATATAAACTCAAAATGTATAAAGCACAGGTTCCTCATTTACAAGATCAGAAACACCCTTGATGTTCTTTTTACAAAAGTATTAAAAGATGCCACCAGTGTTTTGGTGAATATAATCATATTTTAGAGACACGTTTTTTACTATGACTATTTTAAGCAAAACCTCTTGAAGACATCAGCAATTGGGTGAGATGTGTTATGCTCAAATCACTGACAAAATATCGATTACAAAAATATCGAGGTACAAAAATATTGTGACAAAAATATCAAAGTCAAGAATATCGACATCCTATCTACATCATGGTAAGTACAAAAATATCGAGAACAAAATATCAAGGTCAAAAATATTGTAAAAAATGTCGTTTTTTTTAAATGTTAAAAAATAATGTAAAATAAAGTAAATAATACATATAATTAAAAGAAACATAGTTAAAAATATTTAAAAATGTTTAAAAATAATAACTAATACATATAATGTTAAAATAAATTAAACATATACATATAAAATATAATATAAATACTTAATCATATTCATAAATAATTATTTTAATACCTTATAAATTGTTAAAAACATTTTATAAATTATAAATACATATATACACATACAAAAATAATATAAATAAAAATATAAAACATATATATATAACAAATTAAAAAACTACAATATTTTTAATGTTTTTAAAATAAATTATACACAACATTAACTAAAACAATCCAGAAAAATATTGGATAGCGGAGAGAAAAAAATTACTATTTCCACTCCAAAGAGTGCAACAGTAGGGAAAGTGTTGGATAGCGTAGGGGTAAAAATTACTATTCCAACTCCAGAGAGTGCAACAGTAGGGAAAGTGTTGGATAGCGAAAGGGTTAAAATTACTATTCCCACTCCAGTGAGTGCAACAGTAGGGAAAGTGTTGGATAGCATAGGTGTAAAAATCACTATTCCCACTCCAGTGAGTGCAACAGTAGGGAAAGTGTTGGATAGCGCAGAGGTAAAAATTACTATTCCCACTCCAGAGAGTGCAACAGTAGGGAAAGTGTTGGATAGCGTAGGGGTTATAATTGCTATTCCAACTCCAGAAAGTGCAACAGTAGGGAAAGTGTTGGATAGAGTAGGGGTAAAAATTACTATTGCAACTCCAGAGAGTGCAACAGTAGGGAAAGTGTTGGATAGCGTAGGGGTAAAAATTACTATTCCCACTCCAGAGAGTGCAACAGTAGGGAAATTAAGGGAAAAGCTACTCCCTTCTACTAATTCGGCGGCACTGGTTAGTTCAGGCCGCCACTGATACTAAAATTGAACTTCCTTTGGTCCTGAAGAAGCGCTTTGGATCTCCTTCTGAGGCCACATACAGCGAGAAACATGTTGACCGTTATATATGTCCATTAGGGACATATACCCAGCTACAGAGGGACATAATATCCCCTAGAAGAGCATCACACACTTTGTTTTAACAATGACAGAGGGACCACCCTAATAAATAGCACCCACTCCCTCCAGTCATTTTTTAACACACTACTTCAGACTTCACTGCCACTTACACCCACGCACCCAAACGGCTTCTCATCAAAAGATCTCTGATAAAGAGACCGTTTGGGGGACCTGTAGGGCATTGCAGCGCCGGCCCGACGAGGAGCAAAGCTCAAATGATGAAGCATGACATCCTTCGGGTGTGTGAGGGCATTATGATGAGGACACACTGTCCCCAACAGACAGAGTAGCACACGACAAAAGTTTCTTCCCCTTCTTTCTCTACAAGGAACAGTGACTCCCTTTGTGTACCTGTAAGGAATATATGACACAAGAGATGAAGTGCCTTGCAGTACATGCACAGTGAGAGCATGTGTTGGGTGTATGTGTGCTTGCTTGAAGAGATGTGCAGCGTGCACATGGTAAATGTGCCTGTGCTGGCAATAGTGTGTGTTTGTAAATAGCACACCATGGTGGTTAGATATAGAAAAGCTTCAGTAGTGAACAGTGCAAACAGACTGAGTGTGTGTGCAGAATCCATGTGTACATGTAAAAGTACAGTGCATGGAGGTACTAGTGATGATAAATAAATCTGCTGTGAATGTACATTGGTATGTGTGCTTTCACTGGTACATTAAATTGAGGGCCCCTGGCTCCAATTTGGGAAGCCCAGGCCAGCCTGGTGTAGACATGAGGAGGAAAGTAACCCCAACAGACACATTTGTGTACTGCTGCATTCCTGTGAACTGGGTGGGGCACACACTAGAGGGTAAAAGGAAGAGACTCCCTTAACAGTTCAAAAGACTGCTCTTTGATTCAGTGATAGATCACAGGGAAGGGGCCTGGAAATATCTCACGGACGGAGATGGGGCTGATAAGGGAATCGTAAAGAGTAGGGTTCGAGGTCTGATATTAACCTTTGAATGCACCTATCAATGTGACTGATATCTAAATGTGAACTCTGGCCATTCCTATGATTTGTGTTGTGAGACAATCAGCTTTGGAGTCTTGCCTGCTGCCACAGATAGTCTTTTGTGAGGAATGAAGAAAAGGAGAAGTGTCTATTTCTAAAGAAGCAGAACCCCAACATAAAACTTCAAAGACTCAGACTCTAAATTGGATTTTGGTGCCTGGAAATGGACTCTAAAAGGGTAGGTTGGTACCCTAAGATTTGTCATCTGCCAGGCAGCTAGATGGCCTGTGAGAAGAGGAAGCTCTGCAACACTTCTGCCGGTGACCACGATTGGGTCAAAGGCCTGCTCCTTGCTGGTTGAGGGGACATCACCCAAGACACCAAGATCACCTGCCCTGAAGCCTGGAGCGCCAGTGCCACCTGCTGGCCAAGATCAGTGTCACCCATATGAAGCCTTGACTAATTGACCACAGCGAGTCAAGTACAGAAGGGGAACTTGGCCGAATTGCTTGGGATCCATAGTAGGTTGGGTCCCGGGACATCAGGAGAAAAAGACCTCAACCACCACGGTTGAGCTCAGTAACCCCTGTGTGCACTGTGGCCCTCTGAAAGGGGTGCTAACAAGTACATTTAAATTAATTTTGCTCAATCTGCCCTGATTACCTGATCAGTTTAGGGAGCTCTACATCTGTTTATATTCTAAGAGCCAAAGCAGAAGGCAACTAAAATTCATATTAGTGCAAAGGAATAAAAACCTCACATCTGTATTTTTGTCTGCCAGCGTATGGGTACATGCAGTCCTGCACCATCCTACTTTATTGGTTCGAATGCCTCATGTGCAGTAACTTTTTGTTTTCTGTGTGAAAAAAAGTTTGTAGTATGTATGAGAGATTAATCCAAGAAGCTTTAATTTATTTTCTTAATCTCCTGACCAAACTGACTCTTGTCCCCTGCCTCTATTCGTCCAGCACAGTCATAGACCATTTCCATACCTTGCACTGGGGCCCGCAGCACCCATACTAAACCACTGGTGGTATGCACGTATTACTATCTTTAGAAAGGGAAACTTACGGTGGGAAACACCTGATTTCTGTGTTAAATATTTACTTTTGGTCTGTTTCCCACCAGCTTTTAGAGGTAAAATGTGCATTAGTAAAACACATTCAGGGGCTTATTAGCAAGACCCACGTTAAAATTATCGCCGTTTTAGCGGCAGGAAACTGCCGCTAAAACGGCGATAATGAGCTTGCTAATATGCGTTATGGAATTCAATAGAAGCCCAGGTTAGATGTCCTGCACATCTAACCTTTGCTTCTATTGGAATTCTATAACGCATATTAGCAAGCCCATTATCGCCGTTTTAGCGGCAGTTTCCTGCCACTAAAACGGCGATAATTTTAACGTGGGTCTTGCTAATATGCCCCTAAGTTTTTATATATTTTTTTACTTTTAATAGAAAATTATTCTTAAGTAACTGCTCATTTAAAGAATGGCAAATGCAGGTGTAAAAACACGCCGGCACAAATGAAATTTCTGATGGTTATTGGGAGTGGCTTTAAATCTGAATAGGACCTGGTTGTAACTGCCCAGGCAAAAAAAGGGCGGAGCGCTATTGAACTTTTCTACTATTCATCCTGGATCCGCAGAGATCCGTTAATATGGGGTATTCCGTTGCCATGCAGCTGGGAGGAACTCATCTCCCTGTATGCTGCTAACATAGTGTTATACATCTCGAGGACATATTTTTGAATATGCAAAAGAAACAATTAATGGACGGACTGCTGGACAATGCAAACATTCACCCCCAGTCACAAAGATCTGGGTTAAATCCATCATTCTTTTGCTCACCACACCACCCCAGTTTGGACCCAGCCATATGCAAATCAGTCTTGACCCTGTACCTTGTGGGAACAGTCCAGCCCGAACTGCCAAGCCAGGTCCTCCCTGGACCGGAAACAAGCATCCTGGGACCGGTTTCAGGGCATCACCCTTCATCAGCCAGTCTAGCTTGAATCCAGTGGTGTAGTGAGCACGGGACCCACGTCTGGGCATACCCTTCCCACTTAGGGCAACATATGCAAAAGAAACAATTGATGGACGGAATGCTGGACAATGTAAACATTCACCCACAGTCACAAAGATCTGGGTTAAATCCATCATTCTTTTGCTCACCACACCACACCACCCCAGTTTGGACCCAGCCATATGCAAATCAGTCTTGACCCTGTACCATGTGGGAACAGTCCAGCCCGAACTGCCAAGCCAGGTCCTCCCTGGACCGGAAACAAGCATCCTGGGACTGGTTTCAGGGCATCACCCTTCATCAGCCAGGCTAGCTTGAATCCAGTGGTGTAGTGAGCACAGGATCCACGTCTGGGCATACCCTTCCCACTTAGGGCAACATATGCAAAAGAAACAATTGATGGACGGAATGCTGGACGATGCAAACATTCACCCCCAGTCACAAAGATCTGGGTTAAATCCATCATTCTTTTGCTCACAACACCACCCCAGTTTGGACCCAGCCATATGCAAATCAGTCTTGACCCTGTACCTTGTGGGAACAGTCTAGCCCGAACTGCCAAGCCAGGTCCTCCCTGGACCGGAAACAAGCATCCTGGGACCGGTTTCAGGGCATCACCCTTCATCAGCCAGGCTAGCTTGAATCCAGTGGTGTAGTGAGCACGGGACCCACGTCTGGGCATACCCTTCCCACTTAGGGCAACATATGCAAAAGAAACAATTGATGGACGGAATGCTGGACAATGCAAACATTCACCCCCAGTCACAAAGATCTGGGTTAAATCCATAATTCTTTTGCTCACCACACCACCCCAGTTTGGACCCAGCCATATGCAAATCAGTCTTGACCCTGTACCTTGTGGGAACAGTCCAGCCCGAACTGCCAAGCCAGGTCCTCCCTGGACTGGAAACAAGCATCCTGGGACCGGTTTCAAGGCATCACCCTTCATCAGCCAGGCTAGCTTGAATCCAGTGGTGTAGTGAGCACGGGACCCACATCTGGGCATACCCGTCCCATTTAGGGCAACATATGCAAAAGAAACAATTGATGGACGGAATGCTGGACAATGCAAACATTCACCCCAGTCACAAAGATCTGGGTTAAATCCATCATTCTTTTGCTCACCACACCACCCCAGTTTGGACCCAGCCATATGCAAATCAGTCTTGACCCTGATGCTTGTTTCCGGTCCAAAGAGGACCTGGCTTGGCAGTTCGGGCTGGACTGTTCGTACAGGGTCCAGACTGATTTGCATATGGCCGGGTCCAAACTGGGGTGGTGTGGTAGGCAAAAGAATGATGGATTTAACCCAGATCTTTGTGACTGGGGTGAATGTTTGCATTGTCCAGCATTCCGTCCATCAATTGTTTCTTTTGCATATGTTGCCCTAAGTGGGAAGGGTATGACCAGACATGGGTCCCGTGCTCACTACACCACTGGATTCAAGCTAGCCTGGCTGATGAAGGGTAATGCCCTGAAACCGGTCCCAGGATGCTTGTTTCCGGTCCAGGGAGGACCTGGCTTGGCCGTTCGTGCTGGACTGTTTCCACAAGGTACAGGGTCAAGACTGATTTTGCTATGGCTGGGTCCAAACTGGGGTGGTATGGTGAGCAAAAGAATGATGGATTTAACCCAGATCTTTGTGACTGGGGGTGAATGTTTGCATTGTCCAGCATTCCGTCCATCAATTGTTTCTTTTGCATATGTTGCCCTAAGTGGGAAGGGTATGCCCAGACGTGGGTCCCGTGCTCACTACACCACTGGATTCAAGCTAGCCTGGCTGATGAAGGGTGATGCCCTGAAACCGGTCCCAGGATGCTTGTTTCCGGTCCAGGGAGGACCTGGCTTGGCAGTTCGGGCTGGACTGTTCCACAAGGTACAGGGTCAAGACTGATTTGCATATGGCTGGGTCCAAACTGGGGTGGTGTGGTGAGCAAAAGAATGATGGATTTAACCCAGATCTTTGTGACTGAGGGTGAATGTTTGCATTGTCCAACATTCCGTCCATCAATTGTTTCTTTTGCATATGTTGCCCTAAGTGGGACGGGTATGCCCAGACGTGGGTCCCGTGCTCACTATACCACTGGATTCAAGCTAGCCTGGCTGATGAAGGGTGATGCCCTGAAACCGGTCCCAGGATGCTTGTTTCCGGTCCAGGGAGGACCTGGCTTGGCAGTTCGGGCTGGACTGTTCCCACAAGGTACAGGGTCAAGACTGATTTGCATATGGCTGGGTCCAAACTGGGGGGGTGTGGTGAGCAAAAGAATGATGGATTTAACCCAGATCTTTGTGACTGGGGGTAAATGTTTGCATTGTCCAGCATTCCGTCCATCAATTGTTTCTTTTGCATATTTTTCAATAGCAAGAATTCTCCACATCTTTGAACTCTTTGGTATCTATTCAGGCTATAGCATCAGCTGGCTAAATCAGTGGTGTTTCCACTGTTAGGACTTCCCCCAAGACTTCCAATGGGATGTGTGGCCTGAATCGAAATAGAAGGTTTCAAATATGTTGGAATTTTTGAGAACCATGACCAGCAGCTGTTCATACAGCGGAACCTTACCCCACAATTAGACCGACTCCGTACAGACGTGGCACACTAGCACACCCTTCCTTTATCTCTGATGGGCAGGACAGCTTTCTACAAAATGATGTCCTTACCACTCTTTTTAAACGCCCTCCAAAATACACCCTACCCCATCTCACAGGCCTTCTTTAAACAGATTAACCAGGTGCTCCGAGCATTATTGTGGCAGGGGGGTGTGCCGCGTATTGCAGTAGGAAAGCTACAGAGGGGAGTCTACAACGGAGGGGTGGCTATCCCAGACATTAAAAAATACAATTGGGCCTTGCAGCTATGTGATCTACAACTGGGTATTCTCAGACAGGGGGAGTCAGCCTACAGGGTTGATAGAGAAGCAATGCCCACCGCTAACTATGAAAGTATCCTATAAGCCTACCGGAAGAGGGAGGGCCTACCAATGCACACGTCGACTGTCGTGGCGTGCTGGACTGAGGCAGACCGCTATCTGGGATGGCAGACCAAGTTGACAGCCTTGACCCCCCTATTGCCTCAGCGACCAACTGAGTGAGGTGTCCAATATACGGGGTTTCTCACGGTGGGCAAAGATGGGGATCGAGCATCTGGGTGATGTATGGAGGAATGGAGCATTGCTTACCTTCGAAACACTTGGTCAGAAATAGAATTATCAACCACACAAAAAGTCCACTATTTTCAGCTCAGACACTCTCTCCGGGTTCATATTCAGAAGGATACAAGCATAACAAACTCCTCCCCCTTGGAAGACCGCTTGCTTGCGGACCCCATTCCAAAAAAGGGAATGTCAGTAATTTACTGAAAATTGATGAACAATTGCCCCGATCCCTTGGGCTCTCTGAGGTGCACCTGAATGGATGATATAGGCAACATTGACGATGAGGACTGGGTGGAGGCCCTAAAAAGCCCCAGGGACATAGCTATCCAAGCTCGATTTCGGCTGATACAGCTTAAAGTTTTGCATCGGGCATACTACTCATGCACCCTACTGCACAAAATAGGGGCAGTGGACTCGCCACTATGCGCAAGAGCGTGTGCGCTGGAGGGCTCCTTCTACCATATCCTGTGGGAGTGCCCCATGATTCAATGTTATTGGCATGGAGTGACGATGGTGATGTCTAAGGTCCTAGCGGTAAGAGTGCCAATGGACATCAAATGGTTGCTCTTGATGATACAGGGTGAGGAGGACTGGCTCAGACATGCCAGGCTTTGGTTGGCGCTGGTGGCGAAGCACAACATAGCGAGGCAATGGGGAGCTCCTCTCCCCCTGTCAGTGTCAGAGTGGGAGGCTGACCTAGACTGGTGCCAGAGGGTGGAGGCAGTAGTCTACCTCAGCAGCGGATCCCCCAAGAAGTGGGAGAAGGTGTGGGGCCCTGGCAGGAATACCGGGGTGCGACTCTGTGGACATGATTCAGACGCACTCTGGGTGTGGGTGATCTATATCCGGGGGCCAGGGGAAGAATAGTACTCAAACCTGACACCAGATTATGTGCTCTTGGGTTTTTACTCACATATTTGAGGAATGTGGTTAGGCCACCCCATAATGTGCCACTCACACTATATTGTATCCGTGTACTCACAGTGTGCTTCTAGATTATGGTCTGTATGATGAGCTTGTTTAAATAAAAAGATTTAAAAAACAAAAATTCTTCTATTAGAGGACTGGTATAAAATCAACAGAAAATTGTGTTTATGCTTGTTTTTTGCTTTAGCACCCATGACACAACCCAGTAAAAAGTTTGATCTCCAATTGTCTCCTTGTGAAAAAGGGGGGGCCAGGACACCTCCCTATATTTACTCTGTATTATTGACTTGAGGGCAACTTGTAGCAAAGTGCTAGCCCCAATGTAGATAGTAACAGGTGAAGGAAATTTCACTTTCTGCAGGATCATCCTTGATTGTTCACCTTTTTCTGGACCTTATATTTTTGCTGATTGTAGAATTCTGTGCACTTTACCCCTTCTGACCAGTGATAACGTGCCTGTGCTCCCCCTTTCAACATAGAGAAATTGACATACCCTTGATTGGCATGTGTAACTTACCTGTGAATCCCTAGTATATGACACTGGTGGTACTCATGGTCTGCAAGTTAAATGTCACTAGTGGAATGCAGCATCCATTATGCCATCCACTATAGTAGGGTCTCTCTGGAAAGCATCCTGAGCTACCGCATACTATATGTGTGTTAGATAATGGTACATAAATTCCACAGAATTTAAACACTACACATAGATTATCCCAGTCCTGCTCTGTTGAGCATACAGCGGTAATATCACATGAACTCTTCAGTAAATGTTAACTTCTGGGGCCTCCAAGGATCAATCTTGTCCCTTGTTTATGAACCTCACTGAGAGATGAGAGTCTAATTTAGACTTGTATTCTCGTTGTCATGCAATACATAAAATGGTGCTGCTCATTTGGAGAGTTAGGGCACGAAGGACCATTAACAATAATATATTTTGTGAGACCCATGCAGACTTCATACCTATCTACAAATGACTTGCACATTGTACAGCAGTCAGAGAATAATGACATACAAATTGAGGAATGAAGAGATTGCTTTAAGAAGCTAAGCACTCATTAAGCAACAGAAGAAAGAACAGAAGTAAGACAGAAATAGAGCAATGAAAAATGGAAGAGTAAGAAAGGAAGAAAGAGAGGAAGAGGAAGAAAAAGGAAATTGAGAGAGACAAAAAGGAAATCTGAGCAAGAGAAAGAAGGAGAGGAAGCAAGCAAGAGACAATGAGCGAAAGAAAGTAAGAAGAGATAGAAAAATTGGAGGAATGAAAGAAAGGACGAGACAGAAAGTCTGTGAAAGAATAAGAGAAAAAGAGACAAGGATACAAAAAGAGAAAAGCAGTAATAAAAGGGAACGAATGATAGAGAAAGGAAGTGAGAGAGAGAAAGATGGGGTGAGAGAAAGCATGAGAGAGGGAAAAGGAAAGACGAGAATGAAATGGAAAATGAGACAGAAAGAAGAGGACGATAAATAAACAAAAAGGTGAGAATGAAAGAAAAAAGTCACAAGAGAAAGCAGAGTAACAAAAGAGAAAGAATGAGAAGAAAAAAGAAAAAAGTAGGCTAGAAAAAAGAAACAGAAGCTAAACAAAGATGTAGAAATAACAGAGAAAAAAGGAGTCTAAAAAAAGAGGAAGAAATGAAACGAGAGAAAGAAAAAAGAAAAGGAAAAAGCAGAAAAAGAAGACTGAAACAAGGAAAAAACAAGTCAGAAAAAATGGGAATGAAAGAGAGAAGGAGAGCAAGTAGAGTACAAGTCCAGAAGGAATGGTAGAAAACAGTAGAGCAAGAAAGGAAAACAAAGTAAAAGAAAGAGAAAAACAGGAAAGGAGGGTAAGGTTCGAAAGCAGAAGAGAATGAAAAAGGGGAAGAAAAAAGAAAGTAACAAACAAAGTGAAAGGAGAGAAAGGGGAGAGAAGTAGATGAAAGGAGAAAATGAAAGGAATCAGAAGAAAAAAGAAGTAGCTAACTAAACAGAAGGATGGACTGAAGAAAAGGAGAAAAAGAAATAAAGAAGCAAAAGAAGAAAACAAATATGTAACGAAAGGAGAAAGGAGAAAGAAAAGAAACAAATAATTTTTCAGAACAGTGTGGAATACATAGTCATGCATTTTCAGCTTTCCGGGCCCTAGAGAAACAGTACAGTGTGTTTTACAGTGCTGTCTGCAAACTGCAAATTCAACCTAGTAAAATAACCAATTTTGACAATTCAAAACCTTCCTTTTAAATGTATATGTCACCTCTCTGGAGTCCTTATCTTAAAAAAGGTAGGGTGTGTGGTATCTAAATGCATGACATGTAGGGATTAATTGTTTAATATATGCTTACATTGGAAAAGCCACAAAAGCTATTTTCATTCTAGCAAGGCTCGCTGTTCCATAGGAAACAATGCATTAGGTCTTGCATTTGTGAGAGTTAGAGCTATTGGCGTTGTAAATGACAATGTCTTTTACCCATGTGTTTTAGTTTGGAGTGTAGTGGATTTATGTGGTGAGGATTGGAATTATGTCGGTTGAATTGGTATTGTGTGTGGTGAAACTGTGTGGTGTGGAGTGGATTTGTGCAGTGGAATTATGTGGCATGGTGTGCAGTGGATTTTTGTGGATAGTAATGATGTGGTATTGAGTGTACAGGAATTATGTGGAGTGGGATTGTGCATCATGGGGTGTAAATATGTGGAATGCTATTTTGTGTTGTGGAGTGGTATGTAGTGGAGTTTAATAATGTGGTGTGCTGTTGGATTTTGTGGATGTGTGTAGAATTCTGTGGTATGGATTGGCTGTATGTAGTGTGTTGTGTAATTGTGTTGTTGAGTAGAATTATGTGGTTTGTTGCCGAATTATGTGGTGTGGAATGGAAATGTGATGTGTTGAATTGTGTGGTGTGGAAGTGTGTGGCAATGAGTGAAAATATGCTGATTGTATAGAGAAGGGGAATGGAGCTTGTAGAGGTGAGGGAATAAGCTCTGGAGATGAGAGGGAAAAGGGAAGGGTGATGGGGAAGTGGTGAAAAGTAGAAATTATGCTGATTGCAGAAGGGGGCAAATACAATTGAAGAAAAACGGAACTGTAAGGAGAGTGGTAGAGCTAGAGAGGGACGGAGTGGGAGAGGCGAAGGTAAGAGAGAAAGGTGGGAGATGGTGAAGCGACCTGCAGAACGCGGATGTGGGAGGGTGACCGGAGGAGGAGAATGAGGAAGAGAGCACAATGGAACTGGAAGACAGAGAAACAGTTAAGAATTGTGGAGAAGTAGAGGGCAGAGACCCAGGTGCGAGAATGATGGAATCTGGGAAATATGCAAGTGAGAGCGGAAGAGAGGAGGTGGGAGAGAACCAGGGAATAAAAGTGGAGCAGAGGGAAACTGGGAAAGAGGGGTAATGGCTAGAGCGGAAGTGAGAGCGAACAGTG
The DNA here is from genome assembly GCA_963921515.1 of Calotriton arnoldi. Lineage (NCBI taxonomy): Eukaryota > Metazoa > Chordata > Amphibia > Caudata > Salamandridae > Calotriton > Calotriton arnoldi. The sequence goes on from CAWUFW010006273.1 coordinate 612,828, forward strand.
GAGGTTACCTGTTTATTTTTTTATGGGCGATTTGTTGTCCCTGTTGTCTGTGCAGAGAATACGTCACTGAGGAATGTGAATGAGAGGAAACGATAGGGGAGAGCGAGGTGAGGAAGAGAGGGGTAGAGCTAGTGGTGAGAGAGTGAACTGGCAAATCTGGAGTGGGTGGTAGAATTAGTAGTGCAGGTGGTGGCGAGAGAGAACCAGAGAGATAAGGGTGAGAGAATGAGTGGCAGAAGTCGGAGCAAAACTATGAAGGTGGGGGAAGGGGGAGTATGAGAGAACAGTGAAAAAAGAGACTGGGACGGATGCAGGGAATAGTAGCACTGGTACAGGTGCATGCAACGCTTAAATGAAGTTAAACTGGCTCAATCAATCAGTTATTGAAAGGTTTTTGCCATTTCTCCCCCTACCAAATTTGCATTGCATCAGCAAGAAACCAGCAGACTGTGCCCTCCCCCGCTGCTGCCTTGAAACCTAATATAGATTTTAGAAAAGAAAATGCATCATGCCTGAAATGGTCAGGAGCAGAATAAGCAAGAGATGCTGAAACAAATTAATATTTTGTGTCACTTTTAATGTGCACCTCAATGTTGCCAAAAGAGGGGAAAAGGAGAGAAAAAAATCCTGAGCCAATAGAGGAGAGGAAGTTTTGGCAACTTGTTTTAATTTGCTGCTCTTTCTTTTCTGTCTGTCTGGAGATAGATTCTCCCCCCCCCCCAAGAAATGGAGAAAGGAGTATGTGTGTTTTTTTCCTTGAAATTTTTATCACAAAATTATAATACACTGAAAGGGAAACTCACCGTCATAAAAAAACAGTGCCTTGTTAATGGGGTATCTTCGCCATCACATCAGGGGCTGACAGTGTGTGGAGAGGAACAGGTGGCTCAGCCACAATGAGAGAAACAGCGAAAGGAAAAATATGAAAGCAGGCACCGTGCTGAAACAAAACACAGCACCTGTGCACATAAACATTAGGCGCATGGTGGCCCGTGAAGCGGCCGCCATGGTAATAAAGAAGATGAAAGCGGGCACCGTGCTACAACATGAAGCGCGGCACCCGTGCATATTAAACTTTTTTTTTTACAAACTTTATTTTTCATTTTGTAATAACAACACAGCGGGTGAACATGCTTGAACAGCAACATTATATCAGCATGTGTTCAATATACCGTAGATACTAGTGACACACAAGATTCAAACCTCTGAAAATACCAATAACCATGGTCATGTATTGACAAGTCTATTTAGAAATGTCAAGGAGGCTTACACTCTGCAGTGTTATGATTCATCGCATCCCTCACTGCTTATCTCTCTTTCACTTGTATTTGGTTCACTTTGCTCTTTTGAATTCACCTCTGCGGTTAGTAGCTCCCTACATAAGTCTCTCCACATGCTAATGTCCTCTTCCAATTTCTCATCTTTCCTGAATGCTTTCTTGTGGATCTCTTCCGCAAGCGACAACTCACACACATCCATCAACCATTTATCTACTGTGGGAGAGCGTTTGCTCATCAAGTCTATGGTTATCATTCGCCTTGCCAATACCAAGATTAACTGCAACAATTTATAAGCCATTTTACGCTTCTTGGGTCTTGGTACTTGGTCCAACACGCAGTGTATGGGGTTAGCCTCCACTCGAATGCCAGTTCCCTCCCTCACTTTCTCAATCACTCGTAGCCAGTATTGATGCACCTCTGCGCATTCACATGCTAAATGCAAAAAATCTGCTTTTTCCCTATTACATCTAGGGCACTCATGCGAGCGATTAGGGTCAATACGATTTAATCTCATGGGGGTCAGATACACCCGATGCAGAAAGTTAAAGTGTATTAGTTTTAGGCGAGCATTACAGGATACTGTGCGTGTTAGGGTGCATGCTACTTTCCAAGTTTTCCCTCCTAAGTGTGTCTGCAAATCTTCATCCCAGGGGGCCCATGCCCTAGGAAGAGGAGCCCTTGAATCCGCCCTCATGGCCTTGTACAATAATGAGACCAGCTGTCACCCACATCCACAGGTGAGCAATACATCAAGTGTTCCAGTTGTTTGAGGAGCATTTGGATATGTTAGCCATGTTGTTCTGAACAAGTCCATAAGGCCCGCATACTGCAGGTACTGCCCCTGCCCCAACCCAAACCCCTCACAAGCCCGTTCATATGTGATAAAGGTGTCGTTGGAGTACCGATCCACCAACACCCGGCAGCCGCCCTCTCTCCAAGCCTGAAATGTCATGTTTTCCACCATTTGCTGTACTGGGGCTAGAATCTAAATGCTTAATTCCCGGTGGAATGGTGTGTGTTTGAGTACTCGCTCTACGAACTTCTGATAGAGATATGCTGTTTGTTTAACAACATACAGCAAGTCTGTGGGAGCACCAGCCCCCTCTATCAGGATTGCCGGTAGACTGCCCAGCTGTACTCGCCCTCTGAGCATATGCTTCTCCCAATTATCTCCCTCAACCAGCCACCATGCTGCATGTTGCAGCTGCACCGCGAAGTAGTATAATTCTAGTCTGGGTGCCTCCAGGCCCCCCTCCTCATATTGCCTTGATAAGACCTGCAGTGCTACCCTACTGTGCTTACCAACCCAGTATAGGGATACCAATACTGAGTTCAGCTGTCTGACTACTGCCATAGGTATGTTGCACAACAAATTTTGCAGTACATATAGACACTGAGGTAGAACAACCATTTTGGCTACAGTAATTCTGCCCATGAGGGACAGTGGCAGAGTGTTCCAAAAGGCCACTGATCGCTTCAGAGATTCAAGCACCCTATTCATATTTAAGTGCAATATTTGTGCGTCCCTGCGTGCCACTTGTATACCTAAATAGCAGAAATGTCCAGTCACCCAGCACAAACCAAGCCTCGGCAGGCCTTCAGTTGTTTGATTAGCCAGCCCTGCCAATGGAAAAATTAAACACTTATGCCTATTAAGGCGTAAACCGTAGTAGTCAGCAAACTCATCTAAGAGCTGCAGGAGTTTGGGAATCACTACTCGGGGGGACGCAACATAAAACAGTGCATCGTTCACATATACCGATACCAAATGTGTGCCATCACCCACCAGTATTCCCCATTGTACAAGATCCCGCCTGGCCCTCACCGCCATTGGCTTAATGGCCAAGGCAAATAGTAGTGGCAAAAGGGGCCAGCCTTGTCGACTGCCATGCTCCAATGTCCATTTTACCGATCTACTTTGGCCCAACCGAACCCGGACACTCGGGTCCGTGTAGAGTATTTTAACCCATCTGCAAAGCCACGTCCCGAACTCAGAAGCCCTCGATACCTCTTGCAGATATCCCCAGTCTACTGTTTCGAATGCTTTTTCGAGATCAATGGAGACCAACGCCATTTCCTCGGTACCATCACTTGTTTCTTGCATGATGTGTGTTAAGCGCGAATATTCATGCCAGGACTGCTACCTGGTATAAACCCACACTGATCGTCATGGACAAGGTAATTCATATGCGCGACCAAACGCTTAGCCAACACCTTGCATAATATTTGATATCAGCATTTATCATTGTGAGCAGGTGATACGCTGCAAGGTCTCGATCGTCACCCCCGGTTTTAAGAGCATGCAAATTTCTCCCTCGCGCATAGAAAGGGTCAACACACCCCTCTCAAATGCTTCGTTAAATGTTTGCAGCAGAGGCTGCACCAGTGTTTCTGAATAGGCCTGATAGAACTCAATTGAAAACCCATCTCCCCACAGGGCTTTGGCTTTAGGTATTTCAGCTAACGCCTCAAGTACCTCCACCGCTGATAGCTGTGTCTCCAGCTCCCTCCGGGCCTCCAAGGGGAGTCTCCTCAGTTGGAGCCCCCTCCAGGAATGGGACATAGCGTTCCGCCCGAACTGCTGGGTCTGCAGTATACACCTTCTACAGGTGCTGTTGAAATTGCTCCAGTATTCCCGCTCTGGAATACACCATGTCTCCCACCGAACTACGAATGCATGTCATCAATGGGGGGGCTTGCTCCCTACGCAAAATCCAGGCCAACAGGCGCCCGGCCTTGTCACCTTCCACATGTAACCGCTGATGATATCGGGTGAGTGTGTATTTGTCCAGTCTTTCCCAAGTAAAAATGATCTGCTCACGCAGCGTGCGTTCTTGACCTTGGGTGCCAGGATGCCCATGGGTGTCTGTCTGAAGCTCAGCTAGAGCGTCTTCCCTGTCTCAAAACTTGCTGCAATTGTCGCCGTACTCCACAGGTTAGACCCATTCCCATGTATTACCACCTTCATAGCTTCCCGTTCTGTACCTCTATTGTCCGTGGTGTTCCAGTTAAGGGCCATGTACTCCGTGAGTGACCGGGAAAGCAATGCTCTGCCCTCCTGATCTTCTAGGAGATCAGAAGGCATTCGCCAGTGACGGGGTCCCTGCTCACCGGAGCATGGTCCGGCAAGAATCTGGCCAAGTGGGTTATCTCAGCAGCCAGAAGGGCAGGCGTTTCAGTCATTAAGATTCTATCTAGCCAACTATGAGTGTTGTGTGTGGGTGAATAGCATGTGTAGAGCCTCTGTGTCGGGTGTCGCAGTCGCCAGACATCCTGTTGTCCCAGTTCCCTCATCAAAATCTGCAATTGTTTTGTCATACATGGTTAAGTCCCAACTCTGGGTGGGTGTCGATCCAGGTCAGGATCAATAATACAAATAAAATCACCCAGCCATATGAGCGGTACCTCCAGAACCACCGTTATAAGATCCTGCAATGCTGGCCAAAAAGGCTGGCTCATCCGTATTCGGGGCATAGGTATTTAGGAAAGCTATGTCTATGCCATCCAATTTACCTCTAAGTAGCATATAGCGTCTCCCCACATCAGCTTCCATGTACTGGAGTGTGAATGGAGCACCCGGGGCCACCCAAATCAGCATGCCCCTAGCATACGTAGAATAGGAGGGATTGAATACCTGGCCTGCCACTTTTTCACTACCTTTGCAGCCCCCGTGTCATCCAAGTGTGTTTCCTGTAGCCATGAAAACATTATATTATGTCTTTTTAGGAAGGTCAGGACCCCATGTCGTTTAGTACAGGTGCCTAGCCCCCTGACATTCCAACTAAGAAACTTTACCTCCTGTGCCATGATATCTCCTTGTATTTCTCACCCTGCTTGTGCCACTGCAGTCACTGCTCAAGTGTCCCATCCACCCCACATTTATACAACTTATAACGGTCCATGGACCAGGAATCATAACTCCCTCCAACCCTTGGACAATACCCGCATAACATCGCAGTCGATACTGCCCACCTCATGCTCGTGCCAGGTCATGCCCAGCATCCCAATCAGCCCAACAGTAAAGTTGTGTCCCCAGCCCGCCCACCCCATTACAGCTCAGCAGCTGCTCTTCAATTCTGGGGAGCCGTGCATCTGCGCACCCCCCTCTCAGACATCCACTGCATGTCTCCCCCAGCTATCTCACATGGCCAATCACACATGAGGATGAACTGTCTCACAGTGATTCACTCATTCTTTTCACGCAAGCATTGCTGCATCAACCGACCAGACCCACTTCTCCGCTTTAACGAACAGACCAGCCCACGGGCTTCGGACCGTTCACATCTAGTGCCCATCATTCCATCCCCCCCTGTTCAGGAGTCTCATCCATCAATGTTTCCGGTACAGTGTCTATCGTTGGGCCCAAAGCCTGAACCCCCGGCTCTAGTTCAGCAGGGGCGACATGGGCAGGGGTCCAGGGTTCCGGCGACTATAATGGCATCCAGCTGCAGCGAACCATCTTCTCCCACTGTGATCCTATGCTCCATTTGGTTAGCCCGATCTTGCACTTCTGTCCGGCCAGAGCGATGTCTGTGGCCTCTGCCCGGTCGTGATCCCCATCCCCGCTTCTGTCCCCGTGGCTCCCGCGGTGGAAGGCCATCACCTCGGATTTCCAGTCACTCCCAGATTTCCTCCGGTGAATCGAAGAAGTGTGCCCTGCCCCCTGTTAGTATTTTCAGCTTGGCTGGGTACAGGAGCATGTACTGTAGCTGCAACTCCCGAAGCTTGTGCTTGACACATAGATAGGATTTCCGAAGTTCCTGCACATGCCTTGTATAGTCCGGGTATATAGTGACTTTATTGTTTTCGCATTGAAGATTCTGGTGTTCTCTTGCTGTGCGTAGGATGCAATCTGTCCCGGTAGTTTAGCACGTTTGCTATTATGGCACGGGGCTGGGCACCCGGAGGCGGGCGTGGCACCAGAGCCCTAGATCCCTCTCAATTGAGAACAACGCGGATAGGCCCCTAGGACGGAGTTGTGTTCTAATCCAGTGTTCTAGGAATTGCTCGGCCGACCCTTGTTCTTTTTTTTCTGGTATTCCCAGTACACAAATGTTACTTTGCCTGGCTCTCCTTTCTGTGCTCTCCTCCCGCTGCTCCGGCACCTTCATGGCCATCATCATCTGTGCAAACACAAGGAGATGATGGACGGAGCGCTGAAACTTTTTAGACACTCACCCCCAGTCACATATCTGGGTTGAATCCATCATTATTCTTTAGCTCACTTCGCCACCTCAGTTCAGACCCAGGTATATGTAAATCAGTCTTGACCCTGTGCCTCATGGGAACAGTCCAGCCCAAACTGCCAAGCCAGGTCTTCCCTGAACCGGAAACAAGCATCCTCATCTGTGCTACTTGCTGTTTAAGTGTTGTTACGTCACCCCGCAGTTCCACAATATCTGCCTCGGCTGTCGTGACCTTGTCGGCCACCTTCCGCAGGTCCGCACGTAGCAAGTTTACATTTATGGAGACGGTCTTATGCAGTCTTCCAGAGCCTTCCTGGACCTATGTATGGCAGCCATGAGTTCTGCCCGGGTGGGCTCGGGGTTTTCATCTTCTTCTGTTATGTTCCAAATAGGTACCCCAATATAGGCTCAGGAAGTCACCTAACTTTTCACCTACATTCCCCTGATATTACACTGCATAACGGTTCTTAGTACTGACCTTTTACCTAGTTACGGTAATGCCTAAAGATGTCATGGGGTTTTCTCCGAAAAGCTTAAGCCTCATTCATTATGCATGAGGATTCTTGGAATCACAGCAGGACAGCAGGCCTACCATTTCCTGCATAATAACTGTGTATAAGGGTCATTCCTTCCGTCATCCCAGTCCGACATGACACAACAAGGAATATCCCCAGGGGGTACCAATTTGGGAATATATATACACCATATCTGGCTGAGGTAGTTAGAGTAGAAAAGGACTTCGATGCCGACACACTGACGCGAGAAGCTGAGGTTCCTGAACGCAGACACTCCAGCTCGCAGTGGTCTGACATCCCTTGCGGGGTGTCCATCTCGAGACCAAGACGGGGTCCCACAGTCTCTCACTTCAGGTAATGGGGTTGACTTTATCCTAGAGGGATTCTTGGCTTTTACACCTACATACATGCTATGTACATTTAGGTACATCTAGTTAGGGTCGCATCGTAGGAGTACGCATTTATTACTGTCATGTATTTTATATACTTGCCTGTATTCATTGTTTTAGCACGATGGTAGAAATCTGCCATCCTTTTACTCTGTAAGTGCTTATAATGATTTACATCTGTTACTGTCTAATGGTTGTTTCAGCACACCTATTTTACACTAGAATGACGCTGGTTCAATAAATGCTTATTGATAAACGTCCCCAGTTTATTCTGTGTATCTCTCTGAGACAAAGTGAGCACGAGTGACTGAGCGAAATGTATCGCAGTTTCCACGATCCTGAAGGATCAGGGTTGTCATGTTCGATAGTTGCCAAGAACAATTCTGTCCTTGATAAGAGGGATTTCTAGTGGCACTGTGAGCTAGCTGGTATACAGGCTAACATACCCGGTGGGGGTGTCTAGAATCAGTCTGGACACCAATCCTACAGTGTATGTTGTCTAAACGCGCAGATCCTACATAGGGTTATAGGAACTACACAACACTTCTTCATGCTCCCCAGGTTTGCTGAGTCAGACGCTGGGGAGGGTGTCTCGGAGTTGTATACTGGGTTATTGTGTTGGGACCTGCTGCCTTCATCGCCTTATCCTTGAGCATACTGGCCACTGTGTGGGTGTCCCAGCGTACATACTTTCTTGCAGTCTGACTGCTCAGGATTCTCCCCCCACAATGTCCGGTGGTTGGTTTAATGAGCCTCTGGTCCCAAATTGAGCTCTACTGGTGATCTGCCCCCAACCTCAATGGCCATGTCAGTTTAGGGGGGGCACCCCCCACACCACTGAGGGTTCTTCTCTTGCTTCGCCCTCAGTTTCTTGGGTGGGTGCCCCAATTCAGGTTGGCACTGCACCCCAATGCACAGGACACCTGCCGGTCCACCCGCACAATGTGCCCCGGTTGTTCCAGTTAGGGTTGGGGCCTTGCTCTGACTTCGCCACAATGTCCTAGGCGTGGGTCCACTCCCTCTATGAGCTGCCAGTGTGGTGCGGCCTGGTTAGTACCCACGCCGCATTTAGTGGTAACCCAAGGACCCTGGTATTTGTGCTGCATGGTGCCCTTATATCATAGTCCACGTCTGCACTGTCTCCTTCTGCCACCCTGCGTGCCGCAACTAGCCAGGAGATGTGGCAAGTTCAGCTACTCTGCCACTTTCAGAGCTCTCTGCAGTATTGTTCTGTTCAGTGCCAGTGCAATCCTTCACCTCTCAGCTGCTCCCGTCAGGGGGACACCCTCCACCGACTCTATTTTATATCTGGGCCCCAGTCTTGCTTTACCTCATGGTTCTGCCCTTCACACACTGAGGATCTCCCAGGTCCTGGCGCGGGCCGCAGGGGTAAACCCTATGCATCGCTGCTAATGCCCAGCGAGGCCTCCTCGCAGCCCTCCTACCTTGCTTGCTTCTTGAGCCAAGTGTCTCCGGCTCGGGGTGGATCCCGGCCCCCGCTTAATATACAGCGGTCCAAAGTTTACCGCCGCTGCAGATTGCAGTCTCCTTTCTGGGAGGGGTGAGAGGAAAGGACCCAGTTCCCCATGGATCTTCGGTGCATCTGTGGCAGTCGCACCCGCTATGCCAGCTGAGTCAGCAACATGCGTCCGCCCCAGGCCACGCCCTCTCAGGCCCAAGCCACTGCACCTCGATTCGGCTGAGTTCACGTCATACGGCCTCTTACTGCACATCGGGCACCCTGGAATGGCTCCGTGTCTGCAGGGAGCCAGTACAGTTCGGTGACTCTCTGCTCCTGCTGAGCTGAGGACGGGTATTCAGGATTTTGCAGGAGTTATGGGCGGACGGGCTGAGAGCTCCAGAGGCTCACATCTTGTTGGCCATGTTGCTTGGCCATCCCCCCCGCCCATGCATTTTAAACTTATGCACAAAATTATAATACACTGAAAGGGAAACTCACCATCATGAAAAAGCAGTGCCTTGTTAACGGGGTTTCTTCGCCATCACATCAGGGGCTGGTATTGTGTGGAGAGGAACAGGCAGCTCAGCCAAAAGGAGAGAAACAGCTAAAGGGAAAATATGAAAGAGGGAGCCGTGCGAAAACAAAGTGTGGCACCCGTGCACATATACGTTAGGTGCATGGCAGCCCGTGAAGCGGTCGCCATGGTAATAAAGAAGTAATGATGAAAGCGGGTGCGTGCTAGAACATGAAGCGCGACGCCCGTACATATTAAACCTATGCGTATGGTGGTCCGAGAAGTGGGGGCCATGGCGATAAAAAAAAAAAAAACTAAGGGGCATATTAGCAAGACCATGCGATAAATATCGCAAACCTTGCTTAGCGCGCCTTTTTTTATCGCCGGCTATCGCTGGATATTACCGCGGAAATAACATGCTTTTAGCAAGGTTTATCTCCATTGCGATAAAATATCCAGCGATAGCGGCGAAACCCAGCTTTAACGCGAGAAATCCAGCGATAAAATCCTATCGCTAATTCTGGGGACTTAACCTTACAATCCACCTCCCTTTGACTTTCATTGCTAAGTCATGTTTTTATCAGTTCTAAAAAACAAGCGATAATTGGGGTTAGCGCGCGTTTTTTTATCGCTTCGCGGGTATTGCTAATAGGCGATAGGTATGTAAGCGACTGTTTACCGTCGCTTTTAGTTGGGAACGCCTACCTTGCATGTCATTAGCGATAAATATCGCTGACATGCAAGGCGATGTAATTCCCGGCCTCTAACGCCTGAAAGCTGTCGCTAACGCCTGTTAGCGACAGCTTGCTAATAGGGCGTTAAAAATATCGCCGCTTTAGCGGCAAAAATTGCCGCTAAAGCGGCGATAAAGCCCTTGATAATATGCCCCTAAGTATTCCCTAAATGGAACAGATACAGACTTACAGCGTAACTAAACTGTAGCTTGCTGGTGCTCCTTGCCATAAAACAGAGGTGACGTTTCTGGAGCGTAAAACCAATAAGGAGCCAAGAAAGCAGAGCAACTTCATAGTGAAGCAGTGGCAAGCAGCAGGTGGGATTACACTCCGTATACTGATTACAGCAGGTCTTGCAGACAGCGCATGCACGCTGCCTAGGCTCAACCTAAAAATTGGGTTACATTAAGACATTTAATAATGCTAATTTTGTTAGAAAATTGCTAGAAAAATAATTAAGCAACTATTTTAAATAGTTATTACTCATCCAATTCAAAGGTGAAATCAGATTTTTGATAAATATTAAGGAAAAAAGTATGTTTAGAAAGTTAGATTTTCCCTGCCTTAAGCCTCTAGAGGCCCATTTACATTTGTTCTTCCACTTCTGCCAGTCAGTAATTATAACGTGAAGAGGCATGAAAACTGCTCCCAGAGCAGAGAACAAAGGCCTGGGTTTGGGGAGGTGTTGTTCTCTTGACAGGATGACCAGTAGGGTTGGGCACAGGAACTGGATTAAATTCAAAGAGGTCTCACCCATCATAGGCAAATGTTAGCTGATGCTTGGGCAGGCACCTTTCTTTGTTTCCTAGCTAGGCAAGCTCTAACCACAGTGGACTTCTTTTTGACATTACAGTGTCAACTCCTGCTTGAATGTCAAATCCTACTTGACGGATCGGCTGGGTTTTTACATATAACACTTGAGGCGCACTTCAAAAGGCGAGAAAAAGGATGCCAAAACAGTTCTTGTGTATCCACTGTCTGGTTGCTGGAAAACCCTTGTTTGTTCTACTAGATTTCTATCGCTCGGTTTATTGGGGTACAGGAATTGCACCAAACTGGATTTTAGTGTTAAAAGTAGGAGGACACTACAATTACCATAGTACACTCCCCACACTCATCACCAGCCCAAAGAGCCCAAGATTAGTGTGGCAGGAGACTGCTGCCATGTTGGAAAAGCCCATAATGAAAAGGATTGGCCTTGGGAACTTTTACCCCATTTGTTTGGGAGTGCCCAAAAGTCATTGCCACTCACTAGTTTGTGCAAGGCATAAATGTGGCATCTCCATGCACCTACTGCAGAGCAGTCCTGAACCTGAGGAAAATCAGAAGAGGACTGAAGCTGCTACTTGTGACCTAAGAAAAGCCCTGAAAAGACTGGACTCTCTTCTATCCTAGCCCAAAAAAGTGGAATCCAAGGGTTATAAGGCTGGCCTCCTGTTGAAGTTACAGGTACACAACAACCTACAAGAGGCTTTTTCTGCAACTACCCAGTTGCCCAATAGCAATTGGACCTCGGCTGGACCCTGCCGTTTGGTCTCTGCCTGACACCCTGTGAGTCTCTAAGTGCCTCCCCTGAGGTCCTGCGTGGCTTTTGAAGTGTACTCCTGTGGTGGATTGGAACTTAGAGGACTAAAGTCAGAAGATAAATCTTTGAGCAGGAAGAACCTGATTGATGTATCCGGCTCGCACTCCATCGCAGTCAGCCTGAAATAATGCTTAGGGCCTGGTCTACTGCGACCATGCACCATCATTGGCACTTTATTCTTCTTGGCGCTATTCATACTAACAACTTTAAAACTTCATATCTCCAATTCCACTTTATTTCCAGTTTTGTTATTTTGGTGTCATTTTGTTTAATACATTTTACTTCAGTTTCTTTTCAGGTTTGGTAATTTTGTTGTGCGGCTTTTGAACTTTATTGCTGTTTTGGTGCTGCATACATACTTCATACACTGTCCTAAATTAAGCCTGTCTGCTTTGCGCCCTAATTACTAGGGGGCTGAGCTCTGTTTAATTTAGTGACCTTGAAGGTTCATCTTGACAAGGTTTGTGATTACTCCATGAGGTTCTAAATAAAAAGTGGGTCAGGTAACCAATTTCTGTTGGTTCATGCTCTGAAAGGTTGAATGAGTCATACAAAGAATCACTAAATGAATCTTCCCAGATTCCCTGCTGTGGTACTTCTGGACCACTTCAAGATAGCCTGCATGTTGCTCCATAAAAAAGTATTCGTTAGTAGTGCCAGTGCTGAATTACTTAGTGCACCATCACAAATGGTGACAAGAAGGCACACATTGCAATAAATGTCCTAAAATATGGCCTTGTTGAGAGGGAGACAGGAAGGTCGCACAACAAAATATCATATTGCCTGGAGGGTACACTGATTACTGCACAACATTGTGTATAAACATAAAAATGCGTGAACAGCCATAAACTACCTCTTAGGAAATGCATTAGCTTCCAATGGAGTGCACGCTGGGATACAAAGTCCCCTGCACCAGGTCGTTCGGGATCAATGGTCCAGGATATGTGGAGCATTTTACTTTAAATTGCCAGCCAAGAACCTCAGTTCAAGAAGTACTCTGACAATCCATCAAATAAAGGTTAACAGATATATCAGTTTTGAGCCCAAGTAGTGCAAGGGGAAACTGAACATCCCTTTGGAGTTAAAGAGACATGATGGTGTAGAAATCTATACACAATGCAAATACCAGGCACCTAGGGGAGGGGTGCCGTTTAGGGGCATGCCGGGCTGAGGTAGGATGGAAATTGAAGAGGAAGGGGAGGGGTGCAGCCGAAGGAATGTGAGAATAGTGAGGGGCTGGCAGACGCTGGCACCCCTCCCCCGGGAAATTATACAAAACCCTGGGGCGAGAGGGAGTAGCCCTCTTGGCTCTCTCGCCCCAGGAGCTCAAGGACGCAGCTGAAGGAGTTGCGGTGGGCCGCGGGGTGGGGGAGCCTCACAGTAGTCTTTTCCGGTACCGGAATATTCAGCCATAGAGGTAAGGTATCGCTGCATATAGCGTGCGGTGGGGGCCCCTTTTTTAATGGCCATAAAAGCATGTTAAATAATTTTAATAATATCGCATTTTAAATTTTATAATAATGGTGCGTGGAGACCAAGATTGGGTTTGCGATCCCCGGGGTGATAAGGCGATCGGTAAAAGCATTACCCAGGTTACCGATCGAGTTCCCAATGCGGGCAAAAAGCGAGGGGCGGAGAAGTGAGGGCCGGCGCAGGACTCACCGGGAAGGCCGCTTTCCTTTCATTACCCAGGTTACCGATCGAGTTCCCAATGCGGGCAAAAAGCGAGGGGCGGAGAAGTGAGGGCCGGCGCAGGACTCACCGGAAGGCCGCCTTCCTTTGGCATGGAGGCGATGTGGGTTGTGGGCTAAGCGCACTGTGGGACTGACGGTGGGGTGGAGGCGATTGGGTTGTAGGCTAAGCACACCGCGGGACTGGCGCTGGGACTTCCCGGAAGTTACGGGCGTCAGGAGGCAGGATGCAGCCTGGGGGGGGCGGGGCAAAGTACAGCGCGTGTGGCTGTCGGCTGCCCAAAGCTTCATTTCGCAAAGCGCATGGCAAGGCACGAGATTGCAACATCGTCTGAAGCTAAGCAGGGTCGGCCCTGGTTAGTACTTGGATGGGAGACTACAGGACAATAAGGGAGCTGTAGGCATAAAGCGGAGCAGGGGCGGCCCTGGTTAGTATTTGGGTGGGAGAATGCATGGTGAAATTATAACATGGCAATACCAGGTGCTGTAGGCTGGGGGACATGCACCGGTTACAAAGTGTTGAAAATCGGAGGCATGGGAAAAAAAAAAAATTACAACAACAAAGCGCAGCGAGGAGGCCCGGCTGTTGTCCTCTCAGGGGGATTAAGGTGGCGCAATAGGAAGCGCAACGTGGCTGAGTGACAGGCGGTGGATTAAGGTGATATATCCCACAAATAGGAGGGCAGGGGATTATGGAGGACAGAATTTTAGTTGGCAGGTGGGGGAAGATGCAACAGGGGGCATGAGATACCGAGGGGGTGCACAGGGTAATGTTGCACGTGGGATGTTTAGTATCCAAGCATGGCAATATGTGTGAGAAGTGTGGAGGCTTGGCATGTGTTTGGATTTGAGGCCCGGGGGCGGCGGATTGCACGGAGGGGGGCAGGGGTCTGTCTGCTAATTATCCTTTTTCTTATTTCCTTAGTCGGCAGGATGCCTCCAAAGAGAGCGAAAAGGGGCAAGGAGGCCCCGGTGACAGCGGAGGAATTCAGGTCCTTGTCGGCGCTGTGGGAGGTCGCAAAAAAAGGTGGCATCGATTGGGCTTTAAAGACTCTAGCGCAGGGGGCAGGAACAAGCTCGCAGACGGAGGTTCTGCCAACAAAACGCACGAGGAGGATGCCTGAACGTTTTAAGGAGGCGCAAATGGACAAGGACAAGAGGGTCGCGGTGGCACCGGCAAGCACAGCAGGTGAGGCGGTGGCATCGGCCCAGCCCCCTTTAGGTGCAGACGGGGGCAGAAGGGTAGGAGATGCTCCGGAGAAGCAGCCCGGGGGACAAGGGCTCGCAGGGGGGAGCATTGCGCAGATTGCCACTCACTCAGCACGGCCAACGCTGGGGGCGGGACATACACAATCGGACTCAGCGATGCAAGGGACAGAGGTGACCAACACGCCCACCACAATGCCGGTTCCGGCTCCTCTAGTGGCGCATCAGGGGGGCGGGGTGGCTCAGGTGTGGGTGCAGTCAGGAGGGGTAGTTCAATCTCCGTTGGTGGTGGCGGCTAGCTCACAAGGGCCGGTACACAATACGGGGGTGCCGGGGGTGGGGCCCGCAGCACCGGTGCCGCCAGTAGCCCCATTGGCACGGAGTCCGGTGATGTTTGGTTCGGCCTCACTTGCTGTGGCTCCGTCCGCAAGTATTACGTGGCATGTGCCAGTGGAAACCAGAGAAAAGATCTTTAGGGGAGAGTATGTAGACATATTTGACCTCATCAATGCGGGAGTGGTCCCAGGGAAGAGCAGAACGAGCAAGGAAGGGGAATTTACGCAGAAAAAAGCGTGGGTGGAGTGGTCAATTAAAAACTGGGTGACCGGCTTTGCAATTTATGCTGCAATTATGGTTGAGCGTTTCCCAGCAGTGGCAGCACAGTTAATAGGATACATTGCGTTGATACATGGGGCAGCTTCGGAATTCCAAGGCACAGCGTGGCTGCAATATGACACCAAATTTAGGCAAATGAAAGCTGTAAGGCCAGAAGTGGCTTGGGATCAACGGGACATCAATATATGGCATACGGAATTTTTTTGGGCGGCGCCAGTCATCAAACCTGCGCTGTCCTTTCGGGGGGGCAAAGGGGCAGGCGACAAAAAACAAGCGTGCTGGCAATTCAACAAGAACGAGTGCAGCAGAGGTGCAGCATGCAAATTCAGGCACATATGTGCTTTCTGTGGTATGCAAGGACACCCAGAGGCAAAATGTTACAAAAAACAGGGAATACCTAAGGAACAGCGCACCCCCGCTCCGGCCAGTACCCAGGGCAAATGGCGTCCCCCCCAATCAGCATAGAGCACCGCCCACTCCTACTCCCATACGTTTGCATGTGTTGGCCCATCTACTCAGCAGATATAGCAAACAGGAGGAGGCTTACTTCTTAATGCAGGGTTTTAAATTTGGCTTCCATATCCCATCCACTGCGGCACCATCTAAAGTACCACCGCGCAATCAAAGTTCGGTGCTTAAAAACCCAGGGGTAGCCCGAGGAAATATCATGAAAGAGGTGTCATTGGGGAGGGTAGCGGGTCCTTTTCAGCATTTACCAAGGGACGATTTGGTGTGTTACCCATTGGGCCTAGTGCCTAAGAAGGAGGCGGGGAAATACCGGCTTATTCACAACCTCTCCAGCCCCCCTGGGTTGTCAGTCAATGACGTTTTGGACCCAGAGATATGTGCGGTCCGATACACCACATTTGATACCGCTATTACAAAACTCCAAAATTTGGGGGCGGGAGCACTAATGGCTAAATCGGACTTGAGGCGGCATTTCGACTGCTCCCGGTACACCCAGATGACACCAGACTGCTGGGTTTTACATTTGAGGGGGAATTCTTTATGGATCTTTGTATGCCAATGGGTTGTTCCATCTCATGTGCGGTTTTTGAAACCTTTAGTCGCTTTTTGGAATGGGCGGTGAAAGATCTAGTGGCTACGCAGAATGTGGTGCACTACTTGGATGATTTCCTTTTCATGGGTCCACCCGGATCTCCGGTTTGCGGTGAGGTCTTGGAGGGGTTTCAGAAGATATCGGAGACTTTGGGTGTTCCTCTGGCAGCAGAGAAAACAGAGGGTCCAACAACTTGCTTGGTTTTCTTGGGCATTGAGATTGACACGGTGGGGGGGGTATGCAGACTCCCTAGGGATAAGGTGATGGCATTTCAGGCGTCCATTGGTGAGTGCATGACGGCGAAAAGGTCACATTGAACAAGCTTCAAATACTAATTGGGCAGCTTAACTTTGCATTGCGGGTGATACCTATGGGCAGGGCTTTTTCCAGCAATATTGCCAGGGCTATGTCAGGCTTGAGGGAAAAGCATCACCACACAAGGCTATCCAAGGAGGTAAAGGAAGATTTGGCCACATGGAGAGACTTTCTGGTCAGCTTCAATGGAACAGTTATTTGGCAGCAGCCAACACAGACGAGTAAGGAAATAGAGCTATACACAGATGCAGCGGGCAGCGTTGGTTTTGGGGCGGTTCTAGGCTCACGGTGGTGTATGCAATGGTGGCCAACTGAGTGGGCGAACATGGGCTTGATGCGCAACATCACGTTTCTGGAACTGTTTCCTATCATTGTGGCGCTGCATTTATGGGGCGAATTCTTGCAAAACAGACGCATAGTATTCTGGTCAGACAGCATGTCAGTGGTAATGGCGGTCAACAGTCAGAGGGCCAAGTGTCCGTGGGTGTTACGTTTGTTAAAGGAATTGGTACGAGAATGCCTCCGCTGTAATGTGTATTTTACTGCTAAGCATGTCCCGGGGGTGGACAACACAGTAGCTGACGCCTTGTCTCGTTTTAAGTTGACAGAATTCAGAGCATTATGGCCACAAGCGGAGGACCAGATGACGTTTTTTCCGGAAAGCCTGTGGAGGATTGGTGCCCCATTGCTTCAGACCTGATAGCGGCTTCCATTGCACCCAAGACTAAGTGTATGTATGAGAGGACATGGAGGTTATACGCGGAGGTTTTGAAAGGGGCAGGGAGTGTAGAGGCTTTCACACCACAAGGGGTGTTGTTGTTCATTGTGCGCCAGAGGGAGGAAGGGAGGTCATTGTCTCTAGTGAGGCGGCAATTGTCGGCAATTGCATTCTTTGCGGGATTGGGGGGGGCAGCGGACCCTACTAAAGATCCTAGAGTTCGGCGAGCAGTGAGAGGTTGGGAACGTATAGCCCCTGGTGTCAAAGATCAGATCAGAGGAGGCCCATAGACCCTAGTAGGTTGGCAAGTATACTGGAGGTGTTGCCGCAGGTGTGCATATCCGCGTATGAGGTGCAGCTGCTAGGTTTAGCCTACTCTTTGGCCTTTTCGGGGCTTTCCGCATATCAGAGTTAGTGCCAGCATCAAAAGCAGATGAAGAAGGGGGGTTACGTCTAGAGGATGTTGTATTCTCCCAGAGCTCGCTTCAAATCAGAGTGCGGAGGTCGAAAACGGACCCTTTGGGAAAAGGGGTGTGGCTACATTTGGGGGCAATGAAAGGGGCAGTTTATTGTCCGGTAGCTTTGATGTCAGCTTTTGTTCTCATTAGGCCAGGGATGGGTGATGGTAGGCTGTTGCTGCATGCAAATGGAGCACCTTTGACAAAGTTTCAGTTCACACGACTATGCAAGCGCTCCCTGGCTTTGGTAGGCCAGGATACAGCAAATTTTACGTCACATTCTTTTAGAATTGGGGCAGCTACAACTGCAGCTACTCTTGGCTTGTCATCCGAAACCATTAAAAGGGTGGGCAGATGGCGGTCATCTTGTTTCGAACGTTATGTAAGGCCACAACTTCTGTAGAATGTTGCACAGAGGTCTGACGGGGCCTAATAGTGCTTCTCCTTTCTTTCGTTTCTTTCTTTGTCGTTTATATAGTGGTGGCAAGGCAGCGGAAGCAGGTATGCTGGTGTGGAGGATCGTTTGTACACAGAACAGGGCAATTTTTCCAAGAATTCAGGCGCCGATGCGCGCAAGGGTGGAAAATGATGGATCACCGGTGGATAGGGATCCAAGGGCACTCGCTGGGAGATATCGAGGGGCAGGTTAAAGGAGAGCTGGATAGGGGTATGCCAAACCCTGACGTATTGGTGTTGCACTCAGGAGGGGATGACATGATCCCGGCAGGTAGGAGGAGTGTAAAGGAGGCGTTGTTTCCGGCATTTTCTAGGTTAAGGAAGGCATTGCCTAGCACCATGATCTTTTGGTCGGAAGTACTCCCGCGCCAGGTATGGGGGGATAGTGCCCCTCCCGGTGCAGTGAACAGATCAGTCAGGAAATTGAACCTGGAAGTAAAGAAATTGTTGAAAGGGTCACCAATACGCGTTATTACGCATAATTTAATTCAAGCTTCCAAATCGGAATTGTATGACGAGGACGGGGTGAATCTCTCGGACATGGGCTTAGAGGTGTTCATTCTAGACATACTGGGGTCAGTTGAGGCGGAGCTGGAGAGGGTAGCGGCCAGTGGGGGGGGGCGGGGGCGCCAGCAGGCTCCCCGCCCTGTGGCAGAGTCCCGGTAAGAGGAACTCCGGGGACTACCTATTTTTAGGGGGACTGGCTCATAATGGATCAGGGAGGTCAGTCAATGGGGCTCTGGGATGGTGGGAGAGGGGGCCGTCCTGCTGGTGGTCCTGGACTCTCCGGCCCTACCCGAGATGCCGGTGCTTGGAGAAACAATTTGTTGATACATGGTGCGCGTGCAAGGCGCAAGGCAGACCCCTGGGTGGCTGAGGCTAAGGGGTAGGTACATCACAGGCGTTTATAACTTTACACCAACGAAATGAAGCAGCAGAGATGGGTGTTGCTGCCTGCTGGCACAACATGCATCAGGTGTGGAGGTGGAGATGCCGAAGTGTAAATCTATAATTGTAATCAGTGATTGGAGTATAACAATGTGTAATCCCAGTGTGAAATGTGTATTGGATGTATAATCAAGAACAATAAAGTTGGGCAATAATATGAGCGCGCCAAGCAGATGGCAAGGCGTGATGTCAAGAAATAATAAAGACTACACAGTGAAGACCAACAGTTGTCAGGTGCGTTCTTTAAAAGGGGGAGGAGGTATTTGGGGGGGGAGGGGGTGAGGGGCCCCCCCAAGAGAATGGTTTGTGGCCGACTAGCCCGCAATATGCCCACTATGTGATTTTGCTATTACTATTTCTTTGCCAGCCCTGAACTACTGCTGTGATAGAAATTATTGATATTTATTCGTTTCCCTTCTTTTGTATTCTGGAACAAAAACAAAAATTATGTTTTCAAAATGCATCAAATGTTAAATAGCTAGTCCTTCAACACTCCATGATGTAGGATGAAAAATTCTTTATCCAAACCTTTGTTTATTGAAACAAGGAAAAATTAAAGCAAAATATGCATTAAACAGACAGGGGAGAGGTGTGGTACAGCGGCCAGAGCGGCTGCCACGGTTCAATCGCCGGCGGCAGCTCAGCTCAGCATCATGTGACTCTACACAATAGATCACTTAATCTCCTCGACGGCCCCCAGCGCCTTGAAACCCTTAAAGGGGTGATATATTCGAGCTTTACAAATAGGAATTACATTTTTAATTACATTACAGACATAAATATTTACATCATAGACTAAGCAAGTGATCTTTGATAGACTCCTGGAAGCCTAAATGTTCAAAGATACATTTCACTGCTAACTAGGCGCACACAAGGCCGCAACCTAGTGATATCAACTAGACTGAAACACTTCATCCCCAGGCAGGACACAAACTGCCTTAAACCTTGGTATCTAGTCCATTTTCTCTGCTCTAGTAACAGTCATTTAGATGTAGAGAGACACTCTTCTGTTTTCCCCATCTTCTCTCCAAGGTGAAAAGTGGATTATTAGAAAATCATTCAGTATAGTGCACAAAACACTTTCCAACAATGGCCCTGTAATTTCAGAACACTTTTCACGCCTTCATTCCCACTAGAACTCTTTGATCATCATCTATGGCTGTCCTGCGAATTCCTCATGTGTGCTGTGTATGCATTGGAGGCCATGCCACCTGAGAGCCGAAATTCTGTGGAAGAATCACCCTCTGTCTCTTCGCACAACCTCCAGGCATCTTCTTTTTTTAAAGCAATGTAAGACCTTTCTCTTTAGGATCTTTCATCCTCGCAGGTGCAACTTTCTCTACTTTCAGATTCATGGCAGCTTCTGTTAATGCTAAACTACACAAGATCTCAATAGAGCATCATTCCAGCAACCGACCATTGCTGTTACCTTCAATTCATTCTGATACATTATCTCCAATAATTCAAACATTTTTATCGATACAGCTAATTGTTACTTGAAACAAAGAGTTGTTGAGTTGAGGCAAGTTAACATGATACTGCAGTATAAAATAAATGAGGTAATTACAAAATATTCATTTACTGAAAGACCATGATCACTGCACACCAAATTGGAGCAATTTGATTGCATTCTTTGTTACTTATGTATCCATGTAGTGTTTGTATAGCTGGAACTTGGCTGCAAGGCAAAGGCAAAGTTAAAGTTAATGAGTGATTGGATGGGTAGCCGAGTTCTGAGATTGGAAGTGGAACATTACTATATTTGTAACATGTGTGCCCAATTCACAAAGGTAAACTTAAATTTAGGACCACATTTAACATGTACGCTAACCAGGAATCCACCAAGGGACCCTTGGTGCATTTAGTTTTAGAAGTGTGAACATCTTTGCTGCAATTGCGGAGATCCACACTCAGAAATCCAACTCAAAATTACGGAAAGCATGGTTTGCCTCAGAAGTTTGGGAACACCCACAAAGTGTGACATCTGTGGGCTTTCCTAAACTGTAATCCGATCCCATCCTACCATGGCAATGTTCAGAGGTTTCCTCATAATGGGAGGGAAATTACTCAACCCCACGTGTGGTGGGGGTTTCTGGGAAGGGGTTCCTCCGTAGGGAAAAATGTTTTCCCCACAGACAAAAGTGTGCATTTGTAAGCCTGTTTCATTCCCCTTGTATGGCCTCCTCTGCTTTGAATAACTAAAGACATAGTTAAATAGGACACTGCGGGAAGAGTTACCTGACACTGCCAATAATACACCTGGAAACCAATGACTAGCACATGGAGTAGTAAACTGGCAACCACAAATAGACATAAATCTAACGGGTGCATATTTGCTTCTTTTTCTGTTACTCAGGCCTATGTGTCTTTAGACAAATTAGAGCAGAGCTGGGGTGGTCCTCGTTATGGATACAGGTATGTCGTTTTGTTGATTGTAGAAGCATACATGGAGAACTGTTACCTTTTTACGTTTTTTTTCACTTCTTCATCTATAGTTTAAAGATGTCCACGTTGAATGAGAGCTCAGAACCACCAGAGATTGTGAGCTTATTAGCCAAATAGGGGGGAGTGATGGACATGACAGCTTTGTAGATGATGCAGCTGGAGATGGTAGGGGCCGCCAATGGGAGCCAGTGGAGTTTCATCACGGTGGAGGTGATGTGGTCATATTCTTTCACACCTTTGATGTGGTTTGTTATGTTACCATTTCTCAAGAGCAATTCACCCCACTCACATTGATTCACTACAATCTATTTGAAATAAGCCTGACAACAGTTCTGATGAAGGGTACATTATTTTAATGTATAACAAAGCAGATATTGAAAGTTAATGATAGACATGGAGTCACATCAATGGTTCTGTTTTACAACTTAATGGTTCTGTTTTACAAATTAAGTTAAATATTTGGTTATTTAACCTGAATGAGCAATTTAAATCTATAACAAGTAGAAAACTATATTTTTGTTGACAGTTTGATATAATTTTCTTTATGTGACTTCAAACTTTGTTAGTTAGCCTATCACCCCGGAGACAAGGATCAGATTGTCAATTCCCAGACTTCTTTTTACTATGAGCCAGTAGCACATTACCTGAATCCACACAGCACTTTACCTCTGTGGAAGGGACTTCTCTAATTGTTTTTCTTATTTTTTAGATCTACATTCTTTATGTTTAATAGATGTTATGGGACGATTTAGCTAAAGTGCATTCCCCATGTACAGTCCTGGTTTTCAACTGATTTATTACTGAGTGAATAATGACACTGGGGGCCCGATTCACAAAAGTAATCTGAGACAAAATCCTAACTTTACGACTTTCGGTATTCACAAAGGGCATTTAGGAGTAGTAAAGTTAGGATATTGTCTCAGTTAAACCTAAGTTTTGGTCTTAAGTTAAACTTAAGATCAAAACTTAAACTTAAGACCAAAACTTTGTCTCAGTTAAACCTAAGTTTTGGTCTTAAGTTAAACTTAAGACCAAAACTTAAGTTTAACTGAGACAAAATCCTAACTTTACGACTTTCGGTATTCACAAAGGAAATTTAGGAGTAGTAAAGTTAGGATTTTGTCTCAGTTAAACTTAAGTTTTGGTCTTAAGTTAAACTTAAGATCAAAACTTAAACTTAAGACCAAAACTTTGTCTCAGTTAAACCTAAGTTTTGGTCTTAAGTTAAACTTAAGACCAAAACTTAAGTTTAAATGAGACAAAATCCTTACTTTACTACTCCTAAGTGTGCTTTGTGAATACCGAAAGTCGTAAAGTTAGGATTTTGTCTCAGATTACTTTTGTGAATCTGGCCCTAGGACACCACCGTGAGGACAGCTGCGGCTTCTGCAAAATTAAACTTCTACAGCAGACTTGATGCAATGTGTTTTCTCTCTTTCACTGTGTTGCATTTTGAAGGTGAAGAAGATGTGATCACGTGCCGCCTCTTTTCCCCAAATGCCTTAGATTTGTGTTACTGGTTTTTGGCCTGTGTTCCCGCTCATATTTTTCAAAACACCTGTTAAATACTTCAAAATCAATCATGTAATATGTGCTTCTCATCTCTGTTGTTTCTGTACTTTAACTAGTTGTATTAGGTGAGTGGCATGCTGTAAAGATAATTTTAATTTCATATTTTACTTGCATGCGTGTGTGTATGGGCATATATAACCCAAGCTGTGAGGACTAGTTCGGTCTTCATAGCGTAGGGACACCCTGACAGAACCAGACAAACACTGTCTTTGTGAGGACCGTTGCGTTATGAGAACCGGTCTCTGTAGTGTGTTCAGGTACTTTCGAGCTAGTGTATCAAAAAACTAAAAGAGCAGTTATATTTTCCTCGGTCAACTTTATAACCTACCCTACTATCAACACTTTCAACAACTTTAACAATGTTCTAACAGTAAAATTATAACCACGTTGCCCTTTCTGTAAACATTACCCACCACTTAATGCTCTCCTGCCCTATTACCCCCAATTAGCAGTCACACTTAAAAGCTTTCTACTGAATAACTTCATTTACCACTCTTTGTTCTTGCATCTCCATCAGCTTGTTCATACGCCTGCCTGAATTAGGCTCAGGCAGCCTCGTTTTTCAACTTCAATTAGGACGTCCTCCATACTTTTAACCTCCTTTCCATCCCATTTTGTCCCTTGCCTTATCCTGAGCTCTTTTTCCACCTGCGTCTAGCAACGATTTACACACCATCAATAATTATAGGCCTAATTTTTTGCCCTACCTGCTCCCAACAAAGCTCCTCTATCAACCTGTACCAAGGTGGGCTCATTGTTGCATAGAGGGAAATTCTAGTTTTTTCTCTACGAATATTCTGAATGCGGGTATATGATGGCACAGCAGTTGCTGACATCATTACACTAGCATCACACTTGGCCCTTGCCTTAAGCTCCCTGCAGGGGCAGGGCAGTCTCCTCTCCTCTGCTCAGCGCCCACCTTCAGAGAAGGACAACTGTCACAACTCCCAACTCTCTCATATTGTGAAACAGGATAGTTCATCCAAAGCATAGTTCACAAATGTTGACTAAATCCTTAGGATTAGCTGCACACTCTAAATAACCTTAACAATTAACAGTGGAATTCTAATTCCTCCCCCCACCCCTAAACATTACTTACCTCATAAGGGTCCCCAGCCCCAAACAGCATTGCCACACTTTGACACATTTTACTAAACAACTCCTATTTCTCGCTTTTCGTCTTTCTATCTTCATTGCCTTCTTCTTCCTTTTGCCAACACTAGGCCCCAGGCAGCCTAGCCTCCCAACTTTGAGGTATTTTCCCATACTTCTCCCTTCCTTAACTTTCTAGCTCTTCTCCTGAGCTATCCTCAGCTCTCTTTGTTTCATCACCAGAAAAAATCTCCCCAGAGATGTCCTTTCTGCCTAAGCCATCTATCAATTCTTCTTCTTCCAGCATTCTTTCAGCAATTTTGTTACCTTCGTAATACATATCCTGTTTCAAAACAGGGCTAAGTGGAGCCAGTCTTGACTAAACAGCATACGACACCTATAATATACCTCCAGATGGCTAACCACTCCTACACACCTTGCTTTCTAAAAGCCCAATGCCTTCCTCTTCACTTCTTTGCACGCTTTGTTAAAAGCTGCTAGTTTTCTGATGCCCGTCCTGGTAGCTTGTCTTGGTAGTCCATATTTGCAGCAATTGTGTCCACGTGATATCTGGTCTATCCCATTTTTCAATGCCACAGACAAATTCAGTTTTAATATCAGCAGCAATTCCAATCCCCAACAATTGGACCAAGTCACTCTCCCTCCATGTTCACTAAAATCAAATCTGGCTTCAGTCTGTTACCACTCAGTTTCCACAACATAGACCATAGCGTGTCCTTTCTCATTCCCACAAGTCCAGGTGAACCCACTGCAACACTGCTGTCATCCAGAACCAATTGTTGCCCACAGCATTGTCTTTTTGCATTCTCACAACCCACTTTACAATGGAGTGGGTGCAAATCCACACCCCTTTCTTCCCCTCCACTGTTTGCCCCACTCCAAAGAAGAAACACACTCATTATCCATGCCGCCTTTCTGCTGCTCCCTGGACCTCTCATGCCCCCACATCTTCCCTGATCATCATCTGTCCAGTCTTCAAATTATCCTCCTTCCACCCCAGTCCATATGCCTTTCTTACTCACCCATCCCGAAGGAATGTGCACCAAAGCACTTCTGCCATCCTTCCAACCTCACCCATTCCCTTAACATCCCCAACCCTGTCTGTCCATCACTTGGTTCACACGCCCATAATAAAACACCTCACCCATTCTGAATCCCACATTCTCAAGCAGATGTTACATGCACTTACTGGAAAGATGTCTGACTTACCGAAACTACCTAGTCACCCATGTCCCCTTTCTTTGCTGATCCGTCTTGCTCCTGAACAACCAAATGTGCTCCCTCAAGCCATCTGTCCTAATCTCGTCCTATCCAAACCCTCATAGAACTTTGCTCTAGCCAGCTCTGACACTCTCAATGCTCTTGCAACTATTGTCCAGAACTTCCCAGGCAGACATGCTAGCAACTCTAGCCTGGATCATGATTTCTTGCAATATCCTCTCTGTAATTGCCTTCTGGCTGTGTCCCTTCTTCCTGTTTTCCATTGCCCATCCTTCCCAAGTGAGTTTCATAAACTCGGCCCGACTCGTACCCCCAGAAATGCTTGCCATACATGGTTATGCATAACAATTTCCTGCAATGGTTCATGGTGATATCCTCTTTTCACATAATGACATCACAAATTGTACTGCACTCTGTCTCTTGTTCTCCACCCAGGCCATATCCACCAGGCTCCGCTCCTGATTAATTCTATTCATGCCTGTCTATATGGCACCCTTGTCGATGCCAACTGGGATCCTTTCACCAAACACTGTGCCCTCATCTCCCTGACAGCCACAGATCCTCTGGCACCTTCTTACCATGCAACTCTGCCCCCAGAGCCAAACCCTGGAATATTTTCTACTGAATCGAAATGCATCATCCAATAGCTCATTCTCCATACCCCGGATGTGTCCAGCATGGAACATCACATACAATTATAAGCTTCTCAACAGTTCCCTTGACAGCTTCAGCGCCCATCAGTCAATTTATTGATCACTCACACCACTGCCTCATTGTCCATTAAAAAGATTTTGCTCAACAGTTCATGCCCCGCAGTTTCATTCCAAGAAAGCAGTCTATGGTTCCATTGTTTTTAGTCATCTGGCCACCTTTTGGCACACCACTGTCTATTTCAGTATTAAACCAAATCCTCCTGCTCTAGAGGTGTCAGAAAAAATCCTGAAATTTCATGTATATGGGTCTGAATTCATCCACATTGACGCTCCGTTATCATCATGAAAACATAAACATGTCCTCATGTCCTGTCACACTGCCTCAGTGATCCTGGCTCTATGATGCACCTTTATCAACCCCTACATGGCAAACACCATAGAACCTATTCTCAAAGTGCACTTTATAGTCAGCTTGTAGCAGTACAATAACACTTCAGTAGTATAATAATACTACTCACATACTATAAAATGCTATTTGCTAACCTACATTTGGAGACCTCCACCTTCTCTACTCCTAACTTTTCTATGCAGTGATCTCCGACCCGAATGCAGAGGTCTCCCCACATGTACCCCTATGTTTTATCAGAAAATGTGAGAGGGACGGGGAAAGGCAGGAAATGGGTAATATTTACTGCAAGATAGGAAGGGCTTAAGGAAGAGTTAGAAAGGATTACAGGAGGGTTAAGGAGGGGTTTAGGCAGGGGTATACTCCCACCCACAAAGGAGTAAGCCTGTTGCTATTGAAAACTGCACTTCTAAAATTACTACAGCCAAAAATCACCCAAATTAGTTGTAAATGTGCTTCAGCTCAGCCCTGCAGTAAGTCCTGCATCACCAACTGTCACTTACAGATACTGCAACACAATCAGTGGCAGCTCGCAGAGGGAGTGCTGCGGGCGGTGGGGCGGGGCGGGGGAGGGGCTGGGTGGGGGGAAGTGGACTCAGACATTCGACGGGCAGGAGTAAAGTAAGTAAATAAATAAATAAAACTATTTACCTTGCGCTCGCTGCATCGCCAACTCGGCGATGCAGCGAGCGCAAGGTAAATAGTTTTATTTATTTATTTACTTACTTTACTCCTGCCCGTCGTATGTCCGACTCCACTACCCCCCACCCAGCCCCTCCCTGCCCCACCGCCGCACAGCACTCCCTCTGCGAGTCGCCACTGAACACAATCCCATAGATAATAATGGAGGAAGGGTCTTAAAATAAAACCCAATAGAGAATAACATTTACAAAATTTACTTATTTTGGCTTTTAAAAGGATATATAGATTTTCTATAATGTTAAAAAAATTACATATAATTAACAATATATAACATTTTGTAATACATTTTTAAATAACATTTCAAATAAGAAATTGAAATTAACTTTTCATTTTTTGAAAAAAGTAAGTGAAATTAATTTTATACATAGCATTTAGTAATTATTTTTTTATGTTTGTCAAATTAAAATAGACATTTTACTGTAGGTGAGATTTTAAAACAAATCTTTAAATAAATAATTATACATTAATTAAATATAATTAAATTAATGAATTTATAAAAATAGTTTTACTATAATAGCGCTGATTTTTTTAAATTTACTCTAGGTTTCAAAATACTCTGGGGCAGATTTACAAGCCCCTTGCGCCACTTTTGCGTCATTTTTCCCGTGTTAAAAATGACGCAAAAGTGGCGCAAGGGGCTTGTAAATCTGCCCCTCTAGGTTTAAAAAATATACACAATTATTTTGCATTAATATTTAACATTAAAACGTTTTACTACATTTTTCTAAAGTTTGATTAAGTTTTTTGCTTTTCCCTACACTTTAC
Organism: Calotriton arnoldi; assembly: GCA_963921515.1. Classification (NCBI taxonomy): domain Eukaryota; kingdom Metazoa; phylum Chordata; class Amphibia; order Caudata; family Salamandridae; genus Calotriton; species Calotriton arnoldi. The sequence goes on from CAWUFW010006273.1 coordinate 640,837, forward strand.
CTTAGGGAGATCTCTGCTCCGGTGGCAGAGACATCCACCTATGTGTGAAAAGTTACTTGTGGCAACTTTACACTCATGCGTTTGCCTCCAGCCCCTGGTTTCAGAGAGTGCAGACATGTTACTACACTTTGTAATAAACTACACTCGGAAATAGAGACTAGCCAAAAGTAGTAAAGCTACTATAAAGTGTAACCCTAAATTAACATTTGAGTAAATATACACTTGCATATTTACCTTTGTCAATATGACTTCATGTATAAGCGTAAATGTACACGTGAGTAAATATACACTTGCATATTTACCTTTATGAGTAGGCCCACCAAGTACCTACAAAATGTTCTTTTGGGTGCCACAACATTACAGACGAAATTCAAGAGGCCCAGTATTTCGAAGGACACCTGGTTCATCACTTTGATCAGTCTCGCACACTATTCATGTAAACTAGAACTCCCCACAAAAAGGAAATCAACAAGATGAAGTAACACCTGCTCTGACACTACCACAGACTTTACAACACACTCCAATAAAGTGCTGAAGCTCTCAAATGCACCGATCACCCCATAGGCATGGCTTTGTCTATGAAATAGGTGCCTCAGAATTGTATTCCATGCAGAGAAATAAAACCTCTGAGTGCCCCAGCAACAGACACATGATCACACTACTGCTATTGCCTTGTCAGTTCTGGTGTAGTTCACTGAACAGTGCTCTCTGGCAATAAAAACATTGACTGATTCCTCTTCCTGCCATGGAAGGCGATGTGTCAGTCTATTCTTAACTAATGCTTTATTTGGAACAATTCCTAACGGAAGTCATCAATGTTGGGATGGGCAGTTCCATGAAGTGGACTGCCATTCTGCCTGCTTGCATGTCCTTCAACAAGTTTTTGTGTATTTTCTACTCCATTGCTTCACGATTTTAAGTTGTTAGCCCAGTGCTCTTTGTGCATTTTGTGGCTGGAATATTGAAACCCTTTTTAAAACCATCTATCAAAGCTACTGTGGCTTCCCCGTACGGGTAATTTTGCCAGCCATGGAGTCATGGCTGCCAGTTTAATTGGAGTATTGCCCTTTTTCCACAATTTCCTTTGGTCCTGCCTTCCTTTACAACCACCATTTAGTGAACCATTATACCAGGGGATGCTTTCTCTTACACTAGGAGCACTTGGCATGGGGACCTGTAACAGGATCTTTCATTGAAATTCCAACATGTTCCCTCAGCACCCTTTTGACCTGTGCCCCTAGTTAGCCTCAACCATGGTGGGTCTGGCCTGAAAGGGGTCATGTGGCAGTGGCAAGCCTTTGGAAGTATGTAATGCAGGTATCATTCTTGCTGGTATCTTGTACTGGAGCTCCTCATCTGAGTCTCCATACGAAATGGAGGGGTCCAACCCTGGCCATAAACTCCTCATCATAATGAAACCAGACCAACCCACCGAAACGTATCTTGACTGTCCTGATGACCTTCATATACATGAACAATGCCACAATACTTTCTAGGTGTTTTCGCAAACTATGTTGGTTTAAATCATGAATGCCACTGTCCACATATCAATATTGGCGGTCAATCTATACCTCTTTCGAGCTGCATTTTTGCCACTTTGAGCCCCTCCATACTACGTTTCCCTGGACAGTAATTTGGATACGTCAATGCACCCACAAAGTCTTTCTTTCATGCTGTGCAAAAGATGGCACCCTAGAGTCATTGCTATACCCATCTACAGTAGCTATGTCATTCCATCTCTCCCCTGCTTTTGCTTGTCCATCGCCACTCCAACGCTTTAATTCCATTATCCCTTTCCTCTCACTTCACTTGTTTTGCCCACATCACTCTTCATTACCAAGGCCTAGTACTTTTCCTTATGTCCCCATGTCCTCTGCACTACTCATGGTTGGTTCTCGCCTCTCTCTTTTTCTCCCAAAACGTCTCCCATGATTCCCACAACTTTATCAAAAATCTCTTGATTGGGGAAATACCACTACCCTCCTCACTTCTATCTCCTTCCCTGTGCTTTCCCTATCGCTTCATCCTTCCAGGACCCCCTCTCCCTCACATGCTACACACCACTTGTCCTCATACCCAGCTTCCATGTACCTGCCCATCTCTGTCTCTTTTCTCCTCCTCACCATCTCTCGTTCCTACTTCCCATCAAATGCTGTCATTTTCCTTAGTGCATTATTTCCACTACAGACTGTGGCTCAATGTTCACCTCACTCTCCTGCCCTTGTTTGGAACCATCAGTCCTTCCATGTCCGCCATTCCAACATTATTTTAAATACATAAATAATCTTTTTTCAATTATAAATAAATATCACTATATTTATGTGTATTCTATGCATAACTTTTAATAATGTTACTACACATAAATAAATATAAACATTTTACCAGGTATATTTTAATATATCATTTCACAACCATTCTTAATTTAAATTATTTCATATAAATTAAATAAACATTTACTCTAAAATTAATTTATAGTGCTGTAGCATCTTTTGTATTTTGTTCTACTTTTAAAATACACAGTAAGACATTAATTCACTGCAACAGTTTTACACTTCTTTGACACTTAGGGGCTAATTACAATGAGACTCAGAAAGCCTCACACGGCAGGTCGGAGGCTTTCTGAGTCTCATTGAGGTTTCAGTTTGGACCGCCGCATTACGATGCAGGCGGTCGAAAGTGAAACCGGCCAGTCATTCCGGCTGGATTCCGATGGCCCAAGGAGCCCATCGGCCGGTCGGAGGCCTGCCCGTAATCCCTATGGACTGCGTTTCCGCCATAGGGATTACGATGTTGGTTTCAGACAGGCTTTCCATGTTGGGCTTTCCAACCTGGAAAGCCTGTCAGAGAGCGACATTGGGGGCTCCTAACAGGGCCCTCTTCACCCTGCGGCCTCCGGTTGTGGGCCGAAGGGGCACCTATGGCGCCCCCCTGCTAATCCTTGCACCGTGTGGCAGGCACCCTGAGCTGCCTGCAACGCGGTGCAGGGATGAACAGATTCTCCCATTTCTCTGTGGTAGCTTGTGCTAAGGCCGGTGTACGGCAGCAGTACAAGCTCCCATAGAGAAATGGGAGTATGCGACTGCACCATGTATGGTCGCATTGTAATACTGTGGTCAGGACCGTCGACCGGAGGTCGGTCGGTCCCAATTCTGCAATGGTGTGGGGCAGACGCAAGTCCGCCCGCCATCGTAATTAGACCCTTAGAGACAAGGTTCCGGCTACCAGATATGCAAAAACAAAAGTTTGGAAGGGAAGAACAGATCTGAAAAACTCTTAACTGTCTCATCTGTCCCAAACATAAACAGTCCTTTATCTCAAGTGGGATTCTCAGTTCTATCAATTCATTTGTCTTCTGGTTGACCTGTGTTCAGTACTGTGGTGCTTTACAAGAGTATTTAAACATTTCACATCTTCATACAGTGTAAGGATCTTAAATCTGCTGGTTTACCTGAACAATATCTTTCCTAAGTCCCCAAACAATCAAGACCTCTTAAAACACAATGTTTTGACAGTCACACAATAATTATGGGCCCATGGTTTTATTATCAGTTGATAGCAGTCCTCAAACACATCTTCCAAATAAATTAAATTTCTATAATATCTAGTAGAGTCCACTCTGGGGATTCTCTAGGGTTCCCAATTCAGGGTATACAACATCCAAAGTGAATTTGGGAATTATATTTATCTCTTTAATCTCTTTGCAACATCTGTCGAGGATGGTGGGATTAGTAATAACTCTACGCAAGGTATATTTATGGGTCTTTAGACTACTGAGCTCTACAGGTGTTGTCAAGATCCATACTTTATGGAGAAGATTCCCTTAAGCTGCTATTGTAACCTTAATGGACGAGTCATAATTTGGTTGGTGGCTAGATCACGTAAACACTTTGAATAACAGTATAGCTTTGGCGTGTGATGCAAGCAAAGTACTTTGGAGAGTAATTTGAGATCAATTTGCATCTGAAGGAATGTGCACATTAAGGGGCTGATTCCGATGCATTAGGAAACGGCTCTGACCGTTGGTCAGAGCCGTTTCCTAACGCATAGTAATCAGCCGGTCTAATTCCTTTCCGACCGACCCATTTCGATGGTGTCGGTCGGAAAGGAATCCGACCAGTCATTCTGACTGGCTTCCGACGGGCTCGGAGAGCCCGTCCCCCTGTTTTAATGACTTCAGTAATCCAAAGGGTGGCGTTTTCTGCCTGAGGGATTACAATGTTGGATTCCGACAGCTTTTCTGTGCCGGCCTTTCCGACACAGAAAGGCTGTCGGAAGTTGACTTTAGGGGCCCCCAGCAGGGCCTCCATGGGTGCACGGCCTCCGGTTGGTGGATGAGGGGGCACCTATGGTGCCCCCCTGTTGATCCCTGCACCCTGTGGCAGGCACCTTGAGGTGCCTGCCACGGGTGCAGGTATGAACTGCACCTCTTCGTTTTACAATGAGAGCATGCATTCCGGTCAGAATGCATGCTCCCATTGTAAAGAATAGGAGTGCGGCCGAACACTGTTCTGTCGCATCCTAATTGGTCGGTCGGGACCGCCGACAGGAGGTCGGGCAGTCCCACGACTGAAACGATGTCGGGCGAACTTATTGTAATTAGGCCCTAAGGGGCACATGCATCAAGGGATTTTGAGATCGCAAACGGTGCGATTCGCAAAAATCGGCCGTTTGCGATTGCAAAATGGCCTTTTGCGATGCATGAAAGTGTTTGGGATGCGCAATTTTGGTAATCGCTATTTTTTGCAATTTCCCAAATTGCGATTGCATTTAAGGAGTCACAATTTGCGATTCCTTAAATGCAGTGCAAGAAGCACTTTGAAATAGCATTTTCGCTATTTGGGGCCGCAAATTACCGAAAATTAAACTGGTCGGTAATTTGCAAAAACTTTGAAAAATGCACTAAAGTGCCTTTTTTAAAGTTTCATGTTACACACACACATGCCCTTGGGGCATGTGTGCGCAACATGGGTTCACATCACAATTTCAGGGGTGCAACAGGGTGTCCTTTTGACACCCTTGAAATTGCATGCGCAATTTTTGAGTACCTATTGGTACTCGCAAATTGCGCATGCAATTTCCCATTCATTCCTATGGGCCCGTAGGCCCATAGGGATGAATGGGAAGCCATTCCTTAATTGCGACTCGCAATTTGCGAGTCGCAATTTAAGGAATGTTTAGGAATCGCTATTTTTATAGCGATTCCTACATGGATAGGCTTTTGCGAGTCCTTAATTGCGATTCCTTAATAATCGCAATTCAGGACTCGCAAATGCATATCTTGATGCATGTGCCCCTATGTGTTTAGAAAATACTGGAGAGCCCTTTGTCAACTAAAGCTTCAAAATAAAGCTTGATGCTCTACTTTGTTTCTATAGACAATCTAATGGCTGTGGTGTAGATTCATACCCATGGCAAAAGTAGCTAAATGTTTTTGCTAACTCTCCCTACCACATCATATGTCAGTCCAGGTGGAATATAATCCAAAGATTTACAAAATAGTGACTATTTGGAGCTCCATAATGAGAGTCCAGCAACTAGCATCTTAACACATTAGTATTCCCCTTGGGGGTCAATTTCACCTAGACGTTTTGCCTCAGCATCCAGATTGTGGAACTGTTCATTGGAAGCTAGGCCCAGAAGCATTATCTATGGTCTAATCCCTCTCTAACTAGTTTCTAGGCATATTTTATGCTTTGCTCTTTTTGTAGAAAAACCCAACAGCCTGATATAAGTTAAGAGGCAAAAATATTGTTGTTCTTCATAACTCCACTATCCCAAAGTCCCATGCCTATAGAGATTTTGGTGGAATTCACAATGCTCTTTCCTTCATTTCTAGCTCTATGTTGAAATTTCCATGGACAGGAGCAAAATCTCATTTTTTCTCATGTCCTTGTATCAAGCTTTTCCTGGATCTTCCTCTCCTCTCCTCACATGATGTGACTTTTACCATAGACTGCTGTACTTTTGGTACTACCAGTGCTTATTAGTCAGCTCGGGCAGCTTGGTTATTTCGGTTGATGGGAGGGAACATCCTTTCTTTTCAGCAGATATGGTAGGTATCCTGAAATAAAACTACGTTGTATGGGGCGACCCTTCACCCCAAACCCAGTTGCACAGCCAAAGGTATGTAGCGATGCTCCAATTGTTATATCCGTTTTTCTCCATTTATTTTAATGCTTTACTCTATTTTCTTTAAACTTATAGCATGTTTAATCCACATGTACGGTATCATGCTGTTTCAACAGCTTCACATGCTCAAGATGTGCCCATCCAGACCTCTATCAAGAACACGATTTGGAACGCATGATTCGTCAAAAAGCAGTGTTCTTTATTTAAATCCAATGCATTTCTAGCTTCACTAGCTCTTCTTCAGGGGTAACTGCAAAAATCAATCAAACATTGAATGTTACCACATTGTCCAATATCATACATGTATAATAATTCATACCGTCCAAGTGATATAAATATGTACATGGGTACAAAAAAACCTTATTGTGAATATTGTATTAACGATTTTTTATCAAAAACAATAAAAAAATTGGTAATAAACAAAATGCACCCCCCACTTGCCTACCATAATCTCATCTAGTGAATCCCATATCCTCACCCACTACCGCCCTACTCACTCTCATCTCACTACTCACACATACAGCCACTTTTCCTCACAATCTTTCCAAATACCTTCCACATTCCATAAAAACACTCATACTCACAATACATTCACACACTCCCTCAACTTACTACTAATCACACGCTCCCCTAACCTGTCCTCTTAGCGCGTTTCAATCGTCCCTTACTTCCACACTTATACCTCTTTCAATTCAATTTAATTCACAACAAACATCACACCAATTTTCCTAACTATCCTGAAATGCCTTGTCACTATTGTGATTCTCAACCAATCATCCCCTACAGCTAATTAGTATAGTTCATCAATCTTGACTGAACACACCAGTATGTAAGGTAAAGCAAACACAGAACAATCATTCATATGTCATCTACTTTAAAAACAATCAATGTCAGATCCCTAATGTTTTTCAATCTGGTCCAGCAATTTCCCAATACTCTTAAAGCTTTGTCTGCTAAACAGACTAAGTTAATATGCTTTGTACCTTTCAGAAGGGTACACAAATCCCATAAACGGGAGGGGGTTAATAATATTTATTAAAAAAGGAACTTACCTCCCGCGTCGTGTCTCAGTGTTCTTCCTTGTCCCAGCAGGCACTGGGGCAGCATCACAGACTACCTGTGCACTCCTCTTGCTGCTCTCATGCTATGAGAGCAGCACAGAGATTGGCCTGAGCGGGCTCGTTTGACGCTCCGCTTAGGCACAGGAGTCTGTGCTGTTTCTCTAGTCCCGCTGTTCAATACAGCCCGGTTGGAGAAGTCTAAGTGGGCATGTGTGTTTGGCCAGCCTATGATGGCCGGCCAAACACACATGCACACTTAGAAGTGCACAAACCAATCCTCCACTCCCCACCCATGAGCCCGGCCCCGCCCCTCTCTACGCATGCTTGCTCGGCCAGCAGATGAAAAATAAAACGATGATAGAATATTGTTTTATTTTTCACCTGCTGGCTCTGACCCAGTGGGCCGATGCTCCTATGCCATTGCGGAGGAGACATCCCTGATTAAAACGGCTGATGTGGCTAGCAGACATGTACACTACTTGCTCAGCTCAGTGAGCAATGACTTCCAAGGTCTACCAGCCAGGTGTCTAACTGGAGGACATTCTTAGATCAGCAGATTGGCCAACAAAGAACATTTTCCTTACCTTTTACTATAACACTGCCATGACTGTTACCAATATGCCCCAAACAAGCATAATACAAGCCTCCAGACCAGCAATGACAAGTCAGTATTACTCCACTGCTGTCTGTTTTTCCAACCCTTATCACGTTTTCTTCAATCTTTTACCTATTTTCTTTCATGTTATATTCCTGCAGAACCCTACTCCAGCTTAAGAGAACTAGGATCTTAGGGCCAGATGTACAACGTGATTTTGCATGCGCAAACGGGTTTGCGAACCCATTTGCGCATGCAAAATCACTGTTGGCCATGTACAATTCCTAAATAGCAAGTCGCAATTTATTTGCGACTCGCTATTTAAGAATGACAGTACGCAATTAGGAAGGGGCGTTCCCTTCCTAATTGCGTCAGCAATGCTATGTGTGAATGTTTTGTGACCGCAATTGCGGTCGCAAAACACTCATAAATACCACCCTCATCAAGAGGGTGGTAATGCAATCATAATTTGGAAGGGTCCCCAGAGGACCCCTTCCACTTTGTGACTGTCTCTAAAAATATTCTTTAAGGGCAGGCAGTGGTCCCAGGGACCACTGCCTGCCCCTAAAAAATGAAACGAAAACATTTCATTTTTTTTTTTTAAATGCATCCCGTTTTCCTTTAAGGAAAACGGGCTGCATTTTTTAAAAAAAAGCTGCTTTATTAAAAAGCAGTCTGAGACATGGTGGTCTGCTGAGCCCAGCAGGCCACCATCCCTGGGAGGGCTGGCATTCCCAATGGTCTCGCAAATTGCGAGAGGCTCATTAATATTAACCCCATTGGGAATCGCAAAACAGTGTAATAACACTGTTGTACATTTCATTTAGCGCCTTGCAATTTGCGACTCGCAATGAGTCGCAAATTGCGAGGCGCTAAATGAAGGGGTAGTACATCTGGCCCTTAGTACCCAGAAAACAGTTCCAGTTTTGTTCTGCTTTGTTTCTACTAACGGTATGCATTATTTTTCTTCTGTACAATTGTTTTATCTCAGAAAGAAAGGATGACTTCCGGTTGGGGCCATCAGTCAAGAGAAAAGAACAGTCCTCTTTACTTATTGCTGCAACACTAAAAATAACCAACAATAAGCTTTCTGGAAAGCTCCTTCATTTGATGATGACAACATAGGACGAGACACATAATGACATCATTCACTGAATGGCCCCTTTAACAACTCTGGAAGTTCAGGATTGGTTGAGCCCGTTCATGTGCTTTTGGCAGTTTTCTTCCTAGGCATCAAGGGAAGTGTAGTAGCTTTCGTTTCTATTGTGGCGGCTATAATTATGATCCAAGATCACAAAGTACAATATTCACCTCTGTGACTTTAAAACAGTGAGGGCTTTTCTTTAATGATTTAATGTCTGCATCTTGGATTTCACCTAATAACAGACCCATTTTACAGGACAGTCATTCTGAATCTGACATCGACAGTTCTAGAATCCTTCGCTGATGCCTGAAAGCATCTGCAAAGGGTCTGACACTTGCAGGTGCGGTGCAACCTTTAATTTTACTGACTACAAAGATGATGGATGCCGTGTTCATGGGCCTGCAGTTTCCAGCTTTGCACAACTGCTCACTGAAAGGGCACTGCAGCGCCTGCAAAGGTTCCTCCTGTCAGGCTGTCACTCTAGGTCCCTGACAGTCGCTTCATATGTAACTAAAAATATCAGTCTGAGGCAACATCCTGGCCTCAATGAAGAGCAGCCCTCTTTCATGTCGATGTTTTTAATCTTTCAGCACTCAGAGAACACAGCTGCCCTTGTTAATGCTCACTAGGAAATTCCTTCCACTGTCGGCGAATCTTGTCAGCCCGTCCTCCGGCTTCTGTCAGACTTTTGAACAACTTGGTTGGATTGGTTTGAATTTCTGGACACCCCTTTAATGTGTATGGGTAGTTCTAGATATTTTTGTTATGAACTTCACCTTTTTCAGAAAACGCTCCTGACTGTAGGAAAAGGTCTATCTCTACCTCGTTTAAACAAGTTGATACTTAAACACAATTTGTGGACTGTTCACGAGTTCTCGGTTTGGAAATCCCTTGTTGACACCATTGCTTGAAATTGGTACAATAATCTGGCAACTCACAATGATTGAGCCGGAGAATCAAGGGGTGTATGTATGTTAGAGATCAGCCGCGGACCATGCAGGTTAGAGCAGTGGGGCCGGGTTCGACAGACGATGAGGAGAGAAAATTATTTATTTAATTTTCCCTCCCCGTCGTCTGTCAAAATTCACCCCCACCGCCCCACCGCTCTTACCTGCAGGGGCCACGGCTGTTAAAAAACCCATCAGTTGACTTTTACAAAGAACTGACAAATCCCAACACTGCTGCTCTTCTTTTGATGTGATGATACCCACACACCTCCCCACCGGACAGATTTACTAAAAAGTCACTCAACGCAGCTCGTGAACAGCATCAAACTTCTAAAGATGTGGCGCTGTTCTCTCTCCCACTTTTTGCAGCCATGCGCCAATGAAGACACCCATGTGCCATAGTGCAAGAGTGCCTGCATGGTATGTCTCTGGAAGGGCTCCATTAAACAACTATGCTTTAAGGCTTTCCCTTTTTGTATTGTGCTGTACAATGCAGCACACAGGCAAAGTAGGAAAAACGAGGAGAAATGAAAACATTGCTCCTCATTGTGCCTGCCTTGGGGAGGCATAGGATTTTGGTACAAATCCCTATGATTCATTGCAGATAGGGAAAAGCAAAAAGCCATGGGTGTTCATATAAGAAGGCCCATGTACTACCTGGGGAATGCCCCATTGACGCAAGGTAACGCAAGGCAGCGTATTGCGCACCTTTGTGCAACTTTGGGATACTATGCAACACAAATTCAGATGTGTGTCAGGTTTGCATTACAAAAGTAACGCAAAACCGATGGAGAGAAAGCATTAGTAAATCTGGGCCTCCGCGTAGGACTGCATTCCTTGGCAGAGCTGACATACTATAGAGCGACAGTGCTGGCACGTCATCGAAAGGCTGTAATGTGACAGGGCTGTATACTTAGAATTAACATGCCATTTATTCTCAGCATTGCTGTTACATGAGTAATGTACAGTATCAGTAGTTACATAGAGTACCAGCATTTCTCACCTTTCTGAGCACAGGTACAAATCTACTAGTTGACAGACCAGTACTTATCAGCAGGGTTTTTGAAAGAAATTGTGTTATTGGTTGAGAGAGGTGAGTTCCACACTCAAGTAATAATCACAATCCTAGTCAAGGAGAACCACAAAAGTCACTGACTAAACCTGTGCTTAACAGTCTGGTAGCTTGGCACACAAGCAGTCAGGATCAACTTAGAGGCAAGGTGTAAAGTACTTATGCAGCACTCAAACAATAATAAAGTGAAAATACAACACAAGAACAAGAATAATCCCAACTCCATTTAGAATATAGAGGATAGTGTAATAAATAAAATGATACCATAACAACAAATACCCAATCAATAGAACCAGAGTTATGAGTTGTTAAGGTTTGAGGTGAAAATAGCACTAAAAAGGTGTGAAGTGCCAACTGCATGTATCTGGTCACGCTGGACCAGGACAAAGTCAAACGTTTAGGCCAACTGTGGTGGAATGCTGGTCGAATATGGGACTAGGTGTGGCCCATTGGGAGTTGTACCTTTTGTCCTTGGTACAAGGGCTGTGCGGTGCTACGCTTCGAGGCTCTGCATCAAGCGGAGTTGGTTCCATCGAGTCACCAATCAGGAGCTATGAAGTGATGGAAAGCGAGACACTGCGTCATCCTGCTGTGTCCTCCATTAGATCTGGCGAAGCCACCGATAAGGAGCTGCAAGGTGCTGCGATACGAGGCCCTATGCCATCCTGCACCATTCTGCATTGGATTTGGAGAAGACACCAGTCAGGAGCTGTGAGATGCTGCGATGTGAGGCCCTATGTCTTTCTGTGTCGCACTGCATTGATTCAGATTAAATCTTCAGTTCAGCAGAGAGGTGTACACTCTGACTCCAGCCAAGGGTCTTGAGGATAGCACTTGGGAGGTCAGGACTCACTTCCATAGAGGCCAGCAGAGGGGACCAGGTCAGGTCCAATTGGGTCTGGTCAGCTGGGAACCAGGAAAAACCTGTGACGGCTTGTTGATTACCTGTAGCTCAAAGAAGATGTCAGCCAATTGACTCTTAGAGCCACTTCTGGGGTCCTGGGTTCAAGGCAAGCAGTTCAATCCTCCCTTTTCAGGGAGCAGGGCAGTCATTCTTCTGAAACATCTCAGGTCCAGGAGTGTTCTTATTTTCGATTCCGAGGGTGCCACTTCTATAACCTGGTCCAGCCTGTAGGCTTCATCAGTCACATCAAACCATTAATAACTTTAGTCCTGTTCTATCAGCATTGGAGGGGTATGTCTGCGTTTCCTATATTAAGTGCTTTAGGTACTAGGGCCCACAAGCTAAATTCCAATAACATTCTTTCTTGCTGCAATAGGTCCCCTTTTTCCCACCTCTGACCTCAGTAAGTAAAGCATCCCACACTAGAGCAAATTCGGTCTTCCTCATTTTTCTTTTTGACTCTATGGGGCATATTCTCAAGGATCTATCGCCGAGTTATCGGCACTTTATCGCAGCCAAAGTCGCGATAAATTCACCGCCCCATTCACAAGCTGGCGCTAACAGCCCATAACACCAGTTTACCTGCGAAAGCAGTCGCAAAAAACATCGCCACAGATGACCCCGGCAACTAACGCTAATGAGATGCAGAGTAGGCGTTCTCGTGCAAAAATCCGCAACAACACCACTCCACAACATTCTCAACGACCAGCCACATCGGCGATAAGACCACAAAACAGGCGATAAGGCGCGTTAGCAGCAGGAAATTAACACCTGCTCTGACCTGGTGTAAAGTCGGATGACAACCTGCACCAGACAAGGAAGCCCAGCCCGGAGCCACACATGAAGAACAACAGATGCCATGGAGCAACCGATCATGCAGCCCGGAGCCCCAATAGGTCAACAACACCTACCGCCACCACCCCCAGGACCCCCCCCCCCGGGCCCCACCCGGGCACCCCCCACACCCCCTCCCCTTTGGACAAAGATATTGCACACCAACTCCACGAAATCATGAACCAAACAAATCGCCTGAAGTCGCACAATCACAACACCTAACATACATGTGTTGTCAGAAAAAGGGAAATCATACATTCATATCATAATATTCAAATAATACGTTTATTACAGAATAAACCAAAAACAACAATTCTGAAGAGGCATGGCGGGTCTTCTCAGGACATTCTGTAAGTCACAGCCTGCAAAACAGAAATCTGGATAAGAAGGTGTGCCATGCACCTATCAAAGTACAGAGAGAGAGAGAGAGCGAAAGAGAGAGAGAGAGAGGGAGAAAGAGAGAGAGAGAGAGAGAGAGAGAAAGAGAGAGAGAGAGAGAGGAAGAGAGAGAGAGAGGGAGAGACGGAGAGAGAAAGAAAGAGAGAGGGAGAGAGAAAGAGAGAGGGAGAGAGAAAGAGAGGGTGAGGGTGAGAGAGTGCCGACACTGCGGACCTAGGCCTCACTGCTCACCTGCTGCCACCGGTGTGTCTCCAACCACGTGCCGGTATACACTGCAGTCCCCCAGGTCCCTTATCTGAAACAGTGTCCAGAGACATGAATGGCAGAGTCCATACAGTTGCACACGCCATCATCGCTTGCCCGCCCCTGCGCACACAGGCTGCTGCACCCCAGCCCCTCCCGCCGCCCAGCAGTGATTGCCCGCCCCTGCGCAACCAGGCCTCACTGCTCACCTTCCACCACCGGCGTGTCTCCAAGAAGGCCCACCACGTTCCGGTGGGATCTCCAAGCCCGGGGCCCGCGACCATGGCACCCTCCACATCATGCAGCCCCGCACCGCGGCCACCAGGTCACACACCTGGATCTGGGTCTTGATTTCTCAATGGCAGAGACCACATCAGTGCACACGGCATCATCGCAGGCTGCACACCCGCTCAGCACTTTAGGTGCCCCTATCTCACTGCACCACAAGACACCGTCCCGTGGCGGTGTGCCTGCCGCAGTGTATCCAGTGCCACCAAGTCTGTGCACCGCTAGCCATGGACCCTTAATGACTGAGTTCCGTGGTGCGGACGCCATCATGTCACCCCCGGCATTGGGCAACGTGAGGTGGCAGGGCCCTAGGCCCTCATGCATACATGAGAACTACACGGAGACACCCAGTTAGAGAGTGGAAATGACGTCCAGCACGTGCACCGGGCCCTTTTTATTGGCAGGGTCACATGTCCTGTGACACCTGTGCTGGATGGGTGTGGTGTGGGTGTACACCAGCCGTGAGGGAGTGGCTGTGGCATGCTGACAACTAGACCTGTGAGCTGCAGATCCCTACAGTGAAGACTTGGGACATGTGGCATTGTGGTTCCCTTGTGTGCGTAAGTGGAGTGGGCTGTCCTGGCGTATGCCAGTCCAGCGTAAGGGTGTGAACAATGACCCTGGGGCTCTGGGCGTGGTTCCGTCCTGGCTGGACAAGGAAGTGACTAATGGATGTGTCTCTGTTGTAGTGTCGGCGCCACCCGGACCGCAATCGGCAATGTGTCAACCTGTGACAAAAGTCCCACAACATGAGCAACATGGACGTAAGGGGGAATCACTGACCCTACATTCATCCATACTTCCACACTTGAAAGATCATAGACATGACACATCTGTGTAAATATGAATGTTTATTGTACATTCAGTGGAGTGTTGCAGCTGGAGCAGTACAGGGCCATGCCAACCCCACTTTACATTGTTGGCCCGTGGAGGGCCAGACAGAGTCCTTCAGGGAATGACAGGTACATCAGGAGAGGAGGAGTACAGTCTGCAGTCTGATAGATGTGTCATTGGTGACCAAACAGAATATGGCAGTCCATGTCGAGGTCCAAGGTGAGTGTCGCAGAGTGCATTGGGGGACAGTGGAAGGTGATGATGCAGAGGGCAGAACCAAGCAGAAACAAGCCACATGGCGGAGATGAATGCTACTGCGTCCTTCTGACCACGAAGGCAGATTCATCCGCATCTTCGTCCTCTGCTGTTGCATGTGCCTCACATGTGGGTGGTGGTGTTCTGTCTCCAGCACAGTGTGGCAGTGACACCTCAGGGGCCGGAGATGTGGATAGGGTGGTAGCAGCAGCATGCATCAGCGCCAGGCCTTGTGGCAGCAATGCCATGAGGAGGGTCTTTAGGGCATTGAGGGACCCAGCTACCTCTCGCTGGTGTGCAGCCGTGGCAGCCGCTCTTTCCGCCTGCGTCTACTCCATGTTCTCCATGATCCTCCGCATGTGTCCCAACTCCCGGGCGAGATCGCTGGAGGCACTCTGACTAGACAGTCGTTCTTGTCGCAGAGTCAGGACTCTAGCGATGTCAGCCATGGTCCGTTGGAGAGCATGGAGCAGACTGTGGGTGTCCGTTAGGGACTGTGAGTGGTCCCTGATGGGACTTAGACACCCACGTATGGCGTCTAGTTTGGCTGCCATGCGGTCGAACCCCACCTGCACCTGTTCAGCCAGCTTCTCCTGGCACCCCAACACACGGCGTTGGAAGGCCATGTGTTCGTTGTGGGGGTCCTGGGAGGCAGCCGTGGTGGTGGGTGCTGCCTGCTGTGTGTTCTGTGCAGGGGGTGGGTTCTCCTCGTGGCAGCTGGGCTGCCCTGCTCCTGGAAGTGGGCTGCGGAGGCTCTCCACGAGCTGTTGGAGGGCGTCGGAGTCGAAGGTGTGGTGGTCCTCTTCATCATCAGAGAAGAGAGGTTCGGATTGCTCCGCAGGAGGTGTTGGATTTCCCCCTGCAATGTGAAGGGGAGATGCAGTTTAACATTGTGTTCACATGTATGTTGACGCATTGTACATGTTTACATTCAGACTGCATGACAGTGTACATTGTGACTGTTTGGGGGAGCTACCTATTTGATGCGGGACAGTGGACATTCCGACTACATCACGGATGTGTGTTTGTACTTGTACATTGTCAACTCACATTTCCCTGCAATGCCAAATGTAATTTGCCAGTTTCTACGCACATGCGGCACCAGTTGTGTCCTCTGTTCTGTTGTGGACGTGTTGCAGTTTGTACCACATCGTTGTCAATGTTGATGTGCTCTGCATGTGATGTGTGTGTGCCGCATTTTGGGGGAGTCGCCCCTGCAGCTCTGATTTAGCTGCTCCTTATCCCTTACATGCAGTGTGCCTCGGGCTTCTGTGCTTATGCGGTGCTGAGATGTTGCATACCTATGTGCATTGGTCTCTTGGTGGGAGTTGGGGGTCTGGGGCATGGTTTGTCCGCAGATGTGCTATGCTTAATTGTGCATGTGTGCCATTGTGCCCATCTCTCCCCGTCCCCCCAGTCCCTGGTCGTTACTCACCCTGTTGCTGTTGTGTCCGGTCATGTTGAGCAGTGTCCGGTCCCCCAACTCCTGCCACCGTCTCCCCACTGATGATTGTGGACACCATTTCCTCCATCTCGTCCAGCTCCTCCTATGGCGCTGGACTGCCACCTCCAGTCTGCATTGCTGCCTTCCGGTTGTTTGCGAGTTTCAGCTTGGTTTTGCGCTTCACATCATTCCAGCGCCTCTTGACCTCGCCCATTGTCCTCCTCAGCACTCCGACTGCATTCACCTTGTCCACGATGGTCTGCCATATTCCATTTTTAGTTGCCAGTGACACAGTGGAGGTGGCGAACAGTGTTTGATGGTGTTCTATCACCTCCGTTATCAGGATCCTGTTTTCCTGCGGACTGAACCGCTTCTTCCTACTCTTCTTGTCCTTACCCTTCCCTGACCCCGAGGTCACAGGCTGGTCCTCCGGGGGGCTTGTGGGGTTCTGGTTGTCCTCTGTACTTGCTCCTGATGCCTCCATTGTGCTTTGCTGTTGTTTGGTTTTTGTTTGTATGTTTTTTTTCTACTTTTGTAGTGCATTTTCCCGCATGACGCGTGGGAATTGTAGGCCTGTGGCTGGTTTTCGCAGATTTTTGTATCGCGATTGGCGTCATCGCTACTATTTTCGTGTTGGGGTTTCACGTTTTTGCGGCGTCGCATTGATTTTAACGCGTTCATTTGACGCGTTGTCATGTGACTATCGCATGGTACCGCCGTGTTGGGAATACCACGTTCACACGGCGTTATTTTCCTGCGATGTGAAGTGTTGCGTTAAGCTGATTTTGCGGTAGTTATCACACGTTCTTGAGAATATGCCCCTATGTGCTTTGACATTCTGCCCACGTCAGGACTTAGAGCATTGAGTCTCGTTACTGTTCCAATTCATCGCTCTCTGCCTTTTTGCTACGACAAATGCCAGGCCAATGAATCTGCTGGAGAGCCTTTACCCCTTAGGTTAGTAGTAGGCCTCTAGTAGAAATGTTTCTGGCGTGCAGTTAATCCTCCTGAATATCGCCTTATTGACCACGTTTGCAAATTGTCCCCAATAGTCTCTCAGATTAGGCCAGGCCTGTGTAATATGGTAGAAGTTTAGACCAAGAACTCTACATCTAGAACCACTTGCCTGAACGTTGATGTAACATTGACTGACTCTTTGAGGTATAATGTAAGTCATGGTTAAGTAATTAAAATGAGTTAGCTTAAATCTGACATTTCTGTACACAGTAGGTGCTTCAGTCAGTATGCCTTCCCATTCCGCGTCCGAGTACTGTGTGACTATACTCTTCCCATCCTGCCTGTAGGTTGCTTGGTGTCCCGTTTGCCTGCTGTAGTACAGCCTTAAATAAATGGGTTCCCGCTTTAACTTTACCAGTCGTTGATTCCGCTAGCCCCGTTCTCCATGTTTTACAAACAGTAGAACTTACTTCTCCATGCAGTAGAAAATGCTCAAAGGGTTTTTAAAAGTTCTTAATGTATTTCCCTCAAAAAAGCCCCCCAATTGATACATCCATTTTACTTTCCATATTCATGGCCCCTCCCATTGCCACCGTGTTGTAGTGTAGAGGGGAGACCGATGCATTGGAGATCTGCGCTGTAGCCCTACCTAGCCTGCTTTCCCAGCTATATTTAAAGGTGGCTAAACCCTTGGTAAGTTTCATCTCTCTCACTTCACACCCAGGAGAACAGCTGCCAGGTCTGACAACGGTGGTGCGTCAGAGCTCTCACTGTCTGCGTCTGATAGTGTCTCATTCATCCATCTCGCTGCCAATTTCAGTTGTGCAGCAATATAGTATATATATTCCGATACTTCCAGTCCTCCCTCATTCATAGGCAATCTAAGTTTGGTTAGTGTGACGCTTCGTTCTTTGGGGCCCTATATTAAATCTATAAGCACATTATCTAATTCCCTGTCGCTAGAATTTTTTTGTGGGTAGTGCTGCGAAATATTAAAGAAGGCTCGGCAGGGTGACCATTTTGGAGAGAGGCAGTGTGTTCCAGAAATTAATCCCTGGTCTTATTTTTATTTTTTTGCAGAATTTTATTAGAATTTAAACAACAGTATACGGGCAGAGTACTGTGGAATAACTAAATGCTACACAGGTAGCCTCCGTTATCATAGAACATAAGTCTAGTCAAAGAAAAGCAAAACATTAGTTTCACAAGCTACTGCGACGGTATAAATGTTACAAATATACAAGACTATAAAAATAGGAGAATATAGAGTCTATATAGCATATTAGTGAGTCCGGAGCAAACAATACTGGGTTATGCACAAGGGGCCCAGTAGTCTGGCTGGATGATGAGTATAATAGACCTCCTGAAATCAACCCAAAAATTAAGAACAGGACTAACAAAATCTTGTTCAGACTCACATCAGTGGATAAAGTTCCGCCAAAAGTCCTCAAATTTTTCAGTAGATCATTGAATTTATAGATCATCCTTTCATATTATTAACCTATTTCAGAAACGGTCATTGACCATTCCTAGCAGCCGTTGGGTCAGGTCTCTTCCCGTGCCTCAGAATGCCCAGGGTGGTCACTGGCGGAGATGTGCCCAGCCATCTTTTTTTCGGATTCGTCATTCCTACAATGTCTTGTGTGGCACGCATAGGGGCAGAGAGGGTTTCGATTGAAATTCTGTAGTCTCCTGTAACGTGGTCCAGGTTGAGTCCCAATAACGTTGCCCGACTGAGCAATGCCATAATTTACTTACTGTGTCTCCTTTTGCACACGTGCATCTCCAGCAATTGGTATTTGGGGCAAGCATTGCCCTATGCCACTTGTGTGGTGACCAAAGCCAATCATGTAAGATCTTAGAAAACTGAATTGAAGTCACATTTCTCGAAGGCTTCTTTTATCCGTTGAAATCAGGTCATGCCAGGCTGCTTCTTCCATGGCTTCTTTCATATGAGGTCTCCATCTCTGAAATAATGACATGGACCTAGGCTTTGAATACAAAGTATTGATTAATGCTTCATAGATATCTGACAATTGTTTTTGATAGACACCTCACTTTGTCAGATAATCGTGCACTGTAGAACTGCTAAGAGCAATCAACTGTCCCCCCAACTTTTGGAGTAGGGCATGTTTGAGCTGTTGGTAGCGTAAGAACTGCGCCAGCTCCAGATGATATTCGGATTGCAGATCTTGGAATAGCCTAGGCGCATCGTCTTAGATGAGCAGGTGAATCTTACGTATTCCTTTCTGTAACCATAAAGGCCAATAGAGTGTTTCAATTGCCATTCTGAGTCCTGTATTTTTTAAGATGGGGACATTTATATGCAGGTAACCATTCTGATGTAAAATCTTGTGACAGTTCTCCTATTTTTTTAGTTCCTGCTATGATAGGGTTATGGTCCTGTAAATCTGCAGAGCATTTATGGCAAAGAAGTGAAGTGCCTTGGAGGCCTACCTGGACATGGTTCTCCAGCAGTATCCAATCTGATGTTCCCAGTTCAGCATAGAAGTAACAGCGCATTTGCGACAAGTGAGATGCCATATTGTAGAGCTCGATGTTTGGAAGACACAGGCATCATTGTTGTGGCATGTAATTTTGTCTTTGAGTGACAGGGGTCTCCCCTTGCCATATGTATTTCCTGATCAGCCTGACTATGTGACGTAGTTGTTTAAGCAGCATTGGCAGAGGTAACATTCCAAAAACACAGTAAAATGGGTGCCAATACAATTTAAATCATTTGCATCTGCCCCCAGTGGTAAAACGGAAGGTGCTTCCATTTGAAGTCCATCTGGGTCTGGAGTATATTAATGCTGTCTTTTACCAGCTGGCACAAGCCCTTGCTCAGATTACCCACATACTTCATTTTCATTTGTTACCAGCAGAACGGTATGCCATGGAGGGAGTGTATGTTGGTAGATGGGGACATGGGCATCACCTCACTTTTACTCCAGTTGATCTTGTCGCCCTTGAAGATGAAGAAGCAGGAGATGGTGTGCACGAGAGTCGGTATGTATGTACCAGGAGAGGTTAGTGTCAGCAAAATGTCATCAGCAGAGAGCATCAGTTTTAACCCCTTCGCTGCTAGGCCTTTTCCCCTCCTGTGCTAAGCCTTTTTTTGGCTATTTGGGGTAGTTCGCGCTTAGGCCCCTGTAACTTTTTGACCACATAAGGTATCCATGCCAAATTTGCGTCCTTTATTTCCAACATCATGGAGATTCTAGAGGTACCCAGGGTTTGTGGATTCCCCTAGAGGGGACCCAGAAATTAGCCAAAATACAGCTAAATTTTGTTTTTTTGGGGAAAAATGCGAAAAAAGGGCTATAGATGAAAGCATCTGGTTTTTTCCCTGCAAATGGCATCAAAAAAGAGGCTGTGGTGCTGAAATCACCATCTTCCCAGCTTTCAGGGACAAGCAGACTTTTGTCAGAAAACCAAAACTTTTGTACACAGTTTTGGCATTTTTCTGGGACATAGCCTATTTTTGCTATTTTTTGTGCTTTCAACCTCCTTCCAGTTAATGGTAGAAATGGGTATGAAAGAAATAATGGATCCTGGAAGGCCATACATTTCTGAAAAGTAGACAAACTTCTGAATTCAGCAAGGGGTCATTTGTGTAGATCCTTCAAGTTTTCTTTATAGAAACAAACAGTTAAATATAGGACAAATTGAAAATTAGTTGAAAAAAACAGCCATTTGTGTCAACGTTTTCACCTGTAACGTCTTCTAATTATGACAGCTATTTGAAAGCAATATACCATTACATCCGCTGGACCTTTCTGGTTGTGGTGATATATAGGAATTGTAGGTTCACCAAGAACCCGACGAACCCAGAGCCAATAACTGAGCAGCGTCTTGCAATGGTTTTTTATTATGTCCCGGGTATATAGCAATTATTCTGGGAAAATTTATACATGGAAAAATCGGTATGAAAGACACCTATGTATTTCTGAAATGGGAACAAAATATAAAGTTTAGAAACAGTAGATATTTGCACATTTCCGAAATTGGGAGTACCCATACTAGCATGAGAATTATAGGTCATTTTTCAAAATGACTTCATTTTTACACATTGTCTTTCATTTGGAAGGCAGAAATGCATCGAAAGTCAATAGATAATAACAGTTGCTCTACAATTTTGTGTTACCCCAAGTCTCCCGATAAAAATGGTACCTCACTTGTGTGGGTAGGCCTAGTGCCAGCGACAGGAAACGGCCCAAAACGCAACGTGGACACACCACATTTTCACAGTGAAAAATGTTCCTTTTTTTGCAAAGTGCCTAGCTGTAGTTTTTGAACCCTAACTCTGCTGGCACCTAGGGAAACCTAGCAAACCTATACATTTTTGAAAACTAGACACCCAGGGGAATCCAGGATGGGGTAACTTGACTGGCTCTCACCTGATTCTGTTACCCAGAATCCCTTGCAAACCTAAAAAACTGTAAAAAAAAACACATTTTCCTCACTTTTCTGTGGTGAAAAGTTCTGGAATCTGCGTGGATCCACAAAATTCCACCCACCCCGCGTTCCCCAAAGTCTTTCGAGAAAAACGGTACCCCACTTGTGTGGGTAGGCCTAGTGCCCGCGACAGGAAACGGCCCAAAACGCAACGTGGACACACCACATTTCCACAGTGAAAAATGACCCTTTTTTTGCAAAGTGCCTAGCTATAGTTTTTTAACCCTAGCTCTGCCGGCACCTAGGGAAAACTAGCAAACCTACACATTTTTGAAAACTAGACACCCAGGGGAATCCAGGATGGGGTTGACTTGACTGGCTCTCACCAGGTTCTGGTCCCCAGAATCCCTTGCAAACCTAAAAAATTGTCAAAAAAAACAAATTTTACTCACTTTTCTGTGGTGGAAAGTTCTGGAATCTGCGTGGATCCACAAAATTCCACCCTCCCGGCGTTCCCCAAAGTCTTCCCAAAAAAATGGTACCTCACTTGTCTGGGTAGGCCCAGTGCCCGCAACAGGAAACAGCGCCAAACGCAATGTGGACACACCACATTTTCACAGTGAAAAATGACACTTTTTTTGCAAAGTGCCTAGCTGTAGTTTTTGAACCCTAGCTCCACCGGCACCTAGGGAAACCTAGAAAACCTATACATTTTTGAAAACTAGACACCCAGGGGAATCCAGGATGGGGTGACTTGACTAGCTCTCACCAGGTTCTGGTACCCAGAATCCCTTGCAAACCTAAAAAATTGTCAAAAAACACATTTTCCTCACTTTTCTGTGGTGGAAAGTTCTGGAATCTGCTTGGATCCACAAAATTCTACCCACCCCGTGTTCCCCAAAGTCTTCCGAGAAAAATGGTACCTCACTTGTGTGGGTAGGCCTAGAGCCCGCGACAGGAAACAGCACAAAACGCAACGTGGACACACCACATTTTCACAGTGAAAATGACCCTTTTTTTGCAAAGTGCCTAGCTGTAGTTTTTGAGCCCTAGCTCTGCCGGCACCTAGGGAAACCTAGCAAACCTATACATTTTTGAAAACTAGACACCCAGGGGAATCCAGGATGGGGTGACTTGACTGGCTCTCACCAGGTTCTGGTACCCAGAATCCCTTGCAAACCTAACAAATTGTCAAAAATACAAATTTTCCTCACTTTTCAGTGGTGGAAAGTTCTGGAATCTGCGTGGATCCACAAAATTCTACCCACCCCGCGTTCCCCAAAGTCTTCCGAGAAAAATGGTACCTCACTTGTGTGGGTAGGCCTAGTGCCCGCAACAGGAAACAGCGCAAAACGCAAGGTGGACACACCACATTTTCACAGTGAAAAATGACCCTTTTTTTGCAAAGTGCCTAGCTGTAATTTTTGGCCCGTGCTCGGCGGACACCTACGGAAACCTACCAAACCCACACATTTCTGAAAAGTAGACACCCGGGGGATTCCAGTGAGGTATGTCTTGCATGGATCCCCCAACGTTTTCTTACCCAGAATCCCCTGCAAACCTGAAATTTTGCTGAAAAAAATCACTTTTTTCACACATTTGTGTGTGGGAAAGTTGTGGCATCACCGGGCTGACACAAATTTCCTACCACCCAGCGTTCCCCCAGGTCTCCCGATAAAAATGGTGCCTCACTCTGGTGGGAGGCCCAAGTACCCGCGACAGGCAAGGGCCCAAAACGTTTTGAGGTGACTTCAAAAGTGCCTAACACAAAACGACCTGGTTTTGCAAGGGGGGTCCCATGACTTTTTGGCCCGGGGCTCGGCAGCCACCTAGGGAAACCTACCAAACCCACACATTTCTGAAAACTAGACACCCTGGGACTCCAGGGAGGTATGGCTTGCGTGGATCCCCCAACGTTTTCTTACCCAGAATCCCCTGCAAACCTGAAATTGTGCTGAAAAAAATCACTTTTTTCACACATTTGTGTGTGGGAAAGTTGTGGCATCACCGGGCTGACACAAATTTCCTACCACCCAGCGTTTGCCCAGGTCTCCTGATAAAAATGGTGCCTCACTCGGGTGGGAGGCCCAAGTACCCGCGACAGGCAAGGGCCCAAAACGTATTGAGGCGACATCAAAATTGCCTATCACAAAACGACCTGGTTTTGCAAGGGGGGTCCCATGACTTTTTTGCCCGGGGCTCGGCGGCCATCTAGGTAAACCTACCAAACCCACACATTTCTGAAAACTAGACACCCGGGGGATTCCAGGGAGGTATGGCTTGCATGGATCCCCCAATGTTTTCTTACCCAGAATCCCCTGCAAACCTGAACTTTTGCTGGAAAAATCACTTTTTTCACACATTTGTGTGTGGGAAAGTTGTGGCATCACCGGGCTGACACAAATTTCCTACCACCCAGCGTTCCCCCAGGTCTCCCGATAAAAATGGTGCCTCACTCGGGTAGGAGGCCCTAGTACCCGCGACAGGCAAGGGCCCAAAACGTATTGAGGCGACATCCTTTACAGCCTTTCTGCCCCCCCTGGGGGGCAGATGGGGGCATAAGCCCCCAATCTTCCCTCCGGGGGGGCAAAAAGCCCAGTAGACACCAGGGATTTTTGGGGCAAATTTTTATTAGGGTGGGGTCATTGGCGTGCCCATTTCGGGCAGCCCCTACCCTAAAAAAAATGCACCAAAAAAAATCCCTGGCGTTTAGTGGGCTTTCTGCCCCCCCCAGGGGGGTAGATTGGGGGCTATTGCCCCATATGCCCCCCAGGGGGGGCAGAAAGACTGAATTGCGCCCATTTCTTTATGGGGGGAGCGAAGGCCCTTGCTCAAGGTGCCGCTCCCCCTCCCTGGTGTCTAGTGGGTGGATCCCTGCTTGGGGATCGCCCTCCTTGAGCGATCCCCAAGCAGGGATCCACTGGGAGAGGTACCATTGGAAAGGGGAGATTCTCCCCTTTCCAATGATACCTCTCCCGTCTTTCTACGTGCCCGGGGGCTGAGATAGCCCCTGAGCACTTAGAAGTGAAACTGAAATGAGCCTAAAGGCTCATTTCAGTTTCGGTTTCTGTGCAATGACAACAGCGCGACGTGCGCGCTGATTGTCATGGCACAGAAACCATGGAGGGGGCCTAGGGAGCTGGGGAAGCTCTTCCCCAGCTCCCAAGGTCACAGGGGAGAAATAGAAATCCCTCTGCTGTCTGCAGCAGAGGGATTTCGTGCCCCTGGCCTCATGACGCAATGGTTCCGTCATGAGCACAGGGGCACCGATGCTCATGACGGAACCATTCCGTCATGAGCATCGAAGGGGTTAAGTCCCCTGTCAGTGTTTTAATGCCTTTTACTGCAGGGTCTCCCCGGATGGCAATGGACAACGGTTCCAAGGCAAATTAAACAAGCATTTGCAATGCAAATCGGTCTTGCCTTTGGGACCTTATAAGTGTTTAGCCAAGCATTATATTATCGCACATTACTGCAATGGACTGTGTGGAAGTGATTATAAGTGTGGCATTAGATTAGGCAGTGAACGTGGTATTTGAGCTCTTGGGAGTTGTCTGAAGATCAATACATTAAATTCTTGATAAACTTTAATTACATTTATAATAAGTGGAGCCTACAAAGAGGTTTGTGTACGTTTCTGTAAATTAACATGCATGCTATGCAGTGTTTGAGGTGCACAGAGAAAGAGAAAGTCAGGCATTGTTAGAGCAGGGAGGCTTTGTCTGGGGGACATGTGTGTAATAGGAGAGAGGAGGGGGGTGAAAGACAGGAGGAGAAATACAAGAGAAAGAGAGTGGGGGAATTAAAGTGAGAGAAAAGACAGCATATGATTGGGGAGAAGTGATGGTTCTTATTGTAGTTAGGGCAGTGCCCACTGTGAGGTAAGGCAGTGATACATGCAATGAAACATACCTGGGCAGTACAGTAGGTTGCACTAATGGTATAAAACTTTCAAACTGTTAGTGGGAATTGAACTGGTCTGTGTTTGGTAAATCTGATGACTGATGAGAGGTGCGGCGCAGCGGTGGAGAGGTGTGCTGCAGCGGCCAAGGCAGCTGACCTCTGAGCACAGGGCTCACGGTTCGATCTCCGGCGGCAGCTCAGCTCAGCACCATGTGACTCTGGGCAATAGCTCACTTAATTTCCACGACGGCCCCCAGCGCCTTGAGACCCTTAGGGCTGAGTAGTTTGCGCTTTACAAATACCAGATTTATGATTTTTATTTTATTTTAAGGCTTTGCTGATGACTAAGGCTTTGTTATGACTTTAAAGAAGAAAAGGAATCGCTTTTGTTTACCAAAGATAAATGGTGCTGTGCTGAAAAGACATGAGCTGTTTGAATGCTTTAGTTTTCCAAACTGAAAACAACGTCATGGAAATTATGTTCCTTCGCACTCTGCGGAACATTTTAGAAAACATATCCGCATTCAGCCTTAGATCCTGAAAATATTTAGTTGTCAGGATCGCTCTGTTTCGTCATCGCATATTAAAGATGTCAACCAATGTCACGTTCTTCACAACAGCACAGCTAATTTTCAAGTAAATCTTAAATCGACTAAATGTATTTATTATATAGACTTTAGTTTAAGGGAAAATCTGCTACC
Source organism: Calotriton arnoldi (assembly GCA_963921515.1). NCBI lineage: Eukaryota > Metazoa > Chordata > Amphibia > Caudata > Salamandridae > Calotriton > Calotriton arnoldi. Next base: position 666,945 of record CAWUFW010006273.1, read on the forward strand.
AAAACTAGAGAATGACGCATCAGCTGAAAAACACTGAGTTTCCTGAACTTGGAGCTGTTTGTATTGGAAGTCAATGCACAACTTATCTGCAAGGTCTACTAATCATTGTTCTATAGATAAATGTCGCCAGCGCTTAAAAGTACTGCAGTACGTGGTATGTACTGTCTGCTGCACTTACTCGAATATCTCAATAAACATTTAAAATCCAATGGGAGAGAGGGAGATAATTAAGCACTGTTGAGGCCAGGTACTTCGGAAGGGTTAACTCCCGTTAGGTTGATATTTCTATGTGGCTGTGCGGTTTGAATTCTGTAGTTTTACATCAAAATGCATTAAGAAAAGACTGAAGCACAAAGAAGATAAACAAAATCTGTTTTGTTGTCAAGCAGCGTGCAGCTTTGAACTGTTGGAGTAACAACTTGTAAACATCGATATCTGAATTTATAAATGAAAGTGGTGCTTTTCTTTTAGGAGTCGTGCCAAGGTAGCACCGAAGGCCCTGATTTTATATTAAAAACAGAGCTTTGGACAATATCATTTCCAGCTGATAAGCAGTATTTCTCTCCATGTGTTCCCATACCTGGCGTGTTACGCAGTTTGGTGCTTACTGCAAATGATTGTCACCGCTTGTGACAGTTCTACACTTAGTTGCATTTTAACCCCTGGACAAGCTTAAGTCTTGAACATAGCCACAGGGTTGTGGGCTTCTATTCACAGTGAAATATCTACTTGCCACTGGCAAGATGAAAATATGGACGATAGAAACTCAGAGGCACTGAAACCTGTGATATCTGCTCTGTACAATATAAAACCCAATCTGGTGAGAGGATTTTATTAAAGCGCCCACCACCCTGCTCAAGAGGCAAATTCAAAGTAGCACATGACTATGTAACAACACACAAACACACGCCCCACACACCCATCCCGTGGTGGTAAAACCAGATCACGAAACAAACCAAGTCAGCCGAGGATTCCTTGTAAATATATATTAAACTAACCCACGTGTGTGTCAGCCGGACCTGCTAAAGATGTCCCCGCCTTTATCTGAGTCACCGCCGTCAAATCCCAGAAAGCTGTGCGCAGCTATTCACACGTGTGTCTGCTATAAAATGTCTCCACTTTGGTCATCTACGCAGAACTCTCACGTCTAAAGCCATCCTGTCCCCACTAATCATCAACCAGAGCCTGGTTGCACCATACGTCCTAATATTAGCACAAAACTCTCTCCAGTGACACGTGGTAACGTGACAACAAAACACAACAGAACTGTTATCGCGCTGTGGAGAATATTTTTTGGACTGCAGTAACATCGTACAATCCTCTCTTAGAAATGTTCTTAAAAGGCAGGGAAGATTACTCGTGCAGATGAATCGTTACATGCTGCCCCAGTGCCATGGAGGTGGGCATGGGGGGTGGGCGTTTGCTACAGGAGGCCCGTTTTTATAACAATCTACCAGTTAGATGTTTCATCTGTTAAAATGGGTTTGGTTGTTCCCGCACCCGGTAAACAGCCCGATTATAATGGAAGGGAGTGGAATTCCTCATGGGAATATCACTGAGGTTAAAGGCATATGAAGATTCTAAAATATAAATCAGAACCATGCTGTAATCCAAATACTGATATAAAATGAGTCTAGGCATAATCAGAGATCTTATATAACAACAACACTGCCATAATGTGTCACCTCTCTGAATGACAATAAATGAAAAAGTGGATTATTGTTAACAGGACAAGTATATTTCTGGAGCACTCCGTCCCTTCAACGAGAACAAATCATAAAATCCACACCCCTGCATTGATATCAGAAGTTATTCCATGGCATAGAACATTTAACTTACAAGTGCACTTACTCAGCAAACAAAACCAAGGGCTGACAAACGTCCGCTGGTGCCCCCTACCTCATGATCATTTATAATGTGAACTCATCTAAAGCCCTAGTGGATTTTGTGAGACTGGCTTTTACTAAGGGGGGGGTGTGGGGGATCAACTCAACGAGCACTTCCGGGGTGGGGTCGATTCAATCTAATTTACCATGCCGACCATATATTAAAACGGACCTGGGTAGTTACGGACATGCTCCAATTAATGTCCCACGTAACTGGAGGTTATCCAGGACACCGTACACTAATCCTGCACTTTTATTGGCAACCAAGTGCATTATGGGAAGTGTAATTGAACTTCATTGAACCGGTATTTGAATAATATTCTATATTACGATGGACTTAATATGGTAATGGAAACAATATTATTTTTAATAACACAAAGAAAGTGCAGGGAGAAACCATCTCCATAGAGTGGCCCGGGACACAAGGCAGCATCAAAATCGCATGGGCCATTCGAAAGCGCCTAGTATACGGGAAGGGCAGACACCACCACAGGGAGCGACAACACACAACTGGCTCTTTGAGCAGGCAGAACGGGTGCATCCAGCTCTCCCCGACCTCCGCAAAAGACCCACTACCTATCTTTCCCGGCACTAGCGGCTCTGAAATGCCAAGAGCCGATCGAGTGCTGGCACGATGCCCAATAGCGCGCGTATCATCCCCTAAACCACACCAGACCTTTCGCAACTTTACAGTCCACCATTATCGCACATGCTGAAAAATATTACATTAGGCGTTTTTACGTGAAAAAAACACAGCTTCCTTCCACACCGCCGTGAATTGGGAAAACGCCACTGTTTTGTCGCGCATGCATACGATGTAAGGCATCGCGCGCATGCGAGACAAAGAGTGCAAATTCACTCACCAATGAAATGACAAACAAGCATTGAAAATGCAATAGGACTCGTATTTACGCGAGACCTATTGCATTTTAAACGGAAGTGCGGGCGTGAAAGAAGGCACGAACGGGAGGGGGTGGGGGTTGGTATTGGTCCAAGAAGTTACGGACTACAGGAGGGAACGGGGAGAGGCAGGGGAACAAAACAGTTTTTCAAGTAAAGGGGCTGATAGCCTCGGAAGGAGAAAAATGACGAAATGGCCGTCAGGAGGCGGGATTAACAAGCCAAGCACCAATCACACTGCAGAAATTATGATTGAAGCCAATCAAAAATATGTCCGGAAAGTGGGCGGAGCTTCCCCTCGCTATAGTCTATACTGCATGCCTCGCAACGCGTGCAGCGCGTTGCGCTGCAACGCTATGCGAGTCCTAAAAAGGAAGGGAGACAAGGGGAAACATTGTCTGGTGCCTTTGCAGACTTCAGGCTGTTTGGACAGGAACCTGTTGCAGTTGATGATCGCAGTTGGGGAAGAGTAAAGCCATCTAATCATTTGGAAAAAAGTTGAGTCAAATACGCTCCTCTCCATAGTGTGGAATAGGTAACCCCATTCCATCCTGTCAAAAGCCTTTTCCGCATGGGAGAGGGACACCTGTTCCATTAGAGCCTTCTAGGCACTCCACAATAGGTGTGAAAGGGTACACAAGTGGTCTCAAGAAGATTTTCTAGCAACATTTCCCACCCGATTTTTATGGACCAGTAGAGGAATAAACCTTCTCAGTCTTGTGGATAAGATTTTCACCAGTGTCTTCATATCAGAGTTGATCAATGATATTGGTCGGTAGTTTTCACACCTCAGTGAGCCTCTTCCAGCTATATGGCTCAGTGTGATACAAGCTTGATTGAATTCTCGTGGGAGACCAGGCTTGGATAGAGTGCCTCAGAACACTTTCTCTAAAAATGGAACAGAATGTTTTGCAGTTATTCTGTAAAATTCAGCGGAGAATCCATCAGCTCCTGGGGCCTTACTTTCCAGTGTGATTTTCATGGCTTTTGCAACCTCTTCATCTGATATTTCACTATCCAATGTTGCCTTGTTTTCTGGATTCAACCATGGAATCTTAATGCCCTAAAAGAACTGTTGATCTTCTGCAGTGTTGGACGGGGCCTCTGAGGTGTGTAGGTTTGTATAAAATGAGACAAATTAAGCAGAGATGTCTGTAGGGCAGCTAAGCAGCATATCAGTGGCACTGAAGAGATGCCGTATGGCTGATTGAGCTTCTCTTTGTGTGCACAAACCCCTCAAAAACAATTTACATCTACTTAAGGTTGTCCTTGGAAAGATGCCTGAAGATTGAATGAAAGAAAGTTGCATTTTCTATTGATATTTTGATACCCAGTCAGTTATTATGAAAGAGAAATGACTCCAGAATTTTACAGAGGGTTATGATAGGAAAAGATTCTCTGCTGGTCTTGGTCATGCAGTGGGCAGGGTAAGGTGCAGTGTATGGCCAAACCACATCCTGTGTCCAGCACCCACTTTGAACAACTGAAGTCTATACCCTTGGGCACTGTACTGGAAGTACTGCGAGTAGACAAAGGTCAGATCCTGTGCCCAGCATGGAAGGAGTAGAAAGACTGCACATCAAATTCACTTGATGTGACCGCTAACCATCAAGGGTTGGAAGTTGGGCATAGGGCATATTTAAAGGCAATGATTTGTGTCCAGTACTTGTTCCTGAGAGGATGCTGGCCTACTGGCCTGCTGCCTCTCCTCGACCTCAACAGATACAATGTATATGGTGGAATAGTAGGTTAGGGTGTACAGTCTCCCACATTTTCTCCACATCTCTCGGATTTCTGCAGACTCAAGAGAGGTGAAAAAAGGTTGTTGAGTGTCTTATGATGCCAATCTCTATTTACAGTGCCTGACATCATCTCCAATGCCTGTTGCTGATTTCTCTCTGTGATGGCAATGGTTATGACAAAGCTACTGAGTCTGAAAATATGGCAGGGTGGCAGGTATATTTGTGTTTTTTGGGAGGGACTACTAATAGAGGTGGGGAGTATGGCATTGTGCCAGGCATTTATTTTTTGCTATTTTGTAATCACTGAGAGAAGGAGAGGGAACAGGATATAGGCAGGTAGTAGAGGGTGGCAGGACACCAGGTATATTGTCATTTATGGGAAAAGAGAAAGGTGACCTGTTAAGGAAGGCCATATTGTAAATGGCTTTCACATGACTCCTCTCCTTGCCAGGGTCGGATTGGGATCACAATTAGGCCCGGGCACTACTAAAAAAAGTGGCCCACATTCCAGGATCGTGCCTTTTCATTAAACACCAATTGATTTAGTCTCATTTGGAACATGTTTATAGAAATGTTTGGTAATTTGAACATTTTATAGCTTATAGAGCCAGTAGCTGGATAAAAACTAGGAGCACTGAGTTTTGGACAGGCGGGCAAAGTGAAATATAATGGTCCAAAGGCTACAACACCTGATCTGATGGATATTTTAATATCCTGGCCCGTACAAAAATCACCCAAATCCAGTATTTTTTCCCCTAATCAGTATGGATTTTAAACAGTAAACGGAAGGCAAATGCACTTTATATTGATTTCTAAAGGTGCCTTAATGACCTGTGACTGATCATAAAATTAACAAAGGCAGAAAAGCCATGTTAAAAAGGAATAAGGTTTTTATTATATATAAAGATTAGTCTTTAATTATCATGCTCTGGCGCTTGCAGCATTTTAAAACATGAACAATGGCCGGTTATTTTTTTAAAATGTTTTATTATAGTTTTATATAGTGTGAACTGGTCCCAAGGTCATTGGATCTATTAACATGAGCACCAGCTGCGTTAGAGGAGATCAAATTTGTTTTTATTTTTCAGCCACAGAACATTAAGTGATTTACCCAGAATCACAGGATGTTGAGCTAAAGCCGGGACTCCAACATAGTGAGTGCCAGAATTGGCAGCTCTGGTCAAGGTAACCTTACAGCTAGGCCAATGCAAACCCACCCTCTCCCTCTCCCCCCCCACTCCCACCACCACCACCTTACACTTAGCACAGAAAGACACTGGGGCTGAGATGACAACACCTGGCCCCCAGCAAAGCCCCTGAATGCTCTCTCCCTCCCGTCCACCAAGGCCTGAATGTGATGTGATGGCCCAGTGGGGGAGGGGACAGGAGAAAGACAGTGATTTTGGGCTGTGTCAAACCCAAGGGGGTGAGGTGAAAATGACCTTACAGCCAGAGCAACAACTGGCCCCCAGGGAGGCCCTTTCCCACTCACCCCCTACCCAGCCCACTATAGCCTCGGGGCTTTGGCCTGTCAGAGGTGGAAGGAAGCAAATAACAAAGCTTATGGGCAGACCTTGGAGATGGGGGGCAATGGGGACTGAGGTGAAGAAGGGCTATCGGCCGTTATCACCTAACACTGAACCCCCCAGCGAGGCTGCTTTACTCTTCCCGACCCGCCTCTGTTTGACAGCCCGGCAGGGGAGAAGAAACATTGCTTTTGGGTGTCTGTGCAGCCCCTCAGGGGCTAAGCTGAGGTCTGCGACAGCAGGCTAGTGATGCAAGGCCCTGCCCTGACAGTCAGCCTACCTTACAACACATCGGCCTGGCTGGGGGCTGTCGAAGATTGCAAGGTTTTGTGGGCCGGGTGACACAGGGCTTTAAAAAAAATGGCCCGCTGGTAACTGCCAGCCTTCCCAATCCGACCCTGCTCCCTTGCACAGACAGATGGCCCTTGGAATACATTTAAAGGCACAGATCATGCAAAAGCATACACAAATTCAAAGATGAGTGAGTGTGAGTGAATAAAGTGTGAGTGAGTAGATGGACTAATGTTGCCAATAAAAGGGAAATTTTCCTTCTCTGATTTGACCTCATACACAAATTGAGCATAACTCTCATCTATAATATTCAATCTTCAACATTGAATCCCCAAAATCTCCATAGAGTGGCACAGTTATATTGGAGCTGCAGCAGGATCCATCCTAAATCATGCCACATTAATTATAAATGTCCCCTCTATAGCCTGGAAAAGAGATCATAAATATAAGTCCAGTTTAACCCCTTGCATGCGCGGCCGATTTTCGCCCTGTACGGGGCGTTTCATTAAGCGGGCGGGTTCATGACGAGCTCAGCTCGTCATGCGCACACGAGCACTGCGCAGCATGACGAGCTGAGCTCGTCATGAGCATGGAAGGGGTTAAGAATTTGATGTCAATTGAAAACCATTCATTTTTCTGTAAAAAGATAAATGCAGTCAGAACTCAATCAAATGAATGTCCTAGCTAAGCGATTCCTCTGGTGAAGGAAGCTAAGCTGGGGCATTCTCCCCAGATTTAATATTTCTTCCACATAAGGGATACATTTCCATTAGCAGCCAACTCTAAATCATCCTCTTGTGATAGGCACTGCAGTTCTGGACAACCTAACTAATACATGATACTTGCTAAAAGGGGTCAAAGGACGTTTGATATGATCTAAATGTTAAATATAGTATTCAATTATAGTTCCCAATCCATAGTTAGTTCAATATATTTTTTAAGTATCGGATTAACACGGGACATTCTGCAAATGGATATTTACTCACATTGGAATATCCGATAAAAAGTTGCTAGAAGATAGAATACAATGAAGTCCTTATCCATTAACAGATGAAAGGCTTGGATGTTGGCCTACCTAGAAAACCTATATATTAGGCAAGGGTGAAATGTGAAGAGGGGATTGGATTATACTAGAAATTTGATTTTTTTTGTGTCCACATTTGGAAGGCCCCTGGCAATCAAATCTCATTTAGTAAAAATCAGCAAGATGGCTCAGTGGGATAAATGCTCTCTATTAACATCTTGTGTGACCTGCAGGCATCAAGCTGCAGCAAAGCCAATTAAGTTTGTCATGACAAGAGTTGGCAAACCAAAAGGTCTTGTCCAGGGAGGTGCAGAAGTATTGTCTTTGCTAATGCTTGTGTTTTCTCAGATGGCTGCAGCGCATGTGCATGCATGCACAGCCAACATCTTGGAATTCTTCTTAAAGCAAAAGAAACATCATTGCCAGACGTTGCCATATGTCTGCATGAATGCTAATGTCAAGTTCCCGGTAAGCAGACTCAAAAAGGGCCCACGCCGTCCCTGAACTCTTAAAGGAACAAACAATGGTCACTACCTGCACGCTGCAGAAAACTGGCGACGGGGAAGGGAGCAAGAGATAAACTCTAGACTTGAGTTCAGCTTCAGATCGGAATCTGGGCATTTGGGGAGCGGTATGGGAGGTTTTGGTGGGTGGAGTCAGTGGTATCAGCTGTAAGGAAAGTGGGAGCCCACAACTGGGTATGGGGCACAAACCAGTTGTATATAAGTGTAGCACTACAGAAACGTTGGCTTATTTGTTGAGCAGCAGGGCCGGACTGGCTACCGGGCGTTTTGGCATGCTGCCGAGCTGGGGGCTGATTTCGTTGATGGGGACCTGCGTGTGCTGAACGAAATTCGTTTTGCTTTGTTTATTTCAAAGCACACGCAGGTCTCCATCAACGAAATGAGTCCCCACCGCAGTGACATCAGCCCCCAGCTCGGCAGCATGCCAAAACGCCCGGTAGCCAGTCCGGCCCTGTTGAGCAGCTGATGTTGCACTGATTAACTAACTACAGACCAAGGCACAGTCGCAAACCAGATGGGAAAGGAGCTGATGAAGAAAATCAGAGACAGAAAAAGAGAGAGGGTATAGCTGGAAGTATCGTAGACAGCAACGCATAGAGCAGGAGTGAAAAGATAGGAAATCCTTCAATGCAAGGGAATCAAGAGGGAAGAAAACAACAAACCTGACAGAGGTCTCAACGGGTGTAAACTACAGCATGGTTGAGAGCCACAATAACTAACATCACATTGCTGGGTTACAAATCCAAGCTTGATAGACTCATAAATAATGGTCTTACTCCTTATGCTCCAGAAATGTCCAAGGAAAACAAGTCAGTGTGAGATGAGAACAATGTCAGATTAGTGTTTCCTTTGTCCCATTCACCATAGCTTCCAACTCTGAATTGTTCGGTTCCTGAACCCATCTTGTTAGAAATTGAGTTTCTGGTTGGCTGGGGTATGCACCTAAGCCAGGCAGAACCCACCACTCTAGTCAGGGTAAGGGAGTTACACACCCAAGATAACCCCTACTCACGCCCTTGGTAGCTTGGCAGAGCAGTCAAACTTATCCCAGAGGCAATGTGTAAAGCATTTGCGCAACACACACACGCACACCACTGAAACAATAAATACACCACAAAAGAGGCTCCACATAATATTATATATAAATATCTCATATATTGTATATAACACATAGACCAAAACACCATAGACCAATAATCACTTTGCCAACTAGGCAATTGTCATTACATCACAGTTAGTTCAATAAGATAAAGACTTATATGTTGCACACGTCATAAAAATATAGTCACTGTACATATTATGCAGATCCTAAAATAAGAATCGTTATCCTGTCACTGCAAGGCATAAACAACATACATCTTAATATCAGGGCATTAAATGTAGCAGTTAGGTTAGAGAGATCACATAGGATCATAAATGCTGTGAATACTAGGCAATCCTGCATTAGAACTCGATATCCTGACTGTGCAAGGCATAAACACAACATACTCCCTCACATCAGGGCCCAAAAATGCAACAGGTTATGAGATAAATCCCACAAATCATTACATGTCACCATAACAGCATGGATCACAAAATATCCCCATAAGAATATAGGTTGTGTGCATATTCCACGGGATACGGTAATTTTGGCACACCCTGGGAACCTCCATCGAGTGTTTACCCTGTCCTGGGAACAAGATCCTGTGCTCCCACTATATGTGCAGAAGCAAGAGGGCAATGTAGGCTGCAGGAATCCCCCTGCGCACCTACTACTTATTATGCTGTAATTTGCCTTGTGCAGCAATGAGCACTCGAGTGAAAGTGAATTGTGGCCACTCAGGACAGAGAAAGCAGTGAAGCAAACGAGCAGTGAAAAGTTATGTAGGCCCTGGTCTCTCTGGACCGTGTCGGCAACTGCAGCACTTGCAGACACCCCGGACAGCTCGGAACTGTGGTGCAGGGCCTCACCAGGGGGAACACCACCATTGAAGTAGCTCCGTCTGCTTCTTCACTCCCATGCTCTCCTCGGGGTTAGGATCAGCCGCAGTATGGAGTGAAGCCTCCATCGATAATAACCCCTGCAGCCAGTTGGAATTCTTGCCTTAGGGGACGCAGGGCTTCTCCAGCCCGGATTTCCTTTAGCACGGCCGGAGAGTGGTGTGCAGGACCACACACCAGTTGGCAGCACAAGGGAGCGCACGTCAGCACGTGCTGATTCAGGCAACTTCTCCACATGCCTCTCCCAGGCACAATAAAGCACACAATACACGCTAATGACAATGTGGGAAAAACACACGCTGGCACATTAAAGGGAGTCTGCCTAGGCCTCTGGAAACCTCACAAGATCAGGCGGAGGGAAGACAAACCCACAAGCCTCTGAAGAACACTGGAGGCACCAGAAGCGGGGCACAGGCAGGCCAGCACAAGGGTCTTTGTAGCAAAGTGGTATTGCTTCTCTCAGCCCAGCAGGCAGCAGGTCAACAGTACAAGCAATTAAGTCCCATGGCAATTCCTCCTGGCAGTCCTCTGGCAAGGTGCAGCATGTAGAGCCAGCAGCGTCTGGGTACAAAGCTCACGCAGTGTCTACAATCATGGGGTCAGAGGCCTTGTACTTATACTCAAAATTTCTTTGATGTGGAGGTAACTTCAAACAAACTTTAGAAGCGCACAACTCCAACATTCAATCCCCAGCACTGACTCCAGACACACTACAGGGGCATAGAGACAGCATTGTGAGAGGACAGGCACGGCCCTATTCAGGTGCAGGTGACAGCTCCTCCCACCACTCTAGATCAGGAAGACCCATCAGGATATGCAGGGCACACCTCAACTCCCTGTGTGTGACTGTCTGGACTGAATGCAAAAAACAGGCCTCTGTCAGTCTAAACCAGACATTGATTGGAGTCAGGTCGCAAAGCACAAAGCATCATAAGCACACAGAAATGCCCACTTTCTAAAAGTGGCATTTCTAAAATAGTAATGGAAAATCCACTTTCACCAATAGGCAGGATTTATCACCACTATTCCAAACATACCAATCATGGCAACACTACGCCTTCCAGATCAGAAATTAATGAAAACCTATCAGGGAACTCCCAATGCAAACCACGAGAGTAGCAGGCTTCACAGCAGTGAAAAACCCAATAGGCTGTTTTTCACTACCAGGACATGCCACACAACAAAGGCACATGTCCTACCTTTTACCTACACAGCACCTTGCCCATAGGGCTACCTAGGGCCTACGTTATGGGTGACCAATATGTAGAAAAATGGGAGTTTCAGGCTTGGAAAGTAACTTTAAATGCCAAGTCACTGTGGAAGTAAACTGTGCACGCAGGCCCTGCAATGGCAGAGGCCTAAGACAGGTTTGAAAGGCTACTTCTGTGGGTGGTGCAAGTAGCACTGCAGGCCCAGTAGTAGCATTTAATTTACAGGCCCTGGGTATATAGGATACCAGTGTCCAAGGGACTTATAAGTAAATTAAATGTGGCAATTAGGTGTAGACCAATCATACCAAGTTTACAGGAGAGAGCACATGCACCTTAGCACTGATCAGCAGTGGTAAAGTGCCCAGAGTCCTAAAGCCAACAAAACAGGTCAGAAAAAATACAGGAGGAAGTCAAAATGTTTGGGAGCAACTCTGCTAAAAGGGCCAGGTCCAACACATCTCTATAAGGAAAAGAAATCCTGACAGTATAGTGGCTATCCTGTAATGGTTTGTCTTTTGCTTGAAGACAAATCATTCAAAGATTGCCACTGTGCATGCCCATGTGTTTGTGGCAGCTACCTTGGAGTCATTGCAAAATGGCTGCCACATATAAATGTAAACGCACTATGGATTCTGCGATGGCCTTTGCTGATTCGCATGCATGGGTGGCCACCTTAGAATGATTTAAAAATCAAATCAATATCAAAGCAGTGGTGAGCACAGTATAAAGGAGCTGGAGGGGCTAGTGGGTGCTGAAGGACCCTAATTTTTCACTCTATAGTGCAAGGTGGTTTCAAAAGGAGCATGGGAGCAGGTGGAGAAAGAAAGAGGTAGAGATTATAGCTCTTCATGCACCACAATGCAAGCTGCAATACCAACAGTGGAATGATACAACAAATGCAATCAAAACAATGTAAGACAGAAATGCTACTTGTGTGGGACAGAGAAAGATGAAAAACAACAAGCTAAGGGGGTCCTAGGGAAATTTTGAGACCTGCAAGGATTTACCCCCTAACCAATACTGCAAAAAACACATAAAATCCTTGGGTCTAACAAGAATGACTTAGTCCGTAAAGAGAGACAGCAGAGAGTGATTTCAGTGTACTTCAGGAGGGGTTCCTTAAATTAGGACGTAATCCCATCACCACCGAGGTGGCATGCTTCATCATCTGGGATCCTCCCCTTGACGGGGAACCCTAGTGCCGCCAAGGGCTACAACCCCCTCACTGTGAGGGAGGAGCTCAGGGATGTTTTTTATTCCTACGAAGTTGAGGATATAATAAATCCTCCCGATGAGAAGTCACTTAAGCTGGTTGGGTAACAGGCGCAGCGCAAAGCAAAAGATAATAGTGATGTAAAAGGTGAAGTTTAAAACTGACTAACAGGAGCGAAAAACACTTTATTGATACGTTCCTGATGTCAGGATTAAAAACAGAGCACCTGCAGTTGGAAATTATAACTGCATGTGGTGGACGTAAGGGAGTCTACATGTTTCAGCCTTCAAGGACCCTAAAAGGTATCACATCTTTCGTCAGGACCATGAAAGAGAAAGTTTTCGTGCTACTGCGAAGAAGTGTAGTAGTGAATAAAAAGATTATTTTTTTTTGACCAGATAACAAATACCAAACCAGTAATCCCACTCTTGGTGTATCCGATTTACTGGTCGTACCTGTGGAAAACAAAAGCAACAGGAGAAATCAAGGATGCATCTGTCTCTCATAACCGACAAACAAACATATTTTTAAATATAAAGACCATGTGAGAAACTGTTCTCATCCTTGGTTGTACACGTACATAGAAGAAAAAAGCCAAAAGGAAAACATTTATTGCTTACCCGTAATTTACGGATAAGAAGCCTCACCTCTACCTGGCAGCAGCTCAGGGAGAGGCACCGCTCTAAAAAAAGGGAAGTTAGCTGTGTCAAAGGATATGAAAATTACAAAAAGACACAGCTCCACAGTAAAAGTTTAAAACCTGTTCACAAAGTGTATCAACAACTAAAACTGAGTCGTTTCCGTTTCATAAACAACCCTAAAACTAGAGCAAAATTGCCAGCCTTCATGTTAAATCGGTAGGAGACCTGTTTGTGATGATAGAATGTTGACACTCCCAAAGCACAGGAGAATTTGTGACAAACAAAAATGATGTGCCGTTGTAACCAGAAAGATAAGTAAAGGAGCCAAGCTTAGTAATGCCCCTTTGCGGTCTCTACGTGAGAGTTGGAAAGATTCACACAATACAAATAACTCAATCATCAAACTTGCTACTAGTGCTCGAAAGGATTGCACTAGCCATCATACATGTAGAAAGGAGACGCACAAGCACATTTGTAAATCGTGCACTCACAGCCGCACACCCAGGCTTGGTGTATGAAAAGATGCTCCAGTAGGCCTGATGGTTATTCATCCCAAACGGCACATGAGTAAATACACTTTAGCGTCCCCGCGTGCATGTAATGACTCGATTCAATAGGAATTATACATGAGGTACATTAACGTGCAAAGGTGTCCCTCCCTTAAAAGACATGCAAGTGATTACACTTTGGCGTAATTGTGAATGTCAGGCCAGGCTAACAGGTACAGGAGCACCGAATACCTCCGGCTCCAGCTCGTTGCAAGCCTGGGGTACCAACAGATAGGTAAGCGTTTGTATCGTTGTGGCTACCCTGATATTCCCCGTTTTAGAGCCATAAACTTGTTTAACTTGTACCTATTAGCCTGGCCTGACATCGGCCCGTATTTACCAGGCAGGGTGTTTTGGGCTACGTGTATGCCACACAGTACAGGCTGCCTTTGTCTATCACATAGGAGGGACTTCTTTTGCCCGCTATTACACCTCGTTTGTAACATTCACCTAATGAGGCGTTACATTCACAATTACGCCAAAGTGTAATCACTCGAGTGTCTTTTAAGGGAGGGACACCTTTGCATGTTAATGTACCTAGTGTATAATTCCTATTAAATTGAGTCATTACATGCACGCGGGGACGCTAAAGTGTATTTACTCATGTGCCGTTTGGGATGAATAACCATCAGGCTTACTGGAGCATCTTTTCATACACCAAGCCTGGGTGTGCGGCTGTGAGCACACGATTTACAAATGTGCTTGTGCGCCTCCTTTCTACATGTATGTTGGCTAGTGCGATCCTTTCGAGCACTAGTAGCAAGTTTGATGATTGAGTTATTTGTATTGTGAGAGTCTTTCCAACTCTCATGTAGAGACCGCAAAGGGGCATTACTAAGCTTAGCTCCCTTACCTATCTTTCCGGTTACAACGGCATATCATTTATGTTTGTCACAAATTCTCTTGTGCTTTGGGAGTGTCAACATTCTACCATCACAAACAGGTCTCCTACCGATTTAACATGAAGGCTGGCAATTTTGCCCTAGTTTTGGGGTTGTTTATGAAACGGAAACAACTCAGTCTTAGTTGTTGATACACTTTGTGAACAGGTTTTAAACTTTTACTGTGGAGCTGTGTCTTTTTGTAATTTTCATATCCTTTGACACAGCTAACTTCCCTTTTTTCAGAGCGGTGCCTCCCCCGTGAGCTGCTGCCAGGTAGAGGTGAGGCTTCTTATCCATGAATTACGGGTAAGCAATAAATGTTTTCCTTTTGGCTTTTTTCTTCTATGTACGTGTACAACCAAGGATGAGAACAGTTTCTCACATGGTCTTTAAATTTAAAAATATGTTTGTTTGTCGGTTATGAGAGACAGATGCATCCTTGATTTCTCCTGTTACTTTTGTTTTCCACAGGTACGACCAGTAAATCGGATACACCAAGAGTGGGATTACTGGTTTGGTATTTGTTATCTGGTCAAAAACAATTTTTTTTTTATTCACTACTACACTTCTTCGCAGTAGCACGAAAACTTTCTCTTTCATGGTCCTGACGAAAGCTGTGATACCTTTTAGGGTCCTTGAAGGCTGAAACATGTAGACCCCCTTACGTCCACCACATGCAGTTATAATTTCCAACTGCAGGTGCTCTGTTTTTAATCCTGACATCAGAAACATATCAATAAAGTATTTTTCGCTCCTGTTAGTCAGTTTTAAACTTCACCTTTTACATCACTATTATCTTTTGGTTTGCGCTGCATCTGTTACCCAACCAGCTTAAATGACTTCTCATCGGGAGGATTTATTATATCCTCAACTTCGTAGGAATAAAAAACATCCCTGAGCTCCTCCCTCGCAGAGAGGGGGTTGTAGCCGTTGGCGGGGCTAGGGTTCCCCGTCAATGAGGAGGATCCCAGATGATGAAGCATGCCACCTCGGTGGGTGATGGGATTACGTCCTAATTAAGGAACCCCTCCAGAAGTACACTGAAATCACTCTCTGCTGTCTCTCTTTATGGACTAAGGGGCCGATTCCGATCTCGGCCGGTAGGGCTCCGAATCGGATTCGGCTTAACCGGATCCGATTCGGAGCCCTATTCCCAACCGATTCGTACGCGCGTCCGGGCGAGCGAGTACGATGCGAAATCGCCGACCGACTCGTTTGGGCGTCCCGACCGCTCCGACCGACTCGTTCCCGGGTCTAACCGCACCGACCGACTCGCTCGGACTCGACACGCACCGCGCAATGGAGACGTTCCCCGGCCGGGTGAGTGCGATGCGCGCCGCGAGCAGTCTGACCGAGCCGCGCACTCCAGCGCCAAAGAGCAGTCGGAGCCGTACTTTGGGGGTCCGTGTCGGACCCCCCTGTACGCGTAGCCGCGCGAGTCGCACCTGTGCGTGTACGGCGCGAGTCGCCTCTCCGCGTACACGCTGTAGGGGGCGCCCTTGTCCGCCTCGCACCCATTGAGTCAATGGGAGCCCGCGTACGCGTTGTACGACAGGCTCCCATTGACTTCAATGGGAGTCCGACCGACTCGAGTCCGATGGCATACGTGCGCATCGTACTCGTTCAGTCGGGCTGCACGGGTCCGATTCGGTCGGAAATCTCTCCGGGTCCGGCTCGGTCGGAGAGATTTCCGGCCCGAATCGGAATCGGCCCCTATGTCGTTCTTGTTAGACCCAAGGATTTTATGTGTTTTTGGGACAGAGAAAGATCAAGGAGAAAAACCATTATATAACAAGCAAGGAACTGAAATAGACAAGAAAGCCAATGAAACAATGAGGAAGTGGCAGCCTTAAAGCCCACTCTGAGTCTATTGGATACAATAGGCCTGTTGTCAACAGTCAGTAGGCGAAGCCTAATAAATGGAGTATTATTTACACCTTGCATTTACAGCTCTTAGTAATAGTAAAGATTCTAGTACTGTGTTACATATAAAATAGATGCATGAGAATGTAGGTATTTATTTGTCATATGCTTCTATGAACCTCCTAGGAGAAGAGTTAAGGAACTCTAAATATATGTAAATATAAAATGGCAAATATAGACAAGCAAAGCAAATCAGAAATTATGAAACTGAGTGAACAGTATTGTTTATTCATTCATGATGCTCTTTTGTAGAGAAGGAACATGGTGGTGAAAGATGTCATAACATTTGTTGCAGAAAAATAAAAAATAGCCATGTAAACAGCAACTCAGTTTTCAAAAATGTACAAATGGCAGCTTGTACGTATGCTAAATGTGCCAAGCAACATTTCTAACAGACGTACAAATGAAATCAGGCATGCATATGAATATTCAAAATGTCTTTGACATCTCATTTTCTACACAAATGTGCATATGTAGAGGTGCATAATTGCATTCATTAACAGTGAGAACATTTCATTAAAAAAAGAGAAGAAAAGACTTTAGTTATTTTGATCTTTTAGATGTCAGACCGATGCTGAAGCTTGAGAAATCACGCTGTCACATATCAGTACATTATGCAGCACGCGCAGATTAGCCACATCGAATCAATGTACAGCCAGGGTTGTAATTTGGGCCGTACAGGGGGCTGCTGTCACAATATATACTTGTCACAAATGAGATTTGATATTTATAGACCTTATAGGCCGGAAGGAGATGCTTAACCCCAGTGCACCCGGTCGGGAAAGTGCTATAGCACTAGCCCTCACGTTTGACTCGAAATTTAGATATAATGAAAATAATGACTAGTAGGCTAATTTATATCTTGGGCGTCATGGCAATTTACTCCATCATCCTGATGGAGTCCCCACCCGCCAAATATAGAAATGACCGCCAGGCCGGAGATCATTTCTGGCGCGTTGACAGGAGCCACCATCACATCAATGTTTTTTAAGTTTGACCCACAGATCCCTCAAAATGATGGAGCTGTCTGCCAAACTTATTATTTTTTTTTTTCCAGAAAGAAAATCCCAAGTCAGGCATTTTTCATTTTTTACTGTTCCTTACCACCAGGTCCACTCTCCTATAATTGGACGAGAGGGCCAATATCTATTTTTCCACCGGTCATAAGTCCATCAGGCCATCAGAGAAGTTTGGCTATGGCAGAGACAGAATAGTCTCTGCCGCTGCCAAGTTCTGGTCCGCCCACATCTAAACTCAGTGAGCGGACCATTATATTGGTGGTAAAGATACTCCGTAGCCATTGTGATGGAGTATGCTTACCACCAATATATAAATCAGGCCCTGGGTCAGTGACAAATGGCAGTAAACAGTCCCACACTATGGTAACAGCATTCAATTCAATGACAAAACACAGCCCTCACAGTTCATCTAGAACTGATGCCAGGATAATCATTGGTCTACACGGATTGAGAGCCAAGAACCAAATAGTTCTAGATACCCAGAGTTGTAAGAATTATGACTGAGTATTCAATTGAGAAAAACGTCAAGCACACTAAGGCATAAATACCAAGAGAGTGACTTTCTTTGCATGTGCCTTTTCCCTCAACCCTTAAGGAAAAGATTTGCAGCATTGAGGAGAATCTGTATGTGCATGGTTGATAAAATTACTCTATTTCAGAATTTGTCATCTCTTTTATGACATGGAAAATATTTTTCCATGTAAATTTTTCCTTCCTATTTCCCACCCCTCTTTCTTTTAAAACTGTGTGGTGTTATGCCCTTTCTATCACTTTCTTTATGATATTTGCCTGGTTTATACAATAATGCTCAAGACAGTGACAAATGGTCAGGAATTGGGGTAGTGTATATATTGTTACCATAAGGGGCACACATCTGGGGTAGAAATGGGTGGCTGAAGTCCCCAATTAATTTCAAAGAGGAGGACGCCCACACCCTCAGCCCAAGGGAGGCTACTGTGTGTACATGTTATTGTGAACTGAAAATTCTTGTCTTGGCCCGTTGGCAATAGCAAACATTATGTGGAAGTGGCCCAATTGACAAAGCTAAGTTTACATTCTGAAATATATACACGCATAGTAGCACTCCCACTAGTGTGCAAATATTTCCGAATGTAAGCTATTCACAACATATGTGGAGCTATTTTCGGAAAATTAGCATGCATATGTCTCCCTCATCTCAATCTAATGATTAAATGAGTGGGATGAAAAGATATGTATACCTCAATTTATGACCGTTATGTTACTATGAGCAACAATGCACTGGTAAGTTATACATTGCTCTGCCGGCTATGCGAGGACGTATTAATCCACGTATGCAGCAGAAAACCCTCACACCTGAACCCAATCACTGTCACCCGCCACAAGTTACAATTTGAAGCACATAAATGCATCTCACAAAAATAACTCCTCCTCTTATCCTTGTGCCTTAAAAAGTTTAGAACTGGGAGATTCAGCCAGATGCAGACCATTCCACTCAAGAGGAAGGGTATTTTTACCAGAAGAGAGACAGTGTAAACAATCACACAGTGCCCATCACTACCTATATTCAAGATGGCAGGACCCTTCTTCCCTTAGTCAGAGGTCCCCGGGCACACCCAGAGGCATAGCTATGATAATGGGCAAACCCTCCCTTGTGGTCACTTCAAGCCTGTTTATGGGGCAGCTCCCCAACCCACTGGGTTTGGAGCCAAGCTGACTAGAGGGACAAAGGAAGGGGACAGGCATGGTGTCAGGTTCATCTGCTTCCAACAGGGTAGGCCTTTTTGAAGAGTAACTAGTCCTTGGGCACAGCCCAGGGCCATCCTGTTTAGGGAAGGTCAACACCTCCCCACACCCATGATCTTTGTCCTCTGTCTACATCTCACCACAGGGGAGCCATCAGCAGTCAGGGGATATTTGAATACTGGCAGAAAGGGCTCCAGAGGGTTAGGCGGGAACAGGCAACTTTTCTGAAAGTACCTTTTCCTAACATAGTGAATCAAAATTTCACAATTAAATTGGATTTTAAATAACTCTTAAAATGGGCTTTTGAAATATATTTTTAGCAGTTTCCAACCCGAAATTATCATTTTAAAGTGTTATAATATAATCCATTGTTTTCAAATGTGCAGCTAACCTTGCCTCAGTGAAAATTACTTTTGGGGGCTTCTCACTGTCAGGGCATGTGTAACATTAGTTTCTACTTGTCCTACTTTTAAATACTTTACACCTTCCTTAATGGACAATAATGTCTACCTTAAGGGTCACTTATAAATATTTAAAATGAAGGTTTAGGACTGTTGAAAGGGTGATTTTGATTGGCCGAATCGGTAGTTAAAAAACTGCATTGCCAGGCTGCAGTGACATACCTGAAGACATGATTTTTGGTGCTACTGTAGTGGGTAACAGAATGAGTGCTGCGATCAGTAGTAGCATTTCATTTAACAGGCCCTGGGTTCCTGTAATGCCATGGGACTTATAAGTAAATTGAACATGTCAAATGAGGAGTATGCCAATTACAGTATGTTTTATGGGAGAACACAGCACTTTACTACTGGCTAGCAGGACTGAAATGTGTAGAGTCCAAAAAACAAACAAAAACAGTTCAGGTAAAAATCTGGGGGAATTCCATGCAAAAGATAATCATTTTCAACATAATGCATTTAAAAACATGCATGTTGTGTTTGAATATGTCTATATTGTCCACACACTGTACCACTACAGATTTCAGTAATATGTATGTATGCACTCAACAGATACAGATACCCTTCCAGTCATCTCACAATGTCTAACTTGCAAGATTGGTGTCCACTGTAACAATGTGTCCAGAGTTCAGAGAATTCAGAGAATGCCAACGAATTATGGGCTCACATGTCCGAAAAGTATGCCATATTCTATGGATGTCTGGTGAGTAAAACTGCTAACCTGTCATTGCCTGTGTCCTCCTAGTTTGTAACATTGAACCAGACTGTCTCATGTTGCCAAATGTATTACTATGTAATGACTTACTTTGAATACTTTATTTCGGTCAATAGACCATAAAAGTGCAAATGTCATAAACATACGAACATTAAAACAATCATAACAAAATGTGCAACCAAGCAATAAATATACAGAGTTAAACATTTTGTCACAATGTACTGTCTATTGTCCCCAAACGGTCCTTGGTCCATTTGCGAACCACCACCAACAACAAGCCTGCTGCTACCCAGGAGCAACCTATGGAATAAAAATAGTCCCCCTTGTCACGTACAATTAAGTTAAAAGTCGCTGCTCCAATGAAATTATGAACAATTGGGAACCAATTAAAAACGAGGTTAGCTTTGATAAATTGAGTTAAAATAGAAGATATCCCAAATGAGAAGAAAAAAGTGTGTCAACCTAGGTCCATGAGTAGGTGTTGAAAAACAGCTTGCATGCACATCACATAGAAATTAAAAAGGGTGAAACTGCAAATACAATTTGCATGTAGGTGTTATATTTCAGGATCCTAAATACATCTTCACAATGCTTGGTCCCTAAGTTTCTGCACAATTGACTTACAAGTTAAAAATTTGACAGGTGCGGGTTGTGGGGTTTATAGGGGTAAAGGGTGGGAAGTAATTTATTTTTGATTAATTAATAATTAGTTGTTAATTTATATTAAATTGATTAAAAATGAATTATGGAAATTGTGTAATTAATTTTAGGTGTGGGTTGTGGGGTTTATAGGGGTAAATGGTGGGAAGTAATTTATGTTTAATTAAATAATAATTGGTTGATCATTAATATTAATTAAATAATTGATATTTAATTAGGGTAATTGTTTTTATTTTTTTGTGTGCGGGTTTTACTTTTATAGGGGTAAAGGGTGGGGAGTAAATTAATTTTACTTACTTTATAATTAGTTGTTAAATACTATTAGTTTTTTAATTGAAAATAAGTTTTAATTGTGTAATTAATTTTACAGTTTATTTTTAGATGTAGTTTGTGAGGGTTATAGGGGTAAAGTGTGGGAGGTTTATTAATTTTTATGAGTTGTAATTTGTTTTTTAAATATTAAGATTTCTTTAATTGGCAATTAATTATGTTAATTATGTAAGTACATTTTTTTAAATTTAGATGTGGGTTGTTAATTGTGTGGTGTTATAGGTTAGGAAATTTAAAAAGTAAATTTATGTAATAAAATTTTTTTTTGTTTATAAATAATTTCTAATTAAAAATATTTATTTGTTTGAAAATTATTTTTTATTTTATTTAATATAATATTTGTAGGTATTTGTCATATGCATTTAACATTATATGGTTTTTTTTTATTTGTAATATTAAATATTTTTGTATTTTAATTATTACCATATTTATATATTGTTTTATTTCTTTTGTTTTTTAAATATTTTTGTTGTTAATATTTTGTTGTTTTTAATTTTGAACTGACTGGAGTGAGAATATTAACTGTTAGCCCTCCACAATTCAACATTTTCCCTACTGTTGCACTGACTGGAGTGGGAATAGTAAATTTTACACCACCACTATCCAACACTTTCCCTACTGCTGCACTCACTGGAGTGGGAATAGTGATTTTTACCCATCAGCTTTCCAACACTTTCCCTATTGTTGCACTTATTGGAATGGGAATAGTAATTTTTACCCCTCCGCTATCCAACACTTTCCCTACTGTTGCACTTATTGGAGTGGCAATGGTAATTTTTACCCCTTCGCTATAAAACACTTTCCCTACTGCTACACTTATTGGAGGGAGAATTGTAATTTTTACCCCTCCGCTATCCAACACTTTCCCTACCGTTGCACTAACTGGAGTGGGAATAGTAATTTTTACCCCTCCGCTATCCAACACTTTCCCTACTGTTGCACTTACTGGAGTAGGAATAGTAAGTTTTACCCCTCCGCTATCCAACACTTTCCCTACTGTTGCACTGACTGGAGTGGGAATAGTAATTTTTACCCCTCCGCTATCCAACACTTTCCCTACTTTTGCACTTATTGGAGTGGTAATAGTAATTTTTACCCCTCCGCTAACCAACACTTTCCCTACTGCTACACTTATTGGAGTGGGAAGAGTAATTTTTACCCCTCCGCTATCCAACACTTTCCCTATTGTTGCACTCACTGGAGTGGGAATAGAATTTTGTACCGCTCCGCTAACACTTTCCCTAGTGTTGCACTCACTGGAGTGGGAATAGTAAAATGTATCCCTCCGCTATCCAACACTTTCCCTACCGTTGCACTCACTGGAGTGGGAATAGTAATTTTTAGCCCTCCGCTATCCAACACTTTTCCTATTGTTGCACTCACTGGTGTGGGAATAGTAATTTTTACCCCTCTGCTATCTAACACTTTCCCTACTGTTGCACTGACTGGAGTGGGAATAGTAAATTGTATTCCTCCACTATCCAACACTTTCGCTACTGTTGCACTCACTGGAGTGTGAATAGTAAGTTTTACCCCTCCTCTATACAACTCTTTCCCTACTGTTGCACTAACTGGAGTGGGAGTAGTAATTTTTACCCCTCCGCTATCCAACACTTTCCCTACTGTTGCACTTATTGGAGTGGTAATAGTAATTTTTATTCCTCCGCTATCCAACACTTTCCCTACTGCTATACTTATTGGAGTGGGAGTAGTAATTTTTACCCCTCTGCTATCCAACACTTTCCCTACTGCTACACTTATTGGAGTGGGAATAGTAATTTTTACCCCTCCGCTATCCAACACTTTCCCTATTGATGCACTCACTGGAGTGGGAATAGTAAGTTTCACCCCTCCGCTATCCAACACTTTCCCTACTGTTGTACTGACTGGAGTGGGAGTAGTAATTTTTACCCTTCTGCTATCCAACACTTTCCCTACTGTTGCACTTATTGGAGTGGTAATAGTAATTTTTACCCCTCCGCTATCTAACACTTTCCCTACTGCTACATTTATTGGAGTGGGAATAGTAATTTTTACCCCTCAGCTAATCAACACTTTCCCTATTGTTGCACTGACTGGAGTGGGAATAGTATTTTGTACCCCTCCGCTATTTAACACTTTCCCTACTGTTGCACTGACTGGAATGGGAATAGTAAAATGTATCCCTCCGCTATCCAACACTTTCCCTACCGTTGCATTCACTGGAGTGAGAATAATAATTTTTACCCCTCCGCTATCCAACACTTTTCCTATTGTTGCACTCACTGGAGTGGGAATAGTAAATTGTATTCCTCCGCTATCCATCACTTTCCCTACTGTTGCACTCACTGGAGTGGGAATAGTAAATTGTATTCCTCCGCTATCCATCACTTTCCCTACTGTTGCACTCACTGGAGTGGGAATAGTAAGTTTTACCCCTCCGCTATCCAACACTTTCCCTACTGTTGCACTCACTGGAGTGGGAATTGTAAGTTTTACCCCTCCGCTATCCAACACTTTCCCTACTGTTGCACTGACTGGAGTGAGAATAGTAAATTGTATTCCTCCGCTATCCAACACTTTCCCTACTGTTGCACTCACTGGAGTGGGAATAGTAAGTTTTACCCCTCCGCTATCCAACACTTTCCCTACTGTTGCACTCACTGGAGTGGGAATTGTAAGTTTTACCCATCCGCTATCCAACACTTTCCCTACTGTTGCACTGACTAGAGTGGGAGTAGTAATTTTTACCCTTCTGCTATCCAACAAGTTTCCTACTGTTGCACTTATTGGAGTGGTAACAGTAATTTTTACCCCTCCGCTATCCAACACTTTCCCTTTTGTTGCACTCACTGGAGTGGGAATAATAATTTTTACCCCTCCGCTATCCAACACTTTTCCTATTGTAGCACTCACTGGAGTGGGAATAGTAATTTTTACCCCTCCGCTATCTAACACTTTCTCTACTGTTGCACTGACTGGAGTGAGGATAGTAAATTGTATTCCTCCACTATCCAACACTTTCCCTACTGTTGCACTCACTGGAGTGGGAATAGTATGTTTTACCCCTCCGCTATCCAACACTTTCCCTACTGTTGCACTGACTAGAGTGAGAGTAGTAATTTGTACCCCTCCGCTAACAAACACTTTCCCTATTGTTGCACTCACTGGAGTGGGAATAGTATTCTGTACCCCTCCGCTATCTAACACTTTCCCTACTGTTGCACTGACTGGAGTGGGAATAGTAAATTGTATTCCTCCGCTATCCAGCACTTTCCCTACTGTTGCACTCACTGGAGTGGGAATGGTAAGTTTTACCCCTCCGCTATCCAACACTTTCCCTACTGTTGCACTGAATGGAGTGGGAGTAGTAATTTTTACCCTTCTGCTATCCAACACTTTCCCTACTGTTGCACTTATTGGAATGGTAATAGTCAGTTTTACCCCTCCGCTATCCAACACTTTCCCAACTGCTACACTTATGGGAGTGGGAATAGAGATTTTTACCCCTCCGCTATCCAACACTTTCCCTATTGTTGCAATCACTGGACTGGTAATAGTATTTTGCACCCCTCCGCTATTTAACACTTTCCCTACTGGTGCACTGACTGGAGTGGGAATACTAAAATGTATCCCTCCGCTATCCAACACTTTCCCTACTGTTGCACTCACTGGAATGGGAATAGTAATTTTTACCCCTCCGCTATCCAACACTTTCCCTATTGTTGCACTCACTGGAGTGGCAATATTAATTGTTACCCCTCCGCTATCCAACACTTTTCCTATTGTAGCACTCACTGGAGTGGGAATAGTAATTTTTACCCCTCCGCTATCTAACACTTTCCCTACTGTTGCACTGACTGGAGTGAGAATAGTAAATTGTATTCCTCCACTATCCAACACTTTCCCTACTGTTGCACTCACTGGAGTGGGAATAGTAAGTTTTACCCCTCTGCTATCCAACACTTTCCCTATTGTTGCACTGCCTGGAGTGGAAGTAGTAATTTTTACCCCTCCACTATCCATCACTTTCCCAATTGTTGCACTCACTGGAGTGGGAATAGTATTCTGTACCCCTCCGCTATCTAACACTTTCCCTATTGTTGCACTGACTGGAGTGGGAATAGTAAAATGTATCCCTCCGCTATCCATCATTTTCCCTACCCCTGCACTCACTGGAGTGGGAATAGTAAATTGAATTCCTCCGCTATCCAACACTTTCCCTACTGTTGCACTGACTGGAGTGGGAGTAGTAATTTTTACCCTTCTGCTATCCAACACTTTCCATACTGTTGCAGTTATTGGAGTGGTAATAGTAATTTTTACCCCTCCGCTATCCAACACTTTCCCTACTGCTACATTTATTGGAGTGGGAATAGCAATTTTTACCCCTCCGCTAATCAACACTTTCCCTTTTGTTGCACTGACTGGAGTGGAAATAGTAAAATGTATCCCTCCGCTATCCAACACTTTCCCTACCGTTGCATTCACTGGAGTGGGAATAGTCATTTTTACCCCTCCGCTATCCAACACTTTTCCTATTGTTGCACTCACTGGAGTGGGAATAGTAAATTGTATTCCTCCGCTATCCAACACTTTCCCTACTGTTGCACTCACTGGAGTGGGAATGGTAAGTTTTACCCCTCCGCTATCCAACACTTTCCCTACTGTTGCACTCACTGGAGTGGGAATAGTAAGTTTTACCCCTCCGCTATCCAACACTTTCCCTACTGTTGCACTCACTGGAGTGGGAATTGTAAGTTTTACCCCTCCGCTATCCAACACTTTCCCTACTGTTGCACTGACTAGAGTGGGAGTAGTAATTTTTACCCTTCTGCTATCCAACAAGTTTCCTACTGTTGCACTTATTGGAGTGGTAAGAGTAATTTTTACCCCTCCGCTATCCAATACTTTCCCTACTGCTACACTTATTGGAGTGGGAATAGTAATTTTTACCCCTCTTCTATCCAACACGTTCCCTATTGTTGTACTCACTGGAGTGAGAATAGTAAATTGTATTCCTCCACTATCCAGCACTTTCCCTACTGTTGCACTTGCTGGAGTGGGAATAGTAAGTTTTACCCCTCCGCTATCTAACACTTTCCCTACTGTTGCACTGACTGGAGTGAGAATAGTAAATTGTATTCCTCCACTATCCAGCACTTTCCCTACTGTTGCACTTGCTGGAGTGGGAATAGTAAGTTTTACCCCTCCGCTATCCAACACTTTCCCTACTGTTGCACTGACTGGAGTGGGAGTAGTAATTTGTACCCCTCCTCTATCCATCACTTTCCCTACCGTTGCACTCACTGGAGTGGGAATAGTCATTTTTACCCCTCCGCTATCCAACACTTTTCCTATTGTTGCACTCACTGGAGTGGGAATAGTAAATTGTATTCCTCCGCTATCCAACACTTTCCCTACTGTTGCACTCACTGGAGTGGGAATAGTAAGTTTTACCCCTCCGCTATCCAACACTTTCCCTACTGTTGCACTCACTGGAGTGGGAATAGTAAGTTTTACCCCTCCGCTATCCAACACTTTCCCTACTGTTGCACTCACTGGAGTGGGAATTGTAAGTTTTACCCCTCCGCTATCCAACACTTTCCCTACTGTTGCACTAACTAGAGTGGGAGTAGTAATTTTTACCCTTCTGCTATCCAACAAGTTTCCTACTGTTGCACTTATTGGAGTGGTAAGAGTAATTTTTACCCCTCCGCTATCCAATACTTTCCCTACTGCTACACTTATTGGAGTGGGAATAGTAATTTTTACCCCTCTTCTATCCAACACGTTCCCTATTGTTGTACTCACTGGAGTGGGAATAATAATTTTTACCCCTCCGCTATCCAACACTTTTCCTATTGTAGCACTCACTGGAGTGGGAATAGTAGTTTTTACCCCTCCGCTATCTAACACTTTCCCTACTGTTGCACTGACTGGAGTGAGAATAGTAAATTGTATTCCTCCACTATCCAGCACTTTCCCTACTGTTGCACTCGCTGGAGTGGGAATAGTAAGTTTTACCCCTCTGCTATCCAACACTTTCCCTACTGTTGCACTGACTGGAGTGGGAGTAGTAATTTGTACCCCTCCGCTAACCAACACTTTCCCTATTGTTGCAATCACTGGAGTGGGAATTGTAAAATGTATCCCTCCTCTATCCATCACTTTCCCTACCGTTGCACTCACTGGAGTGGGAATAGTAAACTGTATTGCTCCGCTATCCAGCACTTTCCCTACTGTTGCACTCACTGGAGTGGGAATAGTAAGTTTTACCCCTCCGCTATCCAACACTTTCGCTACTGTTGCACTCACTGGAGTAGTAATAGTAAGTTTTACCCCTCCTCTATCCAACACTTTCCCTACTGTGCACTGAATGGAGTGGGAGTAGTAATTTTTACCCTTCTGCTATCCAACACTTTCCCTACTGTTGCACTTATTTGAGTGGTAATAGTAATTTTGACCCCTCTGCTATCCAACACTTTCCCTACTGTTGCACTCATTGGAGTAGTAATAGTATGTTTTACCCCTCCGCTATCCAACACTTTCCCTACTGTTGCACTGAATGGAGTGGGAGTAGTAATTTTTACCCTTCTGCTATCCAACACTTTCCCTACTGTTGCACTTATTTGAGTGGTAATAGTAATTTTTACCCCTCCGCTATCAAACACTTTCCTACTTCTACACTTATTGGAGTGGGAATAGTAATTTTTACCCCTCCGCTATCCAACACTTTCCCTATTGTTGCACTCACTGGAGTAGTAATAGTAAGTTTTACCCTCCTCTATCCAACACTTTCCCTACTGTGCACTGAATGGAGTGGGAGTAGTAATTTTACCCTTCTGCTATCCAACACTTTCCCTACTGTTGCACTTATTTGAGTGGTAATAGTAATTTTTACCCCTCTGCTATCCAACACTTTCCCTACTGTTGCACTCATTGGAGTAGTAATAGTAAGTTTTACCCCTCCGCTATCCAACACTTTCCCTACTGTTGCACTGAATGGAGTGGGAGTAGTAATTTTTACCCTTCTGCTATCCAACACTTTCCCTACTGTTGCACTTATTTGAGTGGTAATAGTAATTTTTACCCCTCCGCTATCAAACACTTTCCCTACTTCTACACTTATTGGAGTGGGAATAGTATTTTGTACCCCTCCGCTATTTAACACTTTCCCTACTGTTGCACTGACTGGAGTGGGAATAGTAAAATGTATCCCTCCGCTATCCAACACTTTCCCTACCGTTGCACTCACTGGAATGGGAATAGTAATTTTTACCCCTCCGCTATCCAACACTTTTCCTATTGTTGCACTCACTTGAGTGGGAATAGTAATTTTTACCCCTCTGCTATCTAACACTTTCCCTACTGTTGCACTGACTGGAGTGAGAATAGTAAATTGTATTCCTCCGCTATCCAACACTTTCCCTACTGTTGCACTCACTGGAGTTGGAATAGTAAGTTTTACCCCTCCGCTATCCAACACTTTCCCTGCTGTTGCACTCACTGGAGAGGGAGAAGTAATTTTTACCCCTCCGCTATCCAACACTTTTCCTGTTGTTGCACTCACTGGAGTGGGAATAGTAATTTTTAACCCCTTCGCTATCTAACACTTTCCCTACTGTTGCCCGGACTGGAGTGAGAATAGTAAATTGTATTCCTCTGCTATCCAACACTTTCCCTACTGTTGCACTCACTGGAGTGGGAATAGTATGTTTTACCCCTCCGCTATCCAACACTTTCCCTACTGTTGCACTGACTGGAGTGGGAGTAGTAATTTGTACCCCTCCACTAACCAACACTTTCCCTATTGTTGCACTCACTGGAGTGGGAATAGTATTTTGTACCCCTCCGCTATTTAACACTTTCCCTACTGTTGCACTGACTGGAGTGGGAATATTAAAATGTATCCCTCCGCTATCCAACACTTTCCCTACCGTTGCACTCACTGGAATGGGAATAGTAATTTTTACCCCTCCGCTATCCAACACTTTTCGTATTGTTGCACTCACTGGAGTGGGAATAGTAATTTTTACCCCTCTGCTATCCAACACTTTCCCTACTGCTACATTTATTGGAGTGGGAATAGTAATTTCTACCCCTCCGCTAATCAACACTTTCCCTATTGTTGCACTGACTGGAGTGGGAATAGTATTTTGTACCCCTCCGCTATTTAACACTTTCCCTACTGTTGCACTGACTGGAGTGGGAATTGTAAAATTTATCCGTCCTCTATCCATCACTTTCCCTACCGTTGCACTCACTGGAGTGGGAATAGTAAATTGTATTCCTCCGCTATCCAGCACTTTCCCTACTGTTGCACTCACTGGAGTGGGAATAGTAAGTTTTACCCCTCTGCTATTCAACACTTTCCCTACTGTTACACTCACTGGAGTGGGAATAGTAAATTTTACCCATCCGCTATTCAACACTTTCCCTACTGCTACACTTGGAGTGGGAATAGTAATTATATATATTCACTGGAAAAAAAACGTAGGTTTCAGGGACGTTATAGGTATAAATTATCATATAAAAAAACGTAGAAATTCCATGAAAAAAACCATACGTTTCAGGGACGTTATAGTTAGAAATTAGCATTTAAAAAAACCATAGAAATTTACTGAAAAAACGCAGGTTTTAGGGACGTTATAGTTAGTTGGACATTTCACTCGTAAGAAACCAGAGAAATTCGGCCGTTATAGTTTGTTGAGCTAAGTATAACTCGTGCCCCCGCAATGCACTGCTGATGACATCACCTATTACATCATTCATGACATGGTCAGTGACATCACTGATGACATCACTGATGACATCTCAGCTCAACTAACTATAATGGACGAATTTCTCTGGTTTGTACGAGTCAAATGTCCAACTAACTATAACATCCCTGAAACCTGTGGTTTTTTCAGTGAATTTCTATGGTTATTTAAATGCTAATTTCTAACTATAACGTCCCTGAAACCTATGCTTTTTCTGTGAATTTCTATGGTTTTTTAAATGTTAATTTCTAACTATAACGTACCTGAAACCTATGGTTTTTTCAGTGAATTTGTAAGGTTTTTTAAATGTTAATTTCTAACTATGCCTACATAGGTAGGACATGTGCAGAAAGAGGAAGAAAGGTGCAGAAAGAAGCAAGAGAAGTGCAGAAAGAGGCAAGAGCGGTGCAGAAAGAGGAAGAAAGGTGCAGAAAGAAGCAAAAGAAATGCAGAAAGAGGCAACAGAGGTCCAGAAAGAGGAAATAAGGTGAAGAAAGAAGCAAGAGATGTGCAGAAAGAACCAACAGAGGCGCAGAAAGAGGCCTACTTTGACTAAACCTTACAATAGACTCATACAAAGTACAATAATAACTAATCCTTCTCCGAAGATGTCTTAAACCTCACTTTTTTCTTGAAGGTTCACTATTAATCGACTGCTCAGAATGTTAGGCCTACCAAATATAAAACAGCAATCCTAAGCATATCACTGTTGTAAGTCTGACCAAATTTGTGAAGGTATGCATGCGTCTATATTCTTACCTAGTGACATGTTAAATGAAAATAAACATACCAACACTTGAATACCTGTGTTTCAGACAGCATACTCTGTAAATTTGGGTAAAAAAGGTGTATGCATATCTTTCTGCTCACAATACAGGGCACATGGGTATTCAGTAGTATATTTGAGGGGCTCAAATATACATAAGACATGTCTGCCTGTGAAACCGAATGACAGAGCAGAACTAACAAGATTTGACCACCTATAAGAGAAGCTACCCGCTTTTTAAGCTACTATCTTCAGATGCATAGCACATGTGAGAATACATGTGCAAGTAGACATATACCTCAGTCACAAGAGCACGCAGACCTTTAAACTTGACAGCTTGCACTTCCCATTTGAATATAGAAACAGGCGAGAGAAGTACAGAAAGGAGCAAGAGAATTGCAGAAAAAAACAAGAGAGGTGCAGAAAGAGGGAACAGGGGTGCAGAAAGAGGCAAGAGAGGTGCATAAATTTGCAAGAGAGGTGCAGAAAGAAGCAAGAGCACTGCAGAAAGAATCAAGAGAAGTGCAGAAAGAAGCAAGAGAGGTGGAGAAATAGGGAAGAAGGGTGCAGAAAGAGGCAAGAGGGATGCAGAAATTTGCAAAAGAGGTGCAGAAAGAACCAACAGAGGTACAAAAAGAGGCAAGAGGGGCACAGAAAGAGGTAGGAGAGGTGCAGAAAGAGGCAACAGAGGTGCAGAAAGAGGCAAGAGAACTGCACAAAGAGGCAAGAGAGTTACAGAAACAGACAAAAGAGGTGCACAAAAAGGGAACAGGGGTGCAGACAGAGGCAAGAGAATTGCAGAAAGATGGAAGAGGGGCGTAGAAAGATGAGAGAGAAGTGCAGAAAGAAGCAAAAGAGGTGCAGAAAGAGGCAAGAGGGGTACAGAAAGAGGCAAGAGCAGTGCAGAAAGAACCAAGAGATGTGCAGAAAGAGGCAAGAGAGGTGCAGAAAGAGGCAAGAGAGGTGCAGAAAGAGGCAATAGATGTGCAGAAAAAGGGAAGAAAGGTGCAGAAAGAAGCAAGAGAAGTGCAGAAAGAGGCAAGTGAGGTGCAGAAGGAGGCAAGAGAACTGCAGAAAGAGGCAAGAGTGTTGCAGAAACAGGCAAAAGGGGTGCAGAAAGAGGGAACACATATGGAGACAGAGGCAAGAGAGGTGCAGAAAGAGGGACGAGGGGTACAGAAAGAGGCAGGAGGGATACAGAAATTTGCAACAGAGGTGCAGAAAGAAGCAAGAGCAGGGCAGAAAGAACCAATAGAGGTGCAGAAAGATGCAAGACGGGTACAGAAAGAGGCAAGAAAAGTACAGAAAGAAGCAAAAGAGGTGCAGGAAGAAGCAAGAGAACTGCAGAAAAAGGCAAGAGAGGTGCAGAAAGAGGCAGGTGAGGTGCAAAAAGAGGCAAAAGGGATACAGAAAGAGGCAAGAGGGGTGCAGAAAGAAGCAAGAGAAGTGCAGAAAGAAGCAACAGAGGTGCTGAAAGAGGTAAGAGAGGTGCAAAAAGAAGCAAGAAAAGTGTAGAAAGAAGCAACAAAGGTGCCGAAAGAGGCAAGAGAGGTGCAGAAATAGGCAAGAAGGGAACAGAAAGAGGAACAGGGGTGCCTAAAGAGGTAAGAGGGATACATACATTTGCAAGAGAGGTGCAGAAAGAAGCAAGAGCAGTGCAGAAAGAAGCAAGAGAAGTACAGAAAGAAGCAAGAGAGGTGGAGAAATAAGCAAGAGAGTTGCAGAAATAGACAAAAGAGGTGCAGAAAAAGGGAACAGGGGTGCAGACAGAGGCAAGAGAATGGCAGAAAGATGGAAGAGGGGTGCAGAAAGAGGCAAGAGAGGTGCAGAAAGAACCAAGAGATGTGCAGAAAGAGGCAAGAGAGGTGCAGAAAGAGGCAATAGATGTGCAGAAAAAGGGAAGAAAGGTGCAGAAAGAAGCAAGAGAAGTGCAGAAAGAGGCAAGTGAGGTGCAGAAGGAGGCAAGAGAACTACAGAAAGAGGCAATAGAGTTGCAGAAACAGGCAAAAGGGATGCAGAAAGAGGGAACACGTGTGGAGACAGAGGCAAGAGAGGTGCAGAAAGAGGGAAGAGGGGTACAGAAAGAGGCAAGAGGGATGCAGAAATTTGCAACAGGGGTGCAGAAAGAAGCAAGAGCAGTGCAGAAAGAGGCAAGAAAAGTACAGAAAGAAGCAAAAGAGGTGCAGAAAGAAGCAAGAGAACTGCAGAAAAAGACAAGAGAGGTGCAGAAAGAGGCAGGAGAGGTGCACAAAGAGGCAAAAGGGATACAGAAAGAGGCAAGAGGGGTGCAGAAAGAAGCAGGAGAAGTCCAGAAAGAAGCCACAGAGGTGCTGAAAGAGGTAAGAGATGTGCAGAAAGAGGCAAGAGAGGTGCAGAAAGAGGCAATAGATGTGCAGAAAAAGGGAAGAAAGGTGCAGAAAGAAGCAAGAGAAGTGCAGAAAGAGGCAAGTGAGGTGCAGAAGGAGGCAAGAGAACTACAGAAAGAGGCAAGAGAGTTGCAGAAACAGGCAAAAGGGATGCAGAAAGAGGGAACACGTGTGGAGACAGAGGCAAGAGAGGTGCAGAAAGAGGGAAGAGGGGTACAGAAAGAGGCAAGAGGGATGCAGAAATTTGCAACAGGGGTGCAGAAAGAAGCAAGAGCAGTGCAGAAAGAGGCAAGAAAAGTACAGAAAGAAGCAAAAGAGGTGCAGAAAGAAGCAAGAGAACTGCAGAAAAAGGCAAGAGAGGTGCAGAAAGAGGCAGGAGAGGTGCACAAAGAGGCAAAAGGGATACAGAAAGAGGCAAGAGGGGTGCAGAAAGAAGCAGGAGAAGTCCAGAAAGAAGCAACAGAGGTGCTGAAAGAGGTAAGAGATGTGCAGAAAGAGGCAAGAGAGGTGCAGAAAGAGGCAATAGGTGTGCAGAAACAGGGAAGAAAGGTGCAGAAAGAAGCAAGAGAAGTGCAGAAAGAGGCAAGTGAGGTGCAGAAGGAGGCAAGAGAACTACAGAAAGAGGCAAGAGAGTTGCAGAAACAGGCAAAAGGGATGCAGAAAGAGGGAACACGTGTGGAGACAGAGGCAAGAGAGGTGCAGAAAGAGGGAAGAGGGGTACAGAAAGAGGCAAGAGGGATGCAGAAATTTGCAACAGGGGTGCAGAAAGAAGCAAGAGCAGTGCAGAAAGAGGCAAGAAAAGTACAGAAAGAAGCAAAAGAGGTGCAGAAAGAAGCAAGAGAACTGCAGAAAAAGGCAAGAGAGGTGCAGAAAGAGGCAGGAGAGGTGCACAAAGAGGCAAAAGGGATACAGAAAGAGGCAAGAGGGGTGCAGAAAGAAGCAGGAGAAGTCCAGAAAGAAGCAACAGAGGTGCTGAAAGAGGTAAGAGAGGTGCAGAAAGAAGCAAGAGAAGTGCAGAAAGAAGCAACAGAGGTGCTGAAAGAGGTAAGAGAGGTGCAAAAAGAAGCAAGAAAAGTGTAGAAAGAAGCAACAAAGGTGCCGAAAGAGGCAAGAGAGGTGCAGAAATAGGCAAGAAGGGAACAGAAAGAGGAACAGGGGTGCCTAAAGAGGAAAGAGGGATACATACATTTGCAAGAGAGGTGCAGAAAGAAGCAAGAGCAGTGCAGAAAGAAGCAAGAGAAGTACAGAAAGAAGCAAGAGAGGTGGAGAAATAAGCAAGAGAGTTGCAGAAACAGACAAAAGAGGTGCAGAAAAAGGGAACAGGGGTGCAGACAGAGTCAAGAGAATGGCAGAAAGATGGAAGAGGGGTGCAGAAAGAGGCAAGAGAAATGCAGAAAGAGGCAAGAGAGGTGCAGAAAGAACCAAGAGATGTGCAGAAAGAGGCAAGAGAGGTGCAGAAAGAGGCAATAGATGTGCAGAAAAAGGGAAGAAAGGTGCAGAAAGAAGCAAGAGAAGTGCAGAAAGAGGCAAGTGAGGTGCAGAAGGAGGCAAGAGAACTACAGAAAGAGGCAAGAGAGTTGCAGAAACAGGCAAAGGGATGCAGAAAGAGGGAACACGTGTGGAGACAGAGGCAAGAGAGGTGCAGAAAGAGGGAAGAGGGGTACAGAAAGAGGCAAGAGGGATGCAGAAATTTGCAACAGGGGTGCAGAAAGAAGCAAGAGCAGTGCAGAAAGAGGCAAGAAAAGTACAGAAAGAAGCAAAAGAGGTGCAGAAAGAAGCAAGAGAACTGCAGAAAAAGACAAGAGAGGTGCAGAAAGAGGCAGGAGAGGTGCACAAAGAGGCAAAAGGGATACAGAAAGAGGCAAGAGGGGTGCAGAAAGAAGCAGGAGAAGTCCAGAAAGAAGCAACAGAGGTGCTGAAAGAGGTAAGAGATGTGCAGAAAGAGGCAAGAGAGGTGCAGAAAGAGGCAATAGATGTGCAGAAAAAGGGAAGAAAGGTGCAGAAAGAAGCAAGAGAAGTGCAGAAAGAGGCAAGTGAGGTGCAGAAGGAGGCAAGAGAACTACAGAAAGAGGCAAGAGAGTTGCAGAAACAGGCAAAAGGGATGCACAAAGAGGGAACACGTGTGGAGACAGAGGCAAGAGAGGTGCAGAAAGAGGGAAGAGGGGTACAGAAAGAGGCAAAGAGGGATGCAGAAATTTGCAACAGGGGTGCAGAAAGAAGCAAGAGCAGTGCAGAAAGAGGCAAGAAAAGTACAGAAAGAAGCAAAAGAGGTGCAGAAAGAAGCAAGAGAACTGCAGAAAAAGGCAAGAGAGGTGCAGAAAGAGGCAGAGAGAGGTGCACAAAGAGGCAAAAGGGATACAGAAAGAGGCAAGAGGGGTGCAGAAAGAAGCAGGAGAAGTCCAGAAAGAAGCAACAGAGGTGCTGAAAGAGGTAAGAGATGTGCAGAAAGAGGCAAGAGAGGTGCAGAAAGAGGCAAGAGGGGTGCAGAAAAGGGGAAGAAGGCTGCAGAAAGAAGCAAGAGAAGTGCAGAAAGAAGCAAGTGAGGTGCAGAAGGAGGCAAGAGAACTACAGAAAGAGGCAAGAGAGTTGCAGAAACAGGCAAAAGGGATGCAGAAAGAGGGAACACGTGTGGAGACAGAGGCAAGAGAGGTGCAGAAAGAGGGAAGAGGGGTACAGAAAGAGGCAAGAGGGATGCAGAAATTTGCAACAGGGGTGCAGAAAGAAGCAAGAGCAGTGCAGAAAGAGGCAAGAAAAGTACAGAAAGAAGCAAAAGAGGTGCAGAAAGAAGCAAGAGAACTGCAGAAAAAGGCAAGAGAGGTGCAGAAAGAGGCAGGAGAGGTGCACAAAGAGGCAAAAGGGATACAGAAAGAGGCAAGAGGGGTGCAGAAAGAAGCAGGAGAAGTCCAGAAAGAAGCAACAGAGGTGCTGAAAGAGGTAAGAGAGGTGCAGAAAGAGGCAAGAGAAGTGTAGAAAGACGCAACAGAGGTGCCGAAAGAGGCAAGAGAGGTGCAGAAATAGGCAAGAAGGGTGCAGAAAGAGGGAACAGGGGTGCATAAAGAGGTAAGAGGGATACATAAATTTGCAAGCGAGGTGCAGAAAGAAGCAAGAGCAGTGCAGAAAGAAGCAAGAGAAGTACAGAAAGAAGCAAGAGGGGTGGAGAAATAGGGAAGAGGGGTGCAGAAAGAGGGATGAGGGATGTAGAAATTTGCAAAAGAGGTGCAGAAAGAAGCGAGAGCAGTGCAGAAAGAACCGACAGAGGTGCAAAAAGAGGCAAGAGGGGTGTAGAAAGAGGTAGGAGAGATGCACAAAGAGGTAAGAGGGGTACGGAAAGAGGCAGGAGGGGTGCAGAAAGAAGGAAGAGAAGTGCAGAAAGAAGCAACAGAGGTGCTGAAAGAGGCGCAAAGGGTGCAGAAAGAGGCAAGAGAAGTGCAGAAAGAAGCAACAGAGGTACAGAAAGAGGCAACAGAGGTGCAGAAACAGGCAGGAAAGGTGCAGAAAGAGGGAACAGGCATGCAGTAAGAGGCAAGAGAGGTGCAGAAAGAGGAAAGGGGGTGCAGAAAGAGGGGTGCAGAAAGAAGCAAGTGAGGTGCAGAAAGAAGCAACAGAGGTGCAGAAAGACACAAGAGAGGTGCAGAAACAAGCAAGAGAAGTGCAGAAAGAGGCAAGAGAATTGCTGAAAGAAGCAACAGAGGTGTAGAAAGAAGCAAGAGAAGTGCAGAAAGAGGCAAGTGAGGTGCAGAAAGAGGCAAGAGAGGTGCAGAAAATGACAAGAGAACTGCAGAAAGAGGCAAGAGGAATGCAAAATAGGGAAGAAGGGTACAGAAAGAAGCAAGAGAGGTGGAGAAAGAGGGAAGGCAGGTGCAGAAAGAGACAACAGGGGTGCAAAAAGAAGCAAGAAAGTTGCAGAAACAGGCAAAAGATGTGCAGAAAGAGGGAACAGGGGTGCAGACAGAGGCATGAGAGGTGCAGAAAGTGGAAAGAGGGGTGCAGAAAAAGGCAAGAGGGGTGCAGAAATTTGCAAGAGAGGTGCAGAAAGAAGCAAGAGCAGTGCAAAAGACCCAACAGAAGTGCAGAAAGAGGCAAGAGGGGTGCAGAAAGAGGCAAGAGAAGTGCACAAAGAAGGAACAGAGGTGCACAAAGAGGCAAGAGGGGTGCAGAAAGAGGGAAGAGAGGTATAGAAAGAGGAAAGAGAGTTGCACAAAGAGGGAAGAAGGGTGTAGAAAGAGGCAAGAGGGGTGCAGAAAGAAGCAACAGAGGTGCAGTAAGAATCAAGAGAAGTGCAGAAAGAAGCAACAGAGGTGAGGAAAGAGGCAAGAGAAGTGCAGAAAGAGGCAAGAGGTGCAGAAACGGGCAGGAGAGGTGCAGAAAGAAGGAACAGGCGTACAGAAAGATGCAAAAGAGGTACAGAAAGAGGGAAGAAGGGTGCAGAAAGAGGCAAGAGGGGTACAGAAAGAGGCAAGAGAGGTGCAGAAAGAGGCAAGAGAGGTGCAGAAAGAGGCAAGAGAGGTGCAGAAAGTGCAAGAGAGGTACAGAAAGTGCAAGAGATGAGCAGAACGAGGCAAAAGAAGTGCACAAAAAGAAAGAAAGGTACAGAAAGAAGCAACAGAAATGCAGAAAGAGGCAAGAGAGGCGCAGAAAGAAGCAAGAGTGGTTTACACACCATTAGTACCAATTTAATACCCACATTTAGCAATAAGTAACAGGTGACCATTCTAGGTTTGCAAAGGGCCTTCCACCACGCTGTAACACTTGCCGCTGCATTTTTGTTAACAT
This sequence comes from Calotriton arnoldi, assembly GCA_963921515.1. Classification (NCBI taxonomy): domain Eukaryota; kingdom Metazoa; phylum Chordata; class Amphibia; order Caudata; family Salamandridae; genus Calotriton; species Calotriton arnoldi. The sequence goes on from CAWUFW010006273.1 coordinate 704,791, forward strand.
TTGAGCTGTTTGAGCTAGAAACAAGGTTTTTTTTGTTCAAATCTGCAGACTATGCAGCAGAAAATGTATAGTTGTGCAAAAGTCGGTGCATTTAAACAGTCGCATAATTCCAGTGGCCCTGCTCATACCTCTGACTAGGTCCAGAAGTGCTCCTCAGTGGTTCCTTCTTTTTTTTGTCTCATTGAGTTTATAGTTTAGCTTCTATGGAAACGAGGAAGACTAAACCTGAGGTTACCACTCCACAACACAGACTATCATACCACACAATTACTCTCCATAACACATAATCCCACTCTACATAATTCCTATACACTAAATACCACATACTTTCTATCCACATAATTTCACTACACAACACACCACATAATTCCACTACACACAACCTACATCCACTCCACTCCAAGAAACATTAATAAAACCCTTTTACATTTACAACGCCAATAGCTCTAACTCTCTCAAATGCGAAACCTATTACATTGCAAATGCTTCTTCAACTGGTAGTCGTGTTTGCAGAGTGGTGGAGAAAGGGGGCTGGGCCTCCAACCAGCGCTTAGGAATTCCGCTGCGTAGGACTTACAGGAGGTACCAGGAGAGCTTCTTGGCCCCCAAAGTCCCTCAGGAGTAAAGTGGACTTCATCCCCTAACCCGTTGTGTGCCAGGAGGTGTGTTTGCAGAGTGGTGGAGAAAGGGAGGGCGTGGCCTCCGAAGACCTCCTAGCAATTCCACTACTGGAAGTAACAGGAGTGGTAGTTGGCCCCCAAGTACAACCTTGGTGGCCAACTACCCCTCCTATTACCTCCAGTAAGTCCCACACAGCAGCATTGGTAAGTACTCATAGCAGGCCATGCCCCTTTTGACTACCAGTCTGCAAACACGCTCCCTGGCGCACTCTTTGATGGGAATTAAAGTCCCCTTCGATGCTGGGGGTCCTTAGGGGCCAAGTAGCCTTCCTGATAACTCCAGTAAGCCCCAGATAGTGGGATTGCTGAGAGGTGGACACAGGCCACGCCCCCTTTCTCCACCACTCTGCAAACACGCCTCCTTGCGCGCTCTTGGTTAGGGGATGAAGTTCCCTTGCCTCCTGAGGGTCCCTGGGGGCCAACTAGCCCTCCTGTTATCTCTAGTAAGCCCCATGCATCTGGATTGCTGAGAGTGGTCCGACGCCACGCCCCCTTTTTACACCACTCTGCAAACGCGCCTCCTAGCGCACTGCTGCTCGGGGATGAAGTCCACTTTAGTCCTGAGGTCCTCAGGACACAAGAGGACCTCATCGCCCCACCAGCAGTGCTCCAAGAGGCGCGTTTGCAGAGAGGTGTAAAGAGGGTTGTGGCCTCGGACCACCTCTCAGCAATCCCACTGTGTGGGGCTTACTGGAGGTACCTGGTGGGCTAGTTGGCCCCCAGGGACCCTCAGGATTCAAGGGGACCTAATCCCCCAACTTAGAACGCACCAGGAGGCGCATTTGCAGAGTGGTGCAGGGAGGGGGCGAGGCCTCCGGTGAGATGCCGGCTTTTCTTTTTTTTAAATATTTTTAGAAGGGGGGCTGTGTGGCCCCCCTTCTTTTAGTATTTTTTGGGCCCTGGGGACCCCATCCCCCAGGGCCTGAGCATTTTTTTCTTTTTTTATTAAAAAAGACAAAATGGGAAGGGGGCTGCGTGGCCTCCCTTCCCTGGGCCACTATTGGCCCCGGGGACCCTATCCCCCAGGGCCTGGCCTCGTTTTTATAAAAAATAAATTGTATTATTCCCGGGAGGGGGCCGCAGGGCCCCCCTCCCCTGGGCCACTTCTGACCCCCGGGACCCCCCCTCCCCCCCCAGAGCCTGGCATCGTTTTAAATTTTTTTTTTAATTTCCCGGGAGGGGGGCTGCGTAGCCCCCTCCCCTGGGCCACTTCTGGCCCCGGGGACCCCATCCCTCGGGGCCGGCTCTCAACGGTCTCAGCCGGCTCCCCGCCTCCTGCGGGAGCCGGCATTGCTTTTGGGCAAAGGGAGCTGCTAACAAGCCCCGGAGAGATGGCGGTCCCCGGGGCTGCGGGGCCCACGAGGCCCCCACACATTAATGAAACATTGCCCCCGGGAACTGGCCCACCCAGGGGTTCAAAGAAATGAAGCGCGGGAGCCCACGCTTCATTTTTTAAAAACAATTTCGGCCAGATTTGCGTACCCAGCGCGAATTCGGCCAAAAATATAAAGAAAATGCTTTTTTTGGCCCTGGGGGGTCAGGGTGTTTCTACCCTGCCCCCTTTTCTTGTTTTTTATCTTTTTTTTTACTGTTTTCTTGTGACTCAGTTACCGAGTCACAAGATGGCTGCCAACACTTCCTGGTTTGGATTGTTGGCAGTCAATAACAATGAAGCTCATGCTCGGGAGGGTTCACAAACCCTCCTCGACCCTCAGATATCGATATTTTTATTTTTTGAATTTCTCAGCAGCTACTGAACGGATTTACACCATTTTTAAAAAAAGCATGCTTTCTGAACCAAGAGCTACCTTTTTGCCAAATTTGGTGTAATTCCATTCAGCAGTACGGGCTGTAGTCGTGTCTAAAGTTCCTATGGAAATTAACCTGGGGAAAATGTGTTTTGGGACCCCCACTTGACGAACCAACCCGAAACGCTCAAGACAAGAGCTGACCTGAGTGAACCATTAGTTTTGAAAATTTCGTGAAGATTTGTCAAACGGCGCCAAAGATATTGGCAAAAGAAAAAATGCTTTTTGAATAGAAACAAGGTCCTAACTATAACTACCCACTGGCGACCGCCAGTAGGATGGATATGGATATGGATATATATATATATATATATATATATATATATATATATATATATATATATACACACACACACACACACACCTTTGGCGTCCTCCTCCCGGATAACGGATTCAGCGGCACACGGTTCACAGATGGCAACACTTCGTAGTGAGTAAAATACTTCTTTTTATTGAATATTTCTTATTTTTCAAAGCATACTTCTACACAGTCTTCATTTCCTTTGTCAGTATGGACTGACGCGTTTCGGCGAATTGCCTTGTAAATTTCTATATAATTTTAAAATTATAAAATAAATTAAAATTAATAGTTTAATAATTGTTTTAAAGTAAATATATTTATATGTATATATACTTATTATGTATGTGTGTTTAACTTTTTTAAATTTGTTTATTTGTTATATTTGTTAAAATGAATATTAAATCTACTTAATTTTTTTAAAATTCATTTTATTATTTAATATATTTATTATTTTATTTTATATATATATAAAAATCGATATTTTGTACAACTATATTTTTAGCATCAATATTTTTTCCCAATATTTTTGTACTCACCTGTTTAAGTATAGGGAGTCGATATTTTTGCATTGTATATTTTTTCATCTATATTTTTTACATCAATATTCTGTCAGTGAACCATCAAGCAGGACACCAGCCATGAGGCTCCTTGCAGGAGAGTAAGCTTGATGAATGGGTGAAAATAGCTGGAATCCTTGTTCGTAAAGGCCCTGTAACAATAGCACAGGGATATAAATGAGAGTCGCTTCTTCAAAGGTAGTCATTGCAACTTTGAAAGTGCAGTGATCTGGCTGTCAAATGTGAGCTTCTCATCGAACCAAATGCCTAGGTTCTTAAACCTAGGCTTTGGGAGAGGTAGAAGGCCGAGCAAATCAGGCCACCAAGCAACGGACAGAATTGAGGGATGTTTGCCTAAAATGAGGACCTCCGTCTCCCCTGCATTCAGTTTAAGACAGTTGAGATCCATCCACTGAGCGACCTCCAACAGACAGGGCCTCAGTGATACTGCTTAACTAACCGTGTTCTCTGACAGGGTGATGATCAGCTGAGCATCATTGGTGTACCTTATGATGTTGAAGCCGTACTGCTCGATGATATCAGCCAGGGGGGCGCACATAAAGGGTGAATAGTGTAGGGCTAAGAGAGGAGCCCTGAGGCACCCCCTGCTGTAGCGGAAAATCCTGAGAATGAAACGTTTTTTGAACTCCTGAAAGGTGTCTTCCTGCAGGAAGGAGGTGAACCACAGCAAGGCCTTGTGATCAACACCACAACTCTACAACGACTCAAATAAGAGGTTATGGGACACAATGTTGAAACCCACACTAAGGTCCAACATCAGCACTGCTGCCGTATCGCCCTTATCAAGAATGTGGTGGATAGATTCTGAGGCACGCAACAGGGAAGACTTGGTACTATGAAGGGGGCAGAAGCCCGACTGCATCCTGTGTAGTAACGCCTTGACCTTAATAAAGACCGAAAGCTGCTTTCTTGGAAGAAAAAGGGAGCAGCGAGGTCCCTCAAGGCTCCATAAATACACCTTACCTATTTAATATATATGTGCCGGAGCAGGGATTCTTGTATTTCAATCGTCGAGAATAATCATCATATAACCCTCGCTATTGGTCATATAGGCCTTTGTTAGTCAACAAGGAGAGGTGATAAGGAGCTATCATTGAGATTAATTACCATGAGCAGTGTAGTCCAATTGGGCTTCACAGGGCTCAACAAAGAGATTTAGTGTGAGTTTAAAGGGTTTATTAACAAATTAATTAAAATCAATCATTAGTTCAGTAAGTAGTTAACATTTTAGTCATCATTATTACAGATTAAAATAATACAACATTTTATAATTCAAATAAGACAAAAATAGTAGGAATTGCAAAAAAAATGTAGAATATGCAGCAAGTGTGTTCCAAAAAGGAACGTCCCTAATCTAAATTAATGAAGTTTGGGCATAAAAGGGCATTTATTTTTCAGCAAGCAAGGTAAGGTGTCAGTTTCAGAAACCAAAATGAAGGGTTATGATGAGAGAATAGGAATGCACAGGCATTAAGCCTTAGCACTCAAGCAGTGGCGATTAGCAGAGGCTGGAAGGGTCTACTCTGCTCAAAATCGGCAGTCATCTCACTGGTTTGAGGAACACATGTAAATATAATTAATCAAAGCATTAATTGTGACAGATCTTCCTATTCCCTTCAACAAATCAGGCTTCAGCAAACTCAGGGAGCAAGTAAACTTCCCAGTTAATCACGTGTTCACAAAGAACCACACAACCATGTCCTTGGTTTGCTACTTTGAACAAAATCTTGCTGTTCAGACAGTTCTTCCCCTGAGTTGTGCTTCCTAACATCTCCACTCCTCGTGGTAATAACCTCACTATCAGGTGTCTAACGCATAACAAATGCCTATTCACTAATTAAAAGAAGGCTTCTGGAAAATGACAGCATCTGCAGTAGGAAGAAAGAGAGAAACATCTTGTGCAAAACAACCATTTAAATGAGAAAACAGGCCTCATGAATGAATGAATGAATTAATGAGTGGTCTTATTGAGCACAACTATTGTCTAAAGGCATCTTGGCGCTGTGCAAAACAAGGGGACAGTGGAGCTCAGTTATTATTTTTTTCATTTACTGGATAAAAAGCCACGTTTTCAGGGATTTCTTAAAGACAGGGTGAGAGTGATGTTGCTGCATTCAGTTCATAGGGAAGAGGGTTCCAATGTAGGGCCATGGACCTGAAAAAGCTTCTGCTACCCCAGGAGGAACGTTAGAAAGCTGGCACCACCAAGTGCCTTGCAGAGCTGGAGCGCAAGGTACTACAGGGAGTGTACCACCTAAGGTTTTTCTGGAGGTGGAATGGGCCCCTTATAGGCCATACCCAAGGCCTTGAAAATAATGCACTCCCTGACTGGGATCCAGTGAAGTGTGCTGATGGCTGTTTTCGCTGATTGAAATTTTGGAATTTTCAAGAGGAACTGAGCAGCAGCATTCTGGAGAGTTTGTAATTTTTTAGCGAACCCTTGGGCAGGTCAAGGTAAAGACTATTATAGTAGTCAAGGCTTGCTAGCACATGTGCAATGACTACTGTTTTTAGGAGATCAAAGGATAAGAATTTTTCAATCTTATTAATCACTCTGAGAGCATGAAAGGAGGATGAGGGGACCTTATTTACTTGATCATTATATTTTAATTCCCTGTCCAGTAACACCCCCAGATTTTTAACTTTTGAGATAGGTGTGGGAAGTGATCCTAACTCAGATGGCCACCAGGCTGTGGATCAAAAAGACAGACTTTTCCCAATCAGAATAACTTTTGATGAATTTAACTTTAAGCAATTACAGTCCATCCATTTGCTAAGTGCACTCATGCATTTCCTAAATACACCGCTGGAATGAACATCATGTTTGGCAAAGGAAACTTCTATTTGGGTGCCATCAGTATATGATGCAGATGACAGACTGACGGGCCGAATGATTTTATGAGAGTGGCCAGAGGTGTGTATAGATTGAACATTGTGGGGATCAGCGATGATCCCTGAGTTACACCACAGGGCAGAGAATAAGATTCTGAGGTGAACTCCCCTAGGGACATCACTTGTCACCACCCAGAAAGGAATTACTATAATAAGGCCAATGCAGGACCCTCTATCCTGAGTTCTCGCATACGGTAAACCAAAAGCTCAGTGTTGACCATATCGAAGGTTGTTGACAGATCCAGCAAGATGAGGGCTGCACTTCCGCCCCATCCATGGTCACTTAATTTCCTCAATGGCCACTATAAGTGCAGAATCCATGCTGTGGCCCTGAGTATCATCAAGGAGATGATTTGTATCTATCAAGGAGGCAAGTTGCATATTCATTACCTTCTCTGCCAGTTTGGCTGGATAGTGAAACCGTGATATAGGATGGTAATTATTCAAAACCATAAAATTGAGATTGGATTAATTTAGTAATAGGAAAATTGAAGCTAGCTTCCAAGGGGTAGAAAGACTCCAGTCCCGAACATAGCGGTATACATATTTAGCAGATATAATGCTACTGCCTCGGGTGCTAAGTGCACTATCTTAGGGATAACAGGGATCCTGAGGAGATCCAAATTCAATACTGGGAATGACCTTTGTGAGTTGCCCCACTAAAGGGGCCTCAAATTGCCTGAAACAGGCAATTTGGAGCCTATCTCTAAGGGTTAGTTATTGTAATGAATGCTGGGGCAGCTAGCAGTAAATTTGTTAAAGATGGTCATTACTTTCCCCTGAAAGAAACTAGCTAAAGAGTTACAAAATTTTTGATTATTTACTGCTGAGTTGCTTGCTGTAGGAATGGTCAGTTTTTTTTTGTTTGTAAGAGAGTTTTGTTAGAATCACTTGCTAGTTTTATGTGCTCTGCGTAATATCCTGATTTGGCCACGCTTTAAAGCTTTTTATATTCTGCTAAGCAGAGTTTGTCTTTTTCCTCTCTCTTCCTCCTTATATCTCCTGCGCCATTTGCGCTCTTGGCTCCTACAACCCTGTTTAGCGTCCCTGAGTGTTTCATCAAACCACGTTTGAGATTCCTTTTTTTATTATTAGCTCTTAGTTTGGCAGGTACAATGTTGTTAAGGGCGGAGATAATCCAATCGGAATAGTCCTCTGCCACCTGATCTAAGTTATCACCTATTTCGGGCAGCGAATTTATAAGTAGGGAATTTAAATTAGTAGCTTGTATATTGTGGCAAGCTCGACCTACAGATTTCTTATTACATAATACTTGGGGAAGCCTTTCATCTATTTTATCTGGCAGTTTACCACATGGTGATCTGACCAGGTCAATGGGAGGGAGTGAGGGTTTACAATGTTGGGATTATTAGTAAATATCCTATCCAGCAAACCCTAACATGTAAAGTCAACATGATTTAAAGTGGCATCAGTAGTTAAGCTAACTTAATTCACTACAATATATTAATATATGTGTTTGCTTAAAATGGCTAAATATGATTACCTACTACAAATTTTGCATTAAACTTGCGTACGTTATTCAACATTGAAGTAAGCACTTAACAATTAAATGTGTTTAAATTGAAAACAATTGGAAATTGACTCCATCATATGTACTCATTCTTACCCAACTAATCAGGAAGTAAGGATACTCTTTTTACATCTGCACTGATGATACTCAGCTTATTTGGCACTTAAATGATTTAGCTATTCACCAAGATGCTTTACTAGAGTGCTAATGCAATGTTAAGAAATGGATGGATGTTAAATGGCTCACAATCACTATGGAGAAGACTTACGTTTTAGAAGTTAGCTGCAATTCTTAGCTTGGCCTCCTTCTATCTAGTCCAATGCACTTGGTCCTTCCCATCTCTGCTGGCCCTGCAAAGTCAATTGTTGAAAGTCTTGGTGTCAAATGCGAACATTAACTTAAATTGGATATACAAATCTCAGCAGCAGTAGTGTCATCATGCATGATAAATCTCCATAAATTGAAACCTATCCGACCCCTCCTTTCTGAGAAAGGAGGGAGGATTGCAATTTCAGTCATTATCGATTCAAAGCTTGATTGTTGCAATTCATTATATTGTGGGATTGCCAATCTCCAACCACACAGGTTCCCAATTGCTCAAAATCAAGATGCAAGATTGCTCTTGCTTCTTGATTTTCCTTAGCAAAGCACATCCTTCATAAACTTCACTGGCTACCCATTCATAAAATGATGAATTTCAACACCTTATGCCTTGTTTACAAATGTCTGCTTGCCACTTCTGCTTTATTCCTTAGATCTAAATTCGCTAAAAATGTGCTTACTCACTCGCTCTAGTCTTCCTCTGTGAATCTTCCAGATATCCCTCAATTTATAAAAACCTTCTAACCACCTTAAATAAAAAGGGGTCCACACATAAAAAGATAGGCCCTTCTGATCTTTTATGTGCGGATTTCTCTGCCCCGACCGTGGAGTCTCCGTACTTGTAAACTTACTATTAAAATGCAGTTTTGTGAATAGTGAAAAAGAGTGTACTTACACAAACATAAGATTACCCTTGTGAATCAGGCTCTGAAAGACAATGAGGCTAGCCTGACTTTGGTCAGGCATCAGCTGGTGTCTCCAGAGAACATCATCCCAAATGTATACATTCACATCGTGAACGCAGGCAATGGAGTAAGAAAAGATCCTGTGGTGATGGTTTTAACAGGCACGTGAAATACTGCTACTAGTTTCAGATGCAAAAGGTGTTCAAGGATTTCTGTTGATCCCGCATGAACAGTCAGGCCAGTGACAGTCGGGACAGCATCAGGCCCCTCTGATACAGCTTCCAGTGATGAAAACACCTATTAAGAACGTAGGACATTGTCTAATTTCTTAGAAGAACTTCGGGGAACCAGGTCATCCTTGTTGTGGTTGACCATGTTATAGAGAGAAGAAAAATGAAATAAACTGTAGGGAAATATAAGTGAGATGCAAATGAAGAGAGAGCGGAAAAAACTGAGGTGAAATGAGTGCAAAGAAGGAAAGAAAGATGGGAAAAAAGAAAACAGGAGATAAGGAAGATTGGAAAGAATGAAAGAAAATGGAATGGTGAAAAAATGAAAAACAAAAAAGAGAATAAAAGAGTGAAACTTTCCTTGGGGCAGCAATTCCTTTCATTCGTTCCTTGAAAGGCTCATGGTTACGTGCTGCACTCTCGCACCCAGCAGCAGCCTTGTAATTAAAAGAAGGAGGGTAATTTGTTTATCTGACTTCTCTGTTGGTTGGAGGAGACTGTTAGGCGTAAGTGTCAATGTTCTACAATTTAATGTTAGACTGTCTCTCCTCCTTTCTAATTCCCACTCAAAACATTGGGGGGCATATGTACAAGGACAGGCGATAACTATCGCTAACGCTAGTTAGCAGCAGTTTTTTCATCGCCGCTTACCGCTGAAAACTATCGCCATGATAGCGGCGTATTTACAAGCCGTCGCTACATGGCGATAGTATCAGGGATCGGCGATGAAAATTGCCGCTAACATTAGCGCGATGGCGATAGGAATTCCGGCGTTAGCGGGCGAAAACTACCGATAGGCCCATTAGCGGCAAAAAAAACTCACGTTAGTCAGTTCAACGTGAGTTTTTTTTGCCTCTAATGCACAAAATAGCCTATCTGCAACCTCCAATAGAAAATAGGCATAAAAACCAAAAACATGCAGAATGTAGCAGCCAGGGCCAAGTGCAGCACACATCAACAAGCCCTGCAAGCCACCCAACATCCAGGATGACCAGGATGAGAGCCTGGATGCCTCGCTGGACCTGCGTCTGGAGCCTGGATGCCTCGCTGGACCTGCGTCTGGAGCCTGGATGCCTTGCTGGGCCTGCGTCTGCAGCCTGGATGCCTCGCTGGACCTGCGTCTGGAGCCTGGATGCCTCGCTGGACCTGCGTCTGGAGCCTGGAGTGGGATGCGGAGGAGCTGTGGAGTCGATGAGCCGTGGCGGTAGACATTGAGGCGTGACGATCGCCCGTACCTGGTGGTGAAGTCTGGCAGGCCGCATGGAGACACGTTGCTGACCTGTGTGAGAAGACCGCTTTGCGCCCCTTGGAGCTGTTAATGGTAGAGGCACACCTGCGCACCAACGTAGGGAGGTCTGCATTGCATACTACGATCCGCCACTACACCGGGGTGCACGGAGGGGATTACCAACGGTGGGTGCCGCCTCTCTGCATCACAGGCCGGATGATGTTGGGCTGGCCGGATGCTGTGGAGGGTGAGGCCCCTGAGCTGCGGCGAACTTGTGTGGCGGGAGCGCTGCAACTTCACGCCTAAGGGGGCCCTCCTGCATCAGCTGCATCGGGAGGTTCACCAGCAGACTTGGCAGCGACTGCTGTACCCAGACTTGTGAAATCACACCTGGCTGAGGCTCCTGCTGGCTGAGTCACAGATTTGGGGAGAGTTCAGCGGATTGCGCCACAGTGTCAATGTCCAGGTAAGGAGAAGGTGGGACGCGTAGCGCAGGAGGCCTGGGGGTCGAGTCGCCCAGGCCTAGCACATGTAGATGACGCACTCCTAGTGGCGGCTCATCCGCTATGGCGGAAGAGCGTGGCCCCACTGCTTTCAAGCAGTGCAGATGAGGAACAACCTTCACATGATGATAACTTACTGATGTAATCGTGCTATGTTTCCTTTGCGGGTGGAACGGTGGGTAGAACTGCTCCAAGCACGGAGCAGGGCCTGGGCGGCTTGGCATACCCACTCAAGTGCGCAGTGACTGTTTGGTTGGCCCGCTCAGGCCACACAAAGCAGTCATGCGCACTGTCCTGTTCGCAATGCAGGCTGCATTACAGCCTGCATAGAGAACATGCCCACACCTCCAGCCCCTGGCTGAATGCCTTGTCCCGGTGCCAATGACCAATCCCAATGCCGCATTGCAGCGTTGTGATTGGCTTAGGGGAGGGAGCCTGGCTGCCTACTTACTGTTACTGGAAGCAGACTCAGGAGAGCAGGAGCAATGAAGACACAGGAACCGGCATCGAGGTAAGATTTCCCTCATTTAAATACTTACAACACCCACTCAAACACCCCCCCCGCGTCCACGCCCCATCCAGTGTTCTTTCCGGCCTTTCCCACCTCCCAGCTGTCCAGTCCCCCCCGCAGCACTTCTCAATGGCAGCCGCTGTGCAGCCATGCGCAACGGGCGTACCACTGGTGTACCAAAGGTATATATGAAGTTACGACGCATACCATTACATCGCATTCCATTACAATACATACTAAAACTAGGCATATTGCAACAGTAGGGAAGGTGTTGCATAGCGGAGATGTAAAAATTTGTATTCCCACTTCAGTGAGTGCAACTCTAAAACTAAACATTGCACCCCAAAGCAAACCGTGGACCCTAAAATTCATCTGTGAGCCCCCAAAACACACCCTAAAAATCATATTTGACCCAAATGCACACCCCAAATTTCATATTTGACCCAAATGCACACCCCAAATTTCATAATTGACCCCAAAACACACCTGATTTTCAAGAATTTACCCCAAAACACACCCCAAATTTCATCTCCAACACACGAAACCCATACCCACCCTAAAACTTAAAAATACCCCATTACTGACCTCACAATGCGTTGTAATGGAATGCGATGTAAAGGCACCTGCGTGGTTGGAGTAGCGTTGTAAAGGCATTACGATGTAATGTCTGCATTGTAATGGACGTCTCCCGTGCCAAAGGCAAGCCATTGGCAAGCCCATCTGCGTCCGTCTGCGCCTGGACCGCACTCAGCACCAAGGACCCTTCCTCACGGACACTCCACCGCTTTGACGCCAGCACCCTCCTCGCCATCAACGCTGGATGCCACATCGCCTGCCAGGACCAACTTCTGCTCCGGACCGGACATCGCCATCGACATCACTGATGGCTACTGAATCACCCGCAAGGACCACCCCGACCCTCCAGGAGGAGGCATTGCCATCACCTACAGAAGCACACTCCGACTGACCACGCACTCTAATGACCCAACGGTGACCATGGAGCACCTCAACTCCCAGATCCCAACCAACTCCAAGCCCATCCTCTGCGGCACCCTCATCTGCAGGCCCCCCGGGCCAGGGCCCCCCATTCTCTGATACCATTGTAGACCTCCTTGCACCCCAGGCTCCCCCATCCACCGACGACATCCTACTCAGGGAACTCAAGTTCCACCTGGACAACCCCAGTGTCCAGAACACCACCCCCTCCTGGGGAATCTCACCAACATCAGACTCAAGCAGCTAGTCACCGCAGCAAGCCACATAGCAGGACACATGGTCAAGCACGTCTCCTCCGCCAGCGGGTATTTCAACTACAGCCACACCACTGGACTCTCCTGGACCGACCATCATTGTATACATCAGGTCTTCACCATGCCCACCGTACACCACCGCCATCATCGCCCCCCCTCGCAGCTGGATCAAGGCCACCGAAGAACATCTTGTCAACTCCCTCAGCACCACCACTCCGCTAACGCTTACAGACGATGACACCGCAGTGCGCAACCGCCACCGATGGATCTCCAACTGCGCCGACACCCTGGCACCCCTCAAGAATGGACCAGGCAAAACTAGCACCACGTAACACCGTATTTGCAAAGTGACGTCATGCTTGTGACACAACAGCAGCAATGCGTGACATTAGCCCAGACAGATACGTCAGGATTCCAGACGTATCTGTCATTACTTGCGTCATGGAGCGCTGTCCAGTGAAAACAGGGCATCCATGGAGTTGCAAGAAGGGCGTAGTGAAAAGTGTTGCAACACTGTCTTGTCGCAGCGCTGCAACACTTTTCATGAGTGAGGCCCAGGAATGCGCACTATCTTATTGATGGTGCACATTCCTGCCCTGTAGCTTTGTCGCAGGGCAGCGCAGCAACATTGCTTGCAGCGCTGTCCAGCACCAAAACCTGCTGACATGAGGCCCCAAGTGTTAGCTCCATTTTTAAGACCAGCTATTTTCTGGTATTAAGTCCCAGCCGCTAACGGGCTTTACTGGCTGTTTTTTTAACGTATCGTGGGTCCGGGCGATCATTGTAAATATCGCGAAGTGGGGTTAGCGTGCGTTTTTGCATATCATTAGCGATAGTTATCGCTAACATAGGTGGCGATGCTGGAAACGGCCGGTATCGCCAGAAATCTGTCGCTAATGGCTGTTAGCGACAGCTTGTTAATAGGTCAATAAAAATATCGCTGCATTAGCGGCAGAAAAGTGCCGCTAACGCAGCGTTAACTCCTTGTACATATGCCCCTGGGTGGTTTTTTGTCATGCGAAATTGTCCATCACTTTACAATATTCTTAGGCATTTTCCATTAATTGTTTATAACAATCATTTGGAGTAGTGCATACTATTCTTAGCCCAATCTGGAATGTGATAGCTAGCAACAATGGACTTCAATCAATTTTGCAAGATTTCTATTTTCAATGTGGAAAAAAATGTAAATGTTTCTGAAGCAAGAGGATTTGTGCACCACCTACTGCAACAAAAATCCAACACAAGCATAAACTTCCAAAACTGCATGAAAATAATTCAGCATATAATGAGATGCTGTTGCGTGACAGCATATTTTTGCATCAAACCTTGTTAGCAAAAAATAGATATCAAAAACTGCAGACAGCATCTTGCATAACACTTTTCAGTAAAACAAGTGTGCCATTTAACACTTCGCATTGTGATTGCGGTGTCGGGACTGACTACCGGAAGTCAATGAGTCTCGAGACGGCAAAGGTGTTTGTTGGAGGCAACTCCGATTGACATCGTAATTGAACCTGTTGTGTTCTTTTTGTTTGGAAGAGCAATGTGCAGGCAAGTGAACTTTCTGATTTTAGAATCCAATAGGGAACAAAACAAAGGTCGAACTTTAAGGGTCATCAGCCCCCCGTTTTAGCAAGTTTAATCCAGGCTGGATGCTATCTTGAGCCTAACACCTAGACGTCAATATAATGGTAGTGAACAAATGCACACAGCTTGTTATCACTGCACAAGTACTTAACAGAAATTATGATTTGGAAGAAAGCTTTTGACTTTGTTCAATCCCTCTATATAATAAATATACAGGCACTATAAGAATGCCAGATGTATTGGTCTGTATGAGTATTTACACGAACAACAATTTAAATAGCACTTACTACATTTTTTATTTAATTTTTTAATAGCACTTTTCATCCCAATGTAGGGTGTCAGAGTGCTTTACATCACATGTATACATTATACTTTGACAATAAATCATACAAGTGTGTAAATCAATGTACAAGATGCTACACAAGATAATGAGGGTTTCAAGGTGTAGGTATCACACATCATCTTTACTGGTAGGGACTATATGTTAAGCATGCATGGCCGTGAGAAACACAAAATCAGGATTCAAAACATAACCGAGTGGGGGTTGTCTGTGCTAATAAGATTTTATAACCAACCTGAATCTGTACTACTAAGACTTTATTACTACCCAAAGAAACCCCTTTTACCACCTCTATAATGACAATAGAATGAGGAAATCAAATAAGGTTCTAAACCCATACCTTGCAGTTTGCATGCAGGTCCTTGATGCCGGTTCATAGTTCACTGTACTATATTAGAAAGATTTCAATTCATGAACTGTAAGTAATGAAAGGATCTCTGTGTCAAAATCAGAAACCCACATACCTATCTGTATACAATTAAGACCTGTCATCTACATGTTACACAATCTGCTTTGCAGGAGATACTTGAACACTCAAAGCTACTTTATGAGTCGAAACTTTGACAACCCAACACATATCTCTCCAGCAAGTGCATTAGCCACAAGTGTAATCTTACAATTATTAGTATTTCCTGAGATTTACTGGGTACGCAAAGCTGTCTGCAGCAGATGTCTTAATCCCATAGGATATTTTAAAAGGCAGCCTTTGCAACCAATTTAGCCAGAAGAGATTTACTGTCACGTTTCTCCTTATTGCCACTTTCTATGTGGCAGAGGTTCTAAAAAACAAAATCTATAAGTTGACTATCAGACTGCTCTTCCTGACTCTGCCTCTCATGACTCCACCTCCTTTTTTGTTGCCATTCCTTGACCCCCAATTTATGGGTTCACGAAAAATGTTTTTCAATTTGAGCACTGCTCACATGATTTGGAAGTTGTGTCCAAGGAGGATGTGGAGCTGGTTGTTATGGAAGATGAGCGTCTGATCTCTGAACAAGCTCTCTCCGTGATGGCTGAATAAAGGCAGGGCATGATAAGGAGATAATAAGGGAAGAACACAATCTTACTTGAAGGTGTATTCACAAGCATTTTATATGTGTGTGATTACCTTTACGTGTATGAGGGTGTGCACATCAGTCAAGATAGTAGCCAGAAAGTTAAAATATCCCCCACTTTGAACAAAAGCTCTGATGGCATCGAGCATGCACAGGAAGGGAGCTCAAGCTTTTCTAGAAGTGCTCCCTTGTCTTTTCCATCCAAGAATCTATTCATCCATTCATCCTTTAACCGTTCCATCCACCCAGTGATATCCACAATTTCATCTTTATGTTCTATCATACATTCATTCATCGTTACATTTTTCAGCATTCCATCCTTACACACATTTACCGTTCATCCACCCATACATCCATCCTATGACTTACACTTCCATCAATAAAGGCTTTCATCCATCAATTGTTCCTTTTTACAATTCATCTACTCAGATTTCTATCTACTCCACCATCCTTTAATTCGTCTATCCACTTCTCCATTCACTCATCCATCCATCTACTCATTCATCCACCCTCTCATTTGTTCTATCACTTGTCCTACCTGTGTTTCATCCTCCCTTCCTCTCACCTTTTCTTCTTTTTTCCCTTTTGTATTAACACTTGTTTCTTCGCAATAATTGTGAACTTTTGGCTGTCCAGTTGCATACAGAAGAGGCCAATAAAGAACTCCACCCTACTGTAGCTGCTAAAACGGGGGTTTCACGATGCCCCTGACATCAGTTGATACAGCAACTATGGTGGCCTGGTTTGAATGTAAGGTATTTGTTAAATGGAAAATATAGGAGTTTGTTGCAGATTTTGCACAACCAATAACTATGATTAAATGCCTCCCATAGTGGCATGGGTCAGGGAAAGAGCACTATCAGCTTTGGATCCTCCAAACATACTACACTCAAAGAAAGAAGAATGTGCATCTCAATATATGGTTTACCCTGGTTCCTGTGCACCAAGTTTGCATTCAGTGACTAATGACCAAGTGGCAACCAACAAGCAGAAACTGTTCAATTCTCTTGCTGGTGCTGATGGCATCCAAGTTTACTACCACACGTTAAAAGGGCAAGGATCTACACAACATTACGCGGCAAGTAAGTATGCGGCATGAAAGAATAAGTTGGGGGCTAACGACAAAGTTTTGTAAATAGGGAGGCAGCACTTCAAAAAGAACAACCCCATCCAATGCACACAAACGACAGGATCAATTTTTCAATTAGGCAACATGTGAGAAGACATCAGTCCCATTTACATGCAGTTCTTCAGTATATTCAAGGAACAGCATGCAGGAAAATAGGGTTCACAACAAGCACAACCTTATGCATCTACAATGGCTTGGAACGCATAGAGAGATGCAAAATAAGCTAGAACACCACCAAATACCTCACACCAACATGTGCACTTTAGGCAAGGAAAAATGTGCCATTCCATCACTGAAGAAACAAAGCTCTTTTGACCATGAATCCATATTGAGAGACACAATTGGTGTCTCACAACCAACCATCTGTCCATGTGGCAAGTCATCAGTGCACGTAAACGTAATATAGCATGTCACATCACTTTCCCATGCAGACAACAACCAAACCAGAAAGTATACAATGGTTTCCAAGAAACCAATGGATTATAGGGGCCATAAGGTGTGCACTCATAGCCATTAATGAGTCCGACACCAAGAAGCCCCACATATCTGAATCTAATATAGAAGGTCTTTTGATGAGATTGTTTTTTCAAGCACCTTCTTCAGCACTGTCAGAGAGACCCTTACCTGCATGACAAGTCAGAACCTTCACTTATATGGTTATCTCGCAGGAACCCGTGTCTGGGAAAAAAAGGTCAGAATGAACTTGTGGCTATAAAAGAGAAAGAAGATAGATGTGATTGTGCACCAGACAAAGAAGAGGGAACGCACAAATGATAAGGTGGGACCAAGGAAGATGCCAAGAGTAGCCAACTTGCAGAGGGACAAATGAACATTGACAGTAGAAAATCACAGAAGAGAGTATGTCAGGAGTAAGGAGGCAGAGGGAAGATGGCAAGGGGAGAGACCAGGATGCCGTGGATCTCCTAAGCAGGCTTTACCATACCAAGGAAAATACAGAAAGTTGCAAGAACTGGATCAACGCATTCTGAAAGGCAAACAGCTTCTGGAACAGGTGGTCATGTAGCTATAAGAAATTAAGAGGATGAGAATGCAGCTTTGAGGCACAGACAGATGGTCCTCCTCTTGGGTACTGGCAAACAATGAAGAGATTTGAAATGATAAGTGATTGTACTATGTCTCTTCAGTTTAAGAATCAGTCCAGCTGCTGCTTTCTGAGTATGTTGCAGTGTCATAATAGAATAAGTGGGGACACCTATACAAAAAGTGGTATAATTGTCCGGACAAGATAGAATAAGGGACTGGACTTTGGATTTATAATAGTATTCAGGAAATGTTGGTAGATGCTTTCTGACGGTCCTCATGAGAGAGAAAAAGGTTGCTGTAAGTTCATCAATGTGGGTTCAGAAGGAGAGATGGATGTCAAAAAGAGAATATGGCAAAGCTGGTGAGGGTAGGAGAAAGGCCTAAGTCTTGTGGCCCTCATGCGGAGGACCAAGCCAATATGAGTGCATCCAATTTGCAAGAGCATGCCTGGAATCCTTACATTGAGATTGGTGTAGAAGTAGATCACCATCAAGGTGAGAATTGACTTGAGTATCGCGTGCAGATGAGTACAGATAAAAGAAATGGATGAGGGCAGCGAGAGGGAAACCAGCTATATTGAAGAAGGTAGTGAAAGGGAGATGCACTGAGGGATCCCACAGTGAATTGCTTCATAGGATCAATGAAAAAGAGGAAGAGTAACCACCTGGCGACAAACCTATAAAAAGAATGAGAGCCATTGGTAAGCCAGTTTTGATGTCCAATTTGGCCAAGTTGAACAATATCATGTGTGATAGAAATTAAATAGAAATGGGAGACTCCCTAGTTTCTTACTGAAAGCACATTCTTCTATACTCACAGACACATCTTTCTGGAAGACTTTGTGATTTTTGGTTACAACTAAACACAACTGAGGACGATTGGTTGTGTAGGATCTTCTAGGAGTGAGATGAGAAAAAACAACATGTGACAAATCAAAGTCTTCACTGGATATCAGCCTGAGGTCTGAGTGGATAGTGAAACCTCCTACTCATCAATAGTTCTGGAAATAAACACAGAAATAAACACTGTTACTCTCTCTCTTGCCAAATGTTGTCTGAATATGTACTGAATACAAAGGACAACAATGCTCTTACCCAGAATTTCCTCTTTCTCCACTGGCAAACCTAGTACACTTAAAGACTGTTTATCCTAAAAGAACAGAAATGAATATGACATTAACATATATATATATATATATATATATATATATATATATATAATTTACCTATATAGTTATAGTTAGGACCAAGTTTCCATACGAAAAGCATTTTTTGACTTGCCTGTATCTTTGGCGCCGGTTGACAAATCTTTACGAAATTTTCCCCAAAAATTCGACACTCACATCAGCTTGTATCTGGAAAGTTTTGGGGTGGCCCGTGGAGGAGGGTGCAAGAAAAAGGGGGGTCCCAAAACACTTCTTCCCATGTTAATTCCCAAAGGACTTTAAACAAGCGTACAGCCCGAACTACTGGACGGAATTACACAGAATTTGGCAGTAAGGTCGATTTGGTTACGCAGATCATGCTTTCACTTATTTGGTGTAAATCCATTCAGTAGTTTTAGAGAAACTAACTGGATACTGGAGGCTACTCAAGACCTGGCTGTTCGACCAGTAGCAGCACCCCCCCCCTTTTTTCTCCCCAGCGCCTTGAGACCCTCGCGGGTAAGTAGTGCGCTCTACAAATTCTGTGATTGATTGATAAAAATGTGTGTGTATTGGGAAGCTGATCCTCAGTGAATCTAACATTCCCCATGTTGAAATCTGATTGGCTGCCAACACTTCAACCAGGAAGTGTTGGCAGTCATCTTTGCACTCGGCTTGAACTGAATCCCACAAAAAACATAACAAATAAACAAAGGGAGCAGGGTAGGACTATCCTTGCCCCCTAGAACTGATGGTAGGGTGCCACAGGGACCCCGCTTGGGGTTAAAACATTTTTGGGGGTCAATTTTGCTGCGAATTCATGGGTGGGTCCACGGCAAAATAAAAAAAAAAGACATGTGGTTTCCCACGCATCTATTTCAGGAAGCCCCTGGGTGGGCCAAATCCCGGGGGCATTAAAAAATAAAGGAGGGGGTTGCATGGTCCCAGGGAACACCACCTCCCAGGGGTGTTAATAATAATATATGCGGGGTCCACACAGACCCCCTGCAGCCCTGGGGACCGCCACCTCCCGGGGCTATATACAAACAAATGGGGGGCTGCGCTGTCCCCCCCGGGGACGTCACCTCCCCGGGGCTACATATACAGAAATAGGGGACCTCTTGAACCCCTGTGCCCCAGGGACTGCCACCTCCCGGGGGCTAAATTAAGAGGCATGGGGGGGCCTTGCAGACCCCCACGTGCCCCGGGGACCACCACCTCCCTGAGGAATAACTTTAAAAAGAGGCCATGTGGCCTCCCTCCCTGGCTATGTACGGCCCCAGGAACCACCACCTTCCTGGGGCAGGCCCTATGACACAAAAAGGAGGGGGGCATTCAGGCCCCCATCCTGGAGCCATACATGGCCTTGGGGACCACCACCCTCGAGGCCAGCTCCTGCTATGTCCCGGGGTGCTCACTCCCGGGACATAGCTGTTTGCAGTGACTTGGTGGGATCTTTCCCGCTCCCGCCACGCCACAGCAAACACTCCGCTTCCAGAGAGCGAGAGCAGAGAAACGCTCTCACTTGCTTGAAGCGGAGCATTCGCTTTGACACGTGGGGAGCTGCATGTTTAGCAGCTCCCAGCGTGTCAAAGCAATGCTTGCTCTGGCAGGAGGCGGGGAGCCAGCATGGACTGTCGGGGCATTCAGGCTCCCCCAAGATCCCCAACGGAGATGCTGGGCCCCCGGGGGATCGTGTCTCCAGGGCTGAAATCGGCCAAGTGTGGGAGGCCATGCAGCCCCCTCCCCTTTAAAAATTTAAAAAAGGAAAGGCCAGGCCCCGGGGATGGGGTCCTTGTGGCAGAAATCAGCTCGGAGAGGGGGGCACGCACCACCCTCCCCTGAATAAAAAAAATTAAAATAATAATAAAAAGGCTGGGCCCCAGGGGATTGACCCCTCTCGCCCATTTTATAAAGGCCTGGCCCCTGGGGGATGGCATGCCTGGGCCTAAATCAGCCAAGGAAATAACTTTAAAAAGAGGCCATGTGGGCTCTCTCCCTGGCTATGTACAGTCCCAGGAACCACCACCTTCCTGGGGTAGGCCCTATGACATAAAAAGGAGGGGGTCATTGTACCCAATCAAGCTGACTGACGCAGCTTTTTCTGATTCTACACGCGGAACGCTGTCCCGCTTTTCCATTCTTCTACGAAGAAATACTCTCAGTGCATTGTCACTGCTAATCCACAAAGGGATTCTACAACGCTACGGCTGTGGCGTATAACTAATTGAGCCCCTCTGGCCCACCTACATACCCCATTGGATTGACAGCCTGTCCTCACATTGAGTACCCGGACGGGTCCTCATGTGAGTAAACCTTTTCCTCTTTTCTTCACGTGTGGCACATCATTTTCACAAGGCTGCGCAACCATATATTCAGATGTCCCTTCATAAATAGTCCTGAAGAGACCCCACATTGTTTTGAGGGTCGAAACGCCGTCGACAAACAGAAGAAGCAAACCATTTCCCCAGCACATATCATTGTATATAGCTGCTGTTCACATGGAATCATTTTGATAATGGTCGACTTGTACAAACTGTGGAAACCTTGTATTTAATATTCACGTTGTCACTTAGGTTTAGGTTCCCTTTGTCACTTGGGACACTATGCACAAATGTTGTTTTGATGTATAATGTTTACTCCTAACTTTATTGTTTAAAAAATCCATAAAATATACTACGCTGGAATCGGTGTGTTAGTGGTTCCTTCGCGCTCTGCCATTATCTAACCCTCTATGTCGCGATTGTGCTTATGTATCATAACCTCATAGTATATTATTCCACAGGAACCATTGTTTTTCCTATATAAAAAGGAGGGGGGGCATGCAGGCCCCCATCCTGGAGCCATACATGGCCTTGGGGACCGCCACCCCCCGAGGCCAGCTCCTGCTATGTCCCGGGGTGCTCACTCCCGGGACATAGCTGTTTGCTGTGACTTGGTGGGATCTTTCCCGCTCCCGACACGCCACAGCAAACGCTCCGCTTCCAGCAAGCGAGAGCGGAGAAATGCTCTCGCTTGCTTGAAGCGGAGCATTTGCTTTGACACGTGGGGAGGTGCATGTTTAGCAGCTCCCTGTGTGTCAAAGCAATGCTTGCTCCGGCAGGAGGCGGGGAGCCAGCATGGACTGTCGGGGCATTCAGGCTCCCCCGAGATCCCCAACGGAGATGCGGGGCTCCCGGGGGATCGTGTCTCCAGGGCTAAAATCGGCCAAGTGTGGGAGGCCATGCAGCCCCCTCCCCTTTAAAAATTTAAAAAAGGAAAGGCCAGGCCCCAGGGGATTGACCCCTCTCGCCCATTTTATAAAGGCCTGGCCCTGGGGGATGGCATGCCTGGGCCTAAATCAGCCCAGATAAGGGGGGCAACGCGGCCCCCCTCCAGCAATAAAAGAAAAAAAGCCATCCGGCTACTCGCTGGAGGTCCCGGCCCCTTTCATCAACACTCTGCAAACGCACCTCCTGGTGCACTAGTAGTTGGGGGATGAAGTCCCCTTCATTCCTGACGGTTCTTGTGGGCCATATACCCCTCATGATACTTCCAGTAAGTCTCACACAGCGGGATTGCTGAGAGATCATTGGGGGTTCCATCCCCTTTCTCCACCACTCTGCAAACATCCCTCCTGGAGCACTACTGGTGTGGGGATGAAGTCTTCTTGGTCGCTGAGGGTTCTTGGGGGCCAAGAAGCCCTCCTGTTACCTCCAGTAAGTCCAATACAGTGGGATTCATGAGAGTTTGTTGGAGGCCCTGCCCCCTTTGTCCATCACTCTGCAAACGTGACTTCTAGTTAAAAAACCATAGAAATTCAGTAAAAAAAACAAAGTTATAGTTAGGAAATAGATTTTGAAAAACCTTAGAAATTCACAGAAAAAAATAAGGTTACAGGGATTTCATAGTTCAGAAATAGAATTAAAAATACCTCAGAAACTCACTCAAAAAAACTAAAGGTTACAAGGACGTTATAGTTAGGCTCAAATTTCACTCATTCAAAACCATAGAAATTCATCAGTAATAGTTACCTGAGCTAACTATAACTTATGTCCCAATGCACTGCTTATGACCTCACATATTACACCACTCATGACATGGTCAGTGACATCACTGATGGCATCTCAAATGACATCACTGATGACATCATCCACAGAACCACTCACACCCCCACTCATACCTCATACAACCTCTCATACGCCCACTCACACACCCGCATAACCACTCACATATGCATTCACAGACCCATACCAGTACTCACACACCCACTCGCTCCTCCATAGAGGTTCCCACACACCCACCCACACACTCACACAACTATTCACTCACCCATGCAATCACTCATACAACAGTCACTCACCCGTACAGCCAGTAATATAGCCACTCACTCATCCATACATCTACTCACACACACCCTCATTTACCTAAACTGTCACTGACACATCCACTCATTTTCCCATACAGCCTCTCAACACAGCCACTCACTCACCCATACAAGCACTCACACACTCACTTACACACCCACACAACTACTTACATAACCATTTATATATCTATACAATCACTCACACATCCTTTCATTCACCCTCACCAATACAGCAATTCACACAGACACTCACTCTCCAATACAGCCACTCACACACCAACTCACTTAACCAAACATTCACTAAAACAGCCACTCACTCACCCATACAGCCATTTACACATCCAGTCACTCACTCATATAGCCATTCAGACACCCACTCACTCACACAGTCACTTACACACCCACTTACCCACCTATAGAGCTACTCACACCACCACTCACTCACCCATACAGCTACTCACACACCCACTTATACACCCATACAGCCACTCACACACCCATTCACACAAGGATACAAACAGTCACACAGCAACTCACATAATATATGTTAGATGCATTATCACTCAGTAGTAGTGCACCTAGTATACTAATTTAACTTTAGTAGTAGGTTAGTATATATATTTAACAATCATGAACTCATAGAAAACACTTACACTCACTAGATGATGTCATCAGTGATGTCATTTGAGATGTCATCTGACATGTCATGAGTGATGTCACTGACCATGTCATGAGTGATGTAATATGTAAGATCATAAGCAGTGCATTGCGGGGCGTAAGTTATAGTTACCTCAGGTAACTATAACAGCTGAATTTCTCTGGTTTTGTATGAGTAAAATTTGAGCCTAACTATAACAGCCCTGTAACCTTTGTTTTTTTCAGTGAATATATACATATATATGTATATTAAGGTCAAATTAATTTCTGTTTTTATAGGATAGACAGTCTTTAAGTGTGTTAAGTTTGCCAGTAGGTAAAGAGGGAATTCTGAATAAGTGCATATATATATATATGTAGCAATGTGGACCAGGTTCATTGATGACTTATTTATTTTGTGGGAGGCAGTGAAAGGGATCTGGAGCTCTTCCTGACCAAATTGAACACCAATGAGTGTAACCTGCAGTACACATGTACATGGAGCCGGCAGCATTGTACTTTTTTGGACGTGGAGTTGGAGGTCAAGGAGGACGCTCTGACCACGAGAATCCACAGAAAACCGACTGCAACCAACTCCATTTTGCACGCCAACAGTGGCCACCCATTTGCACTGAAATGGAGTATTCCCTACAGTCAAATGCTGAGAGCAAGGAGGATTTACTCCATGGAAGAACTGTATGATGAAGAAGTGGACACGCTGTTTGGGATGTTTAGACAGAGAGGATATCCAATAACTGTTCTCGAGTGTGAGAAACGTAGGTCCAAATAGAAAAGAGTCTCTCTATTCCCAAAGGTTCCAGGAGGAGAACAGGAACACCATCAAGAGGCTTTTCCTGGAATACAACTTGGCACAACAAAGCGTCATGACGGTTCTCAAAAAACATTGGTGTTCTAAAAAATGATGAACATCTAACTGAAATTTTTGAAAGGGGCCCACAAATCATGTTGAAAAATGTGCGATCTTTGGGAGATATCTTGACCACAAGTCAGTATATCAATAAAAGAAATCAACAGGGAATGGGATCATGGTTATCAAGGAACCAGGAAGGCTTCGTAAAGTGCAACTCATGTAAGGCCTGTGAATATGGGATAAACAGCAAGAACTATCGCACAATGGATGGTCGTACAGTACCAATCAGAGAGAGGATAACATGTAACACGGAGTTTGTCATCTATGCACTAAGATGTGCTGCAACAAGCTGTACATTGGTAGCACCAAAAAGAATTGAAATTGAGAATCCTACAGCACAAAAGAGCAATTAGAAATGGGGATAAGACCTACCCAGTAGCTTGCCACTTTGATCAGATGCACAATCGATCCTTAATGACATTATCTTATTGGGGCATCAAACACAACAGGGCCCACCCAAGAGCGGGAAATCGAGAGAATGAGTTGTGTAAACAAGAATCCCGACTGATTTTACTGATGGGGACTGAGACACCATGGGGCCATAACAAGTATGCAGAACTGTTTGTACACTTATAATATTGGGAATATTTGGATTGAAGAAGGACTGCAAGTTATCTGTTTAACCATGAAACTTTAATGTGCAGAGTAATCAGGATTGTATGTTCACTGAAATATTGGGTTGTTCAGAGTATAAGTCAGAGTGTAGGATTCAAATGTTTGGATAGAACCAGGATTTTTACCTACATCATGTATGAGTTATGGAACTTTGAGCTGAATTGGAGGGAAGGAGGTTAAAAATAGCACTATGCACTTTAGACTAACTAGCACCTTATTATATATGCTGCTTGTTTAGAAGGGGTAGAAAAATCTCCCGGCATATAACATCTCAATTAATTTGCACTCTCCCATATATGCCCCTCCTTTCCTAGGTAGGGTATAACATTCGTACTTTTGCACTTTACTGAAAATTGCACTTTGGTATATGCTGCTCCCTGGGGTAGGAATAATGATCCCGGGGCACATTGCACTTTATTGCTGTTGGTCTGTTGGCCATATATGCCGCCCTTTTCCCAGGCAGGGTATAACATTTGCACTTTGCACTTTAATGAAAATCACTGACCATGTCAGGAGTGATGTAATATGTGACGTCATCAGCAGTGCATTGCGGGGGCGTGAGTTATGGTTAGCTCACCTAACTATAACGGCTGAATTTCTCTGGTTTTGTATGAGTGAAATGTCAGACTAACTATAACGTCCCTGAAACCTGTGGTTTTTTCAGTGAATTTCTAAGGTTTTTTAAATGCTAATTTCTATCTATAACGTCCCTGAAACCTGTGGTTATCTTTAGTGAATTTCTAAGGTTTTTTAAATGCTAATTTCTAACTATAACGTCCCTGAAACCTGTGTTTTTTTCAGTGAATTTCTAAGGTTTTTTAAATGCTAATTTCTAACTACACCTAGATAGGTAAGACATGTTCAGAAAGAGAAAAAAAGGTGCAGAAAGAAACAAGAGAAGTGCAGAAAGAAGCAAGAGAAGTGCAGAAAGAGGCAAGAAAAGTGCAGAAAGAAGCAAAAGAGGTGTAAAAGAGGAAGAAAGGTACAGAAAGAAGCAGAAGTGATGAAAGAGGCAAGAGAGGTGCAGAAGGAAGCAAGAGAAGTACGGAAAGAAGCAAGAGAGTTGCAAAAAGAAGAGAGTGAGGTACAGAAAGAGGAAGAAAGGCGCAGAAAGAGGCAAGTGAGGTGCATAAAGAGGCAAGAGAGGTGCAGAAAGAGGGTGCAGAGACCGAATATCGAATCAAAAATATCGACTTGCACTAATATCGAGTCATAAATATCGTGGGTCAAAAATATCGAGAGACAAAATATCGTGGTCAAGAATATCGATGTAAGGTAAGTAATATCGATGTTAAAAATATCGAAGTGTTTAATATCATTTGCAAAAATATAGTTGTTAAAAATATCGATTTTTTAGTAATGTTATATATTTTAGTATATATGTTATATGTGTGTGATGCATGTATTTTTTGTATAAGAATTCTTTGTATATTTATTATATGTGTTAAAATGTTAGTAGTAATTAATATATTTTTGTTAGAATTTTGCGTTTTTAGTTCCATAGCGGGTTGTGGGTTTATAGGGGAATACTGTGGGAAGTAATTTATTAGAGTAAATTTATTGATTATTTTTAGTAGTTATTTTTTTTAAGACTATTTTAGCGTTTTAAGTTTTGTAGCGGGTTGTGGGTTTATAGGGGAATAGGGTGGGAAGTAATTTAATTATAGTACATTTATTGAATATATTTGTATTTAGTTATATTTGTTGAATTGAGATGTTATAGTGTTAAATGTGTAAATTAATTATTTATTAATTATTTAATAATTAGTTGTTAATTAATTTAAATTAATTAATTGGCAATTAATTATGTTAATTGTGTAATTAATTTTAGGTGTGTGTTGTGATATTTATAGGTGAAAATGGTGGGAATGGTGGGAAGTAATTTATTTTTAATTTTTGAATTAATAATTAGTTGTTAATTAATTTTAACTAATTAATTGGCAATTAATTATGTTAATTGTGTAATTAATGTTAGGTGTGTGTTGTGGTGTTTATAGGTGAAAATGGTGGGAATGGTGGGAAGTACTTTATTTTAATTTATGAATTAATAATTAGTTGTTAATTAATTTTAATTAATTAATTGGCAATTAATTATGTTAATTGTGTAATTAATTTTAGATGTGTTGTGTTCATAAGTGTAAATGTTGGGAAGGGTGGGAAGTAATTTATTTTTAATTTATGAATTCATATTTAGTTGTTAATTAATTAAAATTAATTAATTAGTAGTTTTAAAATATTGTTTATTTATTTTTGAGATAATTTTACTTTTAAAAATTGTTTAATTGTTATTAGTAATTTTTACTCCTCTGCTATCCAACACTTTCCCTACTTTTGCACTCACTGGAGTGGGAAAAGTAATTTTTACCCCTCCGCTATCCAACACTTTCCCTACTGTTGCACTCACTGGAGTGGGAATAGTAATTTTTACCCCTCTGCTATCCAACACTTTCCCTACTGTTGCATTCACTGGAGTGGGAATAGTAGTTTTTACGCCTCCGCTATCCAGCACTTTCCCTACTTTTGCACTCACTGGAGTTGGAATAGTAATTTTTACCCCTCCGCTGTCCAAAACTTTCCCTACTGTTGCACTCACTGAAGTGGGAATAGTAATTGTTTCCCCTCCGCCATCCAGCACTTTCCCTACTGTTGCACTCATTGGAGTTGGAATAGTAATTTTTACCCCTCCGCTATCCAAACCTTTCCCTACTGTTGCACTCACTGGAGTTGGAATAGTAATATTTACCCCTTAGTCATCCAGCACTTTCCCAACTGTTGCACTTACTGGAGTGGGAATAGTAATTTTTACCCCTTCGCTATCGAACACTTTCCCTACTGTTGCACTCACTGGAGTGGGAATAGTAATTTTTACCCCTCCGCTATCCAGCACTTTCCCTATTGTTGCACTCTTTGGAGTGGGAATAGTAATGTGTACCTCTTTGCTATCCAATACTTTCCCTACTGTTGCACTATTTGGAGTGGGAATAGTAATTTTTACCCCTCCGCTATCCAATACTTTCCCTACTGTTGCACTCATTGGAGTGGGAATAGTGATTTTTGCCCCTCCGCTATCCATCACTTTCCCTACTGTTGCATTCATTGAAGTGGGAATAGTAATTTTTACCCCTCGCTATCCAATACTTTCCCTACTGTTGCACTCACTGGAGTGGGAATAGTAATTTTTACCCCTCCGCTATCCAACAGTTTCCCTACTGTTGCACTCACTGGAGTGGAAATAGTAATTTTTACTCCTCCGCTATCCAATACTTTCCCTACTGTTGCAATCACTGGAGTGGGAATAGTAATTTTTACCCTTACGCTATCCAA
Source organism: Calotriton arnoldi (assembly GCA_963921515.1). Lineage (NCBI taxonomy): Eukaryota > Metazoa > Chordata > Amphibia > Caudata > Salamandridae > Calotriton > Calotriton arnoldi. Next base: position 733,466 of record CAWUFW010006273.1, read on the forward strand.
CACTTTCTCTGCTGTTGCACTCACTGGAGTTGGGATAGTAAAATTAATTATTCCGCTATCCAACTTTTTCCCTACTGTTGTGTTTGTTCTATTGTGAAATGTACGTTTAATTATTTTTTTATAGTTAAATGTTTGAAAATTAAATAAAGATAATAGTTAATAAATTATTTTAAAGTAAATATATGTATATGTATAAAATTATGTTTGTGTTTATATTTTTTTAATTAAGTTTATTTATTTATATTTAGTTAAAATATATAATAAATGTAATTAATTTTGTTAAACCAGGTTGGAGTTTCTGCTTCAGCTCGACATTCTGTGATTCTGGTCAAATCACTTAATCTCCCCATGCCTACAACCAAAATGAATTTGTCCTTGTATAATGTAACCAATGCTCGTGTAAAGCACTCCAATACCTGACCCGTCTGCACTATATAAAACTGCAAAAAAACAAGGAATAAAAAGTGTTTTCCACACTTCTGTCATTGGGCTATACGTGGGCTACATCTGGGTGATATGTGTGCTACATTTGGGCTCCTTTTTCTCTGGTGACCATCTTGGGAGATTTCAATTCAATTCAATAAACTTTATTCGATCTGATTTAGAAACATAGATCATAAAAGTGTACATAAAAACAGTAAATCCTCTTTCTTACTACAATACAATGAGAATTAATTAAAACCAGTAGGTAAAAACGGGTGTTACAAAGCCCGGCTCAGAGCAACTTCAGGTTAACAGAATAGTAAAGTTCAATGTTTCGCAAGATCAATCTCAAGTACTTTGTGCAAAATACGCAATAAGGGGACCAAGTAAGATGCAACGATCCAATGCCTGACCAGTCTGCACTATATAAAATTGAAAAAAAAAAAAAAAGTGTTTTGCACACTTCTGTCATTGGGCTATACGTGGGCTACATCTGGGTGATATTTGTGCTACATTTGGGCTCTTTTTCTCTGGTGGCCATCTTGGGAGACTTATTTGTTATGAAGTTTCCTAATTTCCTCATTTACTGCAGTCTCCTCAGTAGAAAATGCTTTCAGTTTTTACTTTGATTCCATCAAGAAGGCATTCAGATGTGTCACACATTTGCCATAAATTCAGAATGTTAGCACTCTAGTTGCTCATTAGATCACTGTAGTAAAGCTACTGCTCACCAGGGAGTTAACTGGAAGTCTGCTGCTGGTATTGAAAGTGCATGTTTCAGTCTACATGTCAGAATGTTTTAATGAAATAGAAGAGGATTTGAGAAGTCACTCAAAATGTGCCCTAATTTTTCTTTCTGCAGCACTAATCATATTTTCCATGGCAAAATGAACCCCCTCATTTTGTTCCTTACGTTTGTCAGAAGAAGGACTGTTAGCGCTCTAGTTGTTCTTTAGAACACTCTGGGAAGCTGCAGTAGAACACAAAGGAATCAACTGACAGTCTCTGCCCTTGTTGGATGTACATGTTTTACTGAGAATGTCAGACTTCATTCTCACATGACTGAGAAAGATAATGTGAATTTACAGAAAATATGCTGTAATTTTAGCTTCTGGAGCACCTTCCAAACCTCTATGGGAAAAGCATGAGAAAATAGTTTTCTCTCAAACATGATTCATGATATCTCAGCAGAAGGCTTTTTCACAGGGTAAAATCACCTTAAAACACACCAGAATTCCTAAAATTAGTATGGTACTATCAACAAATGATTTATAATGTAACTAAAGTCTGTTATCACTCTTTATACGTTCTCTTTTTGGTGACCCTCAAAACCTTCTATTCACTGCAATGCATTTTAATGGGGTGCTATCATGTATATTGGTCCCAATATGATATACAGATGATAGCAGTGGTCTCAAAGAAAACAGTCAGCACCTCTGTTCAGTTTGCACATGTAAATCACAATACGTACTATAGCGTGCTCAATGTCAACACTGTGCCATCCACAGTGTTACCCAGTGCATAGAGAAAGAATTTCTCATGCACACCAATTATAGAAAATCGAACGACAGAGCACAACACAAACAAAGTTCCAACTGACTAGCAATAGTCAGTAATGTATTTAATTTCCAAAAGAGCAGTAACTATAACAGTCAGTATAGCAAGAGCTTGATTATAGGTGAATTAGTGTTCAGAAATGTTGACACGTAGTTGTAGCAAGTAAACAGCCGACACGTGTTTCGTCGATAAACGACTTTCTCAAGGCTTGATTCGATATCAGTATGTGGAAAAATCCACGCAAGCACCCTTATGTTCTCCAATACGTAGTTCAAAGGAGTGCAGTAAAAACAATCCCGAATCTGTGAATCGTAATGAACTTGTATGTTCACTAGTTAAATTGAATGAGCTTGAAAAACCTGTTATGGTAGACAGGTAGAAGCCATGTTAATGCGCTTCTGGAGCTGTGTTGTGCTCTGTCGTGCTGTGTTGTGCTCTGTCGTTCGATTTTCTATAATTGGTCCCAATATGGCTGCCAGCACTTCCTAGATGAAGTGCTGACAGCCAATCAGATCTCACAATGAGATGTGTGGTTAAGCTCCGCTCAGATATCAATATTTCTTTTTCCTTTAATATTTCAAAAACTACTGAACAGATTTACACCATTTAGAGTGCACTCTGGACCAAGAGCTACATTTCTGCCAAATTTGGTGTAATTCCTATCAGTAGTTAAGGCTGTAGCTGTGACAAAAGATTCCTATGGAAATTAACATGGAGAAAACACGTTTTGGGACGCCCCTTTTTTCTCAGCCCCCACTTGATGAATCACAAGACAGGAGCAGACCAGAGTGGGCCATTAGTTTTGAAAATTTCGCGAAGATTCGTCAAACGGCGCCAAATATATTGGCAAAAGAAATAACGCTTTTTGAATAGAAACAAGGTCCTAACTATAACTACCTACTGGCGACCGCCAGTAGGTAGTATATACATTACCTACTGGTGGTCACCAGTGGGTAGTTATAGTTATAGTTAGGACCATGTTTCCATAGGAAAAACGTTTTTTGACTTGCCTATAACTTTGGCACTGTTTGACAAATCTTCACGAAGTTTTCCGCAAAAAGTGCTCCAGTGATTCTTGTTGCACATGGAAAGTTTCCGGGCGGGATTCATTGAAGCGGGGGCAGAAAAAAATGGAGGTAAAAAGGGGTGCGTTTGCAATGTTAAATCCTATAGGAACCTATCAACACGACTACAGCCCGAACCACTGAATGTAATTACACCAAATTTGGCAGAGACGTAGGTGTTGTTACGCAGATTGTGCTTTCTGTTATTTGGTGTAAATCTATTCAGTAGTTTTTGAGAAATGTAAGAAAATTCAGTTAGTGATATCTCTGGCCGTGATGACTTTGCGAAAAAAGATGAGCTCGTGCAAGGAAATGCAGAGCTCTAACTGGATGCCAACACATCAACCAGGAAGTGTTGGCAGCCATCTTGGGACGCAGCTTCAAATGAGTCCCAAAACAAAAATGTAAAAAAAATTAAAAGGGGGCAAGTTAGGAATACTCTGACCCCATAAAGTTGGTCCAGAGGTCACAGAGGGACCCCAGCAGGCCAAAAAAGCATTTTTTTTTTTAAAGTTGCTGTGAAATAATGATATTCACGAATTCACAGCAACATTTTTTTTTTAAAGCAAGCGTGGGCTCCCGCATTTGCATTAAAACAACCACCGGGTGGCCCAGATTCTGAGAGCATATCATAAAAATAGGAGGGGGCACATTGGGCTCCCTCCTAGGGCTTATGAAAGCCCAGGGGACCGCCAGTTCCCCAGGGCACTTCTTATTATGTATACGGACAGGCCCACTGGGCCTGCCCACAGCCCCGGGGACCGCCACCTCCCCCGGGCTCTGTGATAGAGCCATGTGGCCTCCCCCCCAGTCCCGGGGACCACCACCTCCCCAGGGCTTTATGTATTTTTGAAAGTTGGGGGCCGCACGGATCCCCCAGCAGCCCCGGGGGCCGCCAACGCCCCGGGGCTTTAAATTTAAATAATTTGGGGGTCATGTGGACATCCTTGCAGGCCTGGGGACTGCCTCCTCACCGGGGCTTTAGTCACAATAAATGCAGGGGGGTGCATGGTTTCCCCCCGCAGCCCCAGGGATCACCACCTCCCTGGGGCATTCATTACAATATATGAGAGGGTTGTCCTGGGCAACCACACAGCCCCAGGGACTGCCACTTCCCCGGGGCTAACTGTAAAATTATTGTGGGGGGCTCCACCCCCCCACAGCCCTGGGGACCGCCACCTCTCCAGGGCTATAGCAAAAAAACTGCGGGGGCCGTGGGTCACCCCCAGGGACCGCCACCATCCCAGGGAAAATATAGAAAATTAAGGACGGGGTGACACGCAGCCCCCACAGCCCTGGGGACCACCACCTCCCCAGGGCTGTGTCCAGCAAAGGAGGGAGGCCACGTGGCCCCCCTCCAGGAGCCTATAATGGCCCTGGGGACCACCACCCCCTAGGGCTGGCTTCTGCAATGTCCTGGGGTACCCACCCCATGACATTGCAGTTTACTCCCGCCAAGCCATAGCAAACACTGCTCCGAGTAAGTGAGAGCATGTAAAATGCTCTTGCTTTCTCGAAGTGGAGCAGAATTGCTTTTGGACAGAGGGAGCTGCATTTTCTACAGCTCAATCTGTTCAAATTAATGCTGGCTACTGTAGGACGCGGGGAGCTGGCAGGGACTGCAGGGCTCCACTTCTCTGTGAATGGGTTTGTGAATGGATGTGTGGGAGTGGGTATAGGAAAGGTTCTTTGGGGGTGTGAGTGGGTGCATCAGTGATTCTGTGGATGATGTAATCATTGATGTCATTTGAGATGTCATCAGTGATGTCACTGACCATGTCATGAGTGATGTAATATGAGAGAGAGAGAGAGAGAGAGAGAGAGAGAGAGAGATTCTGAAACCAACATTTCTTCCTTCTGTTTGCTCTTACAATGATAAGTACCTTGTGAGGACCTTTGCACAGTGAAATTACTTCATTCCTGAAATACCAATAAACAAAAGACAACAGAATAAATTAATTCATTTACAAGATATTAGTACCAAATGAGTCCAAACAATAGGGGACCAAAAGGTTCAATAACTGGAAAAAATCAATTAGTATAAGTTCATCAAAAGTCTCTTAGAATACACATAGGGGCCGATTCCGATCTCGGCCGGTAGGGCTCCGAATCGGATTTGGCTTAACCGGATCCGATTCGGAGCCCTATTTCCCGACCGATTCGTATGCGCGTCCGGGCGAGCGAGTACGATGCGAAATCGCCGACCGACTCGTCCGGGCGTCCCGACTGCTCCGACCGACTCGTTCCCGGGTCTAACCGCACCGACCGACTCGCTCGGACACGACTCGCACCGCGCAATGGAGACGTTCCCCGGCCGGGTAAATACGATGCGCGCTGCGAGCAGTCCGACCGAGCCGCGCACTCCGGCTCCAAAGAGCAGTCGGAGCCGTACTTCGGGGGTCCGTGTCGGACCCCCCTGTACGCGTAGCCACGCGAGTCGCACACAGGGGGGACCCATGGGTCCCCCCTACCTGTGCGTGTACGGTGCGAGTCGCTTCGCCGCGTACACGCTGTAGGGGGCGCCCTTGTCCGCCTCGCACCCATTGAGTCAATGGGAGCCCGCGTACGCGTTGTACGACAGGCTCCCATTGACTTCAATGGGAGTCCGACCGACTCGAGTCCGATGGCATACGTGCGCATCGTACTCGTTCGGTCGGGCTGCACGGGTCCGATTCGGTCGGATATCTCTCCGGGTCCGGCTCGGTCAGAGAGATTTCCGGCCCGAATCGGAATCGGCCCCATAGTCTCTTCCTTATTTTTGTGTACAAACAGATCCTACATGATCCAAGACTGAAGATCCTCAAGATAATTCCAGACTGCGCTCATAGGAAAGATGGTAGGAGAAGCTCTTATTTACGAGTCAACATACATCTTACCCCAATTTGGAGGAATGGATTGCTGTTGGTAAAAATGTCTCTCTTGCTTGTTTTAAGGTGAAAATAACAGGGAAACGCCAATCTTTTGTAACGATGCAGCCAGAACAACCTATATCCACAGAATATGCCATCTAGTGCGGAAAGGACGCCGAGCAGGAAAAAATCCAGATGTTCAAATAAGCAGAATAACTTTTGATTGCACGCACTGAGGGGCACCCGAGTAAGGTCTTTGTACCCCGCACTGACTAGACCCCATCCTCCCACGTCAGCACGTCTCTCCTCAGGGGCCATGTTGGCTGTGACGTGGGGCAGAGATCAGGATGTGCGGTAGCAGCTGTGAAAGATAGCCTGATGAAGGCTAGAAATAAGGAGCTGAAACTATGTGTACATGGTTGATAACATTTTAAGATTTGAGAAGTGAACTTTTTTGGTACAATGTACAAAAGTGTAATGGATAATAAATTTAGAAATTGCTTTGCTTTAAACTGTCTCCCTCGCCAAGATTGATTAGTTTAGTGTGAATGAGAAGTGTGCTTGTATTCAATATTTTTAACAATTTTTTTAATGATACTTTTAAAGATATGTAGTGTTATGGTCTTTTGATATTTATTACATACTGTGATAGAAAATTAGTTATGTTTATGAATTTATCGTATGATTAACTAAAATAATATGTATTAGCTACAAGTGATCCTCCCCTTATATCTGGTCAAACTAATAATTTGTTAAGATATTAAAACTTAGAAATAATGCAGCTAAAAGGTGCTGACAGGGCAGCTTCTTTTTTATTTCTGGTCATTTGACTTTATTTATTAAAGTGCTTGAGGTCCTCCTATTCCTGTAAACATAAGGCTGAAAGACCTCCTTTTCACATCTGCCAGGAATCCACAACGGAATTACTAGCAGATGTACATGAATTTACCACTGCAGATTATGCACAACTGTGCAGACATCTAGAGTTGTAAACAACACTCATGGGATCGGAAGAGGGCATTCCAATTTGTGATTTGCTTTGGAATTTTAGGAACACCCACAATCACGGATATTTTTAGGCATTGCCAAACTGTGATTTAACCTCTTCACACCTTGGAAATGTTCAGAGAATTATTCCAGCTGAGGGGTGGAGTAGCTCAAGTTCCAGGATTGGAAGGGAAATGTACCACCCCCAGAATTGAAATGGCTCTAGAGCAAGGGTTTTCTCCGCAGGGAAATGCATAGGGGGAAAAAGAACATTTTCACAGAAGGCCCAATCCCCCTGATTGGAATTTTAGGCCATGTAGAATTCCAAACAGGTGGATGGGGTCTCGTAGGACATGTCACAGGAGGATGTTGCCAGTAGTGCATCTGAAACACTGCACCTGGCACAGCTTTCCAGGTGTACTATTGGGAATACGGAGAATATAGGTGTTGGAAATGACTCCTTCTGCAGGGTCATCCCCAAAACCTTTTGCCTTCCTCCTCCCCTTTTTGTTGAATACATTTTTGATGGCTTTAGAAATCTGGGTACCTTACCGCTGCTAACCAGTGCTAACGTGCTTTCTCCCTAAAACACAGCAGAACTGGCTTATACCCTATTGGCATATTTAATTTACTTATAAGTCCCTAGTAAAGTGCACCACATGTGCCCAGGGCCTGCAATTTAAATGCTACTAGTGGGCCTGCAGCACAAATTTTGCCACTCACTTTAAAGTTTAAACATATCTCAGGCTTGCCAATGCAAAGCCTTTGTGTGCAGTTTAACCTGCCATGTCGACCTGGCAAAATAAATACTTTGCTGGGCCCAAACGTTCCTTTTTTACACACATAAGTCAAACCTACAGTTGGCCCTTGACAGCCTGGAGGGCAGGGTGCAATGTATTTAAAAGGATGGACATATACTTTTAGGTTTTACATGTCCTGGTAGTGAAAAACTGCTAAATTTGTTTTTACTACTGCAAGCCCTATCTCTCCCATTGGATAACATTGGAGTTGCCTCATTACCTTTTATAAGTGTAATTTCAAATGGGAAGAGGTAACTGGTTCGTTTCTGGTGTCTCTGGAATCCAAGTTTAAAGTCCTAATAGATGAAGTCAAGTCAGATTTCAAATTACAATTCTGAAAATGCCACTTTTAGAAAATTGGCATTTTTTTGCCTTAGCCATTTGGTGCCTGCAGCCTGTCTCTAGTCACATGACTGGGTGTAGTTGGCAGCTGGGCTTTGTGTATTTCTCCTAGACAGCCACACACAATGGGAGCTTAGGTGTGACTTAATGGGCCATCACTGGCAGGATGGGAGGGAGGCCTGGGCCTAGCCTCACTTACATCTGAATAGGCTGTGTCCTGTCTCCACACAAAGGGCTGCATGCCCCCTGTAGTTAGTCTGAAGCCATAGCAGGGAAGGCAGAGCATCTGTGCACTTCAAAGGCATACCTCTAGAAGCTTTTCCCAATTCAAAGGCACAAGTGTGTATAAAAGGAGGACCTAAGACACCACCACTTCAGTACACTTCTCGACTTGTGGATACTCTGCCAGGAAAAAAAACTGATGTGCTGCTTAAGGACTACCACTCTGCTGGACTGCTGCTCTGAAAGAACTGCTGCCCAGCTGTGCTGCACTGCTGGTTGCTGCCTTGCTGTCTGCTGCCCTCTTGCCTGGATGAGAAGGATTGGACCTGTATCTCTTGAACCCAGAATCCAGAGTGATTCCAATGGCTAGTTGGCTGTGTTCCTGCTCTGAAGCCTCAGGAACATAATCGGCTTCCAATAACCTTGCACCTGCATATGGACTCTGCCATTTGGGAGTCTACCCTGCCAAGTGGTGTCAACCCAGTAGTGGACCCTTGGAAGTGAGCCTAAAGTGCTTGCCAATAGAACCAAAGCATCTCGTCTGCTGAGCGGTGCTTCTCTGAGCAGAACCAATGCATTTCCTTTGCTGAGAGGCGCATTTCTGAGCAGAACTGGCGCATCGCTGCTGCTGCGTGGATTGGACCCATCGCAAAGACCCTCATCGCATCTGCAGTCCGCGGGACCGACGCATCCCCCCTAAGGTGCGGCACATCCATTGCCCAGGTCTCACATCCCTCACCAACGGCAGGCTCGATGACAACAACGGACTCCACATTGCAGCTCCTCGGATCGTCAGCTGCATCGTCAGCTGCGCGCTGCAACCCTGACACCGGGCTTTGCATTGCAAGCCCCGTCGATGGGATCCTTGATGACAATGCAACTGGACCGCATACCACAGCTTCGCCGCATCTTGGAACCGATGCATCGCTTCAGCTGCACAGCGCATCTTCAAAGAGGATCCACAAAATGCTCCGCAACAAGGCTTTAAGGTACTTTGTTCAGCAGGCCTAATGAGGTCCCTGTAGCCAACCTGTGCTCCATCGCTGTCAGCCTGAACTTATGACTTTGTCCCGGTCCGGCGCAGCCAAATATCCACAGTTGGTGGTTTGTGCTTTCAGGTGCTATTCTGCAGTTTATTCTTTAAAAATGGAATATCTCCGTTTCTACTGATTGGGATTTTTTTTTTTTTGGTTTTGTTTTATTTAATAAATTAAGCTCTATGTTTCTAACCTGGTGTGGATTTATTTTTGTGTGGTGTTTTCACTGTCCTACTGTTTAAAGTGTTGCACAAATACTTGACACATTGCCTCTAAGTTAAGCCTGACTGCTCTGTGCCAAGCTACCAGGTGGTTGAGCACAATTTAGGGTTTTCCTGTCCCATACCCTGACTAGGATTGTGGTTGCTGCTTGACCGGGTCTCACATTCCAGTGAACCAGTAGCTCAATTTCTAACAATTGGTTAATAGCAAAAAGCAAAAAAATATAGCTGCTGTAGTTAGATGTTCTTTTTTCTGAAATAGGGCCCATGATGTGTACCTTGCATATTGTTTTTTTAATATGATATGATGCTATATGTGCTTCCTTTCACTTTCACCATTTTTCTCCATAAACACTGGAAAGATCTCCTCGTTCATAGTGGACCAACACCAACTTTGCCTACTTTTAAATCACTGTTGAAAGTCATATAATCGCAGGTGCTATTATAAGACCGAAAGCTGTTTATTTTGCTTCTTTAAAAATGTGGTTCCGTTCTCATTACCTTTGTTATGCGCTTTGGCTAAATGTCTATGGCATATTTACGAGGAAGTGGCGGAGCGTGGCGTTAGCCTCCTTGGCTTAATGCTGCGCTCTTCCACTTCTGAAACGCAGGGCTGCACCGTATTTACAAGGATACGGTGCGGACCTGCATTTCCCCCTGCGCAGGCACTAATTTAACTGCCTGCCTCCACCGCAGACACCCTTGCACCGTAGTGCAAGGGTGCCAGCGTTGCTGGGGAAGATTGTTTATGTGCAGGAATGTGTTCCTTTTGCTGTTTCTATGTGTGCTTCACAACGCAGCACACATGCAAACAGCAAAAACGGGGAGAAATTCAACATTTCTCCTCGTTACGCAAGGGTAAGGCCAGGTTTTCCCTGGTCTTAATTTTGGCGCTGCTCCTTATTTACACCACCCTTGTAAATATGGGGTAGCATCAAAATCAATGGGTGTTGCGGTGGAACGCCCACCACAACACCCATTGAACGCCCCTTTCACGCTAAGTATAGCGTGAAAGGGTGCCTTATTTGAATATAGCATGCTACAACGCATGCTTTTACTTTGCATTCCATTACAACGCGGTCGTTACAACGATACCTTTACCACGCTAGTCATTAGATCGACTTGCTCTAGATGGTGCTCCAACCTTAGGAATAGTATAATTTACTATTCCAACTCCACCCTGCGCAACAGTAGGGAAGGTGTTGGAATAGTAAATTACACTATTCCTTAGGTTGGAGCGCCATCTAGAGTAAGTCGATCTAATGACTTGCATGGTAAAGGCATCGCATTGTAACAACGCGGTCGTTGTAACGACCGTGTTGTAACAGTAACGCGATGTAACAGCCGTGTTGTAAAGGCTGTTTCCCGCCTTATTAACAAGGCAGCGTTAAGCCGGGTTAAGTGGCTTAATGCTGCCTTGTAAATAAGGCAAAGCGCCTATCGCCACCACAACGTCAGAAAAAGTGATGTTGTGGTGGCAATAGGGCTTATAAATATGCCCCTCAATTTCAAATTTGAGGTTTTATACTCTCTTAAAGACACACTCTTTAATGCACTCCTTTCTACATCTCTCACTTTTTAAAATCTAAGGTGCTGATTCACAAACGCATTCATGAATAAGTGAATATGGGAAGGAATACACTTTTATGTACTTTTAAAAGGTCTTTGTGAATCATCCCAAAACATCCAAATCCCTCTTTAAAATAGAGGAAAGAGGGTACAATCCTTTTCTGTTTGTACTATATGCATATTAATATTCCCTGAATGTTCACATTTTATTCACATTTTGGATGTTTTGGGGCAAACATACAAAGGCAGGTAAGCATACGTGAAGGAATACTACCGCCTTACTATTTCACATGCTATTAAATGAATAAATGTTTGAAAGACGTAAGCAACCCCTTTCTGCATCTGTCCAGCGCACAGAATGGGATCATGAAGAGAACCCTGCATGTTTACTGTTTCAATCACTTGTGGTTTATGAGTAATGACGCACCACACCCAAAGCAGTCACTGTACAGCTTGTATTCATCACTGATCTATTGGTTAGCAACTGCCATGAGAAAAAAAAACACCTTTGATGTTTCGGTAGATATTAGGTTCATCCAGGACACACTATAGTGCAATAGTGTCATCGTGTGGAAGTACACGGCATTGCACGCAGCCTTTCAAGCCTCCTCAGCACTACAAACCACTGTTCGCTTTCCAATGAACAGCATTGAACTGGCGCAAGTTCTTTAATCTGCTAGGTGTTCAAAATACGTCTTATTAAAATATTTTTTCCAAGATAAAGAACAACCATTTACTTTTGTATTATTTAATTTCTCGCAGTACTCACATAAATCGGGTTTATATCCATGTTTTTCAAAAGTCTATTGAGAGGCCCGAACTCGGTAACGCAGTTAAAAGCGGAAATCCTACCGGCACTTTTGCGCCCCCGGAACCTCAATTTTTTTTACGTTCCAGTTGCGCAATGTGCCACCGCATATTTATAAGGGCACGTAAAGCCACTTTACGTGGCTTTTCATGGCCTTATAAATATGTGCCCATTTCAGGCAGAAAACTGTGTGCATTCTGCAGCACACATAGACAAGCATTGACAAAGCCAACAGGTCTCGCCTTTGCTGTGCAGCATGGCTAAAGTTTAAAGAAAAACAAAAGCCTTTGACACGGCCACCTGTGTCGTTTTGTAAGCGCACACACCACACATGCGCACACACACCTTTAAAATGAAGCAGGTGATGTTTTTGTTTTCTTTTTAGTACCCGATCTGAATTGGATCACTAACTAAAAAAAAATGTAAAACATGCAAAAACATTAGTTTTTTTTTGTTTTTAGAGCAGTCAGGCAGGGAAGCAGAAGCAATGCAGTGGAGCATGGGGAAAGCAAAGCAAAACGTGGGAGGGTGGAGGATGAGTGACGAAACAAGACAGAGGGTAGGGGGACGCCAAAGTAACATGGGACGAGATGCAAACGCAACCATGGGAAGAGGGCTGGAGGGGACGTGAAAGCAACTGGAGGAGGGCAGGATGAAAACATTTGAGGAGTGTGAGTAAAGCAACATCGAGGGCTTGGGTGGGGCATTGTACACAGGCAAGTTCAAGAAGAAGGGAGCGGGGAGAATCAGTCGCGCAACACAGAGCAACACGGAGTGCAGGGAGAGAGGTGCATATGAGGGAAATAGCTCAAGCACACACATTCTAAAGGACGCTTCACACAAAAGAAAAAAAAGCATTGGCATAGCCAATAGGTCTCGCCTTTGGGACCTTATAACTGTTTAGCCATGCAGCACACTACCCTGGACCATGTGCTGCTATGGATTGAATACAATTACTACATACTGGGCCATGCAGTGTGATTCAAGAATACATGCTTGCCTCTGCTGCACGCTTCTTCTTCCTGGGTGGCATTTGGAAATTAAAAGCAACGATGGGAGGGTGGGGGTGAATTGAAAGCAATGACGGGAGGCTGGGAGAGAACTGAAAGCAACAGTGGGAGGATAAGAGGAATTAAAAGCAACGATGTGAGGGTACGGGGATTAAAAACGATGGGACAGTGGGAAGTTTTGAAAACATGGTTGCCAAAACTAACGGTTCCAGCCTGCAGTAGATCACACGTGCATCAGGACAATCTCGTGATTCGCAGATACTGCGTTAGCAGTTAGGGTGGGGTATATATCATCAAGGACAGATGCAATCCAACATATACACTTTGCAATATTATTTATGAAACTCCTCACATGAAACTGCGTCTACTAAGTGTTGATATTTATCTACAGCGCCTTGCTTCAGACTTGTTGGCGCTCTATGAATCGATTCATACTGCACCCATAAGCGGTTTACTATATGACAGGAGGCTGTTTAACAGAAATGCCACCCTTTGGCGAGGTTGCAGAATGCCCAGAGGCCCGGGGATTGTGCGTGATGGTGCAAATGGGGCATTTCCCTGATGCCAACGAAGTGTAGTATAACGTACTTGACGTACCTGCAGGGGGCTCATGGCAGCTGCGCTAGGGTATTCCGGGGTGCAAAAGGGACCCTGAGGGGGGATGGGGGGCAACGGAGCACAGAACTACAGGACTACTGGGGTAGCAGGGGGGCTCAGGTTGCAGGGGAGATCAGCAGAGGGCTCGGAAAAGAGCTGAGGCTGGAAGGGGTCAAAAGACCACAATGGCTGAATAAAGGTGAGAGGAAGGCTGAGCCTGGGTGGGTCCGTAGAGTGCTGGGAGGGCGCAGGAGCAACTAAGCAGCATGGCGTGCGTCAGTCTCAACAAAACGGAAAGGATGGCGCTTTGTTCAGACAGGAGGAATGAAGCAACAGCGATAAAAAAAAAACCTGGTGGGTGTCCAAAGCCTCGGAGTGCTTCGACTACTTTGTTAGTGCCAATGAGATGGCAGCATAGTGCCAATATCGGCAACACTCAGTTCTCATACAGAAACATACATAAATAAACCACACGACACCTTTTTAGTGGAGAATTTTGCTGCAGGTTTATTTGCATAACCAATATGCCAACATGGTGGGTTATCTTACGGGCGATCCCAGGGCAGGCCAGCCCCTATGCCGCCTGCCCGTCTGATGAGCCAAATTGCACCGTGGCCGTCGCCAACCGGTGGTTACCAATTATTGGGAGAGGCCACCTCTCCCTCAGTGGACCGCCAGTCACTCCCTTACTCACGCCCGCCCACAGGTGGGCGGAGCGTTCCAGGCAGCCCCGGTTGCTCAGACCCACAACCGCCTGTAGGCTAACGGGGCGCCGTAGTTCTTCCAGGGGACACGCTAAGACATCCCTGGGTATCCTTGGCTTAGCACCCTGTTGTGCTGCTGCAATATAGTACCCTTCTGTACCTTGCAGACTCTGGATCGCCCTGTAACTCCTCCTGCAACACAAAACAATAAGTTAGAATCTTCCCCTCCCCGTACTACCCTTTGGCCGTCCGCAGGGTAAGCGGTAGGGTGGGAAACAGCGAGACGGGTAGCGGTCAAGAGACCGTACAGTGGGCGGGGAAGGCTTTTGTACCCCTGTCCCCCTCCCACAGCCCGGAAGTGACGCGGCCTGCAGACCCCCTGGTCCCTAGCCCAGGGAGCCTAGTCAGCAGACTTCTGTGCCTTCCTGTGGCACTAAGGCGGCCGCCCTGTTGGAGGGTCCCCTACGTGGCCCCCTGGGCAGCCTTGGCATAGTGCCAATATCGGCAACACTCAGTTCTCATACAGCAACATACATAAATAAACCACACGACACCTTTTTAGTGGAGAATTTTGCTGCAGGTTTATTTGCATAACCAATATGCCAACATGGTGGGTTATCTTACAGGCGATCCCAGGGCAGGCCAGCCCCTATGCCGCCTGCCCGTCTGATGAGCCAAATTGCAACGTGGCCGTCGCCAACCGGTGGTTACCAATTATTGGGAGAGGCCACCTCTCCCCTCAGTGGACCGCCAGTCCACTCCCTTACTCACGCCCCCCCAAAGGTGGGCGGAGCGTTCCAGGCAGCCCCCGGTTGCTCAGACCCACAACCGCCAGTAGGCTAACGGGGCGCCGTAGTTCTTCCAGGGGACACGCTAAGACATCCCTGGGTATCCTTGGCTTAGCACCCTGTTGTGCTGCTGCAATATAGTACCCTTCTGTACCTTGCAGACTCTGGATCGCCCTGTAACTCCTCTACAGCTCTGGGGTGGCCACCGTCACCACCAGGGCCCCCAAAGGCAGATATTCCTACCTACAGCCTGTTGCTTCCAAGGCCTCCCCAAGGTCCAGCAAAAATAGGTCCATGCCTACCCTTGAGAGGTGAATCCCATCCACTTCCCAACATCCAGTAGACTTGGCATGAAGTAAACCATGCCTGATGAAGCCAAATCCCCTTTGTTCCGTGAATTTACGCATGGCGCTGTTCACTCTCCTACGTGATCTCAATTGCGTCTCCCGATCAGGCTCCTAGCCAAACTGGCCGAGGTAAAATTTCGGACCACCACAGTTCACATGCCCCCAGTTGAATACTCAATTGACACATGATGTCCCTCATGTCTTGGAGCAGTCCTCTCCTCCCCAGAGTCGTCAGGTCATTCCCTCCCAAGTGTATGACCAGAATGTGAGGTGGACCGATCCCTCCCCCCCGTCTCTGCTGCAGCTTCCTCATCAGCTCGTTCCAGCGCATACCCGGGTAACCTAGCCACGTAATCTCTGTGGCGGAGGAACGTGATCTCTGTTCCAGTGCATGCCTGGGACCCCCAACCCAAATAATTTGGTGGTGGGAAAACCCATGCCTCCATTTCTTGAATTCCTCCAATCGCGCCACTCCAGACGCACGGAAGGCCATTCACCCAGACCCTTGGTCCTGGCAAAATAAAGAAATGCTCGGTTGCCAACACCCATAATGAGCACTGCACACCCTTTTATACCTACACCAGTCTGCACATACTTACACAATAACCCCCGACAAGGTAGGCATTCTTCTTGCTGCTTCCAGTGCCTCTCCCCAGGTCCAACAAAACCAGTCCATGCCCCCTCTAGACGGTGAACCCATCTTCTTCAAAAACACCCTGTGGACTTGGCATGCAGCAAACCATGCCTGAAAAATCCAAACCCACTCTGATCAGTGAATTTACGCATGGCTGTTAACTTTCCTGCATGAGGTTTCCACGGCCTCCCTGACCGGGCTCCTCGCCACACTAAACAAGGGGTTATCTCTGACCACTATAACCAACAAGCCCCCAATTGGTTGCTTAACCTACACATGGAGGACTTCATTTCTTGCAGCAGTTCCCTCCTCCCCAAGAGAGTCAGATCATTGCCACACAGGTGTATGACCAGGATGTTGGGAGGGAGACACCCTCCCTCGTCTCTGCTGCAGCTTCTTAGCAAGCTGTTCCAGCGCATGCCTGGGTATCCCAACCAAATTATCTCGGTGGCGGAAAAGCCCTGCCCCCATTCCTGCTTTCCACCCACCGTGCCACTCTCATGGCGCCAGAATGGCCAATCACCCAGACCTTTGCTCCTGGCAACTAAAGAAATGTAAGGTTGCGAACACATATTGCATTCTTGAAAAACAAACAAACAAAACTCCAACTTGCACCTTATTACACAATAACCCTGCACACCACCAGGCATCTGGTGCCTCAACGGGTAGTCCCAGGTGCATTCAACATTCGCCTGCGACTACAAAACTTAAAATGTCCTCAGGCCATTCCCTTGGGTAGCTCACGGAAGGAAGTCCTTTTGAAACATGGGATTCCCATTGTCCCTGCTGCATAATGCGCTCTGCTGACAAGCCCGCCCTAAAGGCTGTAGTTGCTGCCCCTATCCTGAAGAATAGCTGCTGAAGCGCTTGCCAGGAATTTTGAGGGAGGCCCCAGAGAGTACTGCATCCTGTCCCTTCAATGCCACCCAGCCGAGTCTGATTCGGACCTTGCCACTAACTCGCTGATTCTCAGTGCCCCGAAGGTGGCCAGGCTGAAGGTGGTTGAAAAGAGGGCCGCTTCAAAAGCTGAAAGGGTTGCCTTGTGCACTCAATCAAGCCTGCCCTGCAGTGTCTTGAATGCCCCTACTAAAATAGTGACTGCAAAAAGCGCCTGCCAGGACCCGCACCCCTGACCTATAAAAGCACGCCTGCATTACCTGTCAACCTAAAAATGGTAAGGGGCGTGCTGTCAGCATGTGCCTGGAAGTCCCTTGCTCACTCACCATGCTAAAAATCTTGCAGTAAGTACATACACTTAGGATGATGGTTGAAAGACCCAACCAGGGTTGGTCCTGTGACCATGAGGTTGAAACCACCGCCACACCCAGCCGTAGAATCAGTCCGGGTTTTCTTCGCCATGGCCCCCCCTATGCCCTCTGCAATCACCCTCATACCTGCAAGTAGCCATGTGGCAGGGGCCCCAGCGGGACCTGCCAGTCCAGTTTAACCTTCATATCCATGCAGCATAGCGATACTCACTGCTGCAGATGTCTTGGTGCCTCCAATACTTGCCCATATTGAAATCAGTAATTCTTAAAATTAATCGAAACAGTGTATATGGATGCAACGATGCCCAGACAAATTGAAAATTTCCCCCGTACTGTGAAGTGACACATTTGACCTGTCCCCCAGAATAAGTTGGTCGCCTTCGAACGATTCCAGTGACCAGCGCAAGTGAAGCACACGGAATCAAGTGTGGGCGCCAAGTGACCCCACTTGAACAGATATAAGCTTAGTGTGGGTGGATTGCCCAATTGAAGCTTTGGCTGCGGTGAATTAACTCCCCCCCCCCACGTGCAGCACCTAACTGTACAGCTCTGTTCCCACTCCCCAGGTTGAACTATTAGAAATGTGAGTGGTCCCAATGACATCCATGTCAAATCTAAGATTTACAGGTTATGCTCCAAACGCAGCCCCCTACTAGAGGGTCCTGCGAGGACCCCTCTTCCTCACTGAGGGACCCCTAGCTACTTCGCACTCCGGGCACCTGCATGCCACAAGAAAGGCCCTAGCAGCCGTTTGGCCCACTGCTGCTAAGGGAGACCAATCTGTTGCACCCCGCTGTGTGGGGCCAGCTGGTGGCATTAGGGTGGCCAGGAGCCTAGCAATAACTGTTTTTCATTGCATCCGACTGGAGGGGGGAAATGGTTACCAAACCATAAGCAAGTTGTATAGACTATTGCTATGTTATCCCACTACCGAAAGCCCGAACCATATATGTTCTCCCTCCTGATAAGCTTGCCACTCCCTTACAAGGATACTGAGGCCACATATCTGGTCCACCCCTAACCTTACACCCACCGCAAGCCGGGATCCTTGACCTTGTTGGTGGTTGCAAGTTGCCTAAAGTAGATATGTATCCTTTACCTGGATAAGGGCAACCCCTTGATCCAAAACCTCAAACAAACCCCGGCCCACACGAAAGAGAGTTTGCGTGCCGAACAGGATTAAATACTTTATGTACCTGAGGTTAGTCTGCTGAGAATGTGTGCACCTATTACCTGTGCGCTTGCCAGCCAACAGCTGCAAACAGTACCCTTTCACCCCCATGCACTGTCTCCCCCCGAGACTAAACTATGCCAGCCTGGCGTGGGACTAACTTGAGGAAGGCTAAACACGTCTGCCCTTATAGTTAGCCCAGGGACCAGATCCTGGTATATGTGAGGCATTACCAGCTAACTGAATTGCTGAGAACCGTAGGGTGAATACCGACCGTGCTGCAATTGCTCAACGGAGTTTAAACGGTATCAAAATTACAACCCCTTTGGCAGCACGAGGGATGCTTAGAAAGGTGATACATCCCCATACCATGTTTGTATCTTATCCTAAAGTTAATTGCACTAGTGTATATGTACCTGTAACCACTAGTATCTGATTAGGGATTTGAGTTCGCTATCCTTCTTATGTAAATTTAGCCTTCGTTCGTGTAATTTTGATGTGGCTCATGTACTCTGAAGTCTACCAAATGCCTGGTCTTGATTGACAGCGCCCTGACACCACGGGCAAGGATTGCGCGATATCCAAACGCACCATAACCACTGGCAAAATAAGCGACCCACGTACGGCATATAGCATGTTAATAAACCATGCATAACACCCCGCCACAGAGCTGTTCAAGAAGGCCAACAACACCAAAGTGCATACGGACATCATCCACTCCTTCCAGCAGCAGCTGAACACATGTTCCCCTCCCCTGCTGTTCTTTCATTTTGTTTTGGGGGTGTTGTGGTGGGCGTGTGAGCTCGCGTTCAGTTTGCCAGGGCTGGATGCATAGCTGACGTCCAGGTGGGCTTGATTTACTGTCCGCGTGGCTGACCGAGCAGTGCGTACCCTCACTGCACCCATCCCCCCTCTGCCGACAATGGATAGCTCGAAAACCCGCGAGTCAGTCAGGCTGACCACACCCACACTGCCCAGGGCTCTGCTTGCCTCAACAAGCAAGCCACAGCAGCCACGTACAGAAGGGCAAAATTCTACTGCATAGCAGGCGGCTCACGACCCGCTCTGCCTGCAACTCAAATTATGGGCCACTCAGAGGTATTCTAAAAGTGGGCGAATACTGACCCGGATGCAATCCGCCCCAAGAGATGATAATGCTGTCCAAATTAGAACCCCATGGCCGCCCGAAAATGAGCTTGGAACGGTTGGGGACTTAGCCTGCGGGTCATTAGATGTTTGGGACGCTGGGAATATTCTGGCTCCAGAGGTGAAGATGCAGTGATATCAGACTTGTAGATTTAAACAAACTCTACTGGCTACATACAGAATGTTTTACAGTCACCTAGAATGCCCCATCAGGGTGAATATATGCACGACCATGTCGTATCATTACCCGGAATTAATTAGAGAATAGCCAGTGTGAAACTCTAACCACTAGTATCTGTAATAATTTTAGTGCTTCTAACATTTTATTTAATTGGAGCCTTTCTGCTTGTCTCATGGAAGAAAACATGTACTCTGATGCCTCTATGTAATGTAGCCGATTCAATAGAGAACCGCTCTGACACCTTCCGGTAAAGATCCGCCATAAAAATACACCTACAATAGGTACATGGCAGAATAACCGCAAACGTTGCTCTAAGTTACCCTCACCTCCCTTTGAAACCTTCCCCTTAGACTTCTTAGCCTGGAGAAACTGCAGCCGATTCAAAATGCTAAAATACTTGGCAGTGCGTACAACATATCGGAAACAATACTTTTCCACACAGCTCCAGCTTTGCCTGGACAATCAGCATGCAAGCATTATCTTCTCCGTCGTGCTCTCTCGCTCCCCCAATTAATTTGAAAACTCGTTTGCTCGCTCCCCTATGGGCTTAGCACATTTAGAGAGAAAGGAGAGATGAGGTGATAGCTGACGAGCCTCATAAACCTGAGGAAGCACTGGACCCAAAATTACACACATGCGTCCCTGCTAGCTGCGCCAAATCGTTATCGGTGGGTGGGTAGCGCTGGTATACCCGCCGCAAAAAAGATGCTGCTCCCCTCTGGGCTTAGCACCTTTAAAGAAAAAGGAGAGATGAGGTGATAGCTGACGAGCCTCATGAACCCGAGGCAGCACTGGACCCATAATTACCCACATGCGTCCCTGCTAGCTGCGCCAAATCGTTATCGGTGGGTGGGTAGCGCTGGGTTACCCGCCGCAAAAGAGAGGCTACAAAGCACCTTCAAATACATGGCTGCCAACCGGCATAGGAGGCTGTGTTTCCCTAAAAATTGTCAAAGGAGAGGAGGGGGAGACACAAAGGAGGGTGGGGGCTGGTATTGACCGCCTACCACTGAAACACCGCCGCATGCACCCACCACGCTGTCGCTTGTTCTCTGCGCCCGGATTCATAATGAACCACCGGGGACAAGCAGCCCCAAAAAGGGGGGGGGGCGGGGGGCGTCCACAAACTGCCCACGTTGCCCTACTGGGTTTCCTGTGGCAGGCCGGTTCCACATATATCTGTTCAGTAAAGGCATACCCCCAATGGTATTGGCAGCGATTGGGAGCAGCCGCCCCGCCTCTGATGAAACGAACGCCGTCTCATGCACTCCCTCGACAGTCCGTCACCAGTCGCTTGACCATTCAGTCTCTTCTTTCTCAAGCCCCATGTAGCCTTGCCCCTGTCCAGGATAAACGGTCAGTGGTTTTCCCGACTGAGGCCCCATTCATCTAGCAGGAGGCCCATGCATGCAGTGAGGCAAACACGTACGTAGACCGATCCCTAGATCCCCCCAACAAATAAACATCGCGGGTATGTAAAGCAGGGCTGTTGCGAAATGCTGCATAGCGTGAGACCTATGTGGACTTCGCGGCTCGAACCATAACACAATTGGGGGGCCCTGCACCGGCAGGGCTGCGGGCCACCTAACACGCTGCTTAACTGTTCTCCTGCTGCGAACATGCGGCGCTTAAAATTCCCCTATCGCAGCGTCAGACTGGGTGCCGGATCCAGCAGAAACGCCCCCTCCACAACACAAGCCGTGCCGGCCCAAGGCCTGGAAAAGTGCACCAGAACCGGGTCTGAATTCCCGTCACAGCTCTACCTGGAACCGGGCTCCCCAGCCAAGGCTCGAAGCCGCATGAAGGATGGATGGGTGGGGGATGAATACGGTGTATGGGAAAGGGCTATTAAAGCCCCCACACTCCCGCAGTAAAAACACCGCCTCTACCATTTTACATTGGCCCAATATGGCCGCACGTGTTCCCCACAGGAGAAGGACCAAGCGTGCCATGTCCACGCTGCCATGCCCGTCTCTCTCCAGCACTAGCTCTCAAGGCAGAGCACGCGTGCAACCCGACGAGGCCTGGACGCAACCACATTGCCTCCTACGTGCAAGACCCAGCAAACTGTAACAGGCGCATCAAAGTCAGCATAAGGTACAAGAAAGCAGCCCAGCTGTTACCCATTCCTCAGATGGTGTCAAAACCTGTGTTGGGCGCGAGTGTGATGCACTCTAGCATTCCACCGCAGATCCTCTGCTAGCGTGATGTGGCACCGTTCGAACAGACTCAATTATTGGGAGAGACCACCTCTCCGCAGGGGCACACAAACCACCGCCCTGTTCCCCCGTAACAGGCTAGCATAAAGTACCGCCGCGCGGTGCCCAACAGCCAGATTAAGAGGCAGACTGCTCCAGGACTCGCCTCCTAACACGCCGACGCAGCCTGCACCACCCGAGTGCGGCCTCGCCGAAGCGAACAGCGGCCCACCGAAACGGCACATCCCAACATCCCCCGCAGCACCCCCTCACCTATTGCACAGAAACCCAGACGCTGCCTCTGTTCTGCCTCAACGGCCACAAAGTGGGCGCACGCCAGTCCACCCACGAAGCTCAGACCAGGCCCGGTCCCCATTCCAAGTGGCCCTCGAGCTCGGACCTGACAGATGGGAAGGAGAGCCCTGCTGGGCTCGCCGGCTTACCCACCCCCCACGCACGGTGCCCACGCTGTACCGGATCGCGGCACGCTCCAGGCTGGCGTGGCGTTCTTGGGGAGGGCCGGTGCCCTACGCAACCCGGGAGCTGTTCCCCCCCCATGGCGGCAGTGGCGATGGCCGGGCTTAACCACCTTGGCAGAGAGAGGGGGGAAAGGGGGAAAGCACTCACCAGAGGCCTCAGCTCCTGGAGATCCCGAGGGCACGTACAAACAGCGAGACGGGTAGCGGTCAAGAGACCGTACAGTGGGCGGGGGAAGGCTTTTGTACCCCTGTCCCCCTCCCACGGCCGGAAGTGACGCGGCCCGCAGACCCCCTGGTCCCTAGCCCAGGGAGCCTAGTCAGCAGACTTCTGTGCCTTCATGTGGCACTAAGGCGGCCGCCCTGTTGGAGGGTCCCCTTCGTGGCCCCCCTGGGCAGCCTTGGCATTCATGGCACTTCAACTCAACTCGGCCACGGAAATGACGTCTCCTGAAAGCAGCTGTTCGCATTGGCCAGAGAATTATAGCGAGCACCAGTGCCTAATTTGTAAACAAGCGCGGCCCAAGGATGGCGCTTTGTTCAGACAGGAGGAATGAACTAGTATATGCTAAAGTATATACAAGAGGTCTCGAATGCTCGACCTAAAAACATGAAAGTGCCTGGTGCAAGTTAAAAACACATGAACATGCACGGCGATGCAAGTTAAAAAACATGAAAGTGCACGGACCAAGTAAAAAGAAAATTGAAAGTGCACTCTGCAAGTTAAAAAAACATGAAGGTGCACGGTCCAAGTTAAAAAAAAACATGAACGTGCACTCTGCAAGTTAAAAAAACATGAAAGTAAACGGTGCAAGTTAAAAAACATGAAAGTGCACGGTGCAAGTAAAAAAAAAAAAGCATTTCAGAGATGGTGGAATCACCTTTTAAAATAATTTGCCCTACAGATACCCAGCGCAGTCCATTCCAGTTGTAGCTAATCATGGACTCAGCAAATCGTAACAAAGACAAACCAGTATGTTAGTACCTTCAACCTTCAGGATGTTTGGAAATAATTCTTGCATCGAATGTTACCAAGCATAACGTCAGAAAGAGCTTTGCCGCATTATCAGAGAAGTACTGGGACTGCAAAGAATATAAAATAGCTATAAAGTAGCACCGTTGCTAATGGATGTAAACCGCAGACCTATTTGAAACGAGTTGGTGTTCCAATTGCATATTCTGATTGAGAGGGCCATTGTGCGTCATGCCCATGGTTCTGTGGGCTGGGCTGACCAATCAGGTGACATTTCAGCCTTTCTACTTTCTGACCTGCTGCACGTCCACACCAAGATGACCGCCAGCGCTGATTACCAGTCCGATGACAGCACTCTTACTCAGAATAAAAATACTTCTGAAACAAGTGTGCGCACCAGGATTGAGCTGCTACTATGTTCGCATGTCTAGTGCTCAGAGTACTTTTAAAACATGTATTTTCTTGTCTTATGGAGGAGGAGGGTAGCCAGACGTCTTGAATGATTCATCTCCTCTTTCTTGTTTGACCGTTCTTAAAAAATGGGAGGTAACGTCAGAAGCAAAGTGCTGGCATCAGGTCATTTAACGTCTTCCAAATGAAGGCAGCCCAGCTCCTTGGGGCGCCACAGTGCTGGAGAGAGGTTGGAGTCTCAGCTGCAGCTACATGCAGCCTGATAGCATTCAGAGCACGCAGCTGCTCAAATCACGCTTGTAACTCAGAACATGTTTGTCAAGACTTTGGTCGTCTCGATTTGTGTAAATGGTGTGTTACATTAATGCCAATGTTTCATTATGGTATTAATACTTGTACAACGCACACCTGTCATAGGAATGTGGACTGTGATTATGAGGCGGAGTCCACCCATATAGGGATCATAAATGAGCCCTATTTATGTTTAGCCAGCACTGCGACACTCCGTTCATTTCCTCCCTTTACCCATGGTGACGTACACATACTGCAGAAAACGTCCCTTTTGTTAACAACAGGTCGCGTGTAAATTATACATTCAGTGACAGCCCTTATGAGCGAGCCTTGTGCTGCGCGCGACACCTGACTTCTCCTGTACATATAGCGGGCTTCCGCTGCGCACGCATGCAAGGTGTGATGACATCAAGAGCAATATAAACAAAGAAACACGAGAGATAATGTAATGAAAATGTGGCACTGACGTGAGCATGTTCATGTAAAACAAGTGATGCCACTCGCAAGCAGCATCAGGATCGGCGGTCTTCACTTTTCAAGCACTGCACTCGTGCTTGTGGCGGCATCCACCTTGCGGGAGCGAGCAGCGGCCATATGTTTGTAATTAACGTGGCCGCGCTGCTGCTCGCTCCCGCAAGGTGGATGCCGCCACAAGCACGAGTGCAGTGCTTAAAAAGTGAAGACCGATGGCTAAAGGCCCTCCTAGAGCAACGCATGCGCGCTGCCTAGGCGAGACCTAAAAAAGGAAGCGCCTGAATGGATTGATTTTGTGCAGGAAGGTGTACCTTCTTCCACAAAATCAGTCAGCCCCGCAACGCAGGCACCCTTCCACCATGGTGCAAAGGTGCCTGCGTTGGCGCACGGCAGCCCATTGTGCGCCGGCGCAGGGGAAAAGGACAGGAATGCACCATATCACATAGAAACAGCGCATTCCTGCCCTTTCCTTTTGCCGTAGGGCATCGCAGCAGGGAGGCCTGCGGCGCTGCCCTATGGCAAAATCCCATAAATAAGGCCCTCATTTTCTTTTTGCTTTGCAGTATTCAAAGTGAAGGCAATGATACTTTAACTTCTCAATGCACTGTACCTAATCCACCTTTTTTTTCTTTTTAAATTACCTTGCAATGTTTAAACTTTATGGTTTAAACAAAATTAGAACATTGGAATGTTGGGAGCTCCATTGTAGACAATGGAGTGCGCCTTGCTTCTACGGGCCGGTAAAGGCCCGCAGAGCAACATTCCAATGTTTTACAAAGGCCTCTCGGAGCTCCAGGGGATTTAAATCCCCTCGAGCTTCGAGAGGCCTTTGTTTTATTTGTTAGAACATTCTGCCCTCTATTGGCAGAATGTTCTAATAGCCATATAGCCCTTCGTAGCAGGGCTATACTGGCTATTAAAGTCCCGGTCCCTTGTTAAAGTCCCTCGCCTTCGGCTCGGGCCTTTAACGCGGAAGCGGGCCTTTAATAGCCGGTGTAGCCCGCTACGGCGGGCTATAAGGCTATAATATGTATTTGTGTCCTCTGGTAATTTCCAGGAAAATCATGTCCACTTTTGGAAATACCGGATTTTCCATATGTACATCTTGATAACTTGCCCTATGCTCGTCTTCCTCCAATCAGTAAATATTCAGCTCTGACGGATTAATTAAAAACGTTGTTGCTGCTGGACTTGGAAAAATGTATATTAAACGTGTAACTCAGGAAGATAAAGACCCATGGGGCATGACAAGGCCTGAACGGATAAATTATGTTTCATTGAAATTCAGCGCTGGGTGAGAGGGAGAGTTTTCTTTATTGTTGCTAATAAATAAATACCAAGTCTCAATTTAAAATGATAAAATAAAAAGGCACCTAATTAATACCGTTTGATCTCTTTTAAATATCATTAATGGGGTATTCACAAGAGTTGAACTGGCAGGCCAATAGGAACGGCGAGAGGAAAGTAACATTCTTCAATCTGTGATTCCTGTATTTACGAAATCCCATAGGGGCCTTTTCACAACAGTACATTTGGTTGTAAATGCAAGTTTACAACCCGATTTAGCTTTTTTACGCCTGCCAACGATCCTGGCAGGCATAAATACATTTATTTACTGGTGTAGATTTCTCTGCCAAGAGTGAGGAGGAATCTGCACTAGTAATTCATATTCAAGGATGTGAGAAGTGGGAGTTCCAAGGAATGATTTGCCTTGCAAGTTTGGGAAAACCAACCAACATGTATGTTTGTGGGCATTCCCAGATTCCTCTCCGACCTGTTTCCATCCTGCAAACAATTGGGATTTACTCGTGTTAAAGGCTGGAATTGTTTCCCTTCCAGGATGGGAAGGGGAACAGATCACCCCCAGATTTACTGCCCAACAGGGGCAAAATGATAATTTACAAAGAGACATTTGACATCCGCCAGGAAACCTGCGCCTGGTGTAGTTTGCTAGGCTGTCAAAGAAAACCCAGGGGCATATGTACAAGGACTTAACGCCGCCGTAGCGTCAATTTTTTGACGTTACGGCAGCTTTTTTTGTAATCGCCGAATTAACAAGTTGCCGCTAACTGGAGTTAGCGGCACTTTTCCGGCGAAAACATGAATTTTTAGGATCGCCACTTCTGTTAGCGGGACTTAACGAAAATGAGATGCAAGGTAGGCGTTCCCATGCAAAAACTGCAGCTAACCCCACTTCGAGATATTTACAAGGAATTCCTTGTATGGTGCAAAACCCAAAAAACTGCCTCTAACTACAGTTAGAGGCAGTTTTTTAAGACCAGAAAATAGCTGGTTTTAAAAATGGTGCAAACACTTGGGGCCTCATTTCAGAAGGTTTTGGTGCTGGACAGCACTGCAAGGAATGTTGCTGCGCTGCCCTGCGACAAAACTACAGGGCAGGAATATGCACCATCAATAAGATAGGGTGCATTCCTGGGCCTCATTCAAGAAGAGTGTTGCATTGCTGCGACAAAACAGCGTTGCAACACTTTTCACTACGCCCTTCTTGCAACACCATGGATGCGCTATATTCACTGTCCGGCGCTCCATGTCGCAATTAATGACAGATGCGTCTGGAATCCTGACGTATCTGTCAGCCCTAAAGTCATGCATTGCTGCAATTGTGTCACAAGCATGATGCAACTCCAGCAATGCATGGGGCCAGCCTATCCCTGTGGCACTGCATCACCCTTACGCCTGCAATGACGCAGGCGTAAGGTACTGACGCAGTGGCGTCTTACAATTGTTGCAGTGAAATCTGATGGATTTCACTGCGCCACTCTTATGAGGCTTTGTTGCGTGGGAACGCCCACCCTGCATACATCATACCTGATGCAGGTATAATGTGGCACAGGGCTTCACAAGGTCACGCATATGCCTTGATGTGTCACTTTGCAAATATGGCGCAACGTGGTGCAAGAATCACGCTGCAAGAACATCAAATAAATGGTGCACCGGCGGGGTGAAACTGTCAGAAGGGGCTCATGAATAAGCCCCCCTGTCTTTTTCCCCTACGTTGGCGCACAATGGCTGCCATGCACCAAGGCAGGTACCCTTGCGCCATGGTGACTGTGTTACTGAGTTGATTGATGTTGTGGCTCCATCTCTTCTCGAGACGTCTGCAGGTGGGGCTGGACTAGTGAAGGGCGGGAGTGAACCAGTAGGCCTTCTTGGAATGTTGTTTCCCTGGTCTTTTTTTGAGGGGTGCCAGCGTGTTGGCGCAGTTGGAGATCCATCTGTGGAGGTTGCGCGCTGCGGTGTTGCCATCTGTAAGCGTTGGCTGAGTGGTGGTGCTGAGGGAGTTGACGGGAAGTTCTTCGGTGGCCTTGATCCAGCTGCAACGGGGGGGCAATGATGGCAATGCTGTACGGTGGGCGTGGTGACGGCGTGATGTAAACAATGATGGTCGGTACAGGAGAGTCCTGTGGTGTGGCTGTACTTGAAGTTCCTGCAGGTGGAGAAGATGACCTCAAGCATGTGTCAGGCTATGTGGGTTGGTGCGGTGACTAGCTGCTTGAGTCCGATGTTGGTGAGGTTCCCCAGGAGGGGGATGGTGTTCTGGTCACTGGGGTTGTCCAGGTGGAACTTGAGGTCTCCGAATAGGATGTAATCGGTGGATGGGAGAGCCTGGGGTGCGATGAGGTCTACAATGGCATCGGTGAATGGGGGTTCATGGCCTGGGGGGCTGTAGATGAGGGTGCCATGGAGGGTGGTGTTGAGGGTTGGTCCGGATCTGGAAGTAGAGGTGTTCCATAGTCACCGCAAGGTCATTAGAGTGCGTGGTCAGTCAGTGTTAGACCTGGCATCATTGGCGTGGGTTTCCCCTGTATTTTGTGCCTTGACCTCCTGTGTTTTTGCTGTGTGTTGGACTCCGTTTTGCTGGTCTAGATGCTTTGGGCACTTTGCCACTGCTATTCAGTGCCAAAGTGCAAGTGCTCCCACTGTAAATTATTGTTATGGATTAGTGATTCCCTGATTGGCATATTTGATTTACTAGTCAGCCCCTACTACAGTGCACTGTGTGTGCCCAGGGCCTGTAAATCAAATGCTGCTAGTGGGCCTGCAGCACTGATTGTGCCAACCACATAAGCAGCCTGTAAATGTAACTCAGGCCTGCCATTGCAGAGCCTATGTGAGGTCTAGTACTGCTATGTCGACTTGGCAAGTGCACTCACTTGCCAGGCCTTACCCTTCCTTTTTCTTACCTGTTAGTCACTCATAAGGTAGGCCCAAGGTCCCCTGTGGGCAGGGTGCAGTGTATGTAAAAGGTAGGACATGCCCTGGTGTGTGTGTGGCATGTCCTGATATTGAAATACTGGCAATTTCGTTTTTCCATATTGCAAGGCTACCTGTCCCCATAGGATAGAATTGGGAGTTTGCTTATAACATCTTATAAACATAACTACCCCTGGGAACAAGGTAGGAAAATAAAGTTCAGTATGCCTGAACTCAGAATGTTAAAATGCATCTTTTAGTGAAGGTGATTTTTACATTCTCTGTTTGAAAATACCACTTTTAAAAAGTAGGTATTTTCTTGCTTAGCCATCCAGTGTGCCTTTGCTAGGTGACTGTCTGGCTTTGGAGTGACAGGGGCTGGGGATGAGCAGTGGCTCCAGAGAGTCTGAATGAGTCAGGGCTGGGCTGAATAGACCTGGGCTGCATTTAGAGTAAGGGGAGGAGATTTTCTTTCACCTGAATGGGCCTGGTCTGCCTGATACAATGCTGTCTCCACCTCCTGCCAGGAAGCTGCACCAGAGAGGACAGAAGTGGTTTTGACTGAGCACAGGGCTTCTCTGCCACCAGAGAACAAAGAATTTTGCTGTATAAAAAGAGGGGCCCAGACCCCAGACTTTTAGATCACTTCTGGGAAATCAAGAGGAACCTTTACCAAGAAGAAGAGCTGGAGAAACTGGAGGAGGAGTACTGCCCCTTTGCTGTGTGCTGTCTGGGGTTGGCCTGCAGTGGCTGTTTCTGCCAAGGAAAGGAGTAGGACTTTGCTGTGTGCTGTGTCCCCTGCTTGAGGAAGATCTCCAAGGGCTTGAAGTGGATCTTGCCCCCTGTTCACGAGGTCTCAGGAACATCAAAGACCTCACCAAGCTTCTGGGCACCATCTCTGGAACCGCTGGTTTCAGTTTCCACAGAAGAAAAGGGTAACCGAGTCCGTCGCAGGATTCCGTGTCCTGAAGGCACGTAGAGAGCACCGCCTCATTTCACACCGGAACCCTGGTCTCACCGACTCCGTCAACGAGCCGCTGCTTGCACCGCATCCTGTGGGCATCGCACTCCGCACCGCTACATGCTGCACTGACGTCATCGACTCCGTCGCTGCCCGACTCGAACATCAACCAGCTCCGTTACCGCATCATGACCTGCCAGCACCGCATCGAGCACCGTCTCACCCTGCAACGCAAGCCTTGGACTCACCGACTCCGTCAACGAACCGCTGCCTGCACCGAGCCGTGAGGACAACGCACGCTGCAACGCTTCCATCTCACATCATCACAACTGCGACGGTTGTCCCGGACCGGCTCATACCATCGTGTCGGACGCAACAACAAAATGTACTGTCTCCGAGTCTGTCGACGCTTTAGTTAACCCGTATCGACACGGTTGCCTGGAATTTTTAGACTCTGTCGTATTCAGTATCACAGTAGCCCCGGACGGAGCTACTGAGTCGGAGGAACTGTATTTTCACATTTTTCCTGCAATTTTAAGGTTATTTTGCACACTAAGGGGGCGATTCCGATCTCGGTCGGTAGGGCTCCGAATCGGATTCGGCTTTACCGGATCCGAGTCGGAGGCTTTGTTTCCGACCGATTCGTACAGTCGTCCGAGCGAGCAAGTACGATGCGAGTGAACGCGAACTCGCCGACCGACTCGTTTCCGTGTCCGACCCGCTCCGTCCGACTCGTTCGCACTTGATTCGTGGCGCGCAATGGAGATGTTTTACGACCGATCCAGTACGATGGACGCGTCGGACAGCCGGATCGAGTCGGAGCGTCCGGCTCGAAAAAGCTCCCGGAGCCGGACTTGGGGGGTCCGTGCCGGACCCCCCTGCACCCGGAGCCGTACGAGTCGAACACAGTCCCCCCTATACATGCGTGTACGGTGCGGATGGCACCAACGCGTACCCACTACAGGGGGCCCCCTTGTGCGCAACATACCCATTGAGTCACTGGGAGCCCATGTACGCGTCGTATGACCGGCTCCCATTGACTTCAATGGGAGTCCGACCGAATCGAGTCTGGCAGCGTGCGGCCGCATCGTACTCGCTCGGTCGGACTGCAGGAGTCCGGCTCGGTCAGAGAGTTTTCCCAACCAGATCGGAATCGGCCCCTAACTATTTTTAAGAGTTTTGTATGTTCGATTTTTGTCGTTTTTGATTTGCTGGTTTAGAGAAAGTTTGCTTATTTTTCTAAACTGGTGTGGTGTCCATTTGTAGTGTTTTCACTGTGTTAATTAAAGCATGCACAAATGCTTTACACACTGCCTCTGAGATAAGCCTGTTTGCTCGTGCCAAGCTACCAAGGAGGTGAGCAGGGTTTATTTTAGAAGTGCATCCCCCTTACCCAGACTAAGAAGAAGGGTCCCTACTTGGACAAAGGTGCAAACCTCTTTCAACTAGAGACCCCCATTTCTAACAGTCGGAGTGTGCTTTTTTTAGACAATGGTAATGGCTCTTCCTGGCAACTCTGGGTGGTCCGTGTGGGTGAACTTGTAGCCATCGTTAATGGTGATGGCGATGTCTGGTCCGGAGTAGAGGTTGGTCCAGGTTTCCGTGAAGAAGGCGATATCTGAAGAGGTGGCATCGAGGAGGTCCCACATTTCTGTTGCGTGTTTGTGGAGGGACCGCATGTTGAGGAGGAGGCAGACGGTCGGCTGCGCTGTCAGTCAGCTGGGCAGCAGGAGGCGCTGGTGTGCTGATGTGGCAGAAGGTGCGTTTGCAGATTCGACAGTGTTGCTAGATGGCAGGCGGTGTGGCATCCAGGGTTGATGGCAAGGAGGGTGCTGGCGTCATAGCGGTTAAGTGTCTGAGAGGAAGGGTCATTGGTGCTGGGCACGGTCCAAGGGCGGACGGACGCAGACGGGCTTGCCTTTGGCGCACAAGTGGTACACCCACTGTGCATGGCCGCACAACGGCCACCATTATGTAGTGCTGCGGGGGGACTGGACAGCTGGGAGGCGGGATAAGACACTGGAGTGGGCGGGGATGCGGGAGGAAGCAGGGGTTTTAAATATCTTTAAAAAAAATCTTACCTCGAGGCCGGGTCCTGTGTCTTCTGTGCTCCTCCTCTCCCGAGTCTGCTTCCAGGAACAGGAAGCAGGCAGCAAGGCTCCCTCCCCTAAGCCAATCACAACGCTGCAAGGTGGCGTTGTGATTGTTCTTGAGCGCCGTGACAAGGCGTTCAGCCAGGGGGTGGAGGGGTGGGCATGTTCTCCATGCAGGCTGTAATGCAGTCTGCATTGCGAACAGGGATGTGCGCATGACTGCTTTGGGCGGCCTGAGAGGGCAGACCAAAACAGTCATTGCGCACTTGAGTGGGCATACCACTCCGTCCCTGTACTGCTCCATGAGTAGAGCAGCACCCACAAAGGAAACATAGCATGAGTACATCAGAAAGTTATCATCATGTTATGTTTCCTCTTCTTCCAATGCATGAAAGCAGTGGGGCGACGCTCTTCCGCCATAGCGGATGAGCTGCCACTGGGGGTGCGTCACCCACAGGTGCAAGGCCTGGGCCCAACTCGACCCCCGGGCCTCCTCCACTACATGTCCCACCTTCTCCTCACCTGGACAGTGACACCGTGGCACAATCCACTGCACTCTCTCCAAATCTGTGACTCAGCCAGCAGGAGCCTCAGCGAGGTGGGATTTCACAAGCCTGGATACAGCAGTCACCGCCAAGTCCATTGGGGAACCTCCCGATGAAGGTGATGCAACAGGGCCCCCTTAGGCATGAAGTTGCAGCGCTCCCGCCACACAAATTTGGCGCAGCTCAGGGGCCTCGCCCTCCACAGCGTCCGGCCAGCGCAACATCCTCCGGCCTGTGATGCAGAGAGGCGCGGCCCACCATTGGTAATCTCCTCCGTGCACCTCGGTGTAGTGGTGGCGCATGGTATGCGATGCAGACCTCCCTATGTTGGTGCGCAGGAGCGCCTCTACCGTTCACAGCTCCAAGGGGCACTAGGCTGTCTTGTCACACAGGTCAACAACGTGTCTCCATGCGACCTGGCAGACTTCACCTCCAGGTAATGGTGATCGCCGATGCCTCAAAGTCTACCGCCAAGGCCCAGCAACTCCACCGCACCTCCGCATCCCACTCCAGGTCCCAGACGCAGGCCCAGTGAGGCCTCCGGGCCCCAGGGACTGTCCGCGCTTTCAAGGTTTTGGATGTTGCAAGGAGTGCGCAATGATAAGTGATGCATTACTGGTTTTGCCCAGCGATGCACCTCTTTTCATGATTGTAGCCCTGAATATCCTCTTCCCCTGGGACTCTGGCTGG
Organism: Calotriton arnoldi; assembly: GCA_963921515.1. Classification (NCBI taxonomy): domain Eukaryota; kingdom Metazoa; phylum Chordata; class Amphibia; order Caudata; family Salamandridae; genus Calotriton; species Calotriton arnoldi. The sequence goes on from CAWUFW010006273.1 coordinate 766,518, forward strand.
TCATCCTGGCTGTTGTGGGGCTTGGGAGTTTGTTGATCTGTGCTGCACTTGGCCCTGGCTGCTTCATGCTGCATTCCATTGGTTTTGTTTCCTATTTTTCATTGGAGGTGGACTTATAGGCTATTTTTGCCTCTAGAGGCAAAAAAGTCACGTTGGGCTGACTAATGGGAGTTTTTTTACCGCTAATGGGCCTTTCATCAGTTTTCGCCCGCTAACGCCAGAATTTATATCGCCTTCACGCTAGTGTTAGCGGCAGTTTGCACCGCGGCTACCTGAAACTATCACCATGTAATGACATATTGTAAATACATCGCTAACAGGACGATAGTTTTTGGTGATCTGCCGCGTTAAGAAAACTGCTGCTAACTAACGCTAGCGCTAGTTAGCGGCAGTTCTTGTACATATACCCCTATGTCTCACATTTCAGTTTCGACTGTAAAGTGTTTATTATAAAACAATAATGAATACTCTGTGAATCACAGAAAATTCCAATTAAAGACCCACCCCCTTAAATCAGCAGTAAAAACAAGCTCCTTAGTGAGGGAATCAAAACCCAGTTATGTACCCATCTATACACAAGTTTCTAACATAGATCACATGACTAAACTATCACAAAGAAAACAACCAGGTGCCGTAGGTGAGTTCATGAGAACTGTAAGGTGACCTTCACGATTAACATAAATGTAAACAGTGTTTGCTTAACAAGTTAGTTTGCAAATGTTATATCTCCTGTGGGTAGTGTTAGCATACTGTAGCAGTGTTAGCATCAGCAAGAACCTAGGCTGACTGGTGTTAGAGTTTCAAAGTGCTAAATCAAGGTTGGGAAGGTTTTTGAATTCATAAAAATACATTCAAGCAGGAATGTACATTTTAACCCATACTTTTACACCTTTTTTTGTGCATAGGGCCATTGTATGACTGAGAAATGAAGCACTCGAGTGGCAAAATGTAGTTTTGCTTGAAGCTCCCGAAAGCCTTGCAATGGAGGTAAAAATTCCACAGGCAATGCTCTAGCCTTAATTGCTTCTGATGAATACTTCGGATCACTGACAGAATATAGAATGCCAAAATATCGACCTACAAAAATATAGTGGATAAAATATAGAATGCCAAAATATCGAATTCCTATCTACAAACAGGTAAGTACAAAAATATCGAATCCAAAATATCGTTGTAAATAATATAGGGGCCCATTACGATGGCGGGCGGAAGCACAACCGCCGTGCTGGCGGATGCAAAAAGCACCAGTTACCGCCGGCACGCAGCAGTCCACACGCCCGCCCAATTACGATGCGAAAAGCAGGCCAAACACCGCCGGCAAGCCAGCAACACCGTCCGCCATCAAAGTGCGCCCGTACACGTAGCGGCGCAGCCCAACTGACACACACCGTCCGACGAAACACGTCCCGCCCGGCGCATAAATTACGATGCCGCAAACAAACGGCTCCCACGGCCAAGAGATACCGTACGACAAACCGAAGCGGTAACACGGACGCCGAGCACGGACAACGAAAAGCGGCTCCCCGAGCATGAATCCAGCACTGCAGGCCGTCCCCATGCTCCTGCTGATGCACCACCAAGGACGCAACGTACCGCGGAGACGCAGGTAGGCACACACACAACAAGTGCACGCAAACAGCGCACACAGTGCAAGGGCGGAAAAAGCGGACAACCCCCCACCAGCGCGTGTACACAACACATCCACCATCGCATCCACATATGACACACAGGCCAAATCGTAACATCGCAGAACACATGTGTACACACCACCTGGGACTAGGAACCAACCACCCCGTCACGGCCCCAAAGCGCCGATGACGCCGCCACACATGCGCACAACGCAGAGGCCAACCGCAGCGCCATGCATGCGTCGCACACAGACACAGGGACACAACCAAGCAGCACACACATCAGCCCCACCCCGAACGCACATGACACGTGACAGGCCGGCCACAGACATGTCCCCAACGCCCAATTCACGGACAACACCCAACGCCACACAACCGACGCACACATGTCAGTGAAGACACGCAACAGCAGGACACACCCCAGTGTAACAAACATGGCGTAGCACACAGCGGCGGCAACACCAACTAGGAGAAGCAGGGCCCCTTCGGGAAGAGGAACGCCAGTACCACACAGAAACACCCATACCACCCTGCACATATGAACAAGACATATAAAACGGAACACCAAAGAGCCCGGGGACCGACAACAGGTGGCCCAAGAATAACATCCACACACAAGGCCCAACGCAGAGCGGAAAGGCAGCCTGCCGCCCACACAAGGGAGAGCAGACAGCACTGAATGACCTTCCATTCCAACTCCGAAACCACAGCCCTACGACAGAAGCCGGTGAATACAGCCATTGTCCAAGAATAGACCAACACAGGCATGCCGAGGAGACCGACCACACGGCAGATAGCGCATATCACAGAAGCACACAACGGACGGGGAAGAAAGAAGAAAACACTCCCCCATGTCGGCCACATGCAAGTTAATTGGAAGGAGTCACACAGCACTGACCTTGAACTGTCTGAGAAGCATGTGGGAAGAGGGCCCGTGTCCTCCAAACAAGCCAACAGAACACAAGTCCTGTCTCCCTACGACTACACAGAGCTCACAGCAACCCCGGAGCGTGCACATTGCAGACTGCACACACAGCCGGAGCACGCCACCTCAACGAACCGCTGCGAAATGGCAACCGCAACACACCTACCCAACTACGCCGAACAGCTCAAGCTGTACAAAACCAACCTGTGCCATACATTGGGATGCGATCTCCTGTCCCTGCTGAACGTAAGTTACCGACTGACTTACCGCATCACATTGTTCAGCTGCGTCATGCCCGTCTTCTACTGTCGGAGGTGTCCCTACCAGCATCCCGTCGAGATATGCCTCTCCAACCCGGCATGTCTGAAGGCGGACCTGCTACCACTACTCCTCCCTCTGGACGCACACGACAGGGCCTGCTCTGCCTATGGGGGCATGGCGTATGTGGCCAACATCGCACCCGCACTGAAATGGGACCACTGTGCCTCCACACGACGGATCATCGATAACAGCTACATCGAATGTCACCCAGCATGCCCCATCATGGTCCTCCAAGGGACAACCTACGAACAACACCTTGACAGCCACCATCCGCTTCATTGGCTGGCAAACATGTACACCACCAATGACATGGAAGCCCTGCTGGACGGCATCGCATACCTGACAACCTGTAAATACGTCGGACCACAACGCAGGTTCCCCGAGTGACCTATGATGTCCAACCCCGCACCCATGCTTAGCTTCCGCACGGACTGGCCAGTCACCACCACAACAGCCATACCAAACGACCGGCAACTGTAACCACACCATCAACGACATCGCCATGACATCGGATATGACCGGGACATGCACACTGTTCCCCATCACATCCAGGAACACCGCATGCATCGTGGGAGGCAGTGGCATGGGCTCTGTGTATCGCACCCACATGGACGGAACTGCACGAACAACCAGGACACGACATGGATCCAGCGCCCATGGACACACACACCGCTCAGTGGACATGAATAGGTCGCCTGGAGTCTGTGGGTGCTGCACCCCTCCCACCCCCGCCCCGGGAATCCCATACCAGGACCTTTGCATGGACGACAAGTGCATACAACAACAACACGACCCCAGTGACTGTGACATGTCCAGTAACCACCACAGTGCAACAACAAGTGGCACGCCGCTGCATGCACGCAAGCACATGCCCTGATGTCATCTCACATGCACGCGTGCATGAGGAACAACCGCAGCAAACCTGTCACATGGAACTGAGATGGACTGTGCCCATGATGCCAAGCGGTCTGGTAGGCTACATGTATACCGTCTGTGTCAAAGTCCGCAGCTCCGCAGCTATACGTAAATGTACATTAGCACAGCCTTGGCCAAGCAGATGTCACTCTGAAGCCCACATCCCACATGCAACAGCCAATCACATGTAACCCCACTCCCTATCCCATTTGCAATCATGCTCAGTATATCCTCAACATGTATTCCGCTGCCAGTAGTGTCCACTATACTGCATCACAGAGGACAGAAGACTCAATATAATGTTTGAAACCAAAACTGTCTCCGCTGACTCATTTCACAAGTACGAATGAGAGAGGATGAGAGTATGTGAAGTACACGGCAGTCGTGACATGACCATGTAGTCCACTGGTATTGGATGTCAACGCAAATGAGTAGCACTACTGTGGAAGACACACATGTGTCGTGTGAAGTCGTATGGACGCAGTGCTCAGGTGGGTGGGTGCGACGGGTAGATGCGCACATGCCAAGTTGGAGCACGCCGTGTTGGGAGGGGTCATGAACAGTACACCACCGCTTCCCTGGGCATTGTGAGAGGACACCTGTCGGGGGGAGTGAACACGTGTGTGCATAGCAGCCGGGCACACGTACAAAGCGGTACCAGGCGCACCTCAGCCCACCCTCTGTGGACAAGCTGGATCCTGTTGTGCGCCCGCCATGCCCCTGACAAGGCACACACAGCCCCAGTCGACCAGGTGTAACCCCAACATAGTCAATCCGCACAGGCGATACAGGGCACGGGATGGCAGTGGAGCATGGTGTGTGAGAGGTCTCCTCGCGCTCCTCCTGGTCATATCACGCAGGCAATAGAACCTCAACGTCTAGCATGGCACAAGTCAGATGGAAGTGTAGGGGGGACGCACCACAGCACGAGCAGCACTGACGTCACGGGAGGTGGCTCGCACCATCCCATCCATTGCCCATCATACCAACCACGCCACATGCCATTGCGACTAAGTGCAAGCGCGTGCGCCACCACCCCCGAGCCCTCCCCAGAGAGGCCAAAGAGTGAATGTGTGGGCCATCAGCCACAGACGGACGCGGCCTGGCCGCAAGGGCAGCCACAGCCACTGGGTGTCGCAGGTGGCGGATCCGGAAGGCGAAGACTGTGATGCATAGTCCATGCAGGCCGGGTCTCCATTTGGGGCACCACGCAGGTGGACGGCGTCCCGCGACACATCATACCCTGAGACAGCCCACTCGTGCAACTGGACCCACACATACACTCCTTGCCCTCTCTGGTGCGAGCTTGGGGCTGCCTGTGCAAGCGCTAGCCTCGCAGGTGAGCATGCATATTGGGGGAGCGAGGGGAGGACATGAGGGCTGGGGCGAAGATGACTGTATCACTGTCAGTAAGTACAAGGGATGACCCAGATGTGGAAAGGAAGAGACGTGTCCCGTGTGTACTGCAACTAGTCGCCAATCCAACTACCCCCCATGTCCGGAATGTAAGCCCGCACCTAGGCCCGCCCATCCGCCACATCGAACATACCACCAGCACGACAACCTTCCCATTCGAAACACTGACTGGGGGTGGCGACCAGTGTACAATCATGTGTAGCCTACCCACGCGTACATGTGGGCCCTCCATGATCCATGTCACCTGCGGCAAAGTCATGACATGCGCAATGAGGGAAGTGAGGAGAGCTGTCCGCCCCACGCGCAGAAGGTGCATCAGCTCCACAGACCCAGCAGCGAGTCCAGCAGGGGTCACATGTGCAGGGGCAGCTGTGCCTGGTGTGAAGGCACATGCATATAGACAGCACATCGACCAATGTGTAGTCTGCCCACATCTACAGTCCATCATCATGCGGACATAGGAATTGAACACAGGGCAACACATCTGAGTGGGTGCACCCACCGTGACCAACAATGCGCAATCATCGACGTACCCGCCCTGTGCATGGCCCCCCACCCAACGGAGGCACATCCAGTGCCACCATCCCACACACACAAGCCTTCCACGGAACATGCTGTGTCCAATGGTCAGTACAGAGTCAGCGCCCATGTGGTGGATCCTGAACAGGAGACACATGCACACACATGCCAGCTCCCACTGTGTACGTCTGCCACCTGGCACGTGCAATGTAACCTCTCACCTGTGACGTGTGACTGCAAGCACACAGCCGTCTTGGCATGGGGCTGTCAATGTGGACACCTGTCAATGTTTCGGGAGGTGTGATCCGTACAGTGCTGTACATAGGGTGCAGTGCTGACACCTACTACTGTCTCATATCCCCTCGTGCCACAGGTCCCACTTGTTTTGGCCGCTCAGCCTGTGCCCACATCGTCGTCGTCGTGTGCCATACTCATCCAGCCGCGGAAGCAGTTCCATGCTCAGCAGACATTCATGTTGCCGTGGCGTTGCCGCTTGACGGATATGCAGTCAGTCCCCATCAGCACGCCCCGCAAGTCATTGGGGCCTAGATCCCCATGTGCATGCACATGGCAGTGGTTTGTATCACTAGCCATTGCCATTGGTGGGAGACCTGTGTAAGTGTATTGTGGCCGTGCCGTCCCAGCTTGACAGCTGGGCTGTGGCTCATGTGCTTGCTCAGTCATGTCAGTGATGTGTATGCGAAATTGCTATGTGTCGTGTTGCTTTGACATGTGTCCTCTGCCATTGTCCCTAGGCGGAGACCGAACATTGACCGCCCATACCAATTGCTGGCAGACATGGAGGATACGGAGGTCATTAGGAAGTTTCGGCTGGACAGGCCAACCCTGCATCGACTGTGTGCCATGTTAGAACCCCATCTCCGTCCCCGCAGGGTGTATCCGACTGCTGTCACCCCCACGGCTAAGGTGATGGCCGCCATGCATTTCTTCGCCACTGGGTCATTCCAGCACACAGTGGGCAGTGGAGGAGGGATGTCCCAGCCCATGTTCAGCAAGGTGCTGAGGGATGTACTGGCAGCCATGATGCTGTACCGGAACAGGTACATCCGCTTCCCCAGGGCTCGTGAATTGGCGGCAGTGAAGGGTGCATTCTATGCCCTTGGCAGAATCCCACACGTCGTTGGAGCCATTGACTGCACACATGTCGGCCTTGTTCCACCACAGGCCACTGAGCACCTGTACCGCAACAGGAAGCACACGCACTCCCTGAATGTGCAAGTGGTGTGCCTTGCGGACATGGTGATCACCCACGTGTGTGCAAAGTTCCCAGGCTCGGCCCATGACGCACACATAATGCGCAACAGCATCTTGCCACGACTGATGTCCAATATGCAACAGGATCGTGCCTGTATTGTCGGTGAGTATGTGGAGTGGTGTAGCGTGCTGGCTGTGCGATGCTGTCCCCTGTCCAGTTGGATTAGCAACGGTTCTCTGTGTCCCTCACACCCAGGTGACTCTGCGTATCCGAATGGGGCATGGCTGCTCAGTCCATTGAGGAATCCTCGCACCCCAGCAGACGATCGCTACAATGAGGCACATGGGAGGACCAGACGTGTGGTCGAGCGTACCTTTGGCCTCCTCAAGTCCAGGTTCAGGTGCCTGGACCGCACCGGGGGTGCGCTGGCGTACTCCCCACAGAAGGTGTGCCAGATAGTGGTGGCGTGCTGCATGCTGCACAATCTGGCCATTCGGAAGCAGATCCCCCTCATCGTGGATGACGGAGATCAACCAGGGCCCCAGCCCGCAGACCAGGACAGCTCGAGTGAGGAGGACAGCGGAGAGGAGGAAGCTGGTAATGTGCGGCAGCAGCTCATCGCCCGCTACTTCACTTGACGGTGAGTGTCCATGTACGACGGCTGATGTGGCTGTATCTGTGCAGGTGTGTGTGTGCTGTGTCAGGGTGGCCGTTTGTTCACTGCGTGCTGTGTGTCAACGCTCCATGGCCAGGGTAGTATGCCACTGTTGGTGGCTGTGGCATTGTGCCCTATTGCTCTGTGCGATGTGTGTACATTGCTTGTAGTTGTTGACATGTACTGTGTGATGGGTGTGTGACACACTCATTGAATGTGCTCCTGTTCTGTCTCCCACCCCTAGGTCCCTACAGGCCCTCCGGATTCAAATGCCATGCCACGCATCAGGTGCCTTTCCGCCCAAGGTGGCCGTTGTATTCCGTACAAATAAGACACAGGGCACAAACAGCAGTTAGTGAAAAAGGTGCATTTATTACAAACTGTGACATGTGATTGTGTGTAAGATGATGACAAAAGTGGTGCGTGCAGTGACAATGAGCTGTCGGTCATGGCTGCGTGATGATCAGGGTGTACCCACTGGTTCTATGTCCATAGTCCAACACACACATGCCATCCAGATGGCTGTGTGGAGTGGGATCGTAGTCCAAGTCAATGCAGTGGCTGGTCAAGGAAGGCTGGCGGAAGGCTGGCTGGCTGCCTCACTTGCGACTGGAGCGTGCGAAGTCCTCCCGGGAGATCTGTTTCCTCTTCGGACGGCCCCTTCCACGTTTGCGAGGGGGGTGCCTGCTTGCGACATGCTGGTGGTTGAGGTGTGATCACTGGCTGTGGACGCAGGGGAACTGGACACTGCTGCTCCACCCTGCGCCCCGGCAGGTGGTGGCGGAGGGGGAGCTGCTGTCCCTGGCTGTGACCTCACCGCCACCACCAGCTGTCCCATGAGGTCCACGATTTGGCCCATACGGGCGTCCATGGACCTCAACACCCCCAGCACCTCACGCGTGTCTGAGGCAGACCGGACCCATTGTCCTTGGGCCTCTTCATAGGCCCCAAGGACTCTGGCCATGTGAGGCAGGGCATGGCTCCCAGGGGAGGCTGGCGTTTCCCTGACCCTGCTCCTCCTACCAGTCCTGCTGCCACCGGCCTGCCCACTAGCCACATTGCTCACCACGGTCCTCGCTGTGGCTCCCAGGGTGGATCCAGTCGTCCGGGCCACCACCTGCGCTGGGGCTGGTGCCAGCGGAGACGTGGCGGTGGTGGCGGCGGTGGTGGTCGGTGCGGCGATGGTGGCGGTTGCGGCAGTGGTAGTGGCCACAATGACCGTGGGTGTGGCCGCAACGACAGTGGCAGCAGGGGGCTGTGAATGTTCAGCAGCCCTGGATGATGGGTTGGTGGGTAGGAGGGGTCCTGGGGAGCGGCTGGGCCCTGCCACACCAGATGGGCCTGCTTGGTTGTCCGTGTCCGAAGAGGAGGACAGATCCTCCAGATCCGTGTGTCCTCGTTGGGGGCTTGTAGGCTGGCTGTGCTGGCTGCTGGCTCCATCCCCAGCATCCAGCAGTTCGTCACCTGTGGAGAGAATGAGATTAGTTATTGTGTTGCACCTGGCGAAGTATGTATTTGTCGTCTGACATTGACAGTTCGTGCAATCTCGTACATGGGTTTCCCGGAGGCGTGTGTGTGGCTGTAGCATCTGTAGTTGTGTGTGCTTGGCAATGGGACTGTGTGCTGTGCACATGTGGCATGGGACGGATTGGCCATGCCGATGGGTGTGTTGCTGTGCCCCTACTTATTGTGACTCTGGTGTATGCGGGCTCCTGGCCCATCCTGGGTCTGGTTTGTACTTTGCTTTTGGGGTTCAAATGGAACGCTTAGGAACGCATATGGCAACATGGGGGCCATGCCCCAGATTCGCATTTGGGAGGGAATATGCTTTTGGGGTTCAAATGGAACGCTTAGGAACGCATATGGCAACATGGGGGCCATGCCCCAGATTCGCATTTGGGAGGGAATATGCTTTTGGGGTTCAAATGGAACGCTTAGGAACGCATATGGCAACATGGGGGCCATGCCCCGGATTCGCATTTGGGAGGGAATATGCTTTTGGGGTACATGCTGTGAGCCATGGGTGCCGAACGTGACATGTGTTGTGGCAGCATGACAGTGCATGGTTTGAGGTGTGTGCATGCTTGACATGGCCTGCATATTTGCTGTCTGTTGTGATTACTGGACATGGCATTGGACGCATCGTTATGAGTGAGTGATGGTTGTGTGCCAGCCAACGTATTGCAGTTGTCCCATCTCCTTGGTGTGCGTGCTGCCCTGTGCCATGTGCATCACTGCAGTGCTCGGGGGTGTGGCCCATGTTGTGTGTTGTTGCTCACAGTGTGTCGTGCACTTCATTGACTTCTGGCACATGGTTGGTAATGGGCATGTATCTTAGCGTGACTGCTGTATGTGTGGCAGCTGTGCGGATGACATGCCTTTCATGAGACTGGGGCTGACGGATGGGATGGATGGTATGTTGTTTGTGCATGGTGTGTCTGTGTGTTTGATGGGTTCAGTGGTGTTCGTGTGCATTTATGTTGTTCCGCTCTGTTGCGTCTAGTGTTGTTTGTCTTACATAGGCGTAGTTGTGGGGTGTGTGGTTGACAGGCAGTTGGGGCTACATGGACAGGACTTCAATGGTGTTTCGGTTGTGTGTGATGAGTTGCACAGTGGCTGCCGTGTGGTACTATATTCAGTGTGGCTTGTGCATGCAGACGTGGCTCCTTGGGTGTTGCTATGTCTGTGATGGGTCATGTGGGGTGTGAGTCTGTTGTTCATGTCCGTGTGCACATTGTTCACTTGTTCGTGACGGTGGGCGGTGCTGCGTGTTCGTCTGCTACGTGACATGTCCCATGTGTTGGTCGTGTTACGGTCCTCATGCCTCCAGTAATCCGGCCCTGTCCAGTTTCCCACCTGCAAGTTGTTCGTGCGTGCACTGTACTGGATGCCACATGGCTCTAAGCGGGGGTGCTCCATGTTGCAGGTCTGTGGGGGTGGGAGGGTGTTGTGGGTCGTGGGGGTGGCTGGATACCCACTGACACCGATTGCTGTGGACCGTGATGTCTGCCTTTCGGCTGTCGTTGTGCACTGCGGTGGCTGACACGTGGGTGTGGGGTGTGGGGGATGCTCCTCCTTGCTGTGCTGTGGGACTGGGGCCTGGTGTGTGTTGTACTTGGGCTGTCCACCGTCCCACCCACTGCACTTTGTGTTCCTGCCACTTACCTGTTACTTGTCGGTTGGTGCAGCTGTGGCGGACACATGGGTGTGGTGGGTGCTCGTTGTGGCGCTTCTGGCATATTTGGGGACCTGTTGGTGGTTACGTGGCTGGCTTAGTGTACACATGTCCCCACGCATCTTGCAGTTGTTCGGTTTGGGCTGTGTGTGGTGGTGTCTGTTGCATGTGTGTGTGATGTGTTGTGTATTGTGTGCTGGACATGGGGGTGTTTGTCCCTGGGAGCTGTGGCATGGTGGTAGTGCATGTGAGTACATAGCGGTGTGCTGGTATACATTAGTTTGTACTTACCAGCCTCCACTCCCCCTGCTAATCCGGCGAGGATCTCCGGATGGATTACGACTCGCACCTTCTCCTCCCACGCTTTGAAGGTCTTAAAGAGCGCGGGATTCCCTCCGCCAGTGACGGCAGCCAGCTCTCTGTTTTTGCCCTCCTTCTTCTTGACCAGGCTCTTGACGTCATTCCAACGTTTGTTAATCTCGACTCTGTTCCTGGGCAGGGTCCCGACTGCATTGACCTGGTCTACGATCCGGTTCCACATTCTGTTTCTGGTGGCTAGTGGTGTGTGCTGGACCATGTTCCCATAGATTTGTGGGTACACCTTGATGATCTCGTCGACCATGACCGTCAGCTCCATGGGCGTGAACTTGGGCATCCTTTGTGGTGCCATGGTGTTTGTGGTGCTGGTGCGGTGTGTGTTGTGTAATGTGCAGGGGGTTTGTGGTGCCGGTGTTTGGTGGTGGTGGTGGTGGTGGTGGTGGTGTGGTGGTGGTGGTGGTGGTGGTGGTGGTGGTTGTGATGTGTGCGTTTCTGTGGTGTGCTGCTGTCCTTGCTGTGTCACTGTGTCCTCTCCTCTCCTCTCTGGTTTGCAATGTAGCAAGGGGTTGTGGTCTGTGGGAGTGCTGCTTTTGTACTCACCTATGTGGGTGTGTCCTCATGGTCTGTTGTTTTCAGGTGTGTTGTGTCTGGGGTTCTGCAGCAGACATCACGGTCCACAGCAATCGGTGTCAGTGGGTGTACAGCCACCCCCACGACCCACTACACCCCCCCACCCCCACAGACCTGCAACATGGAGCACCCCCGCTTAGAGCCATGTGGCATCCAGTACAGTGCACGCACGAACAACTTGCAGGTGGGAAACTGGACAGGGCTGGATTACTGGAGGCATGAGTACCATAGCACCACCAACACATGGGACATGTCACGTAGCAGACGAACACGCAGCACCGCCCACCGTCACGAACAAGTGAACAATGTGCACACGGACATGAACAACAGACTCACACCCCACATGACCCATCACAGACATAGCAACACCCAAGGAGCCACGTCTGCATGCACAAGCCACACTGAATATAGTCCCACACGGCAGCCACTGTGCAACTCATCACACACAACCGAAACACCATTGAAGTCCTGTCCATGTAGCCCCCACTGCCTGTCAACCCCACACCCCACAACTACGCCTATGTAAGACAAACAACACTAGACGCAACAGAGCGGAACAACAGAAATGCACACGAACACCACTGAACCCATCAAACTCACAGACACACCATGCACATACAACATACCATCCATCCCATCCGTCAGCCCCAGTCTCATGAAAGGCATGTCATCCGCACAGCTGCCACACATACAGCAGTCACGCTAAGACACATGCCCATGACCAACCATGTGCCAGAAGTCAATTAAGCGCACGACACACTGTGAGCAACAACACACAACATGGGCCACACCCCCCGAGCACTGCAGTGATGCACATGGCACAGGGCAGCACGCACACCAAGGAGATGGGACAACTGCAATACGTTGGCTGGCACACAACTATCACTCACTCATAACGATGCGTCCAATGCCATGTCCAGTAACCACAACAGACAGCAAATATGCAGGGCATGTCAGGCATGCACACACCTCAGACCATGCACTGTCATGCTGCCACAACACATGTCACGTTCGGCACCCATGGCTCACAGCATGTACCCCAAAAGCATATCCCCTCCCAAACGCGAATCTGGGGCATGGCCCCCATGTTGCCATATGCGTTCCTAAGCGTTCCATTTGAACCCCAAAAGCATATCCCCTCCCAAATGCGAATCTGGGGCATGGCCCCCATGTTGCCATATGCGTTCCTAAGCGTTCCATATGAACTCCAAAAGCAAAGTACAAACCAGACCCAGGATGGGCCAGGAGCCCGCATACACCAGAGTCACAATGAGTAGGGGCACAGCAACACACCCATCGGCATGGCCAATCCGTCCCATGCCACATGTGCACAGCACACAGTCCCATTGCCTAGCACACACAACTACAGATGCCACAGCCACACACTCGCCTCCGGGAAACCCATGTACGAGATTGCACGAACTGCCAATGTCAGATGACTAATACATACTTCGCCAGGTGCAACACAATAACAAATCTCATTCTCTCCACAGGTGACGAACTGCCGGATGCTGGGGATGGAGACAGCAGCCAGCACAGCCAGCCCACAAGCCCCCAACGAGGACACACGGATCTGGAGGATCTGTCCTCCTCTTCGGACACGGACCACCAAGCTGGCCCATCTGGCGTGGCAGGGCCCAGCCGCTCCCCAGGACCCCTCCTACCCACCAACCCATCATCCAGGGATGCTGAACAGTCCCAGTCCCCTGCTGCCACTGTCGTTGCGGCCACACCCACGGTCATTGCGGCCACTACCACTGCCGCAACCGCCACCATCGCCGCACCGACCACCACCGCCTCCACCACCACCACGTCTTCGCTGGCACCAGCCCCAGCGCAGGTGGTGGCCCGGCCGACTGGATCCACCCTGGGAGCCACAGCGAGGACCGTGGTGTGCAATGTGGCTAGTGGGCAGGCCGGTGGCAGCAGGACTGGTAGGAGGAGCAGGGTCAGGGAAACGCCAGCCTCCCCTGGGAGCCATGCCCTGCCTCAAATGGCCAGAGTCCTTGGGGCCTATGAAGAGGCCCAAGGACAATGGGCCAGGTCTGCTACTGACACGCGGGAGGTGCTGGGGGTGCTGAGGTCCATGGACGCCCATATGGGCCAATTCGTGTCCCGTATGGACCAACTCGTGGACCTCATGGGCCAGCTGGTGGTGGCGGTGGGGTCACAGGCAAGGCCAGCAACACCACCTCCGCCACCACCTGCTAGGGCGCAGGCTCGGGCAGCAGTGTCCACTTCCCCTGCGTCCACAGCCAGTGAGCACACCTCACCCACCACCAGCAGGTCGCCACCACACACCCCCTCCCAAACGTGGAAGGGGCCGTCCGAAGAGGAAACAGATCTCCCGGGAGGACTTCGCACGCTCCAGTCGCAAGTGAGGCAGCCAGCCAGCCTTCCGCCAGCCTTCCTTGACCAGCCACTGCATTGACTTGCTCTACGATCCCACTCCACACAGCCAGCTGGATGGCATGTGTGTGTTGGACTATGGACATAGAACCAGTGGGTACACCCTGATCATCACGCAGCCATGACCGACAGCTCATTGTCACTGCACGCACCACTTTTGTCATCACCTTACACACAATCACATGTCACAGTTTGTAATAAATGCACCTTTTTCACTAACTGCTGTTTGTGCCCTGTGTTTTATTTGTACGGAATACAACGGCCACCTTGGGCGGAAAGGCACCTGATGCGTGGCATGGCAATGGAATCCGGAGGGCCTGTAGGGACCTAGGGGTGGGAGACAGAACAGGAGCACATTCAATGAGTGTGTCACACACCCATCACACAGTACATGTCAACAACTACAAGCAATGTACACACATCGCACAGAGCAATAGGGCACAATGCCACAGTCACCAACAGTGGCATACTACCCTGGCCATGGAGCGTTGACACACTGCACGCAGTGAACATACGGCCACCCTGACACAGCACACACACACCTGCACAGATACAGACACATCATCCGTCGTACATGGACACTCACCGTCAAGTGAAGTAGCGGGCGATGAGCTGCTGGCGCACATTCCCAGCTTCCTCCTCTCCGCTGTCCACCTCACTCGAGCTGTCCTGGTCTGCGGGCTGGGGCCCTGGTTGATCTCCGTCATCCACAATGAGGGGGATCTGCTTCCGAATGGCCAGATTGTGCAGCATGCAGCACGCCACCACTATCTGGCACACCTTCTGTGGGGAGTACGCCAGTGCACCCTCGGTGCGGTCCAGGCACCTGAACCTGGACTTGAGGAGGCCAAAGGTACGCTCGACCACACGTCTGGTCCTCCCATGTGCCTCATTGTATCGATCGTCTGCTGGGGTGCGAGGATTCCTCAATGGACTGAGCAGCCATGCCCCATTCGGATACGCAGAGTCACCTGGGTGTGAGGGACACAGAGAACCGTTGCAATTCCAACTGGACAGGGGACAGCATCGCACAACCAGCACGCTACACCACTCCACATACTCACCGACAATACAGGCACGATCCTGTTGCAGATTGGCCATCAGTCGTGGCAAGATGCTGTTGCGCATTATGTGTGCGTCATGGGCCGAGCCTGGAAACTTGGCACACACGTGGGTGATCACCATGTCCGCAAGGCACACCACTTGCACATTCAGGGAGTGCGTGTGCTTCCTGTTGCGGTACAGGTGCTCAGTGGCCTGTGGTGGAACAAGGCCAACATGAGTGCAGTCAATGGCTCCCACGACGTGTGGGATTCTGCCAAGGGCATAGAATGCACCCTTCACTGCCGCCAATTCACGAGCCCTGGGGAAGCGGATGTACCTGTTCCGGCACAGCATCATGGCTGCCAGTACATCCCTCAGCACCTTGCTGAACATGGGCTGGGACATCCCTCCTCCACTGCCCACTGTGTGCTGGAATGACCCAGTGGCGAAGAAATGCATGGCGGCCATCACCTTAGCCGTGGGGGTGACAGCAGTCGGATACACCCTGCGGGGACGGAGATGGGGCTCTAACATGGCACACAGTCGATGCAGAGTTGGCCTGTCCAGCCGAAACTTCCTGATTACCTCTGTATCGTCCATGTCCGCCAGCAATTGGTATGGGCGGTCAATGTTCGGTCTCCGCCTGGGTTAAATGGCAGAGGACACATGTCAAAGCAACACGGCACATAGCAATTTCGCATACACATCACTGACATGACTGAGCAAGCACATGAGCCACAGCCCAGCTGTCAAGCTGGGACGGCACGGCCACAATACACTTACACAGGTCTCCCAACAATGGCAATGGCAAGTGAGACATACCACTGCCATGTGCATGCACATGGGGATCTAGGCCCCAATGACTTGCGGGGCGTGCTGATGGGGACTGACTGCATATTCGTCAAGCGGCAACGCCACGGCAACATGAGTGTCTGCTGAGCATGGAACTGCTTCCGAGGCTGGATGAGTATGGCACACGACGACGACGATGTGGGCACGGGCTGAGCGGCCAATACAAGTGGGACCTGTGGCACGAGGGGATATGAGACAGTAGTAGGTGTCAGCACTGCACCCTATGTACAGCACTGTACGGATCACAGCTCCCGAAACATTGACTGGTGTCCACATTGACAGCCCCATGCCAAGACGGCTGTGTGCTTGCAGTCACACGTCACAGGTGAGAGGTTACATTGCACGTGCCAGGTGGCAGACGTACATAGTGGGAGCTGGCATGTGTGTGCATGTGTCTCCTGTTCAGGATCCACCAGATGGGCGCTGACTCTGTACTGACCATTGGACACAGCATGTTCCGTGGAAGGCTTGTGTGTGTGGGATGGTGGCACTGGATGTGCCTCCGTTGGGTGGGGGGCCATGCACAGGGCGGGTACGTCGATGATTGCGCATTGTTGGTCACGGTGGGTGCACCAACTAAGATGTGTTGCCCTGTGTTCAATTCCTATGTCCGCATGATGATGGACTGTGGATGTGGGCAGACTACACATTGGTCGATGTGCTGTCTATATGCATGTGCCTTCACACCAGGCACAGCTGCCCCTGCACATGTGACCCCTGCTGGACTCGCTGCTGGGTCTGTGGAGCTGATGCACCTTCTGCGCGTGGGGCGGGCAGCTCTCCTCACTTCCCTCATTGCGCATGTCATGTCTTTGCCGCAGGTGACATGGATCATGGAGGGCCCACATGTACGCGTGGGTAGGCTACACATGATTGTTCACTGGTCGCCACCCCCAGTCAGTGTTTCGAATGGGAAGGTTGTCGTGCTGGTGGTATGTTCGATGTGGCGGATGGGCGGGCCTAGGTGCGGGCTTACATTCCGGACATGGGGGTAGTTGGATTGGCGACTAGTTGCAGTACACACGGGACACGTCTCTTCCTTTCCACATCTGGGTCATCCCTTGTACTAACTGACAGTGATACAGTCATCTTCGCCCCAGCCCTCATGTCCTCCCCTCGCCCCCCAATATGCATGCTCACCTGCGAGGCTAGCGCTTGCACAGGCAGCCCCAAGCTCGCACCAGAGAGGGCAAGGAGTGTATGTGTGGGTCCAGTTGCACGAGTGGGCTGTCTCAGGGTATGATGTGTGGCGGGACGCCGTCCACCTGCGTGGTGCCCCAAATGGAGACCCGGCCTGCATGGACTATGCATCACAGTCTTCGCCTTCCGGATCCGCCACCTGCGACACCCAGTGGCTGTGGCTGCCCTTGCGGCCAGGCCGCGTCCGTCTGTGGCTGTTGGCCCACACATTCACTCTTTGGCCTCTCTGGGGAGGGCTCGGGGGTGGTGGCGCACGCGCTTGCACTTAGTCGCAATGGCATGTGTCGTGGTTGGTATGATGGGCAATGGATGGGATGGTGCGAGCCACCTCCCGTGACGTCAGTGCTGCTCGTGCTGTGGTGCGTCCCCCTACACTTCCATTTGACTTGTGCCATGCTAGACGTTGAGGTTCTATTGCCTGCGTGATATGACCAGGAGGAGCGCGAGGAGACCTCTCACACACCATGCTCCACTGCCATCCCGTGCCCTGTATCGCCTGTGCGGATTGACTATGTTGGGGTTACACCTGGTCGACTGGGGCTGTGTGTGCCTTGTCAAGGGGCATGGCGGGCGCACAACAGGATCCAGCTTGTCCACAGAGGGTGGGCTGAGGTGCGCCTGGTACCGCTTTGTACGTGTGCCCGGCTGCTGTGCACACACGTGTTCACTCCCCCCGACAGGTGTCCTCTCACAATGCCCAGGGAAGCGGTGGTGTACTGTTCATGACCCCTCCCAACACGGCGTGCTCCAACTTGGCATGTGCGCATCTACCCGTCGCACCCACCCACCTGAGCACTGCGTCCATACGACTTCACACGACACATGTGTGTCTTCCACAGTAGTGCTACTCATTTGCGTTGACATCCAATACCAGTGGACTACATGGTCATGTCACGACTGCCGTGTACTTCACATACTCTCATCCTCTCTCATTCGTACTTGTGAAATGAGTCAGCGGAGACAGTTCTGGTTTCAAACATTATATTGAGTCTTCTGTCCTCTGTGATGCAGTATAGTGGACACTACTGGCAGCGGAATACATGTTGAGGATATACTGAGCATGATTACAAATGGGATAGGGTGCGGGGTTACATCTGCTTGGCCAAGGCTGTGCTAATGTACATTTACGTATAGCTGCGGAGCTGCGGACTTTGACACAGACGGTATACATGTAGCCTACCAGACCGCTCGGCATCATGGGCACAGTCCATCTCAGTTCCATGTGACAGGTTTGCTGCGGTTGTTCCTCATGCACGCGTGCATGTGAGATGACATCAGGGCATGTGCTTGCGTGCATGCAGCGGCGTGCCACTTGTTGTTGCACTGTGGTGGTTACTGGACATGTCACAGTCACTGGGGTCGTGTTGTTGTTGTATGCACTTGTCGTCCATGCAAAGGTCCTGGTATGGGATTCCCGGGGCGGGGGTGGGAGGGGTGCAGCACCCACAGACTCCAGGCGACCTATTCATGTCCACTGAGCGGTGTGTGTGTCCATGTGCGCTGGATCCATGTCGTGTCCTGGTTGTTCGTGCAGTTCCGTCCATGTGGGTGCGATGCACAGAGCCCATGCCACTGCCTCCCACGATGCATGCGGTGTTCCTGGATGTGATGGGGAACAGTGTGCATGTCCCGGTCATATCCGATGTCATGGCGATGTCGTTGATGGTGTGGTTACAGTTGCCGGTCGTTTGGTATGGCTGTTGTGGTGGTGACTGGCCAGTCCGTGCGGAAGCTGAGCATGGGTGCGGGGTTGGACTTCATAGGTCACTCGGGGAACCTGCGTTGTGGTCCGACGTATTTACAGGTTGTCAGGTATGCGATGCCGTCCAGCAGGGCTTCCATGTCATTGGTGGTGTACATGTTTGCCAGCCAATGAAGCGGATGGTGGCTGTCAAGGTGTTGTTCGTAGGTTGTCCCTTGGAGGACCATGATGGGGCATGCTGGGTGACATTCGATGTAGCTGTTCTCGATGATCCGTCGTGTGGAGGCACAGTGGTTCCATTTCAGTGCGCGTGCAATGTTGGCCACATACGCCATGCCCCCATAGGCAGAGCAGGCCCTGTCGTGTGCGTCCAGAGGGAGGAGTAGTGGTAGCAGGTCCGCCTTCAGACATGCCGGGTTGGAGAGGCATATCTCCACGGGATGCTGGTAGGGACACCTCCGACAGTAGAAGACGGGCATGACGCAGCTGAACAATGTGATGCGGTAAGTCAGTCGGTAACTTACGTTCAGCAGGGACAGGAGATCGCATCCCAATGTATGTATCGTGTTGGTTTGGTACAGCTTGAGCTGTTCGGCGTAGTTGGGTAGGTGTGTTGCGGTTGCCATTTCGCAGCGGTTCGTAGAGGTGGCGTGCTCCGGCTGTGTGTGCAGTCTGCAATGTGCACGCTTTGGGGTTGCTGTGAGCTCTGTGTAGTCGTGGGGAGACAGGACTTGTGTTCTGTTGGCTTGTTTGGAGGACACGGGCCCTCTTCCCACATGCTTCTCAGACAGTTCAAGGTCAGTGCTGTGTGACTCCTTCCAATTAACTTGCATGTGGCCGACATGGGGGAGTGTTTTCTTCTTTCTTCCCCGTCCGTTGTGTGCTTCTGTGATATGCGCTATCTGCCCTGTGGTCGGTCTCCTCGGCATGCCTGTGTTGGTCTATTCCTGGACAATGGCTGTATTCACCGGCTTCTGTCGTAGGGCTGTGGTTTCGGTGTTGGAATGGAAGGTCATTCAGTGCTGTCTGCTCTCCCTTGTGTGGGCGGCAGGCTGCCTTTCCGCTCTGCGTTGGGCCTTGTGTGTGGATGTTATTCTTGGGCCACCTGTTGTCGGTCCCCGGGCTCTTTGGTGTTCCGTTTCATGTGTCTTGTTCATATGTGCAGGGTGGTATGGGTTTTTCAGTGTGGTACTGGCGTTCCTCTTCCCGAAGGGGCCCTGCTTCTCCTAGTTGGTGTTGCCGCCGCTGTGTGCTTCGCCATGTTTGTTACACTGGGGTGTGTCCTGCTGTTGCGTGACTTCACTGACATGTGTGCGTCGGTTGTGTGGCGTTGGGTGTTGTCCGTGAATTGGGCGTTGGGGACATGTCTGTGGCCGGCCTGTCACGTGTCATGTGCGTTCGGGGTGGGGCTGATGTGTGTGCTGCTTGGTTGTGTCCCTGTGTCTGTGTGCGACGCATGCATGGCGCTGCGGTTGGCCTCTGCGTTGTGCGCATGTGTGGCGGCGTCATCGGCGCTTTGGGGCCGTGACGGGGTGGTTGGTTCCTAGTCCCAGGTGGTGTGTACACATGTGTTCCGCGATGTTAGGATTTGGCCTGTGTGTCATATGTGGATGCAATGGTGGATGTGTAGTGTGCACGCGCTGGTGGGGGGTTGTCCGCTTTTTCCGCCCTTGCACTGTGTGCGCTGTTTGCGTGCACTTGTTGTGTGTGTGCCTACCTGCGTCTCCGCGGTACGTTGCGTCCTTGGTGGTGCATCAGCAGAAGCATGGGAAGGGCCTGCAGTGCTGGATTCATGCCCGGGGTGCCGCTTCTTCGTTGTCCGTGCTCTGCGTCCGTGTTTCCGCCTCTCTTTCACGTGCGGTGTCTCTTTGCCGTGGGAGCCGTTTGTTTGCGGCATCGTAATTTATGCGCCGGGCGGGACGTGTTTCGTCGGACGGTGTGTGTCAGTTGTGCTGCGCCGCTACGTGTGCGGGCGCACTTTGATGGCGGACGGTGTTGCTGGCTTGCCGGCGGTGTTTGGCCTGCTTTTCGCATCGTAATTGGGCGGGCGTGTGGACTGCTGCGTGCCGGCGGTAACTGGTGGTTTTTGCATCCGCCAGCACGGCGGTTGTGCTTCCGCCCGCCATCGTAATGAGCCCCAATGATATAATTTTTTTTTGTAACATTCCTAATTTTTTAAATTTAATTAATTAATTATAAATACAACAAGACCTATCAGTACAAATAAGATATTTTTTAAACAAATTAGATTACATGTAAAAATAAATTTTATATTAATATTTTAAAATAAATTAAATCTTTATTTTAAAAATATTTCAAAATTTTAACCTCAAAATTTAATATTCATTCATAAATAATTATTTACCCTCAGCAAAATTTATTTTTAATTTCTATTTTATAAATCTATATTTTTTAAAACACTCCCCACCCTTATCCCCTAATAACCCTACATCCCGCTCCTAAAACAACACTTTATTATTTACTATATATTTTTCTAGATATTTATATTTCATTTTCTATATTTTTAAAACACTCCCCACCCTTATCCCAATAACCCAACATCTCGCTCCTAAAATTTATATTACAAATAATTTTTTTCTAAATGTTAACTAATATTATTTACTACTTTTTACATTTCTTATTATTAAATTAATAACATATCGATATTTTAACATTTCGATATTTTAACACTCTATGGGGCCCATTACGATGTCGGGCGGAAACACTACCGCCGTACCGATGGAGGTAAAAACCGCCCATTACCGTCCGCCAGCAACTGCCCGTACTCCCGCAAAATTAGGATGTGAAAAGTCAGGCCAATACCGCCCGCAAGCCTGCGACACCGCCCGCCATCAAAGTGCGCCCACGCACGTAGCGGCGCCAGCCAACGGAAGCACACCGTCCGACGAAATGACGCACCACCCGGCGTACAAATTACGATGACACAACCAAACAGCCCCATCGGCAAAGACACCGCACGAGAACAGGAGGCGGAAACTACATTGCTGACCAGAGAAACACCAACCCGGACTACTCCGACATGAATCCTGCACTCCAGGCCATCCCAATACTGATCCTGATGCAGCACCTAGGACTGAACGTGCCACGACGACGCAGGTAGGCAGACACACAACAAGGGCATGCAAAAAACGCACACCATGCAAGGGCGGGAAAACTGTACATGGGCCCCCTAGACACCCCTGTGGGGACAGGACACATCCAACACTGCACCCACACATATCCCACCTGCAAAATATGGGCAACCCGCAACATCATGGGCACCCAATACCCCGGCCCGGGAGGTGACGTACCCGGCACGGCCCCGCAGCGGCCCGGCGATGACGCACATGCGCACAACGCAGAGGCCAACGACAGCGCCACGCATGGGCTGCACACAAACACCGCAGGGCCGCAACAACACACCACACACACCAGCCCCACCCTGAAGTCACAAGTCACGTGGTCCCCCTACGTCAACCATGACCACAACCGAAAACTCACAGTTGCCAAAACGTAGTCACACAAGTGTGCCAAACAGGGGAGCAAAGTGACGTCGGAAGAGGACACACACCTGTGTGCAAAGCATGGAGAAGCACACGGCAGCTGCCACAGAACTGCACAAACAATGGACATTGACCGCAAAAGGCACGCCAGTCACAACAAACAACAGCTATACCATCCTGCACGAAACAACAAGCCATGCCATGTCCAAAATTGAGGAACGCTGCTGCCTGCGAACAGGTGTTCACAATCACGGCGCCCACACACCAGTCCCAATGCACAGTGGGAAAGAAGTGACACACCCACACACGCGAGAGCAGATAGCAGTGAATGTCCTTCCATTCCCACAGCCAAATCACATTGCAACATATCCCGCAGGAGAACGGAGCCATTGGAACAACCACAACCCAAACATAGCCATGCTGAGTCAACCATCCACTGGCAGATAAGGCTGAACATGAAAGAAAGATAAAACTACAAATACAATCATACCACTGTGCCTTGTGGCTCAAATGCAAGTAATCAGGAACGAGTCAGACACCACTGGCCTTGACCATTCATAGGAGCATGTGGGATGAGGGCCTGTGGCCGCCTCCCAAGCCATACACAAAGTCCTGCCGCCTAACATCCATACAAGAACACACAGCAACGTCGGAGGTTGAACGCAGCAGACAGCCCAGACAGACGGAGCACGACATCCCAGCACACCGCAGCAAAATGGACGGGGCACCAGCACTATACACCTACGCCAGACAGATGCAGCTGTACAGCAATAGCTTGCAACAGATACTAGGCAGTGCAAATCTGGCCATGCTGAACGTAAGTTATCGAGTAACTTGCCGCATTGAAATGTTCAGCTGCGTCAAGCCCGTTTTCTACTGTCGGAGGTGCCCGTACCACTGGCCTGTGGATGTATGTCTCTCCAACCCGGCATGTCCAATCGGGGACCTGGTACAACTGTTCTCACCCCTGGACGCCCACGACAGGAACTGTTCAGTGTATGGGGGCATGGCGTTCGTGGCTGCAATAGGACACACACTGCAATGGAACCAGTGTGCCTCCGCACAACGTATGCTGGATCACAGTTTCATTGAATGTCACCCGACGTGTCCCATCAGGATCATACAAGGGACAACTTACGAGGAACACGTTGCAACCCACCATCCGCTTCATTGGATGTCAGCCACAAATACCACCAATGCGAGGGATGCTCTGCAGGAAGGTATCGCATACCTGACAACCTGTCAATTCAAGGGTCCCCAAATCAATACCCACAACTGAACATTCATGTGCAACACCCCACACATGCTTGCCGTCCGCACGCAGTGGCCAGTCAGCTGTGCAACAACTACACCATGCACTCGGAAAGAAACGCCTCACCATCAACTCCACCGTCATGACACCTGACAGTTCCGGGACATGCACCCTGTCCATCACCAAATCCCCTGTCCCTGCATGAACACGGGGAGGCTGGAGAATGGGACCTGTGTACAGTGACCACATGGCCAACATTGCATGCACCACAATGCTCTAACATGCATGCCGCGCACCTGAACACATGCTCCTGTATGTGCACGCTTATCTGTCTGCTGAACAACTTGAGAACTGTCATCTCACCTCCCTCTGAACGTCCGTGCCAGGACATTTGCATGGACAACAAATGCAACACCCCACAACATGTCCCCGGGCAGTGAGTCATGTACAGTAGCCACCATATCTCAACAACATGACAGGCTATGCTGCATGCATGTAGGCACATGGTCTGATGACACCTCTGACGCAGGTGTGACAGGGGTCACAATGTCGTAAACCTGTGCCATGGGACTCAGATGTACTGTGCACATGATGTAAAGTTGTCTGATAGGGTAAACCAAAACTGTCTGTGTCACAGCCAAGGGCACCTCAGTAATGAGCTAATGAACTGTAGCATAGCAAGGGCAGGGCATTCTGAACTCTGAAGCCCCATCTCCACAATTAACGACTCATACCATCTACCTGTACCCCCTTATGTATATGTAATCATGCTAAGTATATCCTCCACATGCATAACGCTGCCAGTAGTGTCCACATCCTGCATCACAGGGGTGGTAAGCTCAAATACATGCCTTAAAGGCAATACCTGACTCTGGAGAATTATTGATCGTAGACAAGTACGAATGAGAGAGGATGAGAGTGTGTGAAGTACACGGGACGTGTGAGATAACCATGTAGTCAAGTGACATTGGATGTCAATGCATATGATTCGTTGCCACTGTGGACCCGGTTAAATACCACAGGTCGTGGGCCTTGGCATGTCAGAGTCTGACGTGGCCCAACAGATCTTCACATCAACACTGACGGCCTGGTCACTACAATGCACAATCCTACAAATGTGTTCAATGACCTTCACAGTCTGACATCACACTCAACAAGCAAATATAGGAGCCACGCCAGTTGCACGCCACATCAATGCATGCCAAAACACACACGACATCAGTGTGGGTGGGCAGGGCTGCACAGTGAGTACGAACCGCCGAGATGTACAGACATGCACAATTGAAAAAGCCACAATCTACACATTCACACACCCTGCAGACCCACAATGGCCAATACACATAAAGTAGGAGTCTACCTGAACTGCAAGGACACACCCACACACTGTGCAACAGACAATACACACATGTGCCCACATGAACAGACCCGAACAAGGACACAAACACTGACCATGCCCCTGTGTAACACATGTGTGTAGTCGACATTGCCAGAGCGCACACACACACACCAACAGCACCCCAAAGTCACACCACACACACCACACACACACCTCCCAAATGCACACATTAACAGTAAGCCATGTGCCCTGGCTCGAAGTTCATCACAAGATACACATACACGTACACTGCTGGCCAGCCAGCCAGTAAGCTCACACAAACCCGCACACTCTGCACATGCCACCTGTCATCCTGTGGCCAGACACACACCCTGTGCTGTGCATGCACGTAAACATGACATGTACACATCAACACAGAAATAGCACAACATACATGCAGACAATCCGTGTAACAGACACACGTCAACATCACACACACAAGTAGCTGAGTCTGTAAGAAGTGAAGTCACAACCACGCATCATACACATAGGAATGTGTGACCAGACATTGCAATTGTTGAGGTACCATTCACGGCATGTGCCTCACCTAACTATGCACACACAGGAACAACAGCAAACAGCAACTTCACAGACACAACCCACTACAGGAACCACAGCATCCAGTCACAGAATACATGGACAGTTGGCAACAATGAACTACACCAGGGACAGTGGCCACTCCGCTGTGCAGAGTACTGATAGGATAAGCTACGTATGCATTGTGTGTGGGTGTACCCTGCCATGGACAGCAACACTGCCATGGCAGTCACGATAGCCAGCACAGCCACCACTGTGGCACAGGTAGGTGTGTGAGGGTGCCCAACATTCAAACAAGATGCCAGTCCGACTGGGTGCAGGCTGTATGCTACGGGACAGTTGGATGTCCACCCCTGCGAGAGAAGCACAACTGTGGAATACACACATGTGGCATGTGAAGCGGGAGGGCTAATTGGCACAGGTGGGTCTGTGACACGGGTGGGTGCACACATGCAGTGTCGAAACAGACTGTGTGGGTACAAACCCGGCAGGGTAGACTACCACTGTTCTGGGAATGTGGTATGACCAGCTGTCTGGGGACGAATGTGGACTAGTGTGTGCACAACAGGTGGGCACACGATCCATGCTGCATCAGGTGTGGACGTTGGCTCCCCCTCTGGGGACATGCTGGATACTGATGTGCGCAGCCAGGCCCCTGCCGAGACATTTACACCCCTGGCCTTCAGGTGTACTCCCACATCGTCCACCTGCACAGGCTACCCAGGGCATGGGATGGCAGTGGAGCTTGGTGGGTGGGATGCCATGGCACCCTGCTCCTGGTCACATCTCGCAGGCAATACATTCTCAGTGTGCAGCAGGGCCAAGTCCCGAACAAGATGTGGGGGGACGCAGACGACATGACAGGTAGTGACATCACGGAAGCTGGCTTGCACCATCAGACTCATCGCCACCCCTCGCCCACCCCACAGATGCGATTGCATCATAGAAGCACGCGCGTGAGCAGCAGCTCCAATCTCACCCCAGAGAGGCCAAAGAGGGAATGTGTGGCTCCACACGCTCCAGTCACCGAGCCCACGGTAAAATAAGTGGTGGGACGCCGTACACCCGCATAGTACCCGGACTCGTGCCCTGGTGTGCAGGCATAGCTACCTAATGGTTTTGCGAAGTGTGTGATTTGCATGACACCCGTTGGCGGGGGATGGCTCGGAGGCTCTACACCATGGGTACTCACAAACCTTCTCTCGGGGGCCAAATCCACAGCGTGGTTTGTGGCCGAGGGCCGCACCGGTGGGGGCGGGGTCAGTGGGGGAGGGGCGGGGCTAGTGCAGAAGAACTATGACCATGAGGTTGAACACAGGCCCCTGCAGCGGACGCCTTCGTCCACTGAGCCACCAGACCCGGCATACACACATCTCTCTCTCTCCATCTATCTCTCTCTCTCTCTCTCCCTCCATCTCCCTCCCTCTGTCTCCCTCTGTCTGTCGCCCTCCTCCCTCTGTCTGTCGCCCTCCTCCCTCCCCATGTCTCCCTCTCTCTCACTGTGTCCCTCCCTCTGTCTGTCTCCCTCCCTCTGTCACCCTCTGTCACCTCACCCCGCCTGTGAGTCAGCCCGGGCTGAGACAGCTTCCCGGGCACACACACAGCCGCACCGAGTATTTCACAGGTCTTCAAAAGACCATTCACTTGTTATTGATGCTTCGTTGCATTACACCTCTACTTAGCGCCCCTGCATCTCCACTCAGAGATGCAGGGGCGCTGAGAAGAGGTGAAATACAACACAGCCTCATTAACAAGTGGATGGTCTTTCAAAGCATCGCCCGGCCCCCATTGAGCCCTGCTGCAACCGGCGCAGTTTGCTGACACTTACAGTAAGTACACAGGTAGGATATCTGCAAGGTCCGCGGGCCGCCAAGGAAGGCCTGCCGGGCCGCTGGCGGCCCGCGGCCCGTACTATGAGTACCCGTGCTCTACACCATGAGGCACATATCACACCCCATGGGTCCCTTGCCAATGTCAGCGGATGCTATGACATTGCGCGCCGGGGTGTGTCTACATGTCGTCTGGGATGGTGTTTGCAGCATGGCCCGCTAGGGCAGCTACAGCTCCCGTGTGTGGTATGTGGTGTATCCGGACTACGGAGACAGCCATGCTTTGTCACTGTTGTCCAGGGCACGACTCGGGGTACCATGCGGCTGTACGGCGTCCCCCACCCATTTACCCGTGAGCTCGATGACTGGAGCGACTGGAGCCACACATTCCCTCTTTGGCCTCTCTGGGGAGAGATTGGTGCTGCTGCACACGCGAGTGATCCCATGATGCAATCGCATCAGTGGGGTGAGCGAGGGAGGCAATGAGTCTGATGGTGCAAGCCATCTCCTGTGCATGTTGGGACCCCACAGGCTCAGTATCATTGTGCTGCGGATGACCGACATGTGTGTCCCCCACATGCACTCCTACACACTGTAGTTGTCTTACACACACATGACTTTTGCCGGTATTCGCCTTGGGCAGTGTGCGTGGAGCTCGGATTCCAGGGACTGCAGCTCCTCGCCGGTGAGTGGGCATGGACATGTCCTCAGAGTCGTCGACATTAAGGTGGACAGGTGGCAGCAGCAGGTGTTGTCGTGGGGTGGCAGTCAGCAATCCCTGGTAGCTGTGGTATAGCCTGTCTCCCTCCCACACTGATATAGCCCCCTTGGGGCTGATTCTGCGTGACCAAGCTGCTGCGCTTTGTGTACCGCTCAGCATGTGTACGTTGTGTTGTTGGTGTGTGCCATACTCACCCAGCCTCGGAAGAGGTGTCAGGCACAGCAGCTAGGTATAATGCCGTGGTGTTGCCGCTACTCACATATGCAGTCTGACTCCATCATCATGCCTATCAAGCTGATATGGCCTCAATCCCCATGTGTCTGCTCATGGCAATGGTATGTGTCAGTGGTCCTTGCTACTGGTAAGGGGATCTGTGTAAGAGTAATGTTGCTGTGCTGTCCCTACTTGTCAGCTGTTCGTTGATACTATTGCTTTGACGGTGTTCTTTGTGTTGTGTATGTGTAGATGCCATGTTGTGTGTTGCATTGACATGTGTCCACTTCCATCTGTCCTAGGAGGAGACCAAACATACATCGCCCCTACCAATTGCTGTCGGCCATGGAGGATGTGGAGGTCATCAGGAAGTTCCGTCTGGACCGGCCCACCCTGCATCGCCTATGTGCCATGTTGGAACCCCACCTTCGTCCTCGCAGGGTGTATCCAACTGCATTCACCCCCATGGCCAAGGTGATGGCTGCACTGCATTTCATCGCCACCGGGTCATTCCAACACACGGTGGGCAGTGGAGGTGGGATGTCCCAGCCCATGTTCAGCAAGGTGCTACGGGATGTCCTGTCGGCTATGATGCGGTACAGGAACCGGTACATCAGATTCCCCAGGGCCCGTGATTTGCCTGCGGTGAAGGGTGCATTCTATGCACTCGGACGCATCCCCCAGGTTGTTGGTGCAATTGATTGCACCCATGTTGGCCTTGTTGCACCACAGGCCACTGAGCAC
Source organism: Calotriton arnoldi (assembly GCA_963921515.1). Taxonomy (NCBI): domain Eukaryota; kingdom Metazoa; phylum Chordata; class Amphibia; order Caudata; family Salamandridae; genus Calotriton; species Calotriton arnoldi. Next base: position 795,617 of record CAWUFW010006273.1, read on the forward strand.
ATCTACAGGAACCGGAAACATTTCCACTCCCTGAATGTGCAAGTGGTGTGCCTGGCGGACATGATCATTACCCACGTGTGTGCGAAGTTTCCCGGGTCCACCCATGACTCGCACGTCATGCGCCACAGCATCCTCCCACGTCTGATGACCAATCTTCAAACGGACCGTGCATGGATTGTTGGTGACTCTGCATATCCTAATGGCCCTTGGCTTTTGAGTCCACTACGCAATCCTCGTACACCAGCGGATGTCAGGTACAATGAGGAACATGGGAGGACCAGACGTGTGGTGGAGCGGACATTTGGACTCCTGAAATCCAGATTCAGGTGCCTGGATCACACCGGGGGTGCACTGGCATACTCCCCACAGAAGGTGTGCCAGATTGTTGTGGCATGCTGCATGCTGCACAACCTCGCTATTCGCAGGCGGATCCCCCTGATAGTGGATGACGGTGATCAGCCAGGGCCCCCCCCTGCAGGCCAAGCCGTGTCCAGTGACGAGGACAGTGGAGAGGAGGAAGCAGTGAATGAGCGTCAGCAGCTCATCGCCCGCTACTTCACCTGACGGTGAGTGACCATGTACGACGGCTGATGTCGCTGTAGTTGTGTATGTGTATGTGTGCATTGTCAGGGCGGCCTATTGTTGACTGAGTGCTGTGTGGCAATGGTCCTTGTCCAGGGTAGTATGCCACTGAGGGTGGCTGTGACATTGTGCCCTGTTGCTCTGTGAGATGTGTGTACATTGTTTAGGCCTGATGAGAAGTACTGTGTGATGAGTGTGTGACACACACAGTCAATGGACTCTTGTTCTGTTTGTCACCCCTAGGTCCCTACAGCCTCTCCTGCCCTATCGACAGGACACAGTACAGATGATTTTCTGAACATGCTGACGTTTGTGCACCATTGCTAATAAACATAGCAGATGACATAGGATGTGATACAGGTGTATTTATTTAAAAGCTGACATGTGATTGTGGGGAAGGTGATCAAGGAGGTGGTGCATGCTGTACAATGAGTGGACGGTAATGTCCGCGTGATGGTCAAGGTGTACCCATGTAGTCCTGGGTCCGCAGTCCAACAGACATTTGCCACTCGACTGGCAGTGTGGGGTAGGATGGTAGTCCAAGTGCATGCAGGGGGTGGCCACCATGGCTGGCTGACTCACTGGCGTTTGGTGCGTGCGAAGTCCTCCCTGGACATTTGTTTCCTCTTTGGACGGCCCCTTCCACGTTTGGGAGGGGGTGTGTTTGTGGGCTGCTGGTGGTGGCTGTGGATTGCCCACTCGCTGTGGACGCCGGGGAACTGGATGTGGCACGTCCCTGCGCCCCAGCAGGTGGTGTCGTAGGTGTTGTGGTTGGCCTTCTGTGGGCCCTCACCTCCACCACTAGCTGGCCCATGAGGTCCACAAGTCGGCCCATGTGGGCGTCCATGGACCTCAACACACCAAGGACTTCCCTCGTGTCGGAAGCTGACCTGGCCCATTGTCCCTGGGCCTCTTCATAGGCCCCAAGGACTCTGGCTATTTGCGGCAGGGCTTGGCTCCCAGGCTCTGTTGGCGTTGGCCTGACCCTGCTCCTCCCACCTGGACTGCTGCCACCGGCCTGCCCACTAGCCACATTGCTCATCCGGGTCCTCCTCCTGGCTCCCAGGGTAGATGTTGTGGTTCGCGCCACCTCTTGGGATGGCTGCGTGGTCAGGGAGGCCGTGGTGGTGGTGATGGTGGTGGTGGTTGCGGCGGTGGTGGTGGTTGCGGCGGTGGTGGTGGCCGCTATGACCGTGGCAGCAGGGGCCTGGGACTGGTCACCAGCCCTGGGAGATGGGTTGGTGGGTAGGAGAGGCCCTGGGGAGCGTTTGGGCCCTGCCACACCAGATGGGCCTGCTCGGTGGTCCTCGTCCAAAGAGGTGTCCGGGTCTTCTACATCCGTGAGTCCGTGTGGGGGGCTTGTGGACTGGCTGTGATGGCTGGTGTCTCCATCCTCAGCATCCTGCTGGTCGTCACCTGTGGGGCGGAGACGAAACGTTATTGTGTTGCACCTTGCAGGGTTTGTGTTAGATGTCTGCCATGCACAGTTTGTGCACTGATTTGCAGGATGCGTGTGTATGTCTCTCCAATGTGTGTGCATGATCAAGTCACTGGAATAGTGTAATGGGTGCATCTGGCATGGGACGGATTTGAATTGCCAATTGGTGTGTGTTGCAGTGCCCCTACATTTTGTGGCTTTGGTGGGAACGGGGTACAGCCCCATGGACGGTTTGGTGTTGGAATATGGTACTGTGGTACATACAGTGACATATGGGTGCAGAGGGGGACATGTGTTTTGGCCACACGACATTACAGGGACAGAGGTGTGTGTATGTCTGTCTTAGCCAGCATATCTGCTCACTGTTGTCATTTATGGGCATTCCACAGCAGGCATTGTAGTGGGTGAGTAATGGTTGTATGCCACACGACGTATTGCAGATGGTACGATTCCTTGGTGTGCGTGATACTCTCACCCATGTGCAGCAGTGCAGTGCTCTTGGAGTGTTGATTGCATTCTGTATGTTGTTACGCACAGTGTGACGAGCGCTTCAGACACAGCAGATACATTATTGGTCATCGGCAGGACTCTTTGCTGTACTACCGTCTATGGGGCAACTGTTGGGATGATATACCTTTCCTGTCACTGGGGCTGGAAGATGGGATTGATGGGATCTTAAATGTGCATTGTGTAGCTGTGTGGTTCATGGGTCCAGTGGTGTATGTGACATTACTGGGGTTCCACTATGTTTCATTTGGACGAGATAGTCTTACATGGTTGATGTTGTACTATGTCAAGGGTAGAAGCAGACACGACTACATGGACAAGACCTGGATGGTGTTGCTGTTGTGTGTGATGACTGACACAGTGCATGCCATGTGGGTCAGTACTCCAGTTAGACCTGTGCATGCTGACGTGACTTGTTACGTGTTTCTGCATTTGTGATGGCTCATGTGGGATGTGACTCTGTGATTGCTGTCCGTGTGCACATTGGTCAGATGTTTGTGGCAGGGAGCAGTGCTACCTGTCGCTCTGCTAGGTGACATGTCCCACATGTTGATCGTAGTACAGTCCACATGCCTACAGACACCCCACCCTATACAGTTGTCTACCCAATTGTTGGTTCTGAGGGTGAGATGCAATGGCTACCACATGGTTGTGGGAGGGAGGGGTGCTCCATCTTGCTGGTCTGTGGGTGTGGGGGTCGTGTTGTGAGTCGTGGTGATGGTTTACCATCAACAGACAGCCCTCCATGTGGAGTGACATGTCTACTTGTCGGTGTGGGTGTGCACTGCTATGGCTGTGACATGGGTGTGGGGAGTGCTCCATCTTGCTGCACTGTAGGGGTGGGGACCTGGGTGGGGGGGACTTCTGCTGTCCCCCCTCCGATACTCGGAGATTGTGGTACGGCTCCTTCCCTGTTACTTGTTGGTTGGTGCATCTATGGCTGACACATGGGTGTGGGTGTGGGTAGTGCTCCTTCCCGCACTTCTGGGGGACAGAGGGACCTGGTGGGAGTTGTGGTGCTGGCTGCCTGTGCACATGCCCCCATGGTTTTGTTTGTTGGTACCTTTGGGCTGTGGGTGTGGGTGTGTCTGTTGCATGTGTGAGAGATGTCTGGTGTGCTGTGTGCTGGACATGGGGGTGTTTGGGCCTGGCTGCTATGGCATTGTGTTAGTGCATGTCAGTACATAGCGGTGTGCTGGTATACATTTGTTTGTACTTACCAGCCTCCACTCCCCCTGGTATTCCGATGAGACTCTCCGGATGTAGTATGCCTCGCACCTTCTCCTCCCACACCTTGAAGGTCTAGAATGGCGCGGGTGGTCCGCTGCCAGTCCTGGCAGCCAGCTCCCGGTTCTTGGCCTCCTTCTTCCTGACAAGGGTTTTCATGTCCTGCCACCTCTTGGTGATTTCCCCCGGTTGCGTGGCACGTTCCCGACTGCATTCACCTGGTCTACGATCCTTTTCCACATCCTGTTTCTGGTGGCTATTGGTGTCTGTTGGACCTGGTTCCCATAGATTTGTGGGTGCACCTTGATGACCTCGTCGACCATGACCGTCAACTCTGTGGCAGTGAACTTGGGCATTCGTTGTGTTGCCATGGTGCGTAGTGTGGTTGTTGTGGATGCTGGTGTGGTGTGTTTGGTGTGTGATGTGTGGGGGGTTTGAGGTGCCGGTGTTTAGGTGGTGGTTGTGGTGGTTGTGGTGATGGATGTGATGTGTGTGTGCGTGTGGTATGCTGCTTTCCTCTGTGTCTCTCCGTGTTCTCTGCTGTGGTATTGGCTTTGTCGTGGTGCAAGGGTTTGTGGTCTGTGAGGGGGCTGCTTTTGTACTCACCTATGTGGGTGTGTCATGATGGTCTATCGTTTTCAGGTGTGTTGGGCGTGGTGTCCTGGGATTTATGCTAAATCTATATTTTGACAGGGGGATGTGTCTTTGGGATGGGTTCTGTGTCTGTGTATTTTGGCGTCGTTTACTGTGTGTACTTGTTGGCTGTGTTGTGTGTATTTGTTTGTGCCGCCACTGATTTCCGTGCACGGACGTGGCCGCCAGGCCTTCCGCATTGTCAGTTCTTCATTTCTGTTGTTCGTCGTAGCGGGCGGGATTTGTGTTGGTTTCCCGCCTTCATGTCGGGGAGATCATAATTTGACGTGCGGTGTGTGGTCCGTCCGCGCGGTCGTCTTTTGCTTTTTCGGGCGGTATTGCGTCCGTGGCGGGCGGTTTGTCTTGGACTCTGTCGTGGACGGGCGGTATTCTGTTATTTTTTTCCGCTGCGGGCGGTGGTTGTTTCGCGTCATCATAATAGCTCGGTCGCTATTTCAATGTTGCAGGCGGGCGGTATTTTCAGGCTATGGCGGTTAACGGTATTTTTACCGCCGGTTATCGTAATGGACCCCTATATTATCATTTTCGATATTTCTTACCTTTACAATTTAAAGATATTTTGTCATGACGATATTTTGAACTCGATATTTTGATATTCGATATATATATATATATTTTTTAACGATATTTTGATATTCAATATACATAACATCGATATTTTAGTATATTCGATATACTAAACTCGATATTATGTCATTCCGATATTTGAAATTCGATATTATGTCCGTTTACCGAGGAGTGATGGTAGAGGCGGGAAGATGAGGATAAAAAGTGAAGAACTAGAAGTTGGGCCTCATTTATATTTTGGTGTCAGCCTGTCCTCTGCCAGGTGATGGAGTAAATTACTCTGTTGTCCTGACGGATGTGCCGACCACCAAATTTTAAAATGTCTACCGGCCAGGTGAGGGTTGAGGGCCAATGGATAAGAAATAAGGTGAGGCATCTGTTAGCAATGAAAGGGGATGAAGGATGAAAAGTGAGGTTTGAATGACCAGGAGCAAGAGCCCAGGACTGATGAGTGAAGGATAAGGAATGAGGTAAGAAGGATGAGGGGTAAAATGAGGATTACAGATGAGAAGCGAGAAGTCAAAAATGAGGAGTGGGTGCTGAGGAGTGCGGAATAAGAAGTGAGAGATTCAAATTGAGGGATATGACATGATGTATGAATACTGTGTAATAAGGAAGCAATTAATGGATGATAAATGAGGAAACTAGGCATGAGTGATGATGAGTAAGGGATTGGGGTGATGAATAAGAAGTGACGAATGAAGTGTGAGAGACAAGGACTGGCTAGTGAGGCCTAAGACGTAGGAGATGAAGATTGAGGAGTGAGAGAATAGAAATGAGAAGCAAAGGGTGAGGCATAAAAGACGAGGAATGTGGAAATTAGGTTGAAAGGTAAGGAGTAACAAATCAGGGATGCAGAATTAGAAGAAATGAGTGAGATGAAGATTAAGGAGTGAAAATTAAAGTATAAGGAGAAACAGATATGGTATTAGGGATGATAAGTGAGGGGTCAGGATTTAAGGATGAGGAGGAAGGGATTAGGGACACAGGTTGAAGAGTGAGGGATGAGGCGTGAAGATAAACGAGCGAGGGATTGTGTTGCCGCCTGACTGTTATTTCACTGGCATCACTTATAATTTCACTTTGCTGACTCGTGTCATTATTAAAACATACCATCGAATAAGTTGCAGGTATTTTTTCTTGTTCCCTTCATGGTACTTACAGCAGCACTTTCTGCCCTAGTCTCCCCTCATTTTTGTGGGAGTGTGCACTGTTTATGGTTTGCTAACAGCTTTAACTTAGTGATATGAGGCTTTTGTTAATTCCATCTTATTAATATTGACTTCACAGACATATTTCTGGGAGCTGTGAGAATTATTGCTGCTAGATGCTGATTGGCTCTACTTTATCCAACTTTTTCTCAGGCCAAGTGCACGTTACCACACAATGCTTTAAGCACTGTCTCAAAACTTCTTGATTTTGTGAGCTGCTTGGTTAAACTTCCTGCCACAGCCCCTTCTACACTCGAGCAGCAGCACAGTCATGGAGCTTAGATGAGAGAGGAACAAAAAATAAACAGAGAAGTTAGAAACAAACAATAAGTAGGATTGCCACATTCATTGTTTTCATTTCATGACATTAGAATAGCCCAGCAGCACAGCAGACCGTTTGCCACAAGTCAGAACAGTATTCATAATTAAACATGCAGGCAAAGTCTGGTATATTGCCTTTGCACAATAAGGCCCTGATTCTGAGTGAGTTGAAGGGAAGGTGCAGTTTATCACACTGGATATAATCTGACTCCACAGGGTTCGTAATTTATCAAGTGTGATAAATTGTAACTACTCTAGGGGGGATATTCTCAAGAACGTGCGATAATCATCGCCAAAAAAGGCTAACGCACGTTTTCATATCGCCGTCTACCGCGGGAAAATAACTCCGTGTTAACGTCGTATTCCCTACACGGCGGTAACATGCGATAGTCTCCCGATAACGCGTCAAATGTCCGCGGTACAACTACCGCGACGGCGATAAAAAAGGAAACCCGAACGTGAAAAAAGTTGCGATGGGCCCAACCGCGATAGAAAAATCTGCGACAAGCAGCGCCAGGCCTGCAATTCACACACGTCAGTTGGGAAAAATCACTACAAAAGCAGAAAAAAAAAACACAAACAAAAACCAAACAACTGCGAAGCACAATGGAGGCAGCCGGAGCAGGAACAGAGGATGAGCAGAACCCCACAAGCCCCCCGGAGGACCAGGCCGGGACCTCTGGGTCAGGGAAGGGCAAGGACAGGAAGAAGAGGAAGACGCGGTTCAGTCTGCAGGAAAACAGGATCCTGATAACGGAGGTGATGAAATACCATCAACAACTGTTTGTCACCTCCAATGTGTCATTGGCGACAAAAAATGGAATATGGCAGTACATCGTGGACAAGGTGAATGCAATCGGAGTGCTGAGGAGGACAATGGAAGAGGTCAAGAGGCGCTGGAATGATGTGAAGCGCAAAACCAAGCAGAAACTCGCCAACAACCAGAAGGCAGCAATGCAGACTGGAGGTGGGAGTCCAGCGCCACAGGAGGAGCTGGACGAGATGGAGGAAATGGTCTCCACAGTCATCAGTGTGGAGACGGTGGCAGGAGCTGGGGGACCGGACACTGCTCGACAGGAGCCGACACAACAGCAACAGGGTGAGTAACGACCAGGGACTGGGGGTGATGGGCACAATGGCACACATGCACAATTAAGCATAGCACAGTGCACACCCACGACTACTCTGGAGCATGTCCCTGATCCCCTTGGCACACTGCAGCACACCTAGAAACTGCAAGTAGGCCCCTGTCGACTATGTGCCCAGAGGGGGCCCTCCCCACACATCACTAATCTCACAACAAACCCATGCACAAGTACAAACACACATCCGTGATGTTGTCGAAATGTCCACTGTCCCGCATCAAATAGGCAGCTCCTCCCAAACAGTCACAATGTACATTGCCATGCAGTTTGTATGTAAACCTGTACAATGCGTCAACATACATGTGAAAACGATGTTAAACTGCATCTCCCCTTTACATTGCAGAGGGTGAATCAACAGCTCCTGCAGAGCAGACGGTACACCTCTTCACTGATGATGAAGAGGACCACCCCTCCATTGACACCGACGCCCTCCAACGGCTCATGGACAGCTTCGGCACCCCACCTCCAGGAGCAGGGCAGCCCAACTGCATCGAGGAAACCCCACACCCTGCACAGACCACACAGCAGGAAGCACCCACCACCACCGCTGTCTCCCAGGACCCCCACGAACAACACATGGCCTTCCAACGCCGTGTGTTAGGGTGCCAGGAGAAGATGGCTGATCAAGTGCGGGTGGGGTTCAACCTCATGGCAGCCAAACTAGATACATTAAATACCAAAGGAGGGAGTGGAGAGGGGGTGTCCTACACAAACACCTAGGGTGGATTCAACCTCCCCTTACAATTATTTATAAACAAAAGGATCCACCCATGATGGATTGCGATGGAGGATGTTAGATCAATGGTCATGTGTGTTTCCTACATTGGTTGGAAGCACATCGTGTTTCTTAAATACCCCTCACACACCAAAAGGGCCCTTGGTGTCATGCTTCATCATAGGGGTCTTTGCGTCCCTCTACGGAACGCGGCGTGCTACTACCAGTGAATGCGCGGGAGCACTGATGTTATAACACTATGGTGTCGATTCCGATTTCGGCCGGAAAACATACTACCCGACACGGACCCGTCATTTTGTCCGACCGAACCGTACACACGCCTTACAAATAGCTGAGTACGATGTGAAGTCCGAAATTTACGACCGACTCGGCCGGAAATTATATTATACATCCGAGTCAGCAGGAAAGGAGCCTGACGCGATAGACTCGTACGCGCAAGATCCGAGATAGCCAAGCGTCAACCTACAGACACGTACGCGAACGACTCCATGTAGCCAAGCATCAACACGACACGACAGACTCGGACGCGAACGATGCCACATAGCCAAGCATCAACATGACACGACAGACTCAGACGCGAACGATGCCACATAGCCAAGTATCAACACAACCCGACAGACTCGGACGCGAACGATGCCACATAGCCAAGCATCAACACGACAGACTCGGACGCGAATGATGCCACATAGCCAAGCATCAACACGACTCGACAGACTCGGACGCGAACGATGCCACATAGCCAAGCATCAACATGACATGACAGACTCGGACGCGAACGATGCCACATAGCCCAGTATGAATGGAACAGGCTCGTCCAAAACAATTTACACAAGAACAAGCATCAAGTGCTGTCAAAACGACTTACAAAATGAGAAGAAAATAAAACAATGGAAACAGAAAGAAGACTACCAAAAACGCATTGTCATCTCCAAAAAACACATTTCCAATTAACAAGACACACCCACAACACAACCTATATAAAGGGAGCCAAAACTTCACAACACCATTTGCTACTTCGACAGACATGCAAGCACACCACACCACTAGACAGACAACTCATCTACCTACCACAAACACACACATCTCATCCACCAAACAACCTCCACACAACTAGCACCAAAGAAACACACCTCCACTCACACACACTCACCCTCACCTTCACACACACACACACACATCTCCACCAACACCCATCACCATGCCCCAAAGAAGAATCCACAGTTCTTAGCTGCTGAGTTGGAAGTGATGATAGATGAATTCATCCGAGTTGAGCCACAGTTATTTGGCAGCTTGGCCCAACAGACCTCCCAGTCCCAGAGAACCAAGATGTGGGAGAGGATTGTCAACAAGGTGAATGCCCATTCACCTACCTTGCGCACAAAGGAGGATATCCGGAACCGGTATTATGACGTTCGCAGGAGGGTAAAGAGGCTCATTGCCAGAGAACAGGCCCTGAGCACCAAGACTGGCGGTGGACGTCATAAACCGGTGCATTTCACCACCTGCGAGGTGAAGGTGCGGGACCTCCTCCCACAGGAGGCCATAACTGGACTAGCTGGAATCCCAGAACCTGGTGAGTACATGTACAAATAGTCTACATTCACCCCAAATACACAGCCACAGACACCACAGCAACACATCTTGAATGTAACTTTGTACACACTGTCATGGAACCCTGGAACATGCTGGCCCATTTGTCCTGGGTGGGAGGAGGAGTGGAAGCAATGACTACTGCCACCAGCACACACTAGTCCCCCCAGTCCCACAAGAACACACCTGTCACTATGCTGTCCCTGAGAGTGAATGCAAATGCCCTGTCAAGATGGCTGACACTGGCCACCGGTGTGGGGAACACAAGGCCCTGTTGGCAGTCCTGTACAGCATGACTGCAGGCACCACTGTCAGACATCTGGAATGTAACTTTGTACACACTGTCATGGAACCCTGGAACATGCTGGCCCATTTGTCCTGGGTCGGAGGAGGATTGGAAGCAATGACTACTGCCACCAGCACACACTAGTCCCCCCCCAGTCCCACAAGAACACACCTGTCACTATGCTGTCCCTGAGAGTGAATGCAAATGCCCTGTCAAGATGGCTGACACTGGCCACCGGTGTGGGGAACACAAGGCCCTGTTGGCAGTCCTGTACAGCATGACTGCAGGCACCACTGTTAGACATCTGGAATGTAACTTTGTACACACTGTCATGGAACCCTGGAACATACTGGCCCATTTGTCCTGGGTGGGAGGAGGAGTGGAAGCAATGACTACTGCCACCAGCACACACTAGTCCGTCCCCCAGTCCCACAAGAACACACCTGTCACTATGCTGTCCCTGAGAGTGAATGCAAATGCCCTGTCAAGATGGCTGACACTGGCCACCGGTGTGGGGAACACAAGGCCCTGTTGGCAGTCCTGTACAGCATGACTGCAGGCACCACTGTCAGACATCTGGAATGTAACTTTGTACACACTGTCATGGAACCCTGGAACATGCTGGCCCATTTGTCCTGGGTGGGAGGAGGAGTGGAAGCAATGACTACTGCCACCAGCACACACTCGTCCCCCCAGTCCCACAAGAACACACCTGTCACTATGCTGTCCCTGAGAGTGAATGAAAATGCCCTGTCAAGATGGCTACACAGGGCCATCCTGTACGAAATTTGGAAATATCTACTGCCAGTTCTTGGCCTACTCACACAACTACAGACCATAACCTTAACTGCACATTACACACACTGACAGGTATAGATCAGTCACATGTGCCCCCAATGTGCATGCTACAAATGTGTGTGGAGGACAGGACACACTCTAATTAGCTGTCACACCACATAACACAAAACACACACAGATAAACACACATCAGGGACAATGCCCACGGACAGTAGATGTGAGGTGTAATGCAAGATGGCTGACACTCTTGCGTTGTGTCATGTGCACAAGGCATTGTTGTGTGTAGCATTGTAATTCAACATCAGTCAGCGGTCTCAGCATCCTTGAAAACTACCACCCTCACTGTCATTGCTCCTCTGACAATGATGAGTAAGCTGGTCTGTTTGCCATTGGAAAGTGGGGTAGAAGTCAACACAGCCTAACTCAAGCACTAAACACACTGTACCTCACAGCTCTGACCATGAAAAGGCAAAAGACCATCCCTGGGAAAGATCTCTGTCCATGAGAACAAGTAGAATGTACATGAAGTGATCATGTGCAAAAGTATGCAGCAACAAAATGCACTACATCAAGATATACACATGTGTGCAAAGTGATGAAAAATATCAACATAAATATGACTACTCACATTGCATACGTTCACAAACAATGCAAAAACTACACACGCATAACAAAAACCATGTTGGGACATAGCAGAACAGCACAATGCGAAACATCACACAAACTTGCTGTAGGCTGTGCGCAGGAGTACAAACTTATACTATTCACCATTACAAGTCCAGTGTGGGCAACATTAGGGAATGTCAGATCATACTATTATCGCATAATACAACTACTCATGTCAGTTACTCCCCTACTGCATGCCAATGTAATGAGCTGTGTTTCAAGGACTGCCATGTAACAATACATTTGTCAGAAGAAACGCATTGCTATTGCATACGAGGTTACACATGTGATGTCATTGATTGTTCACATCAACACATACATCCAAGCAAAATCATCTAATGATGACACATGAATGAATGAATGAATGAAGTAGCACTTATAAAGCACCTGATTACCCGAGGGCATCCCAGCGCTAAGAGGTACACAAATACTCAATTCGAAAACCCGTCAGGGAAAGAGAAAGGTTTTTAGCTGCTTGCGAAAGTTCATGTAGTTTGGTTGTAAGCGAATGTGGAGGGGAATGAGATTCCAAGTTTTAGCAACATTATAAGAAAAGAGGCGCCCTCCACTTCTCGTTCGTTTAATTTTAGGAACTGTCAACAGATGTTTATTTTCTGATCTTAGGGCTCTTTTGGGATGGTAGGGATGAATCATTGCACAAATCATCGGTGATCCTTTTCCGGAGAGTGCTTTATGTGCAATACACATAGCTTTGAACTGAATTCTCTCCTGAATTGGAAGCCAGTGCAGAGAGGCAAGAGCAGGTTTGGCTGAAAGCCCTTTCGGGACATTTAGGAGCAGCCGAGCTGCGCAATTTTGAACTGTCTGTAGTATTTTGGATGTAGAAAGGGGTGCGCCTAGGTATAAAGAATTAGCATAATCAAGCCGTGACAAGATCAGTGCTTGTACTAGCAGCCTTCTGGCCATGAAAGGTAATACTGGAAGGATTTTCCTAATCATCCTCACAAGGCCATAACAGGTGGCTGCCACTTTCCGCACCTGTTCCTTAAAATCCAGATTGGAGTCCAGTACAACTCCTAGGCTTTTTATGTGCTTTTTCGGAACTGGAGGAGGACCCAGACAGTTAGGCCACAAGGAGTCTATATTAAGCGGAGCGGCATTGCCAAGGAGCATGACCTCAGTTTTCGCCCCATTAAGCTTCAAGGAGAGTGAGTTTGCATGTCAACCCAGCAATGTAACTGGGAGAAACTCCACAAAGGCAAGCACAGATGCACAATTCCTGCCAAACATAAGATTAGTTACAGTATGTATGTCATAGTGAAAACACTGATGTGTGAAATAACAACACACCTGGCTCATGCACAGTGTGACACTTGCCAAAAAATTAATACGAACAGTCAAGGATAACAATACATGCACATTGATGCACAGAGCTGGACATGCTCAGTAAAGCACATGTCTCCAAAATAACAATGTCCGATTACAAAATATCTCAGTGTCTGTGACGATTGATGAGTAGAAATAAGAAGGAAACGCAACATTATCCACAACATCTTCACATTTGGATGTGCATGAAAACATAACATCTGAAAATACACAACTAACATTGTGTCTCTCTACTACCCACAGGCACTCCAGAACAGAGGGCATCATCTGGAGAAGATTCAGAGTCCACCAGCAGCTCCAGCACAACGTCGGACACTGAGACCTCCAGTGTAGATGACTCTCACACCTCCTCGGGCGATGGGAACCAACCTGGCACCTCCGGTGTGGGTCAGCATGTGGCACCAGTACGATCAACAGCCCCAGCGACCACTCCTGCAATGTCCATTAACATCCAGACGCCCCGGATCCCCACGGACAAACCCAGACAACAAAACCCTGGGAGCACAGCAAGACAGCCCAATCTGGATTTGGCAGGAAATACCAGCCCTATCAACAATGAAGGAGGACAGGAGCTGTCAGTGCGTGCTATGCCAGGCAATGTCTGTGCGGGTAGGGAAAGGAGTGGTGTGAGGGTGCGTGGTGGGAGGATACGTCCCACAGCTGGTGTCGGAGAACAAGCTGACCCCGAGTTACAACGCATTTTCGATGTATATCGCAAATGCACCCGAGACTTTGGCCAGGTTGTCGGGATCCTCAGGGACATAAAACATCAGCAGGCTGCACATTTCGACCGGATGGACAACCATATGGACCGTGTGGACCAACACATGGACCGTATGGACCAACACATGGACCGTATGGAGTCCAACTGGTCAAAAATAGACAATCTCACTGCAGTGCATAGGGACATACTTACATGCCTACGCCAGATAACCACCAACATTACCCCACCTCCCGTGTGCACTCCACACCTGTTGCCTCAACATCGGCAACTGCCACAGGGAGGGATGAGGAGTCTGGCGTAGAGTCCCTTCCGCCGCAGCAGCCTGATACTGAGGGTCCCCCCAACAAAGAAGAGGAGGGGCCGTCCAAGGAAGGATGGCAATTGAGAGACTGATGGACATGCATCCCCCCCAGGAACCAAAGAAATGCTCTGGATATCCTCCATTGTGTGCTAATCATTCACTTTGTTGACAGTCCCTGGACTCTCCCACATGGGATGGAGCATGTAAGTTGGACTAAATGCCAAATGGACTGTGGATGTCGCTCAGAAGGATTTTCATCTGACACCACTTCCAAATCCTCTATGAACTGTGGATAATAAATTTGGGAATGCAATCACCTTTACCTGTTAGATCTTTTTCACATGCACATTAATAAATTCATATTCACACAATCCCTGTGTCATCTGTGAATTATACACTGTACCCACTTATTAGCTCATGATCTGTATCACCTGGCACTGTCTCACAATGAGGTGCATGAGTTCTGTGGTAGTGATTCTTCTCATACAGAAGTATGCACGGCAAAATAGGCCGTTGTTGAAAGATGGTTGGACATCAGTTGCACATCAGAACACACAATGCAATCACACACTACCTCTGGTGTCTCATCATCTCTACAAAATATACAGAAGACACCCAATGATTCTACCACCCAGTAGCCAGCACTAACAACATCTCCGAAGCAAGGTAGCAATGCACACATTCACGCTCACTCACCCATGCTTGTCCACCAAATCATGAATCAGAGTGTGTGTAATGTTCTATAATTCACGTTTGAGAAAAAACAATCTCTGACTGTTGTCCTACAATGCAGCATACGAGCTAGCCCCAGCAGCAGTAAACATGATTGTCAAACAATATACATTTCCATAATCAAACATAATACTACAGGTGAAATGTGTTTACAACCTCAGTGTGGAAAGCACCACCCTCCCTGTGATGGTGACATATTCTACAAACCATTGAAGAACTCTGTGGCAATACGGGTCAACCGCTCACCTCAGACAGTAGGAGTACTGGTCACAGCATATGCACAGCAAAGCACTGGTGCGTATATGTAGATCTTCCATCTGTGTACATTATTGGCATGTGCGTCAATGTAATGCAAGTATTCCACTTATGTGTAACAAAGTGTAGCATTTCATGGCAAAACTATCCGTGCTGACTAGATCTACCATTACAAAGAGTCCTGTTTTTCAACCTTGTGGCGCAACGCGTCAACAGTACCAAAATGATGTCATGTGGACTCAAAGGCATCTTGCACAACAATCACAGAAAGAATGTGTGCTAAAATGTCACACACAAAGCTATTATGTCAGCTTGGCTCCGGTAACTTTAGAATAATACAGCATGATCCTAGGGACCAACTCACAATTCATCTACCGCCTCATGAAGAAATGTCACATGACACATACCAGAGATAGCCACGCAAGGTCAGCACAACACACATAGCACATGCAACATTAAACATTGCACACACTGTTGTCAAATTAAAACCATTGAACCGCACAAACAAAGACCATTGTCTAATGAAATGAACACCATGGCAGAAAAACATGATATGAACGGTTGTAGCATATTTTTGCAACGGAGAAGGCAAACATCAATGTGTGTAACAGGTTTATTACACAGGCAGAAGCTCTGCTCAACACAAAAGCAAACTGATTACAGTTCCAAGTATCCAAATAAACCAAAGAAATGACAAATCTGACCAAATAGATTGGCTGTCAGAGAGTACTGGTCCAAATTGAAAATCCATTATGGAACAGCGTTGTGTGTACCCACACAACAGCCAAAGGAGCCTGTGAAGGAGAGACATAGTACAGTCTTAAATACAACTTGCCATGATGACATATCCAATTATTGACTCACTATTGTCCATTGTAAATTCTGACCAATTGCTAGGAGTGATTTCAACAATGTAGTGGAGACCATCATAACTTAACATACACTGTACAATGGCAATGACCCTGTAAATTAGCAGACCCACACACGTCACAACATATTGTCCTACATACGCACATCACGCTTAGGAAAGGCATCATCAGACATATATGCATACTTACACTCAAGTAAAGAAGTTGTCAATGAGCTGTCTCCTGATATCCACCTCCTCTTCCTCCTCCTCCTCACTGGCAACGTTCCCCAGGCCTGGATCCTCCCATGAGGGAGGACGTTGGTCCCTGTCATCCTGAATGAGCGGTAGCTTATTCCTCACAGCCTTGTTGTGAAGTATGCAGCACACCATAATGATTTTGCACACCTTCTCTGGGGAATATTGAAGGGCACCTCCTGTCCGGTCAAGGCAGCGGAATCTGGTCTTCAGCAGCCCAAATGTGCGCTCAATCACACGCCTGGTCCGCCCATGTGCCCCGTTGTAACGGTCATCAGCAGGTGTGACCGGGTTCCTGAGTGGTGTCAGCAACCAAGGCATGTTTGGGTATCCAGAGTCTCCTAAAATTATCAAATATGAAGGATCAGTTGAGCAACAACAGGGTACAACATGACAGACAATGAACACACAACTGATATTGACACCATGACTCACCAACAAGCCAGGCACGTTCATTCCTGAGCTGGGACATCAGCTGGGGTATCCGACTCATCCTCATTATGTATGCGTCGTGGGCAGATCCCTGGAAACACACATATACATGGGAGATGATCTGGTCCGCCAGACATACCACAAGGGCATTGATCGAATGGAAGTGTTTAAGATTTCTGTAAACCTGTTCATGGGCTCGTGGTGCGACCAAACCCACATGTGTCCCATCAATCGATCCAATCACATGTGGCATGTGTCCCAGGGCATAAAAATCATCTTTGATGGCACGGAACTGTGGCGGTGTTGGAAACTGTATGTACAGGTTGAGGAACCTCAACATGGCCTCACACACATCCCGGAGTACTCGACTGAACATCGTCTGCGACATCCCACCAGCATCAGCCACAGTAAACTGGAACGATCCTGTCGCAAAATAATGTAGTGCCGCCATCACCTTCACCTTGGGTGTCAGGGCAAAGGGATATGTGCGTCCAGGTTGCAAGTGTGGTGACAACTGGTCTGTCAATTCAGAAATTAATTGCCTCGTGAACCTGTATTTTCTCATGCACTCATGTTCCACCATGGTCGCAAGGTCAGGGAAGGGTCTGTGGACATTTGGTCCCCTGCGTAACATATGACAAAGTATGCACACATATTACTAGTACTCATAAAAATCACGTAATCTAGATTCAACATATTGCATTACACTTTCAATTAAGACACAGTGAAGTCAGAGGTGTGAGGTTGAGCTAATACACAACTGACAGCTATGTGATCCTGAACATACTCTCAATTTTGTCATGGATATTCAAGTGACACAGTGTTGTTCTGTGACTATTCACTGTTGTCAGTCACTCTCCATGTGATCAATCGTAACATACACGACACCCACCTAATTAAGTATCAAACATAGATGTCAAGGTCAACTAGCACATGTTCTAAAGGTACACAGACATGGATCATGTATTGCAACCTAGCAACAACACTAGATACAGACAGCTTGTCGCCATGCACACCACTGTCATGGTGTGGACAGTGTCATGATGTGATGTCAGACCTACATGTCCCATCACATACACAAAAAATTGATGATGTGTAGCACAGGAGGATGATCTGTGAAGTGGTCACTCACACTTGTCCTGTTCCTCACAAACAATGCAATGTTTTGCACTGTAAGCTAGGAACATCATGGGAGTAGTCTTGTATATGTCTGTGTCTCATTTGACATGTGCTTCACTCCATCCACACAGGGCATACAGCATGACATGAATCTTACATATACTGTCTGACATGATGAGTGAGCATTGCATGGACGCATGAGCCAACTCCTGGCCGAGCCGGACTGACAGATTGCATGCTTAAGACAATGCTGTTCGACGCGGGTGAGTTCTCAAAAGACGCGTCGGACACCTAGGGACCAAGGCGTGCGCACGCCTTGGACCCTGAATGTAACGGTGACATACGCGGGTGGGTATTCAAAAGATGCATTGAACACCTAGGGACCAAGGCGTGCGCACGCCTTGGACCCTGAATGTAATGGTGAAATACGCGGGTGGGTATTCAAAAGACGCGTCGGACACCTAGGGACCAAGGCGAGGGCACGCCTTGGACCCTGAATGTAACGGTGACATACGCGAGTGGGTATTCAAAAGACACGTCGGACACCTAGGGACCAAGGCGTGCGCACGCCTTGGACCCTGAATGTAATGGTGACATACGCGGGTGGGTATTCAAAAGACGCGTCGGACACCTAGGGACCAAGGCGTGCGCACGCCTTGGACCCTAAATGTAACGGTGACATACGCGGGTGGGTATACAAAAGACGCGTCGGACACCTAGGGACCAAGGCGTGCGCACGCATTGGCTATTGACTGCCATGGAGAATGACGCGGATTTGATACTTGTACGATTTGTGTGCTGAAAAATCCGTTGGCTCCCTACAACAATGTATCAAACTCATTGGTGTCATGAAGTTGAACTTTTTAAACGATGCGGAAGGCGTGTACGAGGCGTGCAATGCAATGGATTGGCCAGATTCATAGGATGCAAACGTGTCGGACCTATCGCTTTGGACGCATGGTTCATAATCTGCCTCTGCAGCACAGATATAAGGCTGTCTGTTCCCCTGAGAGCTCACTTGCCTGCACTACATGCTCCAGATTGACATCTCTGCTACCACTGCTGCTGTCTCTGCATCCTCTGGCTTCAAGAATGGCACGTACTGTGGAGAGGGCCCCAGCCTTCACAGAGGAGGAGAACCAGGCCCTGCTGGACAGCCTCCTTCCAGAGTACAGCAAGCTGTATGGGAAACCAGGGGAGCAGGTGAGTGTGCAGTCCACGTCCTTTCTCATTGTGCATGTTGTCTGTGTAGCACTAATGGCATTGTGTACACCAGTGGCTAGCATGCTCACTGAGTAGTTGTAACCCCCAAAGTGTCTAGGTACCTGTAGGGAACAGGTACTGTGCTGAAAACGTGAATCTTTACACAGTCATAAGACCCAGGCAATGTTTCCATGTTGTTAATGCAGGACAACTGTCCATTACCATAGTTGCACTACCTGTGTACATCATATGCCCTTGTGATAACAACATGTATATCCAACTGTGTGATGCACAAACATGTTGCATGTGTAGTAATGGTCTTTTAAGTTTGTCATCCTCACAGGTTGATGCCCATCAGAAACAGGAGATCTGGAAGACCATCGTCCGGGCAGTTCGATCTGTGGGGGTCTACAAGCGCCGCATCCGCAACTGCCAGAAGAGGTGGCAGGACCTACGTGGCTGGACCCGTCGCATCGCAAGAGTCCAGCTGAAGCTGTCGCCTCCTCGCAGAAGGGGCGGACGACGGACCCTGACCCCCCACATGCTACGGATTCTGAAATTGGTCTTCCCTGACCTGGATGGGCAGTTAAAGGCCAGACAGCAGCAAGGAGGGGGTAAGTGCATGCCTTTTCTGTGAACTAGGTCTCACATGCTATTTGCACTCCTTCAGCCTGGTTACACTCCCACAGTTCGTCTGTCTGCTTGCACAAGAGTCATGTGCCTAAATTAGGTGATGGCCCATCCTCATCTGATACACAGGTGTGGCCCTTTCAGTCTGTGACTTGTGTCACTTGGGTTGTGTGTCCCTGCTGTTGTCCAAGGATAAGGTTTGAAACAGCATCTGCTACTGGTGCATTGTTTTGGGCTTCATGAGTGAGGCAATTGATTGACATGTGTCTGCACATTGCCAGAAAGCTGACATGTACTCTGTGTGGTCCATTGATATGTGTACTAATTGCTGCTCTGGCTCACCATATGTGTCTGGGGTATTTACCACACACCCATGCAGCAGGTGAGGCAATGTTGGGGGCTCAGAAGAATGTGCATCATGTGTGTCACACATGCATAGACACATGCCTAGTGTTCAGGGTTATCCCATGTTGCACATGGACCAGGACAGGTATGCCTACTCCGGACATGAAAGTACACTCTGTTCTCCTACTCCTGTGTGCCAGCCTACATTTTGTGCATTGTGAAATGTGCAATCAGGTGTCTGCCTCTGTGTCATTGTGGAGTGGCCTAGCTTTTTAGCCTCCTGGGGTGTTAAACAGTTTGGGGTGGGCAGCCAGCTGAGATGTGGCTGTTGGATCAGCACAATGGGGTGAAACATAGGTGTGTAAACACTTGACTGTGCCTAATGGTGTATTCTACATTAAAGTGCAGGCAGCTTTAATTCGTTCTCATCAGACTGTGATGTGATCATGTTTACAGATTTGTGCTTGCAGTCACTCAACTGTAGCATTTGTATCACGTGGGATCATCAAATGCCTTAAGATGTGGGTAGCAGTGGGTGGACATGTGCACTTGACAGCTGCAGAGCTTACATTCCCCACAAAAACATGATTGTGACACAGTGCAGACTGTTTGTTTTTGGATGCACTGCCCCTGTGACTGAAGCCAGTAATGACTGATTAGCCAGACTGGCCTGTAGCATGGTATACCACTTGCAAATGTGTATCCTGCATTAATGTCAGTTGTCCTGCATGCACTCAATTGTGGCATTGACCATCAATACATGAGCACATCATGGTGTCTGGTGAAGGAAGCATATCCATATTGCTGACAATGACTTTGGCCATCCCTTATCCTGACACATGTACTGAGTCAGTGGCAGGAGATGGGATATGTGTGTACTGACACATTTCACTCACAAATCCTGCAGTTCAAACAACTGTCTATGTGGTGCATGTGTGCACATATGAGTAGTGGCATACTACATGCACCAGACAGATGGGTCCATGGACGGGAAGGATATGAGGGGCATGGTTGACTGGCAGACTGACAAGTGTCTTGTTCAAATATGTGTCAGCTCTTTTTCCAATATTTTGCAAATGATGCCAAGGCGTGCTCTGTAATGTGCTGTACTGACTGATGTGTCAGGTCAATACAGGTAGCTGATGTGGATCTGTTTATCCTGTTTGTTTGCAGATACATCTACGGCTACTGGAGGAGACAGCTCCACGGACCAAGAGGAGCCGCAGAGCCAGACTGGGTCCACTGCAGGGGAGTCGGAGGGACCCAGTGGCACGGAGGGTGAGGGGAACTACACTGAGGAGACCTCAGCTACAACCACCTCGGCTGAGGAACACAGCAGCTCGAGTGATGACTCCCTTGTGGAGGCAGGTGTCAGCAGCCCCCAGACAACACCTAGTGAGTCTGTCCCCACCACCACCACCATCTCCACCCTCCTATCTGCTCCCATCCCAGATGTCCGTGAAGGCTCCCGTGTAAGGGAGCATGTCTCCTTCGTGACAGGCACCGCACCCCCTGCGTCTGTCTCCCCTGCTGCCCTGAGTGTGGAGGCTGTGGACTTACTTAAGCAGATCCATGTAGGGCAGACAGCGATGCTGAGTGTCCTCCATTCTCACACCAGTCTGTTGACACAACTGGTGTCCTTCATGGAGGGCATTTCATCAAACATGTCTGCCCTACAGCGGACCATTCAGTCCATGGCCTCCTCAAAGACGGCAACAGTGTCCATCCTCCAACAGTCCCTCACCCCTCCTACCTCTGCCCCATCCACAATCCCCACTACCCTACCTGTCCAAGGCACACACACACTGGCACAGGCACGCACCACAACAGACACAAGCAGCACACAGCCACGCAAGACAAAATCCAGACGCACAAGCACGCACACTCCGGGGACTGATGGCACACACACAGGGGATGGGTTACAGACACACAACAGCCATCCACGAGCACTCCGCAGTCTTCAGATGCCTCTCCCTCCAAAACCCCTTCCCTTGCCTCACCTGCAACCCCCCCTTCCCAGCAGCTCTTCCTCTGTGACCTTGGCCTCTTCCCCACCGATCCATCTGATCCAACTTACAAGGGGAAGAGGAAGTCACCACGCACAGAGGGGAGTTCCCCTGCCGCACGGACACCCTCCCCCAGGCGCAGGAACACTGAGGCCCCAATTCGCAAATCCCCCCGGAGCAGGAAGGGCAAGACCCCACCACAATCCCGCACTTCCACCACACAGTCTCCGTCCTCCAGACCCCAGGACACCACTCCACAGGTACCCCCGCCACACCCTGCCCCAGGTACCCCCACACACCGATACCGCATCCCCAAAATGCTTAGGCCCTCCCCCTACCACATGCACTTCCACCCCCACCTCACGCACTCAGCCTGATCCTGCCACTGGTGTGGAGACCGCGTCCCCCCCTCTGTCCTGCCCACCTCATCTGAACCCCATTACACTCCTTTGGAGATTGGCACTGCAATAGAGAGCACATCCACCCCGTCTGACTTGGGCACTGCAGTGGAGACCCCGTCCACACCATCTGACCTGACCACTGCAGTGGTGCCGGCAACCACCCCATCTGACTTGAGCCCTGCAGTGGTGACGGCGCCCACTGTGTCAGACACCTCCACTGCAGTTGCCAGTGACACTCCTGCACCCACCACCCCTCCCCCATTCTGCTATCCCCTGATCCTGTCCCTGCGGTGCCTGGCCTGCCCCTATGTATGCCCCTCCAAGGGGAGATATCCCCTGGCCGTAGCAGTGCAGGCAAGCAATGGGTGACAACTTGTCACATGTCACCCTGGTAGGACTCTTGATATGGACTGGCCATTGGCCTTTTGACATTGTGGACTTAACAGTTACAAGGATTTATGTGCTGAATAAAGGCAATTGTTGTTATCCAGTGGTGTTGCATCTAATGTACATGATGTTGATGATGAGTATCATGAACTTGCTGTTGTAATGGTGTTTTGAAGGAATAAGAGATCGATTTGCTGATGTGATGGACTCCATGTGGTCCATGGGATATGTGTACTATTCTGGTATGTATCCATGTCATCCTTTGCTGCAATTTCAGGGTGTAGTGATAGCAAGAATTTGGGACCAGGATTTTTTCCTTTTGTTTGCTACTTCACATCTTTGGCATACACTGTTGCACATATGTTGGGCTTACATTTGTGCACATTGTAAGAGTCCCTGACTGGGCCCATCTCCACTGGACAGGCAGGTTTGTGCATCAATGGTACACAAGTCATCTGTGTCATCAGTGCAACTTGCTATACATGTGTATTGCATATGTGCAGATGACTTAAGGGACACTCCCATACACAGGCTGATGTGACCAGAGCTTTCATTGTGTTGTAATTGTTGGCTCACTGAGCAAGTGTTATGCTGACATGACAGAGCCCTGCAGAGACCACGTTTGGCACAGCTAACCTTCCCCAGGAGTGGAGTCCCCTCATGGCAGTGTGTCATACTGTGACATTGCCTGAGCCCATGGTGTGTGTAGTGTGAGCATGTCTGTGTGTGTTTCATTCACTTTTTCTACACAGCCTGTGTTCCCTTCAGATGTTCCTGTTCGTGGCGCTTGCTGAGTTGTCCTGTGTTCATCCAGCATCTTTGTCCTGGGTTTCCTGGGATGTAGGTGCATGGCACACTACTGGTCATTAGGGTGTCATCCCTAGGTGTTTTATTTGTAAAGCCTGGGGATGTTGTCAGAAGCACGGGGGACACATTCCGGATTCACCTTGGCACTTCTGTGTTGCCAACATGTAGTTTTTCCTATGTGGTATTTGTCAGTGAGTGGGTCACTTGTATGTGTGTGTGACTACTCCCACTCATCAGGGTCATAGTTGCAATGTTGGAAGGTGTCGACATGTGTTCTTTGTGGCTCTGCTTTGGTTCATCATTGTTGTGGGAGTGTGGCAGTGATCCCAATGATTCTGGTAGATTTCACGTCATGCCCAGGTACCGCATACTGTGCAGTGTGGCGGACATTCACAAGGGTTGTTGACTGGCCATGTGTGTGTATTTTTGGGAACCTTAGCTCTCCCCACCACCCCTGGGATTGTCATAGGTGCATGGGCAATTTCACCAGTCCATGTGTGCTTAGCTGATGCACATTGTTGCAGATCAAGGTGTGTTGTGTTGAGGGTGTCCAAATGTGAGTTGTCTCATGGCTAGGCCCCTACCTACTTTGTGTTCATTGATGACAGGCCCTGGCCAGTGATTTGTTAGTGTAGGTGTGATGGAAGTTTGTTGGTCAGGACACATGACCCAGTGCGCGCAGGTGACTGTACTCCACAGTATGGGCAACATCTACCTTTGTCATCACAGTGGGATTGTACAGGCTACTGTCACCCCAATGTAGGGTCCCTGAGGGTAGTGCTGTGTTGGGCTGTCTCTTGCTGTGTTGTTTGCTGTGCCGCCCAGCTTGTTTCACATGAATGATTGGGATCCCACTCACCTGACAGTGCCTGCTTGCCCACCAAGGGATGCCCAGTTCATGAGTTACTTTTGTATGGCACTGTGTACACATCTGTGTCATTGGAGTTCTGCCCACTGTCATGAGTTGTGTACTTGCCTGGGGACACTGAGACACACACACATGTTGTGCATGGTATGCAGTGTGGGGCTGCCTGTCTGTGTTTGTGCATCTGCTCCACTGCATTGGTATGGCTTTTGCGGTCCATTGGCTTATGTTGTTTGGAGGTTTTTCCCTAGTGTCCCTGCGTCTCCTGGCTCATCAGTCTGCACATTCATCATGTTTGGTGTGTTCCATTTCTGCCATGGTATGGGACTTGGTCACCTGACATCTACAGTCTCCACAGGATTCCTTAGTTTGTGTGTCTGTTTGTTTAGATGTGTGTGTATGCATCATGGTGCTCACTTGTCGCATTGTCTAATTGTACACTGGAGTAATTGTCAGGGATCATGGCCATAGCTTGTCTGCACATGGCAGAGGGTGTTCTTGTGATACACAGCACTCTTTGCCTCACCAAATCTATGTTTGTATGTGACACAACCACTACATTGCCACAACATTGCTTGTGGTGTGGGGACCAGGAATCATGCATTTTGGTTTGGAGCTGCTATTTTCATGTCCACACTCACCTTATGGTCACTGTAGTGATGGGGGGTTTAGACCCCATTACCACATTGGTCCTGAGATGCTGGATTTTTGAACCCCACTAACACCTTTTGGTCACTGTGGTGATGGGGGGTTTGGACCACATAAACACATTGCTCCAGAGATGCTGGATTTTTGATCCACACTATCACCTTTTGGGCACACATGTGTTGGGAGTCACATTGTATGTTCACTGTCAGGATCTGTGTTGTGAGCATTTTACACACACATACATTGAATGTTGCTAAGATGGTAGGGGGGGTTTGCTTACTCATCCTATGTGTGTGAATCCTTGTAGTGCTAGGCATCCAGCCCCCTATGAGTGGGGATGGTAATAGTGATGGGCATCCAGCCTCCTATGGGTGGGGGTACTGGTGGTGATGGGCATACATCCCCCTATGAGTAGGGGGTACTGGTGGTGAGGGACATTCTACCCCCTATGAGTCGGGATGGTAATAGTGATGGGCATCCTGCCTCCTATGGGTGGGGGTACTGGTGGTGATGGGCATACAGCCCCCTATGAGAAGGGGGTACTGGTGGTGATGGACATTCTACCCCCTATGAGTGGGGATGGTAATAGTGATGGGCATCCAGCCTCCTATGGGTGGGGGTACTGGTGGTGATGGGCATACAGCCCCCTGTGAGTAGGGGGTACTGGTGGTGATGGACATTCTACCCCCTATGAGTGGGGATGGTAATAGTGATGGGCATCCAGCCTCCTATGGGTAGGGGTACTGGTGGTGATGGGCATACAGCCCCTATGAGTAGGGGGTACTGGTGGTGATGGACATTCTACCCCCTATGAGTGGGGATGGTAATAGTGATGGGCATCCCAACTCCTATGGGGTGGACTCTGCTGGTAGTGATAGGCATCCACCCCCTATGGGGTGGACAATGCTGGGATAGGCATCCACCCCCTATGGGGTGGACAATGCTGGTAGTGATAGGCATCCACCCCCTATGGGATGGACAATGCTGGGATAGGCATCCACCCCCCTATGGGGTGGACAATGCTGGGTGTGATAGGCATCCACCCCCCTATGGGGTGGACAATGCTGAGATAGGCATCCACCCCTCTATGGGGTGGACTCTGCTGGGAGTGATAGGCATCCACCCCCCTATGGGGTGGACTCTGCTGTGAGTGATAGGCATCCACCCCGCTATGGGGTGGACAATTCTGGGATAGGCATCCACCCCCCTATGGGGTGGACAATGCTGGGATAGGCATCCACCCCCCTATAGGGTGGACAATGCTGGGTGTGATAGGCATCCACCCCCCTATGGGGGGGACAATGCTGGGATAGGCATCCACCCCCCTATGGGGTGGACTCTGCTGTGAGTGATAGGCATCCACCCCCTTACGGAGTGGACAATGCTGGGTGTGATGGGCATCCACCCCCCTATGGGGTGGACTCTGCTGGGATAGGCATCCACCCCCCTATGGGGTGGACAATGCTGGGATAGGCATCCACCCCCCTATGGGGTGGACAATGCTGGTAGTGATAGGCACCCACCCCTTATGGGGTGGACATTGCTGGTAGTGATAGGCATCCCCCCTATGGGGTGGACAATGCTGGGATAGGCATCAACCCCCCTATGGGGTGGACTCTGCTGGGAGTGATAGGCATCCAGACCCCCTATGGTGGTGTTTCCTTTCGTGTCATTTTGGTGTGTGGTAGGTGTCTGACTTACCTTCTGCGTCGTGCGCGTCGGTGACGGTAGGCATACAGTATAGGGAAGACATGCGCGATTGGATACATGCCTGCTCCGTCTCGTCCCCGTTGATCGTGTTCTGGCGCGAATCGGAGCTTCAATACGCCTCGTCCGAATCCTGTGACGTGCTGGAAGCGGCGCCCTGTACGACGCGTTGATAAAACGCATCGTACTTGCGTGTCCGGAAACTGGTTGGGAAACGCCTCCGTACGATTCGATTTCCGTTTTTCCTGAGCCTGTTCGGTCGTGAAATAGGGCACGAATCGGAGCGGACGATTGGGTCGGAAATTTGCCTGTTATACGCATCGTACTTGCTAGTTTGTAGGAAAAACCTCCGGATACGAGTCGGACGTAAGGTAAACCTACGAATAGCATTGGGAAGACACTTTTGGCGACATCGGAATCGACCCCTATGTATAGTGTGAGAGAGGGTGAGTGGTAGGGTCAGGAGTGAGTGATGAGTGAATGTTAAAAAATACCTAGCTCCTGTGGAGTAGAAAAATGTAATATTCCTTGGTGCCGGTATTATTAAAATGGTGTGAGGCAGAGGTGTGTTGTGTTAATGTACAAGACCTCCTGTGTGTGTCAACATGTTTAGAAGCGTGCTGCTTCTTCTTCAGGACGGGTACACAGATCCCTACCCTACTCACATGATTTGTGTGACAATGTCAACAATGGTTAGATGCTCAATATACAAAACGTAGTTAATGCCACAAGTACGACACAATGGTCTCAATCTGATTTGAGAAAAGGAAATTCCTTAAGTACAATTTGCTGTATTGAAGGCAGTGGCCTCATGAGCCTTAAAAACGCGGGGGACCGGGTGCTAATTGCACTATGTACCAGGGTACTACCTTGTACTAGCGTCCCACCTCGCGGCATCATGAGACCGTAACAGAAGTTAGTGCGACCGAAACCTTTCTTTTCTATCCTACATAGGTTACGACCACACGTACTTCTGGTATGGTCTTTTAGTGCAGGATTTGTCTTTCCTGTGAGCATTCCGGTTTGTCCAAGTGCTATACACTGTACCAGATTATGTTTGTGACTATACGGACGCTTGGCCATTGTCACCATTTGTCCAACAGGTTTCTGGATACTGACCTCCGGAGTATGGAATGGTATTGGGGAGTTCCTGCGGCTTATGCAGTTACTTGAATCCACATGTTGCCCTGATGAAGTTCCCCGCTGGGCGTTGGCTGTGCTTTTCGTATTGTTTATTGTTGTATTTGTAATAAAGGACTGTTTTTACACTACTCTTGACTACTGGACTTCATGACCGGGCGCACACCCATTTCAGTTACTACAGTTTTGGATCTGGGGCACAGTGTCATCTGGCAACGGCTGGCGTTGGGGTTGGTTGCGCAGGAACACTACGAATTGGAACTGTCGTGTGGTGCGGTGACCGGGGCCCGCCGTTGCTATTGTGGACATGCATCCATGACATGGGTGAGGACGTATGATAGGGCTGGCCGTGAGACTCCTCCGGCTCTGGCAGTTGTTGTTTGGGAGGTACCAGGGGCCAACAGGTGCAGCACAGCCAGCAGCTTCGTCTGCGGAGGGATGGTGGTTGTCCGCCGTGTTGGTACCCTCAGCCTGTGGGCAATGTGGGTCAGGATGCGGAGGATGGTTGTCCTTTTGTGCCTGTAGTGGGCCATGACTTCCTCTGGCGTTGAGTCTCTGAGGCTGGTGGGTTTTGGGAACGTCCGCTGTCCTGTTCTGCGCTGCCTCTGTGGTAGTCAGGGGGTGGGGTGGTCTGGGGGGGGACGGGGGGTGGTTGCGGTGGGTGTTGTGGCCCTCTTGGGTCTCCAGGCTGCACGCTCATTATCTCCATGGCATCTGTTGGTCTTCAGATGTGGCTCTGGGCTGGGCTCCCTTTCTACTGCAGTTTGTCGTCCTGCTTAACACCAGTAAAAGGCAGGTGTTAAATCCCTGCTGCTAAAGCGCCTTATCGCCTGTTTTTGGTTCGCATCGCAGATCTGGATGGAAGTTGAGAATATCGCGAAGTGTTGTTTTCGTGTGTTTTTGCACGGGAACGCCTTCTCTGCATATCATTAGCGTTAGTTGTCTCTCTCATCCGTGGCGATGTTTTTTGCAGCAGCTATCGCTGGTAAACTGGCGATGTGGGCAGTTTGCACCAGCTTGGGAATGGGGCGATAATTCTTTCGCCACTTTTGCTGCGCTAAAGTGCCGATAACTCGGCGATAAGTCCTTGATAATATGCCCCTAGGTTTTTGGGAAATAGCATGTAGATGTTGGTACTAACCACACCAAAATCCACATGTCATAGTAAATTCTGTACATTCCGCCTTTTAACCCCTTCGCTGCTAGGCCTTTCCCCCCCCTGTGCTAAGCCTTATTTTGGCTATTTGGGGTAGTTCGCGCTTAGGCCCCTGTAACCTTTTGACCACATAAGGTATCCACGCCAAATTTGCGTCCTTTTCTTCCAACATCATGGGGATTCCAAAGGTACCCAGGGTTTGTGGATTCCCCTGGAGGGGACCCAGAAATTAGCCAAAATACAGCTAAATTTTGTTTTTTGGGGGAAAAATTGGAAAAAAGTGCTGCAAATAAAAGCGTCTGGTTTTTCCCTGCAAATGGTATCAACAAAGGATTTGTGGGGCTGAAATCAACATTTTCCCAGCTTTTAGGGACTGACAGACTTTTGTCAGAAAACCAACATTTTTTCACAGTTTTGGCATTTTACTGGGATATAGCCTATTTTTGCTATTTTCTGTGCTTTCAACCTTCTTCCAGTTAATGGTAGAAATGGGTATGAAAGCAATAATGGATCCTGGAAAGCTATACATTTTAGAAAAGTAGACAAAATTCAGAATTCAGCAAGGGGTCATTTGTGTAGATCCTGCAAGGTTTCTTTTTTAGAAACTAACAGTTGAATATAGGAAAAATTGAAAATTAGTTGAAAAAAACAGCCATTTGTGCCAACGTTTTCACCTGTAAATTCTTCTAATTGTGACAGCTGTTTGAAAGCAATATACCGTTACATCCGCTGGACCTTTCTGGTTGTGGGGATATATAGGACTTGTAGGTTCACCAAGAACCCGACTAACCCAGAGCCAATAACTGAGCAGTGTCTTGCAATGGTTTTTTATTATGTACCGGGTATATAGCAATTAATTTGGGAAAATATATACATGGAAAAATCGGTATGAAAGACACCTATGTATTTCTGAAATTGGAACAAAATATAGAGTTCCGAAATTGTGAGTACCCATACTAGCATGAGAATTATAGGTCATTTTTCAAAATGACTTCTTTTTTACACATTGTCTTTCATTTGGAAGGCAGAAATGCATTGAAAGTCAATAGATAATAACAGTTTCTTGACGATTCTGTGTTACCCTAAGTCTCCCGATAAAAATGGTACCTCACTTGTGTGGGTAGGCCTAGTGCCCGCGACAGAAAACGGCTCAAAACGCAACATGGACACACTTTATTTTTACAGTGAAAACTGACCCTTTTTTTGCAAAGTGCCTAGCTGTAGATTTTGAACCCTAGCTCTGCCGGCACCTAGGGAAACCTAGCAAACCTATACATTTTTGAAAACTAGACACCCAGGGGAATCCAGGATGGGGTGACTTGACTGGCTCTCACCAGGTTCTATTACCCAGAATCCCTTGCAAACCTAAACATTTGTCAAAAAAAACACATTTTCCTCACATTTCTGTGGTGGAAAGTTCTGGAATCTGTGTGGATCCACAAAATTCTACCCACCCCGCGTTCCCCAAAGTCTTTCGAGAAAAATGGTACCTCACTTGTGTGGGTAGGCCTAGTGCCCGTGACAGGAAATGGCCCAAAACACAACGTGGACACACCACATTTTCACAGTGAAAACTGACCCTTTTTTTGCAAAGTGCCTAGCTGTAGATTTTGTACCCTAGCTCTGCCGGCACCTAGGGAAACCTAGAAAACCTATACATTTTTGAAAACTAGACACCCAGGGGAATCCAGGATGGGGTGACTTGACTGGCTCTCACCAGGTTCTGTTACCCAGAATCCCTTGCAAACCTCAAAATTTGTCAAAAATACCACATTTTCCTCACATTTCTGTGGTGGAAAGTTCTGGAATCTGCGTGGATCCACAAAATTCCACCCACCCCACATCCCCCAAAGTCTTCCGAGAAAAATGGTACCTCACTTGTGTGGGTAGGCCTAGTGCCCGCGACAGGAAACGGCCCAAAACGCAACTTGGACACACCACATTTTCACAGTTAAAACGGACCCTTTTTTTGCAAAGTGCCTAGCTGTAGATTTTGAACCCTAGCTCTGCCGGCACCTATGGAAACCTAGAAAACCTATCCATTTTTTAAAACTAGACACCCAGGGGAATCTAGGATGGGGTGACTTGACTGGCTCTCACCAGGTTCTGTTACCCAGAATCCCTTGCAAACCTAAACATTTGTCAAAAATAACCACATTTTCCTCACATTTCTGTGGTGGAAAGTTCTGGAATCTGCGTGGATCCACAAAATTCCACCCACCCCGCATTCCCCAAAGTCTTCCAAGAAAAATGGTACCTCACTTGTGTGGGTAGGCCTAGTGCCCGCGACAGGAAACTGCCCAAAACGCAACGTGGACACACCACATTTTCACAGTGAAAACGGACCCTTTTTTTGCAAAGTGCCTAGCTGTAGATTTTGAACCCTAGCTCTGCTGGCACCTTGGGAAACCTAGCAAACCTATGCATTTTTGAAAACTAGACACCCGGGGGAGTCTAGCGAGGTAAGTCTTGCGTAGGCCTCCCAACGTTTTCCTACCCAGAATCCCCTGCAAACCTCATATTTAGCCGAATAAATCACTTTTTTCTCAAATTTCTGTGTGGGAAAGTTGTGGAATCTGCGTGGATCCACAAATTTCCTACCACCCAGCGTTCCCCCAGGTCTCCTGATAAAAATGGTACCTCACTCGCGTGGGTGTGTCAAGTACCCGCGACAGGCAAGGGCCCAAAACCTATTGAGGCGACATCAAAATTACCTATCTCAAAACAACCTGGTTTTGCAAGGGGGGTCCCCTGGGTTTTTGGCCCCGGCTCGGCGGCCATCTAAGGAAACCTACCAAACCCACACATTTCTGAAACCTAGACACCCGGGGGAGTCTAGCAAGGTATAGCTTGCGTGGATCCCCCAACGTTTCCTTACCCAGAATCCACTGCAAACTTCAAATTTAGCTGAAAAAATCACTTTTTTCATACATTTTTTGTGGGATCACCGTGATGGCACAAATGTCCTACCACCCAGCGTTCCCCTCGTTCTCCCGAGTAAAATGATACCTCACTTGTGTGGGTGGGCCAAAGGCCTGTGACTGGGAAGAGCCTAAAACATAGGGGTTAAGGGTATAGCACCAAGAATTCTAAGCGCTACATTTTTAGAATAATTCAATCTTAGCCAATTCTGCTTTGGACACCCACACAAGTGAGGTATCATTTTACTCGGGAGAACAAGGGGAACGCTGGGTGGTAGGACATTTGTGCCGGCACGGTGATCCCATGCAAAATGTATGAAAAAAGTGATTTATTCAGCTAAATGAGGTTTGCAGGGGATTCTGGGTAGGGAAACTTTGGGGGATCCACGCAAGCCATACCTCATTGGACTCCCCAGGGTGTCTAGTTTTCAGAAATGTTTGGGTTTGGTAGTTTTACCTAGATGGCGGCGAGCCCGGGACCAAAAAACCAGGTGCCCCCCCAAAACTAGGTTATTTTGTTATAGGTAATTTTGAAGTCTCCACAGTACGATTTGGGCCATTTCCTGTTGCAGCCACTATTCCTACCCACACAAGTGAGGTACCATTTTTATTGGGAGACCTGGGGGAACACTGGGTGGTAGGAAATTTGTGGATCCACGCAGATTCCAGAACTTTCCCACACAGAAATATGTGAAATTTTTTATTTTTTCAGCAAAATTTGAGGTTTGCAGGGGATTCTGGGTAGAAAAACGTTGGGGGGCCCATGCAAGCTATACCTCGCTGGACTCCCCCAGGTGTCTAGTTTTCAGAAATGTGTGGGTTTAGTAGGTTTCCCTAGATGGCCGCCGAGCCCGGGGCCAAAAACCCAGGGGACCCCCCTTGCAAAACCAGGTTGTTTTGAGATAGGTAATTTTGATGTCGCCTCAATAGGTTTTGGGCCCTTGCCTGTCGCGGGTACCTAACCCACCCACGCGAGTGAGGTACCATTTTTATCGGGAGACCTGGGGGAACGCTGGGTGGTAGGAAATTTGTGGATCCATGCAGATTCCAGAACTTTCCCACACAGAAATTTGAGAAAAAAGTGATTTTTTCAGCTAAATTTGAGGTTTGCAGGGGATTCTGGGTAGAAAATCTTTGGGGGGCCCACGCAAGCCATAACTCGCTGGACTCCCCCGGGTGTCTAGGTTTTGGAAATGTGTGGGTTTGGTAGGTTTCCCTAGATGGCCGCCGAGCCCGGTACCAAAAACCCAGGGGACCCCTCTTGCTAAACCAGGTTGTTTTGAGATAGGTAATTTTGATGTCGCCTCAATTGGTTTTTGGCCCTTGCCTGTCGCGGGTACTTAACCCACCCACGCGAGTGAGGTACCATTGTTATTGGGAGACCTGGGGGAACACTGGGTGGTAGGAAATTTGTGGATCCACGCAGATTCCAGAGCTTTCCCACACAGAAATGTGTGAAAAATTTGATTTTTTCAGCAAAATTTGAGGTTTTCAGGGGATTATGGGTAGGGAAACGTTAGGGGATCCATGCAAGCCATACCTTCCTGGACTCCCCAGGGTGTCTAGTTTTCAGAAATGTGTGGGTTTGGTAGGTTTCCCTAGATGGCCGCCGACCCCGGGGCCAAAAATCCAAGGGACCCCCCTTGCAAAACCAGGTTGTTTTGAGATAGGTAATTTTGATGTCACCTCAATAGGTTTTGGGCCCTTGCCTGTCGCGAGTACTTGACCCACCCACGTGAGTGAGGTACCATTTTTATCGGGAGAGCTGGGGGGAATGCTGGGTGGTAGGAAAATTGTGGTTTTTCTGACAACAGAATATTATGACACAGTAATGCAAGGAAAATGAGTGACTATAGTCACATTTTGAGGTTTGCATGGCATTGTGAGTAAAAAAACTTGTTGGGATCCATGAGAGGCACACCACCCAGCACTCCCCATTTTTTTTTACTTTACAGAAATATCTAAAGTTGGTAAATTTTCCCTAGAGACAAACTACGCCTTAGCACAGAAAGACAGATGAGACAAACATGACTGCCTACCCATCTGTTCCTCAAGTACACACACATACTAGTTGGATTTGGCGCGAGGGTGAGTGAAAGGTTCAAAATTTATATTTTGTTAACAAGAGATTTCACAAAAAGGAAATGCACTGTTAATAATTAAAAGGTTAAAAACCTGAACCAATGACTCACAGCTCGTGAGCTGTAAAGCCATGACATGGCACCAACTTCTTTACAGGCCATTCACACACCTTTCATACTTGACACACACTTTCACACCACCAGCTGCGGCCCCAGCACATTACAACACTCCCATCCACATACAACGTGGAGACAATGTACACCCTGGCAGAGAGGGACAGAAAAGACAAATATTACTTCAAAATGAACAATTCCTTAAGGACTCACACATACTGGTTGAATTGGGCACGAGGGTGAGTGAAGGTTCAGAGCGTAAAATTCTATTAACAAGAGATTTCACAAAAAGGAAATGCACTGTTAATATTTAAAAGGTTAAAAACCTGAACCAATGACTCACAGCTCGTGAGCTGTAAAGCCACGGCAAGGCACCAACCTCTTTACAGGCCATTCACACACCTTTCATACGTGACACACAAGACCATTCACACCGCCAGCCGCGGGCCCAGCACATTACAACATTCACATCAACAGACAGCGCCATTCAAGGGCCCATCACTTTCATACGCCCACATGACTGACACAGCAGTCACACCGGCTGGTGGTTGACATAGTGTCTGTAGTGGCGTTTGACTAGCAGAGTGTGTAATGACCAGCAGCAAGTCACTACTCACAAACTGCCAGCCAAATGCCAGCCCACACACACAGCCAGCCAAGCACCATCCCACCCACACTGCCAGCCAAGCACCAGCCCACACACACTACCAGCCAAGCGGCAGCCCACGCACACCGCCAGCCAAGCGCCAGTCCACGCACACTGCCAGCCAACAGCCAGCCCACCCACACCGCCAGCCAAGCAGCAGTCCACGCACACTGCCAGCCAAGCGCCAGTCCATGCACACCGCCAGCCAAGCGCCAGCCCACGCACACTGCCAGCCAAGCGCCAGTCCGCGCACACCGCCAGTCAAGTGCCAGTCCGCGCACACCGCCAGCCAAGCGCCAGTCCGCGCACAACACCAGCCAAGCGCCAGTCCACGCACACCATCATTAAATTCTTTTTAAGAAGAAATACAACACAAACCAATTGCAACTAGATACAAAACTATAACTACAAAAACAACAGCAGTAACTAAAGACATCATTCTATTGCCAAACGTGAAACTGAACAACAACTATATAAAACCATACAGACCAGGCAGTACACTATTAGACTCACGGTTGCTCCCAAAAACTCTTTTGAGTGTGATACAATCTGAAACATGTGGGCACACACAGCCCAGGATTAGAAGGACAATCGGCACAGTGCATACGACTCTCCTTCCGCATACCTCTTCGCAAACAGACTCTACATCTCTTACAGGGATTGTTTTTTTGGGGCGTGGGAGGAATTAAATCAGGAAAGTGGTGATCTTTCAATCTAGCCACATCCTCCACCACTCTAACTCTAGGAACACTTGCCTGGTCCACTACAACAAGGCTGCCTATCATAGACTCTTGAAACTGAACAAAAGTCATCTTTGACGCAGGAGAACACTCCTTGAACATAACAAAAGCATTAAAAGTTGCTAAATTGAAGAGATGGATGGCCAACTTCTTATACCAAATGTAAGCCTTACGAACAGCAGTGTAAGGTTCCAACCTCTGATCTACTCTATCGACACCACCCATGTGCTTATTGTAGTCTACAATGCACACAGGTTTGCGCACTTCAGCAACCTGACCCCAAACAGTCGCAGGTGAAGTACTCTCATCATGGATGGTAGTCAGCATGTACTCATCCCTCCTGTCCACAAATTTCACAGCTAGCAGTTCCTCACTACGCAAGGCACTACACAGTCCCCTCTGCAGCTTTTTGCAAACAAGCTCTTTTGGGTAACCTTTACGGCTAGAGCGGATTGTGCCACAAGCAAAAGTGTCCACTTTGAACAATTCATTAAACAATTGCACAGCAGTGTAGAAGTTATCAAGGTACAAATGGTGACCTCTGTTAAACAGTCCTCTAGCAAGATCCCACACAATTTTATCTGAAACTCCAAAAGTAGATGGACAACCAGGGGGGTCAATAGTGGAATCCCTACCAGTGTACACCCGGAAAATATAGACATATCCTGTCCTACTCTCAGACAACATATACATCTTAATTCCATAACATGCCCTCTTGCTAGGAATGTACTGCCTAAAAACCAAACGGCCCTTGAACAGGACCAAAGACTCATCAACAGCTATTTCTTTCCCTGCAGTATAGATCTCTGAAAATCGATCTACAAAGTGATCAAGAACAGGCCGAATCTTAAAAAAGACTGTCACAGTCAGGGTGATCTCGTGGCAACGCCAAAGCATTATCAACAAAATGCAGCATCCGAAGCAAAAGTAAATACCGGTCACGACTCATAATTTCAGGAAATATGGCTGTTGCCATCAAGGGACTGGTAGACCAATATGAAGCCAGGGACGACTTCCTTATCAAGCCCATCAAAAAAGTCAAACCCAAAAACATGTTCATCTCATCCAGATTTGTGGGAGTCCACCGGGTATCTCTAGAGCGGGGCCTAAGTCTGGCACTGTTGTCCCTCAAAAACTGTTCAGCATACAAATTAGTCTGCTCAACAATCTCAGCCAAAAATACATCATCCATAAACAACTGAAAAAACTGTATAGGCAAAATATTTTCACAATTCACTCTACACCCTGCATCCCCACTAAAGGCAGGCAACACCGGCTGCACCATGTTTGGATCAACCCAGAGTCCAGCCCTTCCAGTAGGAAGCCTTGCAGCCTCAGGCTGCAATACCGATGTCTCTTGCTGCACCATCGGCACATCAGTGTCCTCCTCTAAAACAGGCACTTCATCCGCACTGAGAGTAGCTTCATCCTCACTGAGAGTAGCTTCATCATCAGATGATTCCTCGTGGACAGAAAACTCACTGCCAGAATCTTTCACTCCCTCCTCTCCCTCACACGCACTGTCAGTCTCATAATCCTGCTCAGAGGAAGATTCAAAAAGCATACCAACCACCTGCTGAGCAGTAATTCTACGGCTAGCCATAATGCTTACTAATAAAGGTAACTTGTCAAACAAGTCAACAACAATAAATCCTTTGTAAAATAAGTAATAAACAAAATGTGGCTTCATCACAAAGACCTATATACTCCAACACTATACCACTCACTTGCCAGAAGCAGCTAGACTCACCACCACCTACTATGCACAGACACAGTAAGGACCAACAGTATCCCACTAAAAAAGAAAAAGATAAGAAAATTACACATAAGACAACGCAAAACACATTGCAAAGAATTTCATGCTCAAAACACTAACTAAATATGCTGCTATTATGACACCACTTACAAAAAATTCATTCATGCATGAGTAAACAACAAAAATGTTTTTCTTAGCAAAAAATGTAACTACGCAAAACTGCGTATCAACCACTGCCGAAACCGCAAACAAGAATCAAAAGCTTTGCATTAGAATAAAAAGGATAAATAAAACATTACAATCACATATGCAAATAATGCACTAGTCCACACACTATCCACCAGCCAAGCAAAGGTGGGCCTAAAAAGCATAAGGCCGATCTGCCTTCACGGGGAGCAGAAACAGCCAAGAAATTCACCCTCATAAAGGGGGAGCGACCCTTACCCAAGGGGTCACTCCCCAACACCAACATTTAAAAAGCCCTGGTGTCTAGTGGCTTCTGCCCCCCTTTGGGACAGATGGGCCTGAAAACATACGGCCGATCTGCACCCAAAGGGGGCAGAAACGGCCACAAAAATCACCCCATAAAGGGGAGCGACCCTTGCCCAAGGGGCCGCTCCCAACAACACTAAAACAATCTGGTGGCCTAGTGGGCATACAATACAAATAATTGTTTATTTGGGCCGATCTGCTCTCCCAGGGTGGCAGAAACGGCCCAAATAAATGCTCCCCAAAGGGGCGCGACCCTTGCCTAAGGGGCCGCTCAGCAAAAACATATTGCTCCCCCAAGGGGAGCGACTCTTGCCCAAGGGGCCGCTCCCCAACAACACAATCAATCCCTGGTGTCTAATGGCTTCTGCCCCCCTTGGGGGCATATGGACCTAGAATAACAAGGCCGATCTGCCCCCAAGAGGAGCAGAAATGGCCAAAATAAATAATTCCCGAAGGGGAGCGGCCCTTGCCTAAGGGACCGCTCCCCAAAAACATATTGCTCCCCCAAGGGGAGCGACCCTTGCCCAAAGGGCCGCTCCCCAACAACACAATCAATCCCTGGTGTCTAATGGCTTTGGGGGCAGATGGACCTAGAATAACAAGGCCTATCTGCCCCCAAGGGGGGCAGAAACGGCCAAAATAAATGATCCCCCAAGGGTCGCGGCCCTTGCCCAAGGGGCCGCTCCCCAACAACACATACAATCCCTGGTGTCTAATGGCTTCTGCCCCCCTTGGGGGCAGATGGGCCTAGAATAACAAGGCCGATCTGCCCCTAAGGGGGGCAGAAACGGCCAAAATAACTGATTCCCAAAGGGGGCGGCCCTTGCCTAAGGGGGCGCTCCCCAAAAACATATTTAAAAAAACAAAATAATCCCTGGTGGCCTAGTGGCTTTTTCAATTATTTATTAAAAATGATCTGCCCCCCCAAGGGGGGAAGACCCATCTAAAAAAATTACTCCCCCAAGGGAAGCGACCCTTGCCCAAGGGGCCGCTCCCCGACACAAAGGCCCAAAAATCCCTGGTGGCCTAGTGGGCTCAGATTTTTTTTTTTATGCGATCTGCCCTCCCAAGGGGGCAGACCCATCTAAAAAAATTGCACCCCCAAGAGGAGCGACCCTTGCCCAAGGGGCTGCTCCCCAACACAAAGGCCATTTAAAAAAAAAAAAAAGAAAAAAAGGTCATTCCTGCTGCACGATCGCGCCCCATGCGCGATCGTGCAGCAGGACTGCTTAAAAAGACATCGGAGGAAAGAAAAACCCTTTCCTTTCCTCCGATGCCTTTTTAAACCCCCCTCCACCCTCCCCGAGGAGAAACGTACCTCCTCTTCTCCGGATGCACTGGAAGCAAATGGCTTCCAGTGCATCCGGTATCCTCTAATGACGACAGCGCGCCTCGCGCGCTGATGTTATTAGATGACGTGGGGGGGGAGGGGGTGGGGGGGGCAGGGGAAGGGCTTCCCCTGCCTTACCCGGTGGGGGCAGCTTAAAGGGCGGCCCACGGGGGGAGCGCCAGCACTTCTCCCATGGGTGGGTGCTAGGACGGCCGGGAGCCGTCCGACTCACACGCCCACTGTGTCGTCGGATGGCTCCCGGCCGTCCGACGCACGGAACGGGTTAAATGTCAGCAGGTTTGACCTGCTGAAATTTAACTAAAGGGCTCTTTTTGCACCTGTTAATTACCAGGTACAGCAAATTCCAATTAGAGCCTAAGTCTGTTTCCTGTTGGGCGGTGACGTTTTCAGCATTAAAAGAAGAGAAATTGTTATCTGGTAATACAAAAGTACCTGAGCTTCACTCCCACTTCTGATTTCTGAGAGAAAAGGGTGAGGTTTCTTATATTAGAAGCAGCAATTATGCAACTGAAAGAGATGATGAACAGTTTGTCGGAGTGGGTGAATATGATGTCAATGAATGTCATTATATGTGCAGGCCCAACAACGTCAATATCAGTAAATGCGATGTGAACGTATGCCACAGCTTGTACCTGCACAATGCCCATCAATGCAATGTCAATGTATACCGTTGCTTGTGTCAGCAATAATGATACCAATGTATTCCATGATACATGCTCATACTATAATATTATTGTTGCGAATAAGAACAATGTCAATGTATGTTCAGACCAGAGAAAACAACCTTGTTAACACCAGTACAAACGATATCAATGTACAAAGTGACAACTAAATGCTTAATGTTGATAAATGACACCGGTGACCTCCATATTATATTTAGGAATTCCGATGAACTCACATCATTGCTGTTGTATTCAATGAAGGTGACCTCTACATCAACCCCGAGTCAGAGATACGTGGTCAAGCAGGTCCTACGACCCATACCCACGGGTATCGAGTAACATGTCACAGGTGTGGTTCCCCCATGAATCAAAGACAAACACCCAATCAGGGAAAACCCTGCTCGAGTCCACAGATAGATAGTTGCACCAGATACAAGTGTGAGGTAACTGGCCCCAATAAAATCCGTTTGGTCAAAGGCTCGCTTTCCTCAGAAATACCACAAAGCTAGATACCAGATGTAGATAGGCACACTCAACAAATCAGGACACAACAGGAACATCATAAGTAGTGATCACGCTCAACTCCTGCTGGACATCTGGACATATACACACTGGCCTACAATAGCTCTCCCCGAGGTCAAGAGGCATATGTGTCCTTATCAGATGCCTGCGTTTGTTGATTTACAAGTGAGACGCTTTTTCGGAATATAGAATTTTTTTATTGTACCTCATGAGTTGTATAAATTGACCGCCAAAACTTTGTACATTGAGAAATTTTGAGTAGACGTATTTCGTCCAGGCTCTCCCGGCCGCAGCGTTTAATTAAACCAACTTGTTCCTGCTTTGCCAAATGCCTCTAGGCTTTCCATTTATTTAAGTTAAATTCATATCCGAGTAACATTTTGGTGAGCCAGCCAGGAGAGATTGTTTCATTGAGCCTGACTACTGTCGAAGGAAGGAGCCTGGCCCAAACGAATTCATCTGTGCAAAAAGATAGGTGAGCAGAAGCCATAATTGATTAGGAGTTATGCTGAATTCACAGGGTGGAGGTCTGTCCAGAGGCAGCCGTCATAGGGTAAGAGAACTACATCTGATCCTTAGTCCCAGTACGTGGTGTGTGGTGTGTGGCAAACTAGGACAAGTGCTTAGAGCACTCTTGTTTTTTGTTCTAGAAGAAGGCGAAGCTAGCTACAAGTTTTTGGTATCTCACCCTGGGCGTGGAGCGCAGGGTACGACTCATCTCTGGGTGTCAGTAAGGGATCGCGTGTACCTCTGGGCGTGATTCAGAGGATACACTTAGTCCCCAGATGTCAGTAGGGGATATCTTGGACCACTGGTCGTGGTGTCAAGTCGGTTCGCATAGGCTCTGGGTGTGATATAGAGCCAAAACCTCAAACTTGATTTTGTTAGTTATAAAAGCACTTAGTGCTATTGACTCCAACACTGATAGCACCTGAAAAAAG
Organism: Calotriton arnoldi; assembly: GCA_963921515.1. Taxonomy (NCBI): domain Eukaryota; kingdom Metazoa; phylum Chordata; class Amphibia; order Caudata; family Salamandridae; genus Calotriton; species Calotriton arnoldi. The sequence continues at coordinate 836,881 of CAWUFW010006273.1, forward strand.
AGAGAGGTGTTGCCTTTTTTCTCTCTGCTTAGATCACTGGGTGTTAGGCAGTGATACGCACAACTCCTGGGTCTAATACAGGGTGTAATTCAGCAGTTAGGGAAAAATGTCGAACCTGGATGAATCAGGTACAGCTTGTGTCTGGCCTCAGAGGGCTGATAGTTATCAGGTTATTCCTTTTTCTGTTTAAATTGTCGCTCATTTTTGTCCACCGAGCTGATAGTGACAGACTATCAGGCTCACCTAGCTCTGCGTACTGCTCAGAGCCTCCCCTCCCCATGGGCTATAGGCACTAGGAGAGGGCTCAGTTTTTTGGACAAAATAACTATTTTGTCCTGTCAACCTTTTTAGCCTCTATTAGATCTTTCCATATTCATATATTTATTGATGTTGTGGTGCTGGTGCTGTTGAAAATTTGCAAATCATGCTGCATGTTCAAATGTTATTTCTTGTTAATAAGTCTATGTTTTTAGGTAATTATAATTAACTGTCTTTTCCAAATCAGAAGATCATGATTGCTAGTTTTCTGCTGCAAAACAATCCGCATTGCCCTAAACTAAAATTCCACTTTTGCTACTGGTTGTTATTGCTTCATTGCATTATTGTCTCTATTTTTATGTTAACCAATTTTTTTTGTTTTTTGAGCTCCTTACCAGTAGATTGAGTTTTTGGTACAACCCCTGTGTACACACGTTTTTCCCAAATAAAAGTAGAGATGGTAACTAATACTAAGCAAATCTCGAGATAACCTAAATTATGCAAACCCTTAAAAACAGCCAAATTTTCCAATCTGTCATGGAGACTCTACTAGACGACATGAAAGTGAGATTCCCCACCCAGGCTGGGAAATTAGAGAAACACTGCCTAGAGTGGCAAGCCTATACTAGAACATATGCATTCCCTGGCCTGAGTGGGGAACATCCGATACTGACACTAAAATACACACCCAGACCATGCACCCCGGGCAGACACCAGCCAGCCGCCAAAGCAGTTTTTTTGGTCCCCAGGAATACAAAGAATGCCAGCTCACTCCTGGAGAAATCATTACCAGAGATGATGGGGAAAGGTTTGTCCACCCATTTTGCGACCTTCTAGCGGCATGGATCAAAAAGAGAGGGAGGCGATTCAACCCGTCTTGGCCTACAGGGGGATCCTTTGAGTCAGAGGATATGACAGTAGTGAAAGATTGTATCAGATACAGGAAAGGAAACCCAGACTGGGATTTTCCCAATATGCAGCAATGCCTCGTGATATTGGAAAAGAAGCAATTAGAGAGAAGGAACAAGACGAGAGTAAATGGAGAGGGAGCGAAACGAGACCTGGTTCCGCTAGATCCCTGCCCTGGGGAAGGGCAACATGGCACAGAAGGTTGCAGCGCCAAGGGAAGCACCGCTGCAGTGGTTGAAGAAGGACACAGCATATAGTCACAAGGTTCAAGGAAGTTGTGCAGAAAACCCCCCAAGCCAGGACCAAACCATCTACCCCCCCACCATCCTAAGCAAATGGCCAATCCCACACCCAATGGGAAAAAAGTATACCCCCATCCTCACGTGCCCTGTGCTATCCGTGACACGGCGATCAAATGAGAGCCCAACGTGACCATCCTCTACAGTTTTCTGATTGACACCGGGGCAATGAAGTTCTGTTTAAAGGAGGGGACCCAAATGTGAGGGGGCAGCTGCTCTATCACCCCTCCTCACCCACTAACCTCATTTGCAGAGACTTAATTGCCAATTTGAACATGACCATCCATTTCTCTGGAGACTGGCCTTGACGTGTACCACCCCAGGGGTCAGCCCAGCCAGACTCATGACCCTGATACACCCACCGGGGACAGCTGGACTTGCCGGCCTTCACCAGGGCTGTTCTCACCCTCATGGCTAACACCCCTGAGTTGTTGGGACAAAAGCTGAGGATACCTCATGCATTTGAATTCTGCCAAGAGGGACACTGTGATTCTGAGCTCACATTGGAAGACCTGCTCTACCTGGAAGGCGTTGAGATATGGCCCAGGTACAGTGTAGTGCTGGCAACAGACCAGGCATGCGCAATGTGGGCATGCATCATCTTCACTACGTCCTACATTAGCAAGCAGGAGATAACGGATGACCACCTATTCAGTGAATACACCGGGGCCTCAGAGATTATGTTCACAAACCTCAACACGTTCGTGTAGAAGTACGGAGTAAGGCCCCAGTGCACCTGGCAGTGCTCACTGCAGGGCAGGAGCAGGACTTAGTCTCTGTACCACATCGAAAATGGGCCCGGGGGCCCTATGGTGTAGGGCTCATCAACACAGCATACCAAGTAAGGATAGCACTGAGGGAGGGGCCCCCCCTGCCATGTGTGCAACAGTACCTACTCTCCAAAGAGGTAGACGAGGGCATAGCCCCCACAATTCAGGCACTGTTAGATCAAGGGATCCTGCGTACGGGGGTCTCCCCCAGCAATACCCCGATCTTCCTTGTCAAGAACAGCCAGGGAGGAACTTGGTGCCAACTTCAGGACCTGCACCCCCTGTATGACATTGTGGTTCCAGAATTCCCGGTGGTGCCGGACCCCTCCATTTTATTGACTAGCATACCAGCAGACACCCACTATTTCCCTGTGATAGACATGAATAATGCATTTTTCAGCATCCTATTGCACCCCTGACAGCCAGTAACTCATGGCATTCACCCTCCAGCTGTTATACGGGAGACTGCCCCAAGGGTACGACGAATCCCCCAGTATTTTTAACAGAATACTGAGAAACAATCTCACTAACTTTCAGTCAAGCAGCACCCTACTTCAATATGCTGATGACATCTTGGTCTGCAGCCCCTCCAGGGATCTGTGTGGCCAAGAGATGATAGCCCTCTTCTCTGCACTGGCCACAAGGGGATACAATGTTGAAAAAGGGAAAGTGCAATATGTGCAACAGGAGGTTAACTATCTGGGAAAGCTCATTTCAGCTACTGGCCGACGGATCATGCTGGAGCGAGCAGATTCGATCAGGGCCATGTCACCACCCTAGATGAAAGAGGGTATGCAAAAGTTCCTAGTTTGTGCAACTGTGTCCAACAATGGGTCTTCGATTATAGCACCCTCATTGCTCCCCTGATCGGGGTGATGAAAAAAGTTAAAAAAGCCACAGTGAGGAGCTGATTTGGGCACCCGAGACGCATGAAACCTTTGATAAACTAAAGACTGAAATATCCCATTCCCCGGCTTTAGACACGCCCGATTAGGAAGGAAGGAGTTCTTCCTGTTCAGCCACAGTGATAGGCGAGCGATGACACTCCTAGCGATCACCTCACACCTCACCAGATTGTGACAGGCAGACTAATGAGGACCCCTATACCTAAGATCTGTGCCAGATTAGGTGCTGAGGCTAGCTCCCAAGCATTGGGGGACAAGCTGTGTGTGTACCTCTCCGAGGTGACAAAGATTACCAAGTTTTTGTCCAAATAGGTCCATCACCGAAGCAATCAGGAGCCCAACACCAAGCTACCATATCAAATACCTCAGCCAGGGCAAGAAGTCTACAGCCGCACCGTTGTGCGAAAGTGGAAACAAGCCAAGTTTGAGGGACCCCACCTAGTAATATTTTCGACACCAATGGCCATCAAGGTGGAAGGGTGAGAAGCCTGGGACCACCTCTCTGATGTACGACCCAAGCGTTGACCCAGGACACATCTCCCCGACAATTTTCCCAACATCATCCTCTCCTCACAATTGCACGCTTCTCAGATAGGTCAAAAGGACACCGCAGCACATGTTAAAACATTATGCTCTGAACGGAATAGCCTGCAGAAAAAATACTGTTCCCGCAGTAGCAGGGAGGGGGGGAGTAACCCATAATATGAACCACATTAAAATGAGTTTAAAATTCTAACACACTCTGAAATTAGTTTAAAAACCTTAAAAACCTCACCAATGCAGGTCAAACGCCAGCATAGACACCCCGTGCCCGGAAATCTGGGATAGCGAGATCGATAGGTACTCATGGTTGGAAGGGAAAGGGCACCCCTAATTGTACGGAAACTTACATTGTGCTCTATATTTTTCAGAGGCAAAGGAACCATACCGTTGGGCAGCAATGAGAATTGTGGTACGATAATGCATATACTGGACCTGCAATGGGGCACTTCCACGTTGATGGATCTGCATTGGCAATGTGAGGACTTTGCCTACACCCAGCTCGTCTCTGGATGGTGTGGCCTCTGCACCCTTGTGGCCATACACACCCCAACCCTGGTTATCCATGGATACCATACCATACCAAGACATTTATAAAGCGCTCGGCTACCACCAACGGCGGTGTCCCGGCGCTACAAAGAGACAAGGAAAAAAAGAAGAAAGAGAGAGAAGACAAACTAAGGGAGATCAAAAAGCCAAGTTTTCAAAGCACTCCTAAAGGTGGTTTCAGATTTTGCTTTGCGCAAGTAGAGAGGCATCTGTCTGAGTTGTCTCAATATCCGTTACAGAAAAAAACAACTCTGTTGCATCAGGCTCGAAGGAGAAGAACTGCCAAGTATTTTGGCTGGGCTCAGTACAAGGACATTCCAGAAGAATTCAGACTGTTCACAGAACCTCAAGTGCAAAACAAGACCAAAAACGATAAACATCCACCATACAGTTCTTAGAAATATCAATAAGCAAAAACAGACTCAAAACACAGTTCCTTGAAGTCAATAGCTCAGTCTGGGGCTATCACAGCATCGTGAACAACAAATACAAACAGTTCTGGCTGACTGCGCCTTCGCGGGCCAGCTACGGTGTCGGGAAGACTTGCAAACAGTGCCTTTAGGAATGCAGGGCATCGGTGGCCTTGCGATGAGCCTCGAAAAGACGGCATCGGCAGGCATCCATTCTGGAGGTCGGTGCAGGAGTCATCAAGCCCTTGAAGTCACACGCGTCGCAGATCGAACTCCTTGCGGTTGAAGTCAGGAGCGCTGGCGTCAGGGCTGCAGTACGAAGTGCAGCTGTGCGGTGCCCTCAGGTTGCGGTGCATGCAGCGGCTCGGTGACAGTCGTCCAGCGACATTGGTGAGACAAGGGCTGCGGTGCGAAGTAGTGCAGTGCTCGTTTCGGTGGTAGCAGGTCATGGTACAGGCAGCGGCGTTGTCATTGCTGAAGCGCTGTAGAAGGCTGACGAACTGGAGTCGAAGGCGCCAGCGTCAGTAAGCCAAGGTTGTGGTGTGGGACTGGGCGGGGCATCTTGTAACCTACGAGCGGTGCCAACAAACCACTGTGCAAGCAGCAGCATCGATGTCGGCGTGGAAAGTCGTTGCCGGGGAAACCATGCCTGTGGTGTGAAGCAAGGCAGTGTGAAGTGCAGTGCCCACAGGTGATGGTGCAAGCAGCAGCTCGGTGGCGTCATCGTCGGTGAGACCAGGGTTGTGGTGCAAAGTGCGGCGGTGCCCTTTGCGGTGCCCTTTGCGGTGCCCTTTGCGGTGCCTTCAGGACACGGAGCCGGCAGCGGCGTTGTTGATGGCGTTGGGTTGTTTTTTCTTCTGTTGCAGTGCAAAACACACAGTTCCCAGTGCTGGTAGCAGATGAACTTGAAGTCTTTGCTGTTCCTGAGACTTCTTGAACAGGGGGTAAGCTCTACCTCAAGCCCTTGGAGAAACTCAAACAAAGAAGTTACAGAAAGTTCAATCCAGTCCTTTCTCTGCCCAAGACAGAAGCAGCCACTGCAGGCCAACATAGCAAAGCACCCAGAAAATTGTTAGTTCCTCCTCACAGCTTCTCTAGCTCTTCTTCTTGGCAGGTTCCTTGATCCAAAAGAGTTCTAAAGTCCTGGGATTAGGGCCCCAATGTGTATAGCACATGTTCTCTTTGTGGCAAGGGTCTCTGAGCCAAGTCCAAACCAGTTCTACCCTCTCTGGCCCAGCTTCACTACAGGAGGTGGAGACAGCATTGTGCAGAGGAGACACCGCCTATTCAGGTGCTAGTGAAAACTCCTCCCACCACTCTAATTGCAGACCAGGCCTATTCTACCCTGCTAGGAATCACCCAGGAAAGGCAGGACACACATCAACACCCCCTTGTGACTGTCTACAGAGAATGCACACCCACAGCCCCTGTCACTCCAAAACCAGACAGTCAATACACACACCAGCAGAGGCACACAGAGTGGTTAAACAGGAAAATGCCTACTTTTTAATAGTGGCATTTTCAAACGGACAATTTAAATACCATCTGCCTAAAAAAATGTGTTATGAAATTCTGAGTTCTAAGAGCCTAAACTCCATTTCTCCATTTTATCCCAATGGAAAGTTATACTTGTAAGATGTTACAAAGCAACTCCCATGTTAGCCTATGGGACAGATAGCCTTGCAGCTGTGAAAAAGGAAATTGGCAGTATTTCACTATCAGGACATGTCATACACATGTGGACATATCCTACCTTTCACATACACTGCACCCTGCCCAGGGAGGTACCTTGGGCCTACCTGAGGGGTGTCTTACATGTAAGACAAGGTAAGAATACGGCCTGGCAAGTGGGGGCACTTGCCAGGTCAACATGGCAGTAAAAACTGCACCTTTGAAAGGCTGCTTGTGTTGGTGGCACAATCAGTGCTGCATGCCCACTAGCAGCATTTGATTTCCAGGCCCTTGGCACACACAGTGCACTATACTAGGGACTTAGTAGTAAATCAACTTAGCCAAACATGGAAACTCGGGTGGCACAATCAGTGCTGCAGGCCCACTAGTAGCATTTGATTTCTAGGCCCTTGGCACACACAGTGCACTATACTGGGAGAAGGTCATACCGTAGACCTTCATAGATAGCCTGCATGCAGAGTGTGCAGATGAGATCTCCCTCTGTTTGGACATGGGATCACAGGACAGATCTGTTTTAGATGCTTTTGACAACTTAACTAAGCATATAGCAAATAGTTTAACTATTAATTGCAGGCCCAAAGGTGCTAAGGAGAAAAGGTGGTTTGACAGTACCTGTTCTAAGGCTCACAGGAATATAATGCATGCCCTCAAGCAAACCCTGAGGGACGAGGCAGGGGTTAGGTCCTGCAGGAGGGCCTACAAACTTGCAATCCAACAGAGGAAGAAGATCATTAGGGAACAGGCATGGGAGGCCCTTGGTCAGGCAAGTGTGCTGACAGACAGCACAAAGTTCTGGGAAGTGGCCAACAGTCCCTTTTGTTCAGAATCAGCAAACTCTGGAATAGATTGCACAATAGCTGCTGAAAGAGGAGTTCTCCACTTTGAAGGGATGTACAGTGGTGATGATGCAGGGGGTTCTCGACGCATCGTGGGATACTGGCACAGATAGTGTGCCATTGCACTTTAATACTGAAGAGATACATAAAGCCATCTTGGCCACAGCCCAGGGGAAAGCACCGGGACCGGATGGGGTTCTGTCAGACCTGTATAAAGCAGACCCTCTGACTTGGGCCAGGATATTGACGCAGGTATTTAATGCTGCCTATTTGTGTGGCTTTCCCCCTTCTTGGTCAACGACCATTATTTTACCTCTCTTTAAAAAGGGTTCGAGGGACGATCCATCGTGTTATTGACCGATTTCCCTCTTAGATTCGGCTGCAAAAATTATGGGGAAAGTGATCCTGGATCGCCTAACCTCTTGGTTAGATAATCTTAATGTCATTTCAGATCTACAGTACAGTTTTAGGCAGGGCAAAGGGATGCTAGATCAATGTATAAACTTACATTTGGGGATGGGGAAATGCACAATAGCCAAGAAGGGATCCCTGCACATGGCATTTATGGATCTAAAATTGGCGTTCGAACGCATCAACAAATCCAAACTATGGTCAACTCTTTTGGGTCTGGGTTTGGACGTGTATTTGGTGGCTTTTCTACATTCCGCCCACATCAACACCACAACTGCGGTGAGGTACAATGAGGATGGCTGCTTGTCAGCTTCCTGCGACGTCAAGAGAGGGGTTAGGCAGGGGTGTATTTTGGCAACCCTGCTGTTTACGCTTTATTTCAACAAGCTAGGAGCCGTTCTCTTGGCAACTAGTAAAGACATCCCGAGATCTTGCTCCAAATGTATTCCCGCACTTTTATATGCAGATGACGCAGTGTTGCTTGCTAGGAGTGGTGTAGGTCTCCAAAAACTCCTAAATGCTTTTATAGATTTTATGGATTCGCTCGACCTTGCAACCAATTTTTCTAAATCCAATACCATGACGATCGGTACCCAGAAAGCTGCTAGGTGTATGTTTTTCTGCAGAGGGGTAGAACTAACTAAAGTCTCAACCTTTCCTCATTTGGGTGTGTTTTTGATGATAGTGGGTTGTGTTGTTTGACGATAGTGGGTCGTGGGTTGTGCAAAGAGCACACAAAAAGAACGTCCTGGCAAGGGCAGTGGGGGCAACTATGGACTTTGCAAAAAGACTAGGGACCAAGCCTGTACCCGCCCTGTTAAAGGTGTATAGAGACAAATGTGTCCCTATGGCCACATATGGCTGTGATGTGTGGGGGTACAAGGACGTGAGAGGCATGCAGGTGGTGGAAAATAAATGTATGCACAGGCTTCTTGCTGTCCCCCCTGCACCCCTGCCTTTACGTTGCATGAGGAGCTTGGCATGGGATACATCTCTGATCATATTGCAGCTGTGCCCTTAGTGCGCTGGATGAGAATTTGGTCTTCCCCAGCCCCCACTCTGAACCAACTCGTAATAGCGGATTGTACTGCACTTGAGGGGGCCTGGCGTATCCCATGGTTAAGGTATGTCTCTGAGCAGATGAGGTGGCTAGGTTGTACTGACTTGTACATTAATCCCAGGCCTTTACGCCCAACTGATATTAGGAACATTAAACATCTGTTTCTGGCCAGGCTGCAGGGGGACAGGGAGGGTAAGGAAATTCCTATGCCCACGGTGAGAAGCTATATCACACTAAGCTCTAGCCCACAGGCGCAGCCCTATTTGACACTAGTCAATAATGTTCACCACCGCTTTCTGCTAACCAGATTCAGATTGCATCTCATACACTGGTTATTAGCCTTTCCTAAAGACTTTGTGAAGCCTGGTGATCAAAAGCCATGCCCGTGCGGCAATTTTTCTGATCAGGACACTTTGCATTTAATTTTCTTCTGTGAATGTTATGTCTCCCTGCGGAAAACAATCATTCTTCCGCTCCTGAGACTGGGTCAATTTGTCCAAGTAAGGCCTGCATAGTTACCCTTACAGATTCTTTCCTAGCCTATGGTCTGCTTTGGGGTTGCAAGTTTTTTATCAGGAGCTTTAAGAATCAGGAAGAAGATGCTCTTTGTCTAGTTAGCCCAAACTCGACCAGTGCTCTCTGGGAACTATATCTGCCTATTTTATTATGGTCTTAGGTAGGGCTTGAACATGTTGTTTGCTTAATACGTCAACGCTTTGTCACTTTGCACTTTATTTAATGAATTTTATAATTCGAGCCGCTATTCCTATTTTCTTTTAATAATGAGTGATATTTTTACCTGTTTGCAAACACAGTCCCAGATGAACCTATTCAGGCAAACTGTACCTGCTATGCATCTATTGTCTCCTTTTAACTTTTGTATTTATAAGTGTTTTTGGTATAACTGTTTTTATCCGTCCGCTTTTATGGCTTTTATTGGCTGAATAAAGAATCTTTGACTAACTGACTGAACACAATTTACGGTAGGAGCACTTGCACTTTAACACTGAACAGCAGTGAGTAAGTGCACAGAGACACTAAACCAGCAAAACCAAGTCCAACGTACTTTTAAGAACAGGAGGCCAGAAAGCAAAAAGACAGGGGAAACACACCAAAGGATGCCAGGTCTAACAATGGGTCATTCGCCCATGCTATCCAAGAACTGTATTGTCTACAAACTGACCTGAAGAAGGAGGAATGTGCCCAGAGCAGTATTGGTAGTATTTTTTCATGGATCTCCTTATGGGTATCCAAACTATTTACGTTGTTGGCACCAATTCTCATTGCTGTACTTTTGTTATGTGGTTTCCTACAAGTAGGGGATTCTTGCTGTAAAAACGCAGTGTACAAACTAGGTAGAATGCACTTAGCTAGACAAAAAACAACCACACTACACACACACTTTCAAATAACATAACTGTCATGACATAGGAGGAGGATAGAGTAGTTGATGAATCAACTAGAGGGGGGAATGTCAGAATGGGTGAATACGATGTCAATGAATGTCATGATATGTGCAGGCCCGACAATGGCAATATCAGTAAATGCAATGAACGTATGCCACAGCTTGTACCCGCCCATTGCTCATCAATACAATGTCAATGTATACTGTTAATTGTGCCCGCACAGCAGCGCTGACATCAGCAATAATGATACCAATGTATTCTATGATCCACACTAACAATGTCAGTGTTCGTTCAGACCAGAGCAAACATAACCTTGTTAATACCAGTATGAACGTTATCAATGTACAAAGTGACAACTGTATGTGTAATGTTGATAATGTCGATAAAAATTATACCAGGAGCTGCCTATTATTTTTAGGCATTCCGATGTACTCACATCATTGCTGTTGGATTCACCCAAGGTGACCTCTCCATCAACTCCGAGAAGCATGGTTACGCAAGTCCTGTGACCCATGTCCACGCCTATCGAGTAACAGGTCACAGATGGGGTCCCCTATAAAGCAAAGACAAACACGCACCCAGAGAAAACCCAGATTGATTCCACAGATTGATAGTTGCACCACAAACAAGTCTGAGATATTTTGCCCCAATAAAACCTGTTTAGCCAAAAGCTCCCATTCGCCAGAAATACCACAAGGCTAGATACCAGATGTAGATAGGGACACTCAACCAATCAGAACACGACAGGCACACCGCACGTAGTGATCACATACTCCTCGTGCCGGCTATCTGGACACATACATACTGGCCTAGAATAGCTCTCCCCGAGGTTGAGAACCATCTGTGTCCTTATCAGAGGGCCTCGTTTGTTGATTTACAACTGATATGCTTTTTTGAAATGTAGAAAATTGCTTTATAATACCTCATGAACTGTATAAATTAATGGCCAAAACTTTCTACATTGAGAGATTTTGAGCAGACACAATCTGTCCAGGCTCTCCCGGCCACAGAGTTTAATTAAACCAACTTGTTCCTGTTTTGCCAAATGCCTCTTGTCTTTAAATTTATTTAAGGTAAATTCATATCCGAGCAATAAGTTGAAACGTGATTGTGGCACCAAGGAAGGAAAGTCATCCAGGAATATGAGGGCATGATGGGTTTGGGAAGAGCAATGACATGATGGTGCCTGAGGAGGATAAATACACAGGCCCATGGAGACCAGTGAGTCACCCTGGGGCTGGAGAGGGGCCTCCTTAACCCTCCCAGTATTGAAGGATTTGCGGGGAGGGCGAGGGTCCCCTGGAAGGTACCAACTGTTGGTGACATGTTCTAGTGGAGCTCCTGGGTGTCTTGGGATGGGGCAAGCCACCCTGGTCCGGGGCTGTTGCTGATGCTTAACTGAGGCTCATACATCCTGGTGGAGTCCACACTGTTACTATGCTACATCTAGGAACTATACAACACATCTTGCCCACACTGCAAATGCTTGGTCTGGCATCGACCCCTCTGTAGCGTTTGGCCTCCTGGGACCTTACTTCAAACTAATTAGCTAAGGAGACTAACTGGGACTGAGACCACCTTGGCAGAAGCCCTCTGGACCCCCAGTGCCGGAGTGAGAGAGTGGACATGGTTTGAAAGGCATTCATCATGTAACATTCTGCTGGGTGGCCAGTCTCTCATCATAGCAATAAAGGGTTGATCTGGGAAGGAGTGCACTGCATTGAGAATGATGAGATCTGTAGCACATATACTGCACAACGTGTGCGACCTCTACTCATAGCTGAGTCCCCCAGCAGCCACAGCATCCCCCAACCATTATACATTTCTATCCTACTTAGAACATAGACCTCCAGGCCGTGCCTGACCGACTACAGCCTTGTATCGATGATGGGGAAGGGTGACACCATGCAAGCTAAATTGCACTTTGAAGCCAAGAAGAGGGGCAGACATCTTTCGAACAGGGGGCCACCCCCGAACAGACAACGACGACATGTAGTTTTACCTAGTACATATCCAGTAAAGCCTAACCTCTATGGATAACAAGATTGACATGCTTTTCTCAAGAGTGGACATGCTAACCACTGCTATTAGCAAGCAAGATTAATGGATTACCATAGCTGAAAGTCAAATTTTCACTCTTGAGGACAATACAGCTGGCTATATAGAAAACCAATTAGACATCAGTAAAGTGCTAATTGTCATAAAAGTAAAGAACAAGCACTTGGAGTCCCAATTGTGCTTCAACAACATGCGAATTATAGGCATCCCTAAGACAACAAACACAAGTAATATAGCCTCTCAAATCCATCTTTGGAGCTGACAGCTTGTTTTCCATTGTTCGCTGTGGAAAGGCCCCATGGATCCCTGGGTCTGAGACCCTCATCTGGGGTCCAATTACCATTAGAATGATCAACTTTGAGGACTGAAATGCAGCCTTGTTCTTTGCCCAAGAAAAGTAGACACTGACTCCACTCTTTCCATCTTTCTAGATTTCAAAGAGGCCCAGCGTGATTTATTGCCCAGCAAGCCAAAACTGTGGCAAACTGGAATACAATATGTAATGCTGTATTTGGTGCACCTCAAGAACATGCATCGCAACAGGCCCTATCTTTTACAAACACCTCAGAGTGTTGGACCTTTTGTGAAGACACTCAACAAAATCTCAGTCACCTGTCCCTGAGGAGGGTTTGAGTGATGAAGACTGATTTAACCACTATTTTCCCTACAGACTCTGTCCAGCTTACAAGTTTAAAATATTTTCTCTGCATGAAAAACTGTGAAACCTCTGATTGAGGCAGTCACTTGACAATTCTACCTGATGACCTCTGGCCTTGTTTGCAACAGGACTACTGATATGGAGACAGGAGCTCCTCAGCCCGATCCGGGGCTTAAGGAATGGGACAGCACCCCTCCATGCCATGAAGTGTGCTTGTCACGACAGCTTACTCCGGGGAATTTAGGAGACTTTAGCACCTTGTGACCTAGCTCTGACTAAATAATTTACCCGTTGTCGATCTAGGTCCATCATAGCCCTGGCAGACACTCTGTCTTGTGGTGGTGTTGATAGGCCAGCAGTCCGGACTCTCCCAGGGATTTTAGCCTGTACTGGAAAAGAAGCAGGTGCAGATCTGCCTGCAGTTAGTGTTCTGTTCTGTTGGCGTCGTTTGTATATCAGCTATGGGAACGATCCACTGCCAGGCTGGGGTGGCTAGTGAGTGTGGTGGGTGGGGCATAAAACACTGCCGGAATGTTAATTATTGCAATGCTGGTAATTGCAGTTACATGCACCTGGTTAAGTGTAGCTAGTTATGGTAACTGTCCCCTGGATAGTAAACCATAGCACACTATGACTAACCGATTGGATCACTCGGGTGATCCTCTATGACACCTAAACAGAGTGACTTCGCCACCACCCATTTCATAACATTGAATGTGAGAGACCTAAATAATCCCCACAAGACAGGTTCTGGCATATCTTGATCTCTACAAAATAGATATAGCTCTTCTCCAGGAAACACATATTGGTCTACAATAAAAGTCTCCCTATGCACTAAAGTAGAGTGGTCATAGGTGGCTAACAAACTATTCCTTATATGCCTGGGGGAAGACCCTGTTGGTCTGGTGAGGACTCCCATTTAAACTCCTACATGAAGAAGATGACACATTTGTTAGATGCAATATAATTCAGGTCTTAATGTGGGAGACACATCACTCTCCTTAATTCTTACAGTACCAACACTGATGAGCCCCAACCTCATCTGGCATATATGGAGCAAATGCACTGCTCTATCAAACAAACTGTATTATGGGTGGGTGATTTCAACCTCATCCTGAGTCGATATCTAGATTGCTGTACTGTCATAACATACTCCCATCACTCGGCTGCAGCAGCTCTCTTGTAAATGATGGTCACTGTTAGACCTGGCATCCTTGCAGTGGTTTCCCCTAACTATTTGTCCTCTGACCTTCTGTTTTGGTGACCTAGTTTTTGCTGGCTTTAGACACTTTACCTCTGCTAACCAGTGATAAAGTTCAGGTGCTCTCTGCTTCAAACATGGTAGCATTGTCTTATCCACAATTGGCATATTTAATTTACTTACAAGTCCCTAGCAAAGTGCACTACTTGTGCCCAGGACGGACCTGTAAATTAAATGCCACTTGTGGGCCTGCAGCACTGATTGTGCCACCCACTTCAGTAGCCTTTAAACATGACTCAGGCCTGCCATTGCACAGCCTGTGTGTGCGCAGGTTTAAACTGCCATGTCGACCTGGCAAGTTAAACCTCTTGCCAGGCCCAAACCTTCCTTTTTAATACATATAAGTCACCCCTAGGGTAGGCCCTAGACAGTCCCAAGGACAGGGTGTAGTGTATTTAAAAAGATGGACATGCACTTCTAAGTTTTACATGTCAAGGTAGTGAAAAACTGATAAATTAATTTCACTAATGCAAGGCCTAACACTCCCATAGGTCGACATTGGGATTGCCTTATTACATTTATAAGTGTAATTTCCAAATGGGAAGAGATAGGACCCCCATGTTTGGTGTCTCTGAAATCACAATTTTATATCACAACTGATGGTGAAGTTGGATTTTAAATTGTAATTCTCAAAATGCCACTTTAAAAAGTTATACAAGCTACAATAAGTTCTGTTGGGTGAGACATTCGCTTAGCAAAACTTAATAAATAATAAAAAGTATCTATCCCAAATAACACATAATGTCAGAGAATGGTCTCGCAATTATTTAAGACAGGGAATAAAAGTCAAAAACGCGCCACAAATGATAGATCAGTTTTTAGAAAATGTATATATTATTTATAATAGTTACATTTGTAAATGGCTGTCACATACACAAATGATAGAGCAAACAAGAAAAAGGAAGTGACTTTGGTGAAAAATTGTGACATAGAGTGCTGATGAGATTTAAGACAGAAATAAACATAAATTAGATATACAAATATATATACAAGGTGTATACCTGTACCTTTTCAAGTACAAAGGTTCTCAGACCACCCTTTGGGCTGCCTTCCTCTTAGTAAAAGGGTGGAGAGACTAGGAATTGGACAGATAAACAAAGCATCGACGTTTCGACCCAAAGGTATGCGTAATTAAATAAGCGTCACTGCGGGTCTTCCTCAGGACTGGTGTAGGGACTGTAGACAGCCAATTCTGAAAATCTCCTCCAATCCTGGATGGAGTCTGAGTATATACGAAGGAGAAGACTCATGTATCATCTCTCATCGAATTCCTTGGTTAGACGTCATCAAGCCAATTTTCATTTAAAGCGCCGGAGTTAGTGACCAACAAAACGTAAATCATGAGTAATGTTCTTGATTAGATCCTGTCCGCACAATCGAAGAACGCAGCCATTTACTGCCGATCTTGAAAAGAGATTCCAACCGGATGGTGGAATTTGTTAGAAATCCGGGATTTATTGCCTACCACTAAAACAAAGAACAATTCCAGGATTTATTGCCTATCACTAAAATAAAGAATCTAATCAAGAACATTACTCATGATTTACGTTTTGTTGGACACTAATTACAGCACTTTAAATGAAAATTGGCTTGATGACGTCTGACAGTAGAAACCCCAGCCTCCAGACACCCAAGGATCATAAGGTGTCTCCCCCTCGGACTTTTTTGATACTGTATTCACAGAGGAATTGAAAACTGAAATGCCAAACTATTTTCCCACAAATAAGGCCTCACTACAAACAATAGGCACTCTGTAGGAGAATTGTATGGTGTACATGAGAGGAACACCTGGTTGAGCCCACTGGCTTTTCAGGGGCTATCCAAGATTCCCTCATGGACATGCCTTCTGATGGCTCTTGCCTCTTTGGCAAAAAGGCAGACAGCTGTGGTGGAGCACTTAAAAGATAGCAGAGCTACAGCCGGGTCTTTGACCTATCCATAGTCCCTCCAAACCCAGTCTGTCTTTTGTCCCTTCTGTGAATACCAATGGGGGCTATTAACTACGTTCCTTCACACCCAGCCACCAAGGCCAGCAGGTTTCCCAGCTGTTTTTGTGGCCGCATTCTCAGTTCCCACAGACCACGTGGTACCACAGCCATAGGTTGGGCCAGTCCACCAGTCTCCTGGCAACCACAGCTTCAAAAGCTCTTTAGTTTTCCCTTATGCAAGCATGGGTACCCAGTGGATGGCAGGATTTACCATCACCTGCCTCATTGGCAGTCCATAACATCTGACATGTGGGTTTAACAAATTGTCCAGAGGGGCTACTTCATCCCCTTTCTGAAACCCCCAACTTATGCCACCCACTTATGATGGGCTGAAGGAGGACCATCTCTCCTTTCTCTACCAGGAAGTGTCAGACCATTTGGCCCAAAAGGCTATTGAAAGAATGCCAGCATCAGAAGTAGGTTATGGTTCCTATTCCCCCTACTTTCTGATGCACAGAAAGGACAGGGGACTCCATCGTATTCTAGACCTGCGCCCACTCAACTTCTTCCTGAAAGAGGAGAAGATCAAAATTCTCACCCTAGCCTCAGGTCCTGTCTGGCATGGATCCTGGAGACTGGATTTTAGTACTGGACTTGCATGGCGCTTATTTCCACTTCCCAGTCCTGCCTGCCCACAGACATTACCTGCAGCTCACGGTAGGCCAAAAGCACTTTCAGCTCGCTGTGCTCCCCTTTGGGCCCTACAGAGCCTGTTGGGTGTTCATCAAGGTGATGGCGGTGGTTGCAGCACATCTGTGGAGGTAATGGAATCCTGTCTTCCCTACCTCGATGACTGGCTATTGAAGGTGGGCTCACCCCAGGCAGTCGTATTAAACCTCCAGACTATGGCGGACCTCCAGCATTCACTGGGGTTTACTATTGACGTGCCGAAGCTACACCTGACTCCCTGTTATAAGCTACCTTTAATCAGAGCTGCTCTGGACACACTGCAGTTTCAGGCCTATCCTTCCAAACAGTGTGTCTAGAATATTCAGGCCATGATTCTGATGTTTCAGCCTCTATCCTGGATTTTGGTGAGAGTGACCTTGCCGCTGTTGGGTCTCATGGCCCCTTGTATCCCGCTAGTAAGAGATGCCTGTTGGCATATACAGGTTCTGCAGTGGGACCTGAAGTTCCAGTGGACACAGCATCAGCGAAATCTCTCCAGCCTGATCCAGATCTCGGAGGGAACTTCAACAGACCTGCAGTGGTGACTGACAAACCTCAATTGGGTACACGTCAGGCCCCTCTCCCTTTCCCAACCACAGATGACTATAGGGACAGATGCTTCACTTGTGATGGGGTGGCCATCTGGGAGAGGTGGAGATCAGAGGACTCTGGTCCCTGGTCAAGTCCAGACTCCACATCAACTTGTTGGAGCTCTAGCCAATCTGTCTGGCATTGAAATCCTTTCTTCCTTTGATCAAAGGAAGGCTAGTCCAGGTGTTCACGGACAACACCACCGCCATGTGGTATTGCAACAAATAGAGCGGGGTGAGCCGTGGACCCTCTGTCAAGAGGATCTGTATCTCTGGACATTGCTGGAATGTTAGGGTATTTCCCTGGTGCTTCAACACCTGACGGGTTCTTTGAACACCAGGGCGGGCAAACTCAGCCATCGATGCCTACTGGTTCACGAATGACGGTGGTGCAAAGTCACTTTCAAGATCGGGGAGAGCCTTGGTTAGATCTGTTTGCCACCACAGAGAATGCACAGTCAGCAGTTCTGCATGCTGGAATTTCCAAGGTGGCTCTCGCTGTGAGACACTTTTCGTCTCGAGTGGAACTCCGGCCTCCTGTACACCTTTCCGCTGATACCACTCCAGCCCAGGGTTCTCAAGAAGATTGGGAATAACCTAGTCCAAGTGATTCTTTTTTTGGCAAGGAGAGTCTGGTATCCCAAGCACCTGAGCATGAGCATTGGTCCTCCGATCAGGCTGCCCCTTCAAGAGGACCTTCTGTCGCAGCAACAGAGCAGAGTACTGAACCCAAACCTGCACACACTCTGTCTTCATGCTTGGAGATTGAGCGGCAACAGTTGAAAACCTTTGATCTTCCTCCTGAAGTCTGCAATTTTATTCTGGTAGCCAGGCGTCACTCCACCAAGACGGTATAGACCTGACATTGGGACAAATTTGTGGCATGATGTACATCCACAGATATTCACCCTCTTTCTGCACCTTTATCTCAAGTGTTGTTGTTTGTTCTGTCTTTGGCCCAGCAGGGCTCTGCTTTGGGCACTGTTAAAGGTTATCTGTCAGCCATTTTGGCTTTCTTGCAGTTGCCGGACCAACCTTCTTTGTTTAAGTCACCCAATGGCTTGATTCCTCAAGGCACTGCAAGATATGTTTCCCTCCAGGCCATTCATCATGCCCCAATGGGACTTCAACCTGGTCTAGACTTTTCTCATTTGTGCACCCTAAGAGCCAATCCACAACTACCCACTCCATTTGTTCATCATCAAGATGGTTTAGTGGCCATAACTTCAAGTGAACTGCAAGCACTTTCTATAAGCACTATCTGTTCCCTGTCCTTACACAACATCCTATCCAGAATAACTGGTTCTGAGAACATGTGCCTCTTTCCTTCCGAAAATGTGGCACCCTTTTGTGTAGGCCAAAACATCACCGTGGCTACCTTCTTTGCTCTGCCTCAACCTTCTAAAGAAGAGAACAAACTCCGCCATCTGGACCCAAAAAAAGTGCTGTTGTTCTACCTTGATCGGACTAGAGAGTTCCAGGTGGATGATCAACTGTTTGTTGGGTTTGTTGGGGCAAAAAAAGGGAAGGGCTGTGCTGAAACGGACCATCACATGATACAAATCTGTTACCCATTGGTCAAAAAGCAACCGCTGAGGGCTTGCACGCTCATTCCACTGACCACCGTATTAGCTCATGGAATCCCTGTCCTGTACATCTGTCAGGCAGTAATGTGGGCGCCCTTGCACACATTCACCAAGCTTTACTGCCTGGACACTCAGGTCTATTGTGTCCGGCACTTTGCCCATTTGGTCCTGCAGGTCTTTTGGTCTAATCTACCCCAGAGAGGTATTGCTTGGATATCTATTCTAAAGTAAGGAATCTATGGCTAGAAGTCTCTATCAGATGAACAAGTTATTTATCTTCACATAACACCTTATCTGGTGAGGCCTCTTTCTAGCTGCAGATTCCTTACTGACCTTCCCATCCTCCCCGCTCTGCAAATGTATTTCTGTATAGGGTCTCCTTCTGAGGCCCTTAGCACTTCACACCAGTGCACCAGCATTCTTTGTAGTTATGCGCTTCTGACGTGGAAGGTCAAGAAAAGAAACTGCTGTCAGCAATATGGGGTGGTACCTATAAAGGCTCCACATGCGTCACTTCCAGTACAGACAGCACCAACGGCGTGGTGCTGAATAATGCCACCTAACAGTGCATAAGGGTACTGCTCAAGAATTTCCAGATCCAGTCTGACGCCTGGTGAATACTCTAAAGTAAGAAGTCTGCGGTTACATAGAGTCGCTACCAGATATTACCAAAGGTAAGTAACTTGTCCATCACATATTTGGGTGTGTGGATCAACCAAGATAGGGCTACAGTGATCTTGGATAACTATGGGAGGGAATGACAAACACTGAAGAGCAGGTCCGCCGTTGGATCTAACTCCCACTAACATTGTTAGGCAAATTGACCGTATGAAGATGGTCATCTTACCCAAACTACTTTACTTCTTTAACACCGTTCCTATACCAATGAATCAGCAATTTTTCAAAACACTGATATCACATATGATCACCCTGGCATGGGCAAACAACCTTAAGTTTGGTGGGAGACAATGCCTTTACCATATGAATAGGGTGGACTGGTCGTGACAGATGTTGGGTTTTAGTACCACTGCGCTCAAGCACACTTTGCGCACTACTACATTCAGCCACACACTCTAAATGCCACACTTAGCGATTGAACATGGCACAGCACACCACACTCCACTGGGTGCTCTGCATGGACAGGCCCACGCCACATCCGGCTAGAGACAGAGTCAGTGGCATGCACGCAGTTGCCATGGGAGGGGACCTGTAGACAGCTTGGTTACCCAATACTTTATTCCCTTGTACAATCCTTGCATCACTACTGTTTAATTCTGCTCACTAAACTGAAAGCTATCCTGAGGATGTTGACTAAATGGGGCATCCACTCGCTGGCTGCGCTATTGCCCTCCGGCCAATTTTTGGGTTGCCCAATACTCACAAATACAGTTGATTTTTCCTGCTGGACACATTCACCTACTTTTGCCCATGGGAATTGTGCAGGTAGCACTATCCTATGCTTCCCCAGGAGCTGTCAGAATACAAGACATTAACCATGTTCTTAAATGCACAGTCGGACAGACACAGAGGGCCAGATGTATCAATATTTGATGCAGCACAAGGCAGTAAGACAACTTGTTGCACTGCGTCAAATGGAGAGGGGAGGTATGCACCATATTTACTAATATATGGTGCATTCCTGCTCTCTCTAAGCACTGGGGTACTCTGTGCTACTTAGCGCCAATGCAGACACCCTTGTGCCATGGTGCCTGTATTACTCGCAGGATTGTTTTTGTGCAGGAAGGGACACCTTCCTGAACAAAAACAATCCTTAGAGGTGCTTCCTCTTTCTAAGTGTGCTGCAGAATGCCCATCAGTGGCACTACTGCTGGCAAAGAGGTCTGTCATGTGTATGGGGCGGGGATCGCACACCGACGGTGAGGACCTGGTTGCATAAGATATACTGCAACAACCAAATGGAACTCTACTATTCCCCAGACTTTTCGGCCCAAGAACATCAGGGGCCCATTACAACCATACTTGGGCCAAACATGCGTAATGGAGGAGGGATGGGAGCATGATGGAAATGTGTATGCAGACTGATTCCCAGGCAAGAGCTGCACAATTAATGGTACCTGATGCCCCGTCTTAGTCCCATTCCGCCTGTGAGTAATGCCACTGTGCTTTGAAGGTGCCATCCTGATGTGTGGAAAGTATGTACTGGGACAAAGGGTATACTGCTGGACTATGATGTATTATATGATATGCTTTTCCATGCATGTATTGTACTGTAATCTACTGCCTACAAGCTTATTGTTTTGCATTGAATTGATAAAACATAAAAGCTAACTTTAATTAAATGAAATATTATAGAACGATTGCGATATGAACATCTTTGAGATGGATGTAAATAACAGCGAAGCAAATATCACTGAAATTGTATATGAATCATCGAGGTCCGTAAAATAATGATTGAACTGGATAAGGGTATGAATGAAATGGATATGGTGACTTGTGTGTTTTACACACACCGCAAAGCTTTGGCACTGATAGCCAATCACAGTGGGGTTCAATGCAAGTTGCTGAACCCACTTGGGAAAGTGAACAGGGAGGCCTCGGGTGGCTCAGCAAGAGGAGGCAGCACAGTCCAGTTACACCTTTCTCTGCTGTGGTGTTTGAGTCACAGGGTTGTCAATCTAGTAGTGCCCAAAAGAGCTACCAATGATGTCCCTGCATATTGGTCTGCCCCCACGCTCCCCTCTACATTATTTATAAAACTTCTCCTCCTCTATCCAACATTGGTATGCCACACACACTTGTGGTAAAGTGGCTCACGCTGCACGGCCTCCTCTCTTCTATAAAGGTCCGTGAGAGCTTGTGGTGGATGGTGGCATTGGTAGTGACTGAGTGACTGCCTGGCAGTGCCCAGCAGCCACTCTAGTCAACCTAGCCCAGTGGCCGAGTTAGGCCCTCAACCAACTCCCGAGCCCAGCAGCTCCGGATCGCTCTCTGTATGGACTTTTGAGACTGGAGCCGGGCTGGTACACAGAGTGAGTGAGCCCCTGTCAGACCCCATCACAGCAGGTAAGAGAGCTTTGAGCCCCCGGATGATCGTATGTGCAGGTTGAGCTGCGGATCATGTGTGCTGTAGTTAAAAGGATTCATTGTTGTGAAGCCCACATTCTGAGCTTAAATATTTAAAAGTGCTCTTGTATATACTAGTGAGGACATTAACACATTAGAGTGCCTTACATGAGGTCATGATGTGGGCTGGACAAAAATGAATCCTTTTTTACAGCGCACATTTTGAGCTGACATATTGCAAGGCATGCTCATATGTGTACCCAACTTTTGTGGTGTAGAATTTTATTGCAGACAGAGCAACATTGTAGTCTAATAAACATAAAACAAGATGTTATTGGAAGTGTACATCCTGAACGCCAATATTTGAAGACTCTCTTATATGCGATAATGAAGTAAAAGGGATTTTGGAGAAATATGTTTGCTCAGGATCGCACAATTTTGTCAAGCAGATAAGAGAGCATCACAGTAGGTAAGAAACCCCCAGATGAGTGTGTGCAAGTCATTCACTTCTGTCATGTGGTTCCATCCATGCTTCCTAGGTGTCTGCTCGTCTTTTTGGTGTATGATTATTGCATTTTAAATGTTTTAAATGTATTTTAAAATTTGCAGGCTGTCGTGTCTAGCCAGACACGTTCTAGTGTTCTGCCCTCAAGTGTAACACACCTTACACCCACCCACCACAGGCGTCACCAGTCAGGTGACCCTGTCAATAAAGGAGGCCGGGCGCACGTGCTCGAGGCCAGTTCTACAGAGCAACTATCGGTGTCTGTGTGGTCATTGTTCCACCATAGGGCATAGCGCCCGCCAACATGACACTGGCGACGAAGATGGGATGATCCCGCGTGTGCAGCCGTTTTTTTTTTAAGGTGTTGAAAGGGGAATGTGTGCTGCCCATGCTGAGGGTTTCCCCCGGTAGCGAGCGAAGACATTAGTGGAAGACCCGCGGGGCGTGTGAAGAGCCCCGGGGTGAAGAGGAGGTGCTCGGGTGCCCACCCCGCACTTGACGTGCCTGCATGGAATGCACACCCTGTGAAGAGGCGCCGGACGCGCCTGATAGCCCGCGGGGCGTGTGAAGAGCCCCGGGGGTGAAAGAGCTGAGCGGAGCCCACCCGCATCAGGTGCAACAATCTTGCCGGCATGAGGTGAGCCGGGCGACTGCAGCAGTAGCCCACGGGGAAGCTAGCCCCAACTGAACCAGGAGCAGTGACAGCGCTGCGTGTGTGAGCGAAGGCGCGTAACAGCAAGCGTAGCCCTGGTGGCCCGTTTGAGGGAGAAGTGCAAGCCACTGAAGGGCGCGAAGGAGAGTGACCTCTGGCCGGAGGTCCGCGGGAGCCCACCCGCATCAGTGAGAGAAGGTATGCCTGATGCGGGAGGACGGAGAGTGGAGTAGCTAACCACTCATCCGCCCCCGTGAGGAAGAGAGCGCGGAGCGCGGCCCGCGTCTGATCGGAGCAGCCAGCGCGAAGTGAGGTCAAACCCCGAAGCCATTAGTGAGGCGACCCCCACCTCTCTCTGGAGAAAGTCGTGAAATCGCAAAAGTTTTGCGAGAGGCGAGGCAGAGTGGAACCGGCAAGGTGAAGGCCCTGCAGCCCCTGCCGTGACGTCCGATCGGCAGGAGGAGGAGCCGGAGTAAAGAGGTCAGCGAAGTGAAGCCCGCAACGTGCCTGAAGCTAGTGAGGCTGAGTAGAGCATTGCCGAGTGAGTAAACGACCCCCACAGAGAAGTGCCCCGGTCGTGTGTGCACAAGATCAAACAGAGCGCATAAAAAAAGGAAAACACCTACCTGGACTGCGTGAGTGACGGGACGGGGGGGGGCACCCGGGGAGCGGCTGAAGGTACGAGTTAACCCTGGTACCGGACTGGAGTCCCTGCGGAGAGAGTTCAAGCAGCGTCATCCCCAAGCACGAGGCCATGCAGCATTAGAGTTCAGCTGAGATTGTGACACGAGAATGCAGCAACACTGCCACCCAATGGCCAATTGAGTTACTGCGCCCGAAGTGAAGACACTGAAGGAGGGGCCTACAACACTTACCGAGGTTAGAGATGCCAAATACCGGCGCTGCACCTGGGATACCAAAAGCAGCAATTAGACACAGGTCTCAGTGAAAGTACCCCCAGTGCCCAAAAGCAAGCAGCACCGCTAATTCTATGAGAAACTCCGCCAGAAAGCAGAAGGGTACCGAGGCCCAAGGGGCCAATACCATGAATGAAGAGTGCTAGCAAGCATCGCCTAGAATTGCCTCTGGAAAGTAAAGGCAGGACCCATCACGAGTGACCCACCATTCCCTTGGCCCGGCGACATCTGCGTGGGCAGGACACTCTCCGTAGCACCACGGAATCTACCGAGACTGCGAAAGGAGAGTCAGAGCCACATGTAGATGGTGAAAAGGTGAGCACAACACCAAGCAAGTGGAATCTGCCGAGACTGCGAAAGGAGAGTCAGAGCCACATGTAGACGGTGAAAAGGTGAGCACAACACCAAGCAAGTGCGCAGTAGCACAGGAACAGCTGCTACAGCTTCAGAAGCGGAAGACTGAACAGAATGCGCATCCAGCGGAGAAAACGAAAGGCGCAGTCGGAAGCGCGCCAAACAGAAGTGACCAGGAAGAGGTCAAAGAGGAGGCTGGACAGACCACCAGGATCACGGTTACCCCGAAGAGGGCAGTAGAGCGCCAAGTCCGAGGTGCGCGATAGACGCACCCAGAAGCGTGACTACATGGGCAAGCGCCCAGGAATGCAAGACCTCCTCGAAGAGAAGGAGGCATGCAGAAGGCATCAAGGAGAACCACTGCTGTATCGCCGAACACAAGATGGTGCCAATGGAAAGTCCCAAGAGGAAGTACAAGTCCTACTGACAGGACAGATCTGAGACGGGTCCACAGGAAAGATGAGACCGTCCAATGAAAGTTCCCGAGAGGAAGTACAAGTCCTACTGACAGGACAAACCTGAGACAGGCTCACAAGAAGGGTGAGACCGTCTGGACGCCCAGCGAGGTCCACGTGACACCACCACGAGACACGCGGCAGGACGCCACCTCCAAGTGAGATCCTGGTCGAACGAGAGAGAAGAGAGTGACATGATGCCACTCCGCGGAGATAGAAGAAAGAGTGGCACAGCGCCACAGGGCAAACGACCACCACAGGCGGGCAGGAGGAAAGGAGCAGAGCGACAGGGCAGAAGACTCATACCACTACACCGGAGGAGCACACCCAGAGACACCAGACAGCCACCAGCCGGACCGACGCCCCTGGAGACAGCCCACGGAGAAGACCCAATGGGAAGTTGCAGCCAGCGCGAACCCAGTTTCTCTCCAAAGCGTCCCAGTGAGACCGTCCAGTCCTGAAGCCAGACCAATGTCCCTGGGGACGGCCCAATGAGGAGAACCAAACATAAGCCGCCAGCGCGACGCGAACATCTCTCCAACGCTTCCCCGCGCGACCAGTCAGTCCCGAGCACCGACAGGATAAGTCAGACGACATCCCTGTGTCTCACCGCAGACGACATGGGCAAAGACAACCTCAGCAAGATAAAGGCAAGCCGCGAAGCCCTTCCAGCCTTTCTCGCTCCACAAACTCACCCAAGACAACAGACCGCCGCCTGCTGCGCATCTGAGAAACAACTACCGTTCATCATCACCACCAAGGAGCATCGCACCACCAACGCGAATCCACACACTCCAAACAACCGGAGTTCCATGAGCGAACCACCCAGGATGCAGGGGGGTCGCAGTCGAAGACCGGAAGGCCTCACACATAGCGATCCTCCAGAGTGGACCTCACCACAGCTCCTAATGCATTGATGCTGGATTCTGTACAAAGACTCCGACACTGCGAGACCAGGCCGGTCTAAAGCATTTCGCCAAGGACAACTAAAACATCATGGCCATGCAGTCCAAAGCTCCAGTGACACCTGGCTGACGGCCTGAAGAAACTCAATCAGTGCTATTTAATGTTTGTTTATTTTCTTCCAGGTTGGACCTTTGTTCCTTTCTTTTCATTAAGGTGGGGGGGAATGTCGGGTCTAGCCAGACACGTTCTAGTGTTCTGCCCTCAAGTGTAACACACCTTACACCCACCCACCACAGGCGTCACCAGTCAGGTGACCCTGTCAATAAAGGAGGCCGGGCGCACATGCTCGAGGCCAGTTCTACAGACCAACTATCGGTGTCTGTGTGGTCATTGTTCCACCATGAGGGCACAGCGCCCGCCAACATGACACAGGCCGCAAGGTGGAGAGCCAGAGTGGGTGGGTTGTGGTATTGTTAATTTGGGAAGGGGTTAGGGGAGTCCGGGCCATCCGGAGTCTCTGAGTGACATTAGTGACTTACTTATAGCATGATGATGTGCAGAGGTGCTCTTATGTGTGAATTACCTCATTAGAACATATGAGAGTGCTTTGAAATATCCAGCTCAGGATTTGCGTTGTACAAAAAAGATTCATTTTTGTACAGTGCGCATCCTGAGCTTGAGTGTTTCAAGGCACTCTCATTTGTGATCATGAGAGTGCCCTGAAATACACAAGCCCAGGATGTGCGCTGAACAATAATTACATAACTAACACAAGAGCACTGCTGCACATTATCATGAGTCACTAGTGTCACTCAGGCAGACTCCAGACAGTCCCAACTCGCCTGACCTCTACCTGCATTAACAACAATCACTCACCCGCTCTGGCTCTTTGCCTGGCGGTCTACAAACTGCACATTTAGTTCCAATAATCATACACCCTAAAGCCCACAGAGGCCTAGGCGGAATTAATGGAGCGCCATGACAGGAGTGAATGACCTGCAAACCCACTCAATAAGGAGCTGGATGCCTTCTTTCCTGCTTTACGAGATTGTGATTCTTGGCAAATATATTTTGACAAGACTCCTTTTTTCTTCATTATGACATTTGAGAGAGCCTTCAAATTACAGGTGTTCAGGACGTGCAGTATACAATGATCTTGCTTTTTGTTTATTAGACTGCAATGTTGCTCCTCTGCAATAAAAGTCAACATCCCCAAAAATTTGCCACATGTCTGAGCACGCCTTGCAATACGTCAGCTCAAAGTGTGCGATGTACAAAGGATTAATTTTTATGAAGCATACCTCCTGAGCTCACGTATTTTAAGGCACTCCTGTGTGTTTAAATCCCACTAGCACTCATGAGAGTCACTTTAATTGCTGAAGCTCGGAATGTGCTGTACAAAAAAAGAATCATTTTAAGTACAGGGTACATGATCAGGAGTTCTATGCACTCTTTCCTGCTGGGACAGGGCCTAACAGGGTCTCACTTTTCCATATACCAACCCCACTCCAGGCTCAGAAGTCCGTCCAAAGAGAGATGCAGAGCTGCTGGGCTCAGCAGTCAAGCCGGGTCAGAATCAACAGCTAGGCTGACTAGAGTGAAGGCTGGGCACTGGTAGGGAGTCACTCAGACACTGCCAGTGCCACTGTCCATCCAGCACAAGCAGGGGCATAGCTTAGTCAGTGAGATTCGAGGGGTGTGAATTGCAAATTTCCCAACTAAAAAACAGTATGCTGCAGGGTGAAGGGATGACCAAGGTTTGGGATATACTGTCCGCATGAGGAACAAGGTAAATACTGATTTGCATTAGGTGGGCCTCTGTCTAAGTTCCTAATAAACAAATTAACAAGTTAAAAGACTTTAGTCAAATGAGGAGGACAAGAAAAACCAATAAAGGCATAGGAGACCCGACTAAGGGTCTCCTATGCCTTTAGGAGGGCCTCTGTCTAAGTTCCTAATAAACAAATTAACAAGTTAAAACACTTTAGTCAAATGAGGACAACAAGAAAAAACAACAAAGGCATTGGAGACCCGACTAAGGGCCCCAGACCCAACTCTTAAGCCAAGCATGCATTTATTTGGGGGGTGTCACAACTTAACACCCACCTCTGAAGCTATGCCCCTCAGCACAAGCTTTCAAGGCCAATTAGAGAGGAGTAGGACCCACTGCATAAGGCACTTCATCACAAGTGCAAGAGCGCACCACACCTGACTTCCAATAGAGGAGGAAGAGGTGTTCAAATCATGTGGGAAGGGAGCGTGTGGGAAGACCAATATAAAGGGCTGTCATTGGTAGCACTTTTGTGCACTACTAGATTGACAGCCCTGAGACCCAAACAACACAGCAGAGAAAGGTGTAACCTGACTGCATTCTGCCTCTCGTGCACGTGTTTTCAACATGCTCGTGTCCTCTAGCTGAGCCCCCTGTTCAGTTTCCAGTGTGGGCTCTGCAACTTGGATTGATTTCCACTGTGACTGGCTGTCAGAGGCATGTGTTTTTCAGTGTGTGTTATACACACAATTCACCATATCCAGTCCATTTATATCCTTATCTAGTTCAATCAGTATTTTATGCAACTCAATGTGATTCGTATCCAGTTTTAGTGACGCACATATTCATTTTGAGAACAGTGTCATTTACCTCACTGTTATTTATATCTAGTTGAAGATTTGTCATATTTAAATAATTCTGTAATTTTAATTTTTTTAATTAGCTTTTATTTCATTTCAACTCAATACAAAACAATACACTTGCTGACGAAACAGCATATTGTATAATAAGTCAACAGACCAGCAGTATCTCCCTTGTCCCAGAACATTCTTTCCACACATCAGGATTGCACCTCTAAAACACAGTGGCATTTGAAATGGGGCCATAGCATAGCTGCCAAGGGTTCAGATTGCTTAGATGCAACATTTCCATAGTTTTGGTGTACTTATGAGTGACATTTAACTGCCATATGTGTGACACTTACTGCGACACTTTCTCGAGAATAAATCAAGCAAATAAGTCCACTAAGAAGAAAAGTATCAGAAATGACTCCCTTGTAAGCACTGTGAAGCTCCATAAACTGACCTACCACAGCCAAGTAGATTAATGTATATGCCGCAGAGGTGAGAGTACAACCTGCAGCCACATTCAGAACGAGACTCTGCCCCATTGCACTCAGCATAACTGAACTTCAGATTAGACTGCTGACGGACTCACCTGTGCCACTTAAAATGATTCATACCTAACCTGTTAGGCTGAGTTTGAAAGTGAGTTCTTCAACTGGGACGGGCAGGGGGCCACCAGCAGTATCCAGGAGTGCTGACTGTAATTGGCTGATGAGCATGCCTGCTGGTGATGATCATCCTCTCTTTTTTTCCGAGTATTATATAGCACAAACTCGACCCAAAGGTATCAGAGCGCTTTACATGAGCACCAGTTGCATTACACGAGGACACATTCATTTTTGTTAAGCACAGGGAGATTAAGTGATTTGCCCAGATTCACAGGATTTTGAGCGTCATTGACGAGATTCGAACCCTGTGCCCCATATTTGAGGTCGACCGCCCTAGCCGTTAGACCACATCCTTGCTTTGTACCGGCTTCTGCATTAAGCCGGGCGACCACTATGATCCGCCTCAGAGTAGGGTTGGCCAGCTAGTGCTTGTCTGGTTATGCACAGTCTTGCATCATAGTGTTTCCCGTCGTTGGAGGGAGCCTTCAGCTGTCAGAGAGCTTAGCTGTGTGGCTTTAGTGCAGGTGCTTTTAAGAGGGTGCTCAGCCCTTCAGCCAGACAGGACAGGGAAGAACTCCCAAACAAATACCCAAGTTGGATATAAGTTGTTGTTGTTGTCTCAATAGCAGTCTGGGTAGCAATATGAAGTTTTGGGGCTGGGACCAGGGCTGGACTGGCCGTAGCGGGCACCGGGCATTTCCCCGGTGGGCCGCCAGGGTGGGGGCCGGTTTTGGGCCCCTGGGGGGCCGTTTTGGTTACAGGGCCGTTTTTGCAGCATTGCTGCAATATCGGTCCCTGTAACAAAAACGGCCGAAACCGGCCCTGGCAAACAGCTCTGCCGCACCCCCAACCCCCTGGGGGGGCAGCCGAGCACTTTGCCAGGGCCGGTTTTGGTTCCCAGTCCGGCCCTGGCTGGGACCCTTGAGTGAGCTGGGAGAGCCATGTAATTCAAACTCTTACCCCACTGGCAAAACATACAGCGGGGCACCCGCTGACACCTCCTACTACCACTCACTGCACTGTGAGGGGTTGCACAGAGTTTCAGATTGGTTGAACCAGCAGAGTACAGAGATAAAAGAAATCTCTGATATAATTGAAGCTGACGCCTGGACGAATCGGCATGTGTCGCATAAATGAAAAACAACAGGAGCCACCGTTGCTGCATGAGGCTGGGTCTGGTACTTTCTGTTTGTCAGTATTGTAGTCTGTTACTGTGACTAACGGGTGCTGCCAGATCCATGGGATCCCGGTGAGACCGTGAATGGCCACAGCTTTTAGTTGTTTTCAAATCTGCTCGCCAAACATAATTATGAATCAATATCTCAGTGACACACTACAGGCTAGGGCCGCCATAGCAACAATTCCAGGCCGGCAGCCGCCTGGGACAGGCAGCAGCACAGAGCAAGCTGAAGCCTAACTGGCTGCTTTTGTTAACTATTCCTGCACTGCCTTATTGTGAAGTCGGAAACGCTATAATGAGTGACTAATGCATTTTAGTGCGGTGATGCGGACACCAGCACTTGAATGCGTTAGTCTAACTCCTAATGCATGGCACATGGTAGGACTGCCATGAAGGTGCTTCAGGTACCATTACATTTGGAGCTGTTGTTCAGAAATAAGCCTTTATAGAAATTATCATTATATCCCCATACCTCTCCCATTCAGCATATTTGGCCTAAGCTTTAACTGGTTTTGACGCCGTGTATATCATGAGTTAACAAGTATGCTTGCAATGGGCCCCAAATGTTCTTACTCCAAAGAGACTGGGGAATACTGGAATGATAGAGTTCCACTTGGTCATTGCAGTATATCATATCATGGAACCAGGTCCTCACCGTAGGTTTGTGATCCCTGCCACACACACACACACACACACACAATGCACGCCTGTTTGCTAGCAGCAGTGACATTGATGTGAACCGTCTTACTGTGCATGGCGTGCCCTTAGTACAGCCCAGTAAACCTACTTCTGGATGGGTTCCATGTCAATAACAATCATTTCCACTAGAAAACAAAATACTTTGCCCCAGTATCTAGTGATCAATGTGCAGGCCCTGGTCAGGTGCAGGAAACCCAGCTCTGGCATGTTACATCTTACACACACAAAATGGGCCTGTAGTTTGTGTGTAAACAGTTTGAGGGGAGTAGGGTATGTCCATTGTAAGAATTTAGAGGGAACAAGACAAAGGCCGATTGTTAGGAGATAGCTCCCTGATTTAGCTACAAGTGTAGTCCCACTCTTTATCCGAAATTAATCTTCCAGGTCTCCCTCCCACAGCAGCTTCGAAGTATGCCTTAAGGTAAACCTTCTACCTCCGTAAGGTAGTAGACTTTGGTTACCACTTGTGTATTTGACTATGCATTTAAGAACATGGCTAATGTCTTGGATTCTACCGGCTCCTAGAGAAACATAGGGTAGTGCGCCCTGCACAATGATCCAAGGCAAAAGTTGGTGAATGTGTCCATTGGGGGAAAAATCTGCTATTTATGTGAGTGTTGGGGAAACCAAAAATTGGTCTGTAGAGCCCACCCAGTGAGTGGACTCCCCATTAAGTCAACCTCTAGAGGATAGCTTTCTCTTTAGTGAGCAGTATTAAAGGGAAGTGATTAAAGGATTGTGCAGGAGAATAGAATAGTGGGCAACCTAGCCATTTGCGTATCCACTCCCATGACAACTGAGTGCACGCCATACAGTATATCTCTACCCAGCTGAGGCGCAGGAGCTTCCCCAGCAAGGCCCCCCATTGGAGAAGGGGTGTGCTGTGTGATGTTCAATTGCTAGGTGTGCCACGTAGGGGGGTGGTCAATGCAGTAGTGTGCAAAGTGTTGTTGAGCGCAATGACAATAAAGCTCAAATTCTGGTGCAGCCAATCCAAGCTGTTCATAAAGTAAAGTAAAGTCTGTGTCTCCCACCGAACCCAATGTTGTTTGCCTGCCCAGGCCTGGGTGATCATATGTGATTTCAGTGTTTTGAAAAATTGCTGACTCTATAGTACAGGAACGTTGTTGAAGAGGTAAAGTAGTCGGTTAAGATGACCATTTTCATAAGGGCAATTCTGTCTAACAATGATAACAGAGTTGCATCCAATGGCGGGTCTGCTCTTCAATGTGTGTCATAGCCGTCACATTGTTATCCTTGGCCACTGTAGTCCTATTTTGGTTGATTTACATACCTAAATACTTGATGGAAGTTCTGCTCTAAGGGAGAGGAAAATCTAATTCTCGAGGTGGAGTGGCCTGTGTTAACAGAGGAATTGTGCATTTATTGTAATTGATTGCAATACCTGAAATTGCTTTAAATAAGGTGAACTCTCTGACAACCAGGCTGAAGTTTTGTGCTGGGTTGGATGGGTTCAGCATGAAATCATTAGCATAGAAAGACACTATCAGATTTTGTGGTGGAAATGCAAGACCTTGCTGGCCATGTAACTGTTGTATCGTACATGCTAGTGGCTATGACACAAGGGCATAGAGTATGGGGAATAGTAGACACCCCTGGTGAGTGCCTTTTTAGAAAAGGATCTGAGAGCAGTCCACTCAATTTGATCAGAGAGAATGGTTTGGTGTATAGGAGATG
The DNA here is from genome assembly GCA_963921515.1 of Calotriton arnoldi. Lineage (NCBI taxonomy): Eukaryota > Metazoa > Chordata > Amphibia > Caudata > Salamandridae > Calotriton > Calotriton arnoldi. Next base: position 869,350 of record CAWUFW010006273.1, read on the forward strand.
CACAAGGTTTACAACGTTTGCTGGTATGCCCATACGAGTCAGCACTGGAAAGAAGTATTGACTCCCCAGAGAATCGAAAATCTTGGCGATATCCAAAAACACTGCCACCACCTCCAGATCTGCATTTAGTTGGTGCATGAAAGCAATAAGCATCCTAAGACTATGTGCAGTGGATCTCCCGGAGATAAAACCTGCGGGTCTGGTAATATAAGTCCAGGGTGGAGCAGCAGTAACCTGTTCACCAGCACCTTGGCATAAATATTTGTATCTATAAAAATTAAGTAGAATGTTCTGTAGGAATCAGGGTGAGAGGGTAGTTTAGCAGGCTTAAGGAGGGTAATGATTATAGATATTCTGATTGAGTGCGGGGAGAGCACCCCGCTGGAGCGCCTCATTAAAGGCCTGTAGCAGCCCAACAGCAAGTAACAAGGCATATGCCTTGTAGAATTCCGCAGCGAACCCATCTCCATACGGCAAATTGCTGAAGTAACCTATTCTAGTTTAAGAGGCGTATCCAAGAACTGTCTAAGGCAGCCCTCTATTTGTGGCAGAGCGGTGCACTCAAAGTAAGTGTTGTAGTCAACACGGGGTCTGGAAACACAGGACGTATATGTTCTGGAGCAGTGTTTCCCAAACTGGGTTGCGACTTACTTGTGGGTTGACAGTTGATTTTTGGTGGGTCATGAAGCAAAATAAATATGCATTGGAATTCTATTTTTCTCCTGTCACATTTGCTGCGCTTCAAAAAAAAATCAGAGGTCAAAAATCAAGTTATTTCTTCTGACAAATTGCTGCTTATTTTTTAACATGGGGGTTAGTGTTCACAACTTCATCTCACATTGCATTCAGAGAAAGAAAAGTAAAGTGAATAATGTGACAATCTTGCTAGGGTACAGAGAAAGCCTGTGGCATCTCATTTGTTTGTAACACATCAAAATGTTAATACCTGTAAATGAACAGTACACATTCAGCATTTAGGAAAGATAAAATGAAGCCCTTTTTTTTATTGTACTGACGTTTGATGGAAACAAAGATTTGAATAGGCTTAAAAAAAATTAAGACGCTTTACTGGGTGAGGCACAAATGATAAATAGTTACTGAAACCCGATTTCCAATCATTGTCATTTGTGTGCAATATAGTTTTATCAATAAAACTGTATGCCTGCAAATTTAGTGGCCATTTCAATGGCAAATGTGCTGTCTGTAAATGACAGTGCACTACCACATGATGGCCGCCTCATGTCCATTGAAGCTGGGTGTGCTCTGAATGTTTATAGTTCTAAAAAGTGGGTCGTTGTTCTAAAACGTTTGGCAAGGACTTCTATGAAGTATTAATTAACTAATTCCACTAATTTATCATCAGCATCATATAGCACAGTGACATCTTCCCTCTCCAGCTGTTTAATGGCTTGTAATGGGTGGGCAGGGCGTGTTAAAAGTGAAAGGTCCTGCTCAGTCTATCAGTCTCCCCATATGTCCTGACCTTGGCATATTTCCATGAATGTTTGACCTCTTGATTCTCACATTTCCAGAAATTCAATATATTTGGCTCTGATCTCACCAAGTATTGAGGAAGAGGAAATGCGTGTATATGTCCCTCCCACGGCCCTGAGGTCATGTTTCAGTCTATCTAACCTACTCCGCAAGACCTTGTGAATACTGTGTTGTTTCCCTATTCTGATTCCCCACATGTACGCTTTAAAACCTTTCACAGAGTGCCTATTGTTTGAACAGGGGCCTTGTTTGTGAGAAAATAGTTTGAAATTTCAGTTTCCAGTTCCTCTATAAATGTTGTGGGGCATATTTAAAAGCCCCTTTGAGTCGGTCTTGCACCACACAACGTGGTGCAAGAGCAACAGAAATTAAAAAATAGATTTATGAAGCCACGCAAGGCCACCTTGCGTGGCCCTGCATTGCTTAATGAAACCTGAGTATTGTAACATAACACAAATTGCTGCGTTGCATTACTCTGCACCAGGGAGGCGTTTCCATGGGTGTTCCGTGGGTGTTCCCAAGCAACATATTTGGATTTAGACGTATTCTCAGATTTACAAGAACTGGTAAACCTGGCAATGAAACAAAAAGATGCACCTCCCTAGGTGAGCCACAAAGAGGAGAAATATCTTTATTTCTCCTTATTTTTACCTCTTTCCATGTGTTATGCATTCTGCAGCCCAAATAGAAAGAGGAAAATGCCTCAGGGGATTGTTTGTGTGCAGTAAAGTGCCCCTTCCTGCACAAAAACAGTCATGCATGCTACCCAGGCACCCTTGCATCATGGTGCAAGGGTGCCTGCATTGACGATAGGCAGCCCATTGTGCACCAGCACAGGGAAAAAGACTGGAATGTGCTGTATTGCCTTAACTATGATGCATTCCTGCCCTTTCCCTGTCACTCAGTACAGCGCAGCAAGGTGACTTGCGCTGCACTGCGTGACTTGGCCATGAATATGGCCCTGTATCTATAAGAGCCAGAGGAGGGAGACACCATGTGACCATGAAGTGTTTGAAGCAGGGGTTTCTATTTTCAGTTTGATGAGAGAATGGTCTGAACTTGTGCGTGGAGGTGTTCAATACACCTAGTCTACCCACATGTATCAGGTGTGCCCAGCCTATAGTCCGCCCTCACCCAAGAACGATCTACCGTGGATATATGTGTACCTTCCATCTTAGTAGAAAACCTGCATCTCCATATGTCTACTAACCCATAGGTAGCCATAATTTTCAAGAGCGCTGCAGTAGCCGAGTGATGGGAGCGTGTTATGACATTATAGCAATTTAGATATCTATTCAGGACAACATTGAAATCCCCCTCATAATACAGTTTGTAGTGATAGTACAGTGCCTTGGTCCACATCTGCTGGAGGAAGTCAGGGCCATCAGTGTTAGGACTGTAGAAATTAAGGACAGTGTTGTGTTTCCCACATATTAAGAATTATATTGTGTCTGTAAAAAAATGGGTTCTTAGTTATGAGGGGTGCAGCTCCTCTCAAATAATAAACACAATCCCTGTCTGAGTGAACCACAAAAGTCACTAAATTAACCTGTGCTTAACCCTCTGATAGCTTGGCAGAAAAGCAAGCATGCTTAAGTTAGAGGCAATGTGTAAAGTATTTATGCAGCACCCAAACAATAATAAAATGAAAACAAAACCCAAGAAAATGTCAGGAAACGACATGCCTAGGCGTATTCAGGGTTCAGACACAGGTGTTGTGATGGTTCACTGTCAGACAAGAAACAATAAACCTCTTGAATATTTGTTTTTAATAACTGATGTTTTGTATTTGATACTAGATCAGGCTATGAGACTACAAATTCCATGATCTCGCAGGAGTAATAAGGCTCAGCTGTTCAAGAGGGCGTGACTATAAGGAGGGTGTTCACACATCGGCCGGTGTGCGTAATTACAGAACACCTGTGAAGATCGTAGCAGCGCTGTGTCGCACGCGATAGGAGGGTGAGGTTAATCGCTGCTTGCCTGGGGGCGTTCATAAGGTTCTAAGGGGGTCATTACGATGGCGGGCGGACTTTCTCATCGCATTGGCAAAAGGGACCGCCCGCCATAGGTGCGGCGGTCCCGCTATACGAATTAGGATGCGCCCGCCACACTGGCAGGCGCATCCCGTATTTTTACATTGCGGCGGGCGGTGCTGCAAGCAGCACCCGCCGCAATGTAAAAATACATGTTGTGCATTTGCATGTACAACGTGACAGGCACCGTGCGGTGCCTGCCACCTTGTACATGCAAATGCAGGGGGGTACCAAGGGTACCCCCCACGTGCAGCCCCCCACCCCCGGGGGCCCGCAACAGGCCCCCGAAAGCAAACTTCGCCTGGCTTTCCATGGCGGGGTCTCCGCCTTGGAAAGCCCTGCACCGCTGCCCATGATAATATGGATGGCGGTGTCTAGCAGACACCGCTACCATATCCAGCCCCTTTTCCGCCCGGTCGACTGGTCGACCGGCGGCAAACCGGCGGACGGTATTGCCGTCCGCCTGGGACCCCACCGCCATACTAATATGGCGGTGGGGAAATGTGAGGCGGGCGGGGGGAAATAGCGGGCGGATCGCCACCGCCATATGGGCGGTGGCGATCCGCCCGCTATCCTAATGACCCCCTATGATCGGTGGAGGGCATTGGAATGCAGACCGCTGTACCGTACCGAGGTATTACAGATTGTTGTTTTCAGGTAGGAAACACCTTTTCTCTTGGCTGCCATTTCCTTGGAGACACACTGGATGGTGTGCGCCACACAATCAGCACGAGGAGCGTTTGGAGAGTGTGGTTTTAAATACTTGAACATGAAATCTTCTGTGCCGAATAACAGGTTTCTGGAGCTGCAAGGAGCGATTGTTCGGCTCGGCTTCCAAACCCAAGTTAAGTGTTACAATGTGCATCATATGACTATGTAGGATTCTTTCAGAGGCTGGATTCTTAAGGCATCACTTATGTTTCTTGACCTTATTTGCGTTTTTACTGAGAAGCACATCAGTAATTACTTTTCCTGGTCTATTGCAGTAAAGCTTTGAAGGGGATTGTGCCGGTCCTTTCTTATAAACGTATACCTTTGATTACAACCTCTATCTTTTCTTGTGGATAACGACCCTTCCTTTAATGACTATTTGAATAAAGGGAGTTCCTTCTTGATGGTAAAAAGAACTAAGAAGGACATGAAGTTTATTGTTACCTAGACTATGGCTGTGTTTTCAACCTTAAACTTTGCCCAATGGTTTTGGTGCTATATCCTTAACCAAGAAGTGGAGAATCTTTCCGAGATTTATTTTGATGGCATTTATTGGTCGATGAGCTATTTAAGCATTGCCGATTATTCATTAATACAGAGTGTTTATGGTATGTATGCTTTCCTTAAGTCCAGTGGCATGTATCTTATGAGGGCACATGGATGAGTGTATGAGAATACCTACACTTATCTGTTGTTCATTTGAATTGCAGTATTCCTTCCCTGCCGTCAGTGAGGAAGAATGTTTGAGACCATGCGCTGCATAGAAGGCCTCCTCTAGCCTTTAAGGAATATACAGCGTGGATAGGTACATTCTCTAGAGGATAGAACATTATAGTTTTAGTTGGAAAACAATAATTGTCCTTGTTTTTTCTTACAGGTCTCCTTCCTTGCAGTTTTTTTCTCCACCGCAGACAGCACACTGTCTAACTTGTTGTTCAGTGCTGCATCCATTTGCGTTGGCTTAAGCTGCGACTTGTGTTCTGGGTGCCTCCCAGAAGCCTTCAAAGGCCCCCCCGGTGTGGGTGGAAGACCAGAGCGAAGACGTCCCATGACCAACTGTTGTGCCGTGGGCATTTGACGGGGTGCAGGCCAGGGACTTCTCAGCAGGTATGCGCGTGGCACTGCGTGTAGCAGCTATGGTGTGCTATTCAGTTTATTAGAGGGATCAGAGCGGTCTTCCGAGCCCTTCAGCGTGCTTGCCTAAACAGACAACCCATGGACAAGTGAATATAACTATCCACCCCTTGGTTATCTGCCACAGGCAACGTGCATCATATCCCCCGCACTGCCACCCGTGTACGATAGGCAATAATGTGTCACCGGCATGATATCTCTCTTACTTCACGTCAATAGCAAAGTTTCTTAGCAGTTCGATGATGGGCCTCGAGTGGGGGCAGTGTCCACACTATGCTATGGTATATATATTCAGTGACCATGTAGCTTACCCTGCCACCACACTACTCCAAGGCACAGGCCACTAATGTCCCTGTGCAGAGATCTCAGTTCATTGGGTGAGGGAGTGATTAATGCAGGGATGCTTCTCAAAGGAAGCCCCCACCAGTTATGCCGCGCAGGGCGTGCGAGTGAGGCAATTGGGCATCGCCTGCGCCAGCACGATGCATCTCATTAGTGTCACAGAGGCCCCTACAGTGCCCGGGGCCATGCCATGTGCGTGCAACATCCACTTGCAAATCACTTAACTGAATGAGTCTCTATAAGTCCTGCAGCCAGTCACAGAGCACACCCCACCACAGTCCTATACACTACAAGTGAGGTGCTGCACCAGCCATTATGGCTCCACTTTCAGCCTGGGCCCGAGCCGACCCCTAGGCATCCACAGTGTCCCCCATGTGATGAAGAAGTCCAACAGATGTTTAAGCAGCGTGTTTTCTATCACCTTTCGCTGCACCTTCTACAGAGCAATCAGATCTGCGGGAGTCTGTTCCGGCCCCCGGACTACTGTGTCTGGCAGGTCTCCAGTCTCAAGGCAGCACGCAGCTGGTAGGTCGTCTCCCCAGCACCCGGCCTAGGCCAATATGACCCCCGGGCCCGATCGATGCCCTCAGCTCACACAAATGACCAGGAAAGTACCCTACTGACTCCTCTTTTCATGCGGCGCCCGGCCTGGCACGGTTATAGACGCGCAGTAGGAAGCACTACAGGCAGCACACCAGTGCAGGGAGGGGAGGAAAAGGCAGGTAGGGCTCACCTCGGTGCCTGCTCACTCTCAGGCCACGCAGTGCAAGGGGGGAGCCTGCCAGAGCAGGACCCAACAGCAGCAGCCAGTCCCCATCGGCGTGATCAGTGCTTCCACCCTCCGCCGCAGGGCGTACGTGCAGCTCGTTTCTGGCACCACCGGGCTAGGCCGCTCCAGGCCAGAGAATGCGCAGGCCTCTAAGCGCCGACACCAGACACCCAACTCCTGCGATCACCCCCCCCCTGGGTCCACCCAGCACTTGTCTCTTCAGGCCTTGTGCCACCGGCAAGCACCCCCCAGCAGCCGCAGTCCCACAGCAACAGCCGGTGATCCAGGCAGTGGCTGCAGCTCCCTAGGAGTACCTCACTTCCATGCGGGATGGCTCCAGGTTGGCAGCAGCCCAGCGCTGATTAGTGACACCCGGTGCCCCGCAGCGCGGTAAGTGCCAAGCAGTTATTTGCTGGGGGCTCAGGGACCCCTCCGACAACAGGATGGCCATCTAGAGGGCCACTCGGCTGAGAAATGTAACTGATAACGGGCAATTGGTACGGAGCTTCAGACTGTTGCGCCCGCCATCTTGGCCAGTTGGCCACGCCACACGGGATCCATGTATAAGTTAAAGCAAATAATTCATTGATATGCACATCTTCTTCGTCTAATAGTCCTAGCATTACCATTAGAAATTCTTGAGCATCCTGCTGAAGATTTTGAGAGAACTCTACTGATACAGTACAGTCATAGGTGAGTTTTCTAATTCCAGTAGCAGAATGTGTAATACTTCTGTCACTTCTTAATACTTCAAGTAAACTCCACAGTTGTGAAGACATTCTTTTATCTACGTTTTCTTTAATAGAATTTTTTGAAATTATGCAAATGGTATACTGCATTTAACACTACATTAGCATAACAGTTCAGATGATACCCTTCTATTTCCTCATTGTGCTGTAATTTAATTTTATTTCCTCCTTGTTCTTTTTCTTTTGTTCATCTTTCTGTTCAACTCTGATATACTGCTTTGTTTTGTTCCACTTTGGACACAGTATTGCTTTTTGAGGCACAGGATACTGGCCTAAATGAGGAGCATATTGAGCTTTTAACCGATTATACTCCCTTACACAGCTCACATCAGCACTTACTTTCTTCTCATCAAAATCAACCAAAAATAAACCAGACAATGTTCTAATTCACGACAAAGCAGCATGCGACATTCCTCCTTTGAATACACTACTGCCAATATTAACAAGACCTGTATCTACACTTAAACATTGCGATTTGTGAATAGTTACTGCATGCACTAAAAGACACTGGGAACTGCTTTCGCTGGACATACACGTCTTTCACAAGTAGGAAACATACAAAGCATCTACCAATCTGCTTAACGTTAGCAATATCATAATATTTTATGGCTAGGTATTCCACATCATTTCTGTTTGGATAATTATTAAATTACATAACTTTACCAATTGCGCCATTCACTAGCTTTTCTTCAACAATTAAATTATGACGTAAGATTACACAACAATTTTTACAGATCCGTAACTGTTTTTCTAATCCTGCAGTTTTCAACACCGACATTTCTAAACTATCCAATTTTGATTGCAGTTTTTCTTTTAGTAGCACTGTAACTCCTTGATGTTCCATTTTATCATTTGCTCGAATTTCGATGATCTCTTAGTTTTCCAGTTGCAACAATTGTTCATTGAATTTACTTCACTCCTCAAGAGTTGGTATCAAACAAACAATAGACTTCTCTTCCTTAACAAAATTATATATTACTTCAGCAGCTGAAACATTACTTGGAAACAACTTTTTGATGAGACGGGTTTGTAATACTGTCTTTCCCTCTTTAATGAGGACTCCCACTCTTATGTCCTTTAGTATATCTCCATAATGCATATCTGATGCTTGACGCATATTTTGGATTAACTCTTTGTATTGAAAGTTTTCCCAAATGTTTACATTTCCAATACTTCCTAGTGAAATCCTTGTTTCATAATGTAGTAGTTTCTTGAATACAGGTTAGTTGTAGCAGGTCTCCAAAGACTATTAAGTGTTTTCCTCCAAAAAGTACATCGTAGTACAGTTTTTATATTTGCTGCATTCTTAAATGTATAAAAGCTAGTGTTAGGTTAGACACCATGCTGACTTCATCAATAATTAGTGTAGCAGCTTGTTGGAATACTTGGTTGGAGAGGAGAAGCCGTGACACTTACCGCCGCTGGGGATGACTACATCTCCCGACTTCCTCTGCCGCTGTGTTTCCTGTTTTCACACACAAAAGCACGTAAAAAAACTGGCCATATTAAAGCCCAAGACGAACCAAAGGGGTACAAAAAACTCTAATCAGGGTCCACCTGTTGTTATCCACCCCCTTACCCCTTTGATTCCTTCCACTTTGTCTACTGTTGAGGCCTCACCTCAGAATCTGGAACTTATTTTCACAACACTCCTCAAACCGCTTTTAAATAGACTGTCTAAAATAGAGGATACATTGACTCTACTTTGCAATAGAACTGCTACCATTGTTACTGGTTTGGGAGGGAGGATTGATTCAGGCCCTTCAAAAACCCAGTTATCATCATCTACTATCGATTCTTTGGACACTCTTATTACCACAACACGGCTGACAAAGCCCCCTCCCGTAATATCGCTACAGGGAAATGTGACTGATTTGGTGACTGAGAGATTATTCCTCCCTCAAATTATTGATAAGCTCCGAATGGGGGAGGCGCCTACTGATACAGCACCACTAGTAAATAATGCACACTCTGGCAAACTGGGCATTCCTGACTCTCGCCATTTGCAAGGAAATCTGCGAGCCCAAAGGCACCTAAGGCTTGAAGACGATATGACATTGGTCCATGGAGAAAGGCTAGACCTTCCCCCGGCGGCCTTCCCTTTTGTTATTGTTTTAGCTGGTACCCCCTTATTAAAACCAGATCAACAGGAAACTACTGAACAGCTAATGCATAAAGCCTTCTTCTGGCTTTCAAAATTTTGTAAGGGGGTAAGGTGTCATTTGTACTCGCACCTTAGTATGGCAAGGCGAGTAAAATGGGTGGGCTCCGCTCCGAAGGTCATAGGTGGGGATTGTATGATTCTGAATTTTAATAATCAGTGATTGGTAGGTGATTTATTGAGATCACTCCCTAACGTCCCTACCCTTGACACTCAGATTTGTGCCCTCCCCTTAGGCTTTTTCTACAAACCCCCTACGCCATCTATAATTGTACACCAGAAGCCGAATGGCCTTTGTTATCCCCACCCCTTAATGAACTCCTACCCTCCCCCCCTCAATTTCCTCAAATCCCCTTTCCAACAGATTTGCTCCATTAGGGGACCTGAAGCTTGCGATTGACTGGGTAATTTGTGTTCAAACTCACACAAAGAAAAACCTAGGCTCCATGTATCCTCTTCTGGAGCTCAGGGCCAATTGTCTGTTGGATTTCTTTTGAAACCTATGTATGAGGTTGCAGGGAAAAAGGGCAATGAATTAGAATCCGTTAAAGTTATCTCATGGAATATAGCGGGATATAAAGAAAAAGGCCAACCTGGATTGGCTGGCCCTGGTGATTTGCTATGATATACTATGCTTCCAGGAAATGTGGGAAATGGATCAGATTAACTTACATGTCTATCGGTCCTTTCAAACCCCTGCATTACGGTCCAGGGCTGGCCGTTCTAGAGGAGGAATAATAACACTAGTGGCAAACACATTGAGACTGAAGGTAATAACATTTTTAAATACTACACCATATCCTCTAGTTTGAGGCACATAAAGCCAGCAACTGGATCCTTATCAACTTTTATAATAATAACTTTGAAGTTAATCAGGCATCAGTCTTGGACCCCCTGGAAGCAGACATCGCTAACCTTCTGGAAAGTTCCCATGGAGTCTGCGATATTGTCTGGATGGGTGACTTGAATGCCCACATCTGTAAAAGGGGAGACTCTATTGCCTGTGGGATCTTAGACGTTGAAGGGGAACCTCTTCCTCATTTCTGCCACAATGAGTATGGAAACACTTTAAATAGGATTCTAATGGCTAATAGTCCTGAGGTAATTAACCCACATGATAGTGTAGCTGGCCACCCGCTTCCTACCTTTGCCACAGGTTTTTATTATTCCTCCCTGGACTATATTATAGTTTCGGAGTCTGTGAAACCTTGCTTTACTGATATTGAGACACACTTTAATGCCTTTAGCGACCATGCTTCAATCACATATTCCACTACAAATGCCCAAAGTCCTAAATCACCTGAAAAACCTTTACCTAACCTCTCCATAGCTAGGAAAAATGAGATTCTTTTGAAATGGGAAAAGGTGGATATTGCAGAGTTTACTGGGTGAATAGTGGGTAAGATGGACTAGGAGATTTCGATTTGTCTAGACCCAGATACATCTCGCACCCACTGTCCGGCAGCCTTTGAGCGGCTCCTATCGGAGATCAAGGAAAATGTGTTTTACTCGGGCTCAAATGGGACACGCAAGAGGGTTCGCTGGTTTGATGATGCGTGTGTAAAGGCCCTTAAGAATCTTGATGTTGCCCTGAAGGCAGTACCTAAAGATCAGAATCTGGTGAAGTTATTACGTTTGATTTATAGAAAAGCAAGATCAGATAGACTACAACTGTTGAGAGAGGAGGCATGGGAGAATTTGCAGAAAGCGGCAGGATTAAACAGTGGCAGGGACTTTTGGGCCATAATTAATGCCCCCTTTGTAAGAGAGGAAAATGAGATTATGCTGGAATCCCATGTGGATTAGGACACACGGGTTGAACACTTTGAAGCACTTTTTGGGATTCCGGGTGAAGCAAATGTTCCGCCTGTGTCATCCTCATTTCACCATCCTGGAGATTTTTTATGTTTTAGCCTGGATGAAATTAAACTCGCTCTTAACCCCTTCGCTGCTAGGCCTTTTCCCCCCCTGTGCTAAGCCTTTTTTTGGCTATTTGGGGTAGTTCGCGCTTAAGCCCCTGTAACTTTTTGACCACATAAGTTATCCACGCCAAATTTGCATCCTTTTCTTCCAACATCATAGGGATTCTAAAGGTACCCAGGGTTTGTGGATTCCCCTGGAGGGGACCCAGAAATTATCCAAAACACAGCTAAATTTTTTTTTTTTTGGAAAAATGGGAAAAAAGTGCTGCAAATGAAAGCGTCTGGTTTTTTCCCTGCAAATGGTATCAAAAAAGGGTTTGTGGGGCTGAAATCACCATTTTCCCAGATTTTAGGGAATGACAGACTTTTGTCAGAAAACCAAACTTTTTACACAGTTTTGGCATTTTTCTGGGACATAGCCTATTTTTGCTATTTTCTGTGCTTTCAACCTCCTTCCAGTTAATGGTAGAAATGGGTATGAAAGCAATAATGGATCCTGGAAAGCTATACATTTTAGAAAAGTAGACACAATTCTGAATTTAGCAAGGGGTCATTTGTGTAGATCCTTCAAGGTTTCTTTATAGAAACTAACAGTTAAATATAGGAAAAATTGAAATTTACTTGAAAAAAACAGCCATTTGTGTCAACGTTTTCACCTGTAACTTCTTCTAATTATGACAGCTCTTTGAAAGCAATATACCGTTACATTTGCTGGACCTTACTGGTTGTGGGGATATATAGGACTTGTAGGTTCACCAAGAACCCGACGAACCCAGAGCCAAAAACTGAGCAGCAACTTGCAATGGTTTTTTATTATGTACCGGGTATATAGCAATTATTCTGGGAAAATGTATACATGGAAAAATCGGTATGAAAGACACCTATGTATTTCTGAAATGGGTAGAAAATATAGAGTTTAGAAACAGTAGATATTTGCACATTTCCGAAATTGGGAATACTCATACTAGCATGAGAATTATCGGTCATTTTTCAAAATGACTTCTTTTTTACACATTGTCTTTCATTTGGAAGGCAGAAATGCATCGAAAGTCAATAGGTAATAACAGTTGCTTTACAAATCTGAATTACCCTAAGTCTCCCGATAAAAATGGTACCTCACTTGTGTGGGTAGGCATAGTGCCCAAGACAGGAAATGGCTCAAAACGCAACGTGAACACACCACATTTTCACAATGAAAAATTACCCTTTTTTTGCAAAGTGCCTAGCTGTAAATTTTTGAACCCTAGCTCTGCCGGCACCTAGGGAAACCTAGCAAACCTATACATTTTTGAAAACTAGATACCCAGGGAAATCCAGGATGGGGTGACTTGACTGCCTCTCACCAGGTTCTGTTACCCAGAATCCCTTGCAAACCTAAAACATTGTAAAAAAAAAACACATTTTCCTCACATTTCTGTGGTGGAAAGTTCTGGAATCTGCGTGGATCCACAAATTTCCACCCACCCCGCATTCCCCAAAGTCTTCTGAGAAAAATGGTACCTCACTTGTGGGGGTAGGCCTAGTGTCCGCGACAGGAAACGGTGCAAAACGCAACGTGGACACACCACAATTTCACAGTGAAAAATGACCCTTTTTTGGCAAAGTGCCTAGCTGTAGTTTTTGAACCCTAGCTCTGCCGGCACCTAGGGAAACCTAGCAAACCTATACATTTTCTAAAACTAGACACCCAGGGGAATCCAGGATGGCGTGACTTGACTGCCTCTTACCAGGTTATGTTACCCAGAATCCCTTGCAAATCTACAAAATTGTCAAAAAAACCACATTTTCCTCACATTTCTGTGGTGGAAAGTTCTGGAATCTGCGTGGATCCACAAATTTCCACCCACCCCGCATTTCCCAAAGTCTTCCAAGAAAAATGGTACCTCACTTGTGTGGGTAGGCCTAGTGCCCGCGACAGGAATTGGCGCAAAACGCCACGTGGACACACCACAATTTCACAGTGAAAAATGACCCTTTTTTGGCAAAGTGCCTAGCTGTAGTTTTTGAACCCTAGCTCTGCCGGCACCTAGGGAAACCTAGCAAACCTATACATTTTTGAAAACTAGACACCCAGGGGAATCCAGGATGGGGTGACTTGATTGCCTCTCACCAGGTTCTGTTACCCAGAATCCCTTGCAAACCTAAACAATTGTCAAAAAACCCACATTTTCCTCACATTTCTGTGGTGGAAAGTTCTGGAATCTGCGTGGATCCACAAATTTCCACCCACTCCGCGTTCCCCAAAGTCTTCCGACAAAAATGGTACCTCAATTGCGTGGGTGGGTCAAGGACCTGCAACAGGCAAGGGCCCAAAACCTATTGAGGCGACATCAAAATTACCTATCACAAACTAACCTGGTTTTGCAAGGGGGGTCCCATGAGTTTTTGGCCCGGGGCTTGGCGGCCATCTAGGGAAACCTACTAAACCCATACATTTCTGGAAACTAGACACCCGGGGGAGTCCAGCGAGGTATGGCTTGCATGGGTCCCCCAACATTCTCCTACCCAGAATCCCCTGCAAACCTCAAACTTTGCTGAAAAAAACACTTTTTTCTCAAATTTCTGTGTGGGAAAGTTCTGGAATCTGCGTGGATCCACAAATTTCCTCCCACCCAGTGTTCCCCCAGGTCTCCCGATAAAAATGGTACCTCACTTGCGTGGGTGGGTCAAGGACCCACGACAGGCAAGGGCCCAAAACCTATTGAGGCGACATCAAAATTACCTATCACAAACCAACCTGGTTTTGCGAGGGGGGTCCCATGAGTATTTGGCCCGGGGCTCGGCGGCCATCTAGGGAAACCTACCAAACCCACACATTTCTGGAAACTAGACACCCGGGGGAGTCCAGTGAGGTATGGCTTGCGTGGGTCCCCCAACATTCACCTACCCAGAATCCCCTGCAAACCTCAAATTTTGATGAAAAAAATCACTTTTTTCTCAAATTTCTGTGTGGGAAAGTTCTGGAATCTGCGTGGATCCACAAATTTCCTCCCACCCAGCGTTCCCCCAGGTCTCCCAATAAAAATGGTACCTCACTTGTGTGGGTAGGCATAGTGGCTGCAACAGGAAATGGCCCAAATTGTACTGTAGAGACTTCAAAATTACCTATTAACAAAACTACCTGGTTTTGGGGGGGCACCTGAGATTTTGGCCCCGGGCTCGGCGGCCATCTTAGGAAAGTACCAAACCCAAACATTTCTGAAAACTAGACACCGGGGGGAGTCCAATGAGGTATGGCTTGCGTGGATCCCCCAACGTTTTCCTACACAGAATGCCATGTAAACCTCAAATTTAGCTGAAAAAAACACATTTCCCACATATTTGTGTGTGGAATCACCGTGCCCGCACAAATGTCCTACCCCACAGCGTTCCCCTGAGTCTCCCGAGTAAAATGATACCTCACTTGTGTGGGTGGGGCAAGGGCCTGGACTGGGAAGAGCCCAAAACATAGGGAATAAGGGTATAGCACCGAGAATTCTAAGCGCTACCTTTTTTTAAAAATAAGTTTTTAGCCAATTCTGCATTGGACAGCCACACAAGTGAGGTATCATTTTACTCGGGACACTAAGGAAAACGCTGTGGGGTAGGACATTTGTGCCGGCACGGTGATTCCACACAAAAATATGTGGAAAATGTGGTTTTTTCAGCTAAATTTGAGGTTTGCATGGCATTCTGGGTAGGAAAACGTTGGGGGATCCACGCAAGCCATACCTCATTGGACTCCCACGGGTGTCTAGTTTTCAGAAATGTTTGGGTTTGGTACTTTCCCAAGATGGCCGCCGAGCCCAGGGCCAAAATCTCAGGTGCCCCCCCAAAACCAAGTAGTTTTGTTATAGGTAATTTTGAAGTCTCCACAGTACGATTTGGGCAATTTCCTGTTGCAGCCACTATGCCTACCCACACAAGTGAGGTACCATTTTTATCGGGAGACCTGGGGGAACGCTGGGAGGGAGGAAATTTGTGGATCCACGCAGATTCCAGAACTTTCCCACACAGAAATTTGAGAAAAAAGTGATTTTTTTCAGCGAAATTTGAGGTTTGCAGGGGATTCTGGGTAGGTGAATCTTGGGGGACCCACGCAAGCCATACCTCACTGGATTCCCCCGGGTGTCTAGTTTCCAGAAATGTGTGGGTTTGGCAGGTTTCCCTAGATGGCCCCCGAGCCCCGGGCCAAACCAGGTTGGTTTGTGATAGGTAATTTTGATGTCGCCTCAATAGGTTTTGGGCCCTTGCCTGTCGCGGGTCCTTGACCCACCCACGCGAGTGAGGTACCATTTTTATTGGGAGACCTGGGGGAACGCCGGGTGGGAGGAAATTTGTGGATCCACGCAGATTCCAGAACTTTCCCACACAGAAATTTGAGAAAAAAGTGTTTTTTTCAGCAAAATTTGAGGTTTGCAGGGGATTCTGGGTAGGAGAATGTTGGGGGACCAACGCAAGCCATACCTCTCTGGACTCCCCCGGGTGTCTAGTTTCCAGAAATGTGTGGGTTTGGTAGGTTTCCCTAGATGGCCGCCGAGCCCCGGGCCAAAAACTCATGGGACCCCCCTTGCAAAACCAGGTTGGTTTGTGATAGGTAATTTTGCTGTCGCCTCAATAGGTTTTGGGCCCTTGCCTGTCGCGGGTCCTTGACCCACCCACGCGAGTGAGGTACCGTTTCTATTGGGATACTTGGAGAAATGCTGGGGGGTTGGAAATTTGTTGTTACTTTCTGCAGCGTGAAAATTTGAGCACAATAATGCAAGGAAAATGTGACAGTCACATTTTGAGGTTTGCAGGACATTGTGGGTAAGATAACTTGTTGGGATCCACAAGAGAGACATCACCATGTACTCCCATAGGTGATTAGTTTACAACAAAATCTACAGTTGGTAGGTTTTTCTTAGATGAAATGTACATCTTGGCAGAGAGACAAAAAAGACAAAGATTACTGCACAGCCATCTATTCCTCAAGCACACACACATACTGGTTGGATTTGGCACGAGGGCGAGTGATGGTTCAGTATATAAAATTTTATTAACAAGAGATTTCACAAAAATGAAATGCACTGTCAATAATTGAAAGGACAAAAAACTGAACCATTGACTCGCAGCTCGTGATCTGTAAAGCCACGACAAAGCACCAACCGCTTTACAGGCCATTCACACACCTTTCATACATGATACACACAAGACCATTCACACCACCAGGCACAAAACCAACACATTACACCATTCACAAAAAAGGACAAGGTACACCCTGCTTGAGAAAGACAGAAAAGACAAATATTTCTGAACAACCACCTATTCTTCAAGCACACAGACATACTGGTTGGATTTGGCACGAGGGTGAGTGATGGTTCAGTATATACAGTTGTATTAACCAGAGATTTCACAAAAATGAAATGCACTGTTAATAATTGAACGGACGAGAAACTGAACCATTGACTCACAGCTCGTGAGCTGTAAAGCCACGACAAGGCACCAACCGCTTTACAGGCCATTCATACACCTTTCATACGTGTGACACATACAAAACCATTCACACCGCCAGCCGCGGGCCCAGCACATTACAACACTCACACCAGCAGACAGCGCCATTCAAGGGCCCATCACTTTCACACGCCCACATTCCTGACACAGCAACCACACCAGCTCACGGATTGCGTGGAGTGGCGTTTAGCTAGCAGTGTGTGTAGTGACCAGCAGCAAGTCACTACTCACACACCGCCAGCCAAGCGCCCGTCCACGCACACCGTCAGCCAAGCGCCAGTCCACACACACCGCCAGCCAAGCGCCAGTCCACGCACACCGCCAGTCAAGCGCCAGTCCACACACACTGCCAGCCAAGCGCCAATCCACACACCGCCAGCCAAGCGCCAGTCCACACACACGCCAGCCAAGCACCAGTCCACGCACACCGCCAGCCAAGCGCCAGTCCACACACACCGCCAGCCAAGCGCCAGTCCACGCCCACCGTCAGCCAAGCGCCAGTTCACGCACACCGCCAGCCAAGCGCCAATCCACACACACCGCCAGTCAAGCGCCAGTCCACTCACCGCCAGCCAAGCACCAGTCCACGCACACCGCCAGCCAAGCGCCAGTCCACGCACATTGCCAGCCAAGCGCCAATCCATGCACACCGCCAGCCAAGCGCCAATCCACGCACACCGCCAGCCAAGCGCCAGTCCACACACACCGCCAGCCAAGCGCCAGTCCACGCCCACCGCCAGCCAAGCACCAGTCCACGCACACCACCAGCCAAGCGCCAATCCACACACACCGCCAGTCAAGCGCCAGTCCACTCACCGCCAGCCAAGCACCAGTCCACGCACACCGCCAGCCAAGCGCCAGTCCACGCACATTGCCAGCCAAGCGCCAATCCACGCACACTGCCAGCCAAGTGCCAATCCACGCACACCGCCAGCCAAGTGCCAGTCCACTCACCACCAGCCAAGCGCCAGTCCACGCACACCGCCAGCCAAGCGCCAGTCCACGCACACCTTCATACATTTTTTGAAACAAGAAAGAAAACACAAACCAATTGCAACTAAATACAAAACTATAACTACAAAAACAACAGCAGTAACTAAAGACATCATTCTATTGCCAAACGTTAAACTGAACAACTATATAAAACCATACAGACCAGGCAGTACACTATTAGACTCACGGTTGCTCCCAAAAACTCTTTTGAGTGTGATACAATCTGAAACATGTGGGCACACACAGCCCAGGATTAGAAGGACAATCGGCACAGTGCATACGACTCTCCTTCCGCACACCTCTTCACAAGCAGACTCTACATCTCTTACAGGGATTGGTTTTTTTGGGCGTTGGAGGAATTAAATCAGGAAAGTGGCAATCTTTCAATCTAGCCACATCCTCCACTACTCCTACTCTAGGAACACTTGCCTGTTCCACAACAACAAGGCTGCCTATCACAGACTCCTGAAACTGAACAAAAGTCATCTTTGACGCAGGAGAACACTCCTTGTACACAACAAAAGCATTGAAAGTTGCTAAATTGAAGAGATGGATGGCCAACTTCTTATACCAAATGTAAGCCTTACGAATAGCAGTGTAAGGTTCCAACCTCTGATCTACTCTATCAACACCACCCATGTGCTTATTGTAGTCTAAAATGCACACAGGTTTGCGCACTTCACCAAGCTGACCACAAACAGTCACAGGTGAAGTACTCTCATCATGAATGGTAGTCAGCATGTACACATCCCTCCTGTCCACAAATTTCACAGCTAGCAGTTCCTCACTACGCAAGGCACTGCACTGTCCCCTCTGAAGCTTTTTGCAAACAAGCTCTTTTGGGTAACCTTTACGGTTAGAGCGGATTGTGCCACAAGCAAAAGTGTCCACTTTGAACAATTCCTTAAACAATTGCACAGCAGTGTAGAAGTTATCAAGGTACAAATGGTGGCCTCTGTTAAACAGTCCTCTAGCAAGATCCCATACAATTTTCTCTGAAACTCCAAAAGTGGACGGACAACCAGGGGGTCAATAGTGGAATCCCTAACAGTGTACACCCGGAAATTAAAGACATATCCTGTCCTACTCTCAGACAACATATACATCTTAATTCCATAACGTGCCCTCTTGCTAGAAATGTACTGCCTAAAAACCAAACGGCCCTTGAACAGGACCAAAGACTCATCAACAGATATTTCTTTGCCTGGAGTATAGATCTCTGAAAATCGATCTACAAAGTGATCAAGAACAGGCTGAATCTTAAAAAGACGGTCACAGTCAGGGTAATCTCGTGGCAACGCCAAAGCATTATCAACAAAATGCAGCATCCGAAGCAAAAGTAAATACTGATCACGACTCATAATTGCAGGAAATATGGCCGTTGCCATCAAGGGACTGGTAGACCAATATGAAGCCAGGGACGGCTTCCTTATCAAGACCTTCAAAAAAGTCAAACCCAAAAACTTCTTCATCTCAACCAGATTTGTGGGAGTCCACCGGGTAGCTCTAGAGCGGGCCTAAGTCTGGCACTGTTGTCCCTCAAAAACTGTTCAGCATACAAATTAGTCTGCTCAACAATCTCACCCAAAAATACATCATCCATGAACAACTGAATAAACTGTATAGGCAAAAAAAGTTCACAATCCACTCTACACCCTGCATCACCACTAAAGGCAGGCAGCACCGGCTGCACCATGTTTGGATCAACCCAGAGTCCAGCACTTCCAGTAGGAAGCCTAGCAGCCTCAGGCTGCAATCCAGATGCCTCTTGCACCATCGGCACAGCAGTGTCCTCCTCTAAAACAGGCACTTCATCCGCACTGAGAGTAGCTTCATCCGCACTGAGAGTATCTTCATCATCCGATGATTCCATGTGGAGAGAAAACTCACTGCCTGAATCTTCCCCTCCCTCCTCTCCCTCAGACGCACTGTCAGTCTCATAATCCTGCTCAGAGAAAGATTGAAGAAGCATACCAACCACCTGCTGAGCAGTCATTCTACGGCTAGCCATAATGCTTACTAATAAAGGTAACTTGTCAAACAAGTCAACAACAACAAACCCTTTGTAAAAAAAGAAATGAACAAAATGTAGCTTTATCACACAGACCTATATACTCCAACACTATACCACTCACTTGCCAGAAGCAGCTAGACTCACCACCACCTACTCTGCACAGACACAGTAAGGATCAAGAATATCCCACTAAAAAGAAAAAGAAAAGAAAATTACACATAAGACAATGCAAAACACATCGCAAAGAATTTCATGCTCAAACCACTAACTAAATATGCTGCCATTATGACACCACTAACAAAAAAATTCATTCATACATGACAATAATACTCATTTGGAGTAAATACAACAAAAATCTTTTTCTTACCAAAAAATGCAAATACGCAAAACTGCAGAACAACCACTGCCGAAACCGCAAACATGAATCAAAAGCTTTACACTAGAATAAAAAGGAGAAAAAAAACATTACAATCACATATGCAAAAAATGCACCAGTCCACACACAATCCACCAGCCAAGCTAAGGGGTAGATGGGCCTAAGAGTATAAATAAAATATTCACCCCCATAAAAGGGGAGCAACCCTTGCCCTTGAGGCCACTCCCCAACACAAAAATTAAAAAACCCCTGTTGTCTAGTGGCTTCTGCCCCCCTTGGGGGCAGAT
Organism: Calotriton arnoldi; assembly: GCA_963921515.1. Taxonomy (NCBI): domain Eukaryota; kingdom Metazoa; phylum Chordata; class Amphibia; order Caudata; family Salamandridae; genus Calotriton; species Calotriton arnoldi. The sequence continues at coordinate 889,810 of CAWUFW010006273.1, forward strand.
GGGCCTAAAAAACATACTGCTAATCTGCAACCCAAAGAGGACAGAAATGGCCACAATCATCCTCCCATAAAGAGGAGCGACTCTTGTCCAAGGGGCCGCTCCCCAACATAAAAAAATAAAAAATAACCCTGGTGGCATAGTGGCCATACAAAAAAAAAATCAGCCAATCTATCCCTCAGGGCGGCAGAAATGGCCAAATTCATGTTCCCCAAAGGGGAGCGACCCTTGCCCAAGAGGCCACTCCCTACAAATAAATCCATGGTGGCCTAGTGGCCATACAAAAAAAAAATGCCGATCTGCCCCCCAGGGGAGCAGAAACGGCCAAATTAATGCCCCCCAAAGGGGAGCGACCCTTGCCCAAGGGGCCACTCCCCACAAACAAATCCCTAGTGGTCTAGTGGGCCCAAACATGGGCGCAGACAGCCAAAAACATAGCCCCCAAAGGGGAGTGACCCTTGCCCAAGGTGCCACTCCCCACAAAGTATTCCCTGGTGGTCCAGTGGGCCACTTTAAAAAAAATGGTGAAATCTGCCCCCCAGGGGGGCAGGCAAAGCCAAAACACATTCCCCCATAGGGGGAGCGACCCTTGCCCAAAGGCCACTCCCCACAAACAAATCCCTGGTGGTCTAGTGGGCCCAAACATGGAAATACACAGCCCCCAAAGGAGAGCGACCCTTGCCCAAGGGGTCACTCTCCCCAAAAAAAATCCCTGGTGGCCTAGTGGGCCCTAGATTAAAAAAAAGGCGGGATCTGCCCCCCCATGGGGGCAGACAGCCATAAACATAGCCCCCAAAGGGGAGTGACCCTTGCCCAAGGGGCCACTCCCCACAAAATACTCCCTGGTGGTCCAGTGGGCCGTTTTTTAAAAAAAATTGCAAATTCTGCCCCCCCACCCCAGGGGAGCAGACAAAGCCAAAATTATTACCCCCATAAGGGGAGCGACCCTTGCCTAAGGGGCCGCTCCCCCCAAACAAAAAAACTCACTGGCCCTTTAAAAAAAAAAAAAATCCCTGGGTCTAGTGGGCATTCCTGCTGCACGATCGCACGATCGTGCAGCAGGAATGCACAAAAAAGGCATCGGGGGAAAGGAAAACCCTTTCCTTTCCCCCGATGCCTCTTTTGATTAAATCCCCCCCTCCCCCGAGGAGAAACTCACCTCCTCTCTTCTCAACGCGCTGGAAGCAAATGGCTTCCACCGCGTTGGGAATACTCCAATGACGTCAGCGCGCCTCGCGCGCTGACGTCATTGATGACGTGGAGGGGGGCGGGGGGAGGCAGGGGAAGGGCTTCCCCTGCCTTCCCCGGTGGGGGAACGTAGATCGGCAGCCCACGGGGGGAGCGCCAGCGCTTCCCCCGTGGGTGGGTGCTAGGACGGCCGGGAGCCGTCCGACGCACACGCCACCCGTGACGTCGGACGGCTCCCGGCCGTCCGACACATGGAAAGGGTTAAGCACTCTAAAAGATCTAAGGTTCCCGGACCCGATGGGGTGCCGATCGACTTCTTTTTGGATAACTAGGACCTTTGGGCGCCATTACTTACAAATGTGTTTAACACCATAAAGAGGACAGGTCCGTTGGCATCCTGGAAGAAATCGGTCATAATACCGATCTTTAAGAAAGGCGATAAGGCCATCCCAAAAAACTATAGGCCCATATCTTTATTAGATACGACAGCAAAGCTAATGGGGAGGGTATTATTGAACAGATTGGAGGAGTGGGCCCTTGAAAAGAACATAATAATTCCTAGCCAATATGGCTTTAGATAAGGAAAGGGAACGGTTAGACCAGTCCCTCAATTTAAGCATGATAATTGCGTAGTATACAGCGGCCAAAAATGCCCATTTGTAAATGGAATTCATGGATCTATCAGCCGCCTTCGACTGTATGGCTCACTGTAAGCTCTGGGTTATAATGGTGGATAAGGGAATAGAGACACAGATAATTAGTTTTATTCGAGAGATGTACGCTAATGCTTCAGCTTGCGTACGTTATGGAGAAAAGGGAGAACACACAAGATATTTTAATATTACCCGTGGTGTGAGACAGGGTTGCGTACTCGCCCCTTTTTTATTTGCTTCATACACCAATGCGGTGGAATTGGCCTTGGGAGATTCTACCCCAGATGTTCCCCACATTAAAACATTTCCTGTCCCAATACTCCTCCATGCAGACGATGCAGTGCTTTTGGCACGAACTGGCAGAGCACTGCAGAGACTCATAGAGGAGTATGTAAAGTTTATGAATAATTTGGACATGAAGATAAACCAAACCAAGTCATTTGTACTCGTGGCGGGCACAAAATTAACAAAATATCCCACTCTCTCTATTGAAGGTCGAAAACTTGAGATTGTGGACTCTTTTAGTTATCTTGGGATTATTTTGAATAGGAAAAACACATGGCTAGATATGGCGTCCAACAGAGCCACTGTAATGGAAAAAAGTATTGGAAGAATCTTTAGATTTACAAAGAAGCTTGGCTCAAAACCATTAAATGCAATAAAAAAAGATCTATGAGGCAAAAACATTATCTATTGCCACTTACGGGGCAGCTGCTTGGGGTTTTTCCGATCTTACAAAATTGCAGAGTATAGAGGACAGCTTTCTTAAAAGGCTGATATGTGTTCCATATTCCTGTTCCTCATTTATAACCCTCTCTGAGCTGAGTGTCCCTTACATAACAGACAAAAATTCATATTTCCCCAATTCTCCTGTGGCACTCAGTCTGGAGGAAAGAAACGTTGACCTTGACAAGACATATCCTGGCAGACTGCCTGAACTTAGATGGTGTACATCAAATCAAATGGTTAAAATATATTGAGACAAATTTACAGGCAATCGCTTTACGCAACCTATACGAGGACCCGAAATCTTGTCTGAAAATTACCAAAAATGAACTGAAGTTGCGCCTACTAGATTATTTGGCTACAAAGAGGTACGAATTTAATGGTAACCGGACTACTGCAAAACATTATCTCTCAGCTCCGAGTATAATTAATATTTCAACTTCATACCAGTCATTTGTAATGAATCTCCACCACAGATATATATTACTGAGATTCAGATTAAAATATATCCAACTTATGTTAGGCTTTCCTCCCAAAACTTACTCCATTGATGCCCTTTCATTATGTCCATGCGATAACCATTCATCCCAGGATGATCTGCACATTGTTTTCTTTTGTAAATTTTACACGAATGACAGGAACAGATTTATCCTCCCCCTTAAATGCAAGCTAGGGATTAGACAATGCCACACAGCACTTTATTATCTGTAGCAATTACCAGACCCCTTGGTTTGCTCCTCTCTGGGCTCGTTCTTTTTATCCGCAATAAAGATAAGAAGACGTATTCTTTAGTTTGAATTTTATAACTGAGAGAAGGCCCAATATGATTAATTCCCGCTCTATTTTCCTTCCCCTTTTACTTGATGAATTTCTTGTATTTAATATGACTTTTTATACCTTTTAAATTGTATAATAACTTTGAGTGTTAATAGATGTCTTTTTATCTGTAATGTTTTTTATTGTGGTATACTTTTTATGCTGTTATCCTACTGGCGAAATAAAGTTATTATGATTGACTGACAATAAATTAGTAGCTTTAATTTCTTTAGTACTCTTGTCACTTCATGACAAGCATCACCAGAGAATTTGTTGTATTGTAATTTGTTGTCATGTTCAACAGGCATCATTAATAGTCGATGAAGGGTAACTCCTTTAACATTATTAGCAGCTAAGCCTGTTGGTGCAGTGACTACACACGTCAAATTGGAATCTGTTGTCTTCTGTAGGTAACTTGTCAGTACTTTAATAAAGATGTTTTTTCCAGGTCCAGCTTGACCACTCATGTACAATAGAACTGGTTTATATGTACAACATGCACACTTTTTTTCTCAAGCAGAAATCCATGTTCTACTTTACCTTTTATCTCTTCAAAAATGTCTTTCTGATGCGCATTCCATTGCTGTATTAATAGTTCTAGATCGACAGTTTTCTGTCTTACTTGCTACATTGCATTCTTGCAATCAATCATAGCTATTGCAGCTTCATTTTCAATGATTGGCTGTCCAAGAGGATATTGACATCCAGGTGCTGAACTTTGACTGCTCTGAGAACTCTCTCTTACTATCTTAGCAGCAATTGTTTCTTCTTGTTCAATCTCTTCTCTCAACATTTGAAGATGCACTGGAAACACAGAGCACTCAATGATGTTTTTCACAGCGTTGAATGAGTCTTCATAACAGTCAAATTCTCCAAGTAGCTCACTTTCATTTCGACATGGCTTAAACAACTGTAACAAGGCTAAATAGAAAAACTATTTTTTTTCTGCATTTTGGCAACTTACCTTTTGATGGTTGATTACATTTCCTTTGTTATATCTCACCAAACATCCTTCATATCTAGCCACAGCAAATTTACCCTCCTCTATGTTTTCACTGACATTACTTCTGAAAGTATAATGTTGTAGTATTTCATAGAAACGCATCCTTTCCAGATGAGGACTTCTTCTTGGATAGTACGTATCCAGCATGTTACTCTTCAGAATATCTGTACTGTGTGGCTCAAATTCTGCAAGATATTGACTTTCAGGAAAAGGCTTCAATAACCTGTCACGAGTATTAGCAAGCCCTAAACTCACCCATAGAACTCCTCTAGATTTAGAAAACAAACTAGCTAAGCTTAACTGGTGAATCGCTCTGTGAGAAAGCATTTTCAAACTAAAACTGTACAATTTCTTCGTAAGACTCTTTTTTGCTTAAATCTCCTCCCACATCTCCTTTATCTCAATTTTCTCTGACTTTGTTATATAAGATGTAACGTATCGAAAAACAGCAATTGAGTTGTCTGCAACAAACTGTACATCCATGTTTGCAATCCACATCTTCAGAATCACAGGGTTGTAGTCATTAATGTACTTGGAGGCCTCTGTTCTTCTTAGGTTGTATGTATTTTTCAGTGATTTCCTTGTAAGTGTATGTCTTTCTGCTGACAAAAAGCTGTTGACTCTTCCTTGTGAGATGACAGGTCATTGGAATCTGAAACGGCCTTGTATAAAATTTCCCTTTGCTCTGTATTTTCGCTGACAGTATTTTCTGCATCTATGGTTTTGGAATCGTAGAACTTGTTGTCTTAATTAGGCCTGGGCGAAGTACTACGCTACGCTCGCGTAGTTTGCGAAGTTTGCGCTACTTCGCACTATGCGAATTGCACGTAGCACAGTGCAAACACGCGTAGCGTAGCGGTAATTTTTTGCTTGCTCGCGGTCCTCAACGTCAAGTTGGCGACCGCGAGCAAGCAAAATGACATCCCGGCGAGACTTTTTCCTCGTTCGCGATCAGCAACATCAAGTTGCCGATCGCGAGCGTGGAAAATAAACCTCCCGGCGAGATTCTCAACGCGGGGAGGTCAGGTTTCTCATTGCGAGTGAGCAAAGAAAGAACAAACGGCAGACCAAGGTCAAGCACATTCAATCCATATGTACAATAGAGTGGTCGCGTAAGCTCGCGACCGCTCGCGATGAGAAACTACCAGTCCGCGTTGAGAAAGCTGCCGCTCGAGTAGAAATCTACTCGAGCGGCAGAAAACGACCGCTTGCACTGTGCAAGATGCCGTTTGTAATGATTGCACAGTGCGGACAAGCATCCGGCACTGTGCAATCAGTGCGAACAGCATTTTGCACAGTGCACTACGCAGTTCGCGTAGCTATGCGTAGCTCGCGTAGTGCGAAGTGCACTTCGCGTAGCTTCGCGTAGCGCTACTACGCGAACTACGCCCAGCCTTAGTCTTAATGTGTTGTCACTACTCTCCTTTGGGATAGAGCAAGTCACATACTCAATCAATCAATCAATCAGGGATTTGTAGAGCGCACTACTCACCCGTAAGGGTCTCAAAGTGCTGGTGGGGAATGCTTGCAGTGTGGGGCTTTGGCTGAGGGGGAGTTTGTTCAAGGTCTTGCCCGCGATGTAGGAGAAGGATATGTCACCCGTTCTAGCTCTGTGGATGAAGGGGATTTCGGCCAAGGCTAGGTCAGCGGAACGGGGGTTTCTCTTGGGGGTGTAGAAGGAGATTCTTTCGTTGAGGTATTGGGGTCTGGTGTTGTGGAGGGCTTTGTAGGTGTGTGTGAGCAGCTTGAATACTTGACATACTGCTCAATAAAAGACAACACAGACTCATCACTGTCTTCGGGGCATCATTTACCCACAACAGCATGTGAATATGGGGAACACCTCTGGCTTGGTACTCTTTACGCCAAAAGAAATGAGAGGTGAATGAGAGGCCAGACAAGTCACTCTCAAATGATAGGTGATATATATATGGAATACACTGACGAAATCTTGGGTCTTCTGAATAAAGTCTACTAAAGTATAATCAGGTGTAGGTATTTGCAAAGGCCGCTCGTCATACCTGCCACCTACTACAGTAGGAAAAAGATGTCGGAAACACCGAGCTTCTAAACTTTATACCCAGACACTTAATAGAGCTCCTTTTGCCTCCTTCATTTGAAACAGCTCAATGTCATCACCAACAAGCTCTTTAGAATGCAAAGGGTGGATGCTGTAATGTTCATAAATTTCTTCTGTTCTGGACTGATCCACCTTCTCAATCTGACCTGTTGATGGAAATGTCTAATCCTCCATATGTATGATATCTTGCAGGCTTTCCACTTTTCTATAGTAAACATTGTTTTGTACCAGATATAAAGTTGCTTTTTAACTTTGGTAACATCTACTAACTCCTGTCATATCTTCTTGTTCTTGGTAGGCACACCATTTACAAGAAGTACAAGTCCTTCCTCTAAATCCCTATCTACCCCTACAGTTTCAATGTTTTTTTACATCTAATGGCAAATACAATACTCTACCTTTTAGACCTTTCTACGCTCTGTTGTGGGTGATCTGCCTGTCTTTGGCTCCATACGTACTAATAGTCTGAAATGGATGTATAATTTGGATAAGAATGGACTCATAAATATTTAAACCTTGAAGCGCAGTTCTAACTTGTTATGCACAGCTCTAGCAGGCATTTCATTATCCTCTAATTTATTGTAGCAGTACTTACATATAACTTGTTGTGTGGGCAAGTCAAAGCGTTCTTCTACATATATGTACACTGCAAACATTTGCCAGTTATTATTATTCTCTTTTTTACTGTTTAAATATAAGTCAACAGTCTGCGTTTGATTCTTGTAGAGAGTGCATCAACAATATTTTTTTTTAAAAACATTTTTATTGACATTTCTAACTTCAGCACAGTTGTACAAGCAGAACATGGAAATAAATCGGTATAGTCTTGTTCGGCAGTTAGGCAGGTCTACATACATTTCACTCTGGGGGCAAATCACAGCTTCTCACATCTCGTGGCAGAGCTTAACTACGTTTATTCCCAACTTGTCTGTTGGTCCTCAGCCCATGGTTGCCTACTATACCCGTGTCCCTTACCTATCATTTCTTCCCCGCCCTGTCTCGGTTGGAGTATCCGGCCACAGACCCGGATCCAGGTATCGTCCCCATCTGAGGTACTCATATATATTGAATTGTGAACATTTACACCAGTAAATAACAAAAAGGAGGGGGAGAACAAAAGAGAGGAAGAGAAAGTACTAACAGAACTGTGTGCATAATGGGGGAGCAGGGCAGCAGGTTCTGGGGATGTATATGTTGCATACAAGAATAGAGTGACTCTTTCTCTACAGTGTATGTCTACCTGGGTAAGGGGGTGGGGGGCGGAGGGGTGTTCCCACTTTTAGGCCTTAATCTACAGTCCTCCGCCTGTCCATCTCACCTCTAGGACTGTGCACTCATGCGCCTCTGGACGGTAGTCTGTGTATGTCTCATTCCTACAGGGTCTTGTCCTCCTATAGGGCTATGCATGGGTCATTCGCTATCACTCCTGGTCCCTTCCCCTATATCTTGCTCTCGTTCTGGGTTTTCCCGCGCCGCCTGTGCCTCCTTCCAGAGATCTGCTATCGGCCGTCTCCGGGTGACTCTTGTCTCCTCCCAACTCAAGGATCTGCCCTCCGTTCCAGCCAACTAGTATTATCCCTGTTCCAGCTGGCTACCAGAGGCCCAGAAGGAGATTTCCACGCCAATGCTATTCGTCTTTTCGCTAGGCCTAAAGCAAGGTCAATTAATCAAATCCCCACTTTACGTTTAGGAGGTCGTGGGAAGAGCAAGCATGCCTCTACAGTAGACTCCAACTGTCTCGCCAGTGCATCCTTGATCTTAGTCAGGATCCCTTCCCAATAAGCCTGTACGACGCTATAACTCCAGGTCATATGTATAAAGTCTGCGTCTGCATAAGCACACCTCGGACAATTCCTCACTTTGCCCCCATATGTAACATTGAGTCTATGGGGTGTCATATAGACCATATGTATATAGTTAAACTGCGTGTACTTAAGTCTGGTATTCCGTGATATTTTCTTGTGAGACCGTAGGATCCTACCCCATTCTCCATCCATGAATTCCCTACCCACTGCCCTTTCCCACTTCCCCCGCAGAGTCCCCATGGGGCTAATAGCCGCATTGATCAGTGCCTCGTGGTGCCACCTCACCTGGTGCCTCGCAGAACCCGGAGTAATCAGTGCATGCATTACCGGGTGGGTCGGCGGTTCATCTCTACCCATTCCCCATATTTTCCCAAAGGTACGAACCAATGCTTCATATCACAGGAACTGGCCTGGGGGAAGACCATTACTTTCCACCAGATCCGCAAACGGGACTAGTGATCCATCCTGGTAACAATCCCCCACCGTGTCCAAGCCCACCTCTGTCCATGACTCCAGCTGCTCGGCCGTAAATGTTGTCATCAAGCTTCCATGGGGGAGCCCAGCGAATGGTAACGAGGGGGAATACCACGAGGTTCCACCCAGCCTACGCAAGCAACATTTCCAGGTGTGTGTAGCTGAGAGTTGCAACACTGACCTGTATGGGGTAACAACTGTTGGTCTCACTAATTTGGCTAACAGTAAATCCGAACCACCATTTGGCACCGTCAACCAGGTTCCCTCCTCATTCACGCCCTCAACCCACTGTGCCAGCCACTGCAGCTGAGCTGCCAACATGTACAATTCAAAGTCTGGCACACCCAGGCCGCCCTCCGCCATTGGGCGTTGTAATGTCCGCAGGGAGATTCTTCGTCTACCGTCGCCCCATATCAAGTCTCTCATCAGGGCATTCAGGGGTCTAAACCATCCCTGAGGCATCAGGGTCGGCAAATTAACGAAGAAATACAATAGTCTCGGCAACATAACCATCTTAAGCAAGGAGATCCGAGACATATTTGGCAGTTGCAGTGTGCACCAAAAGAGTACACTAGTCCGAAGAGATCTCAGCGCCCTGCCCAGGTTCCCTTCCTTTAAGTCATCTGAAGAGTGAAAGACATGTATTTCTAAATATTTAAATGAGTGGGGGGCCCAGTTGGTAATAGTGTCGGCCGGGGTGCCGGTCCCGCCAGTGGGAACAAGTAGGTCTTTTTCTTGTTAACCCGTAAGCCGGACAGTGACTCAAACCGCTCTAGAAGCGCTAGAGTGGTTGCGGTGCCAGGTACAGTATTTCCTAAGTATACCAGCAGATCGTCCGCATACAACGAAACCATGTGCGTCCGCCCATCTAGTCGAAGACCCATCCCCTCTCCCCCTGCCCAGTCATCTCTGCAAGGGGTTCAATGGCCAGGGCAAACAACAAGGGTGAGAGGGGACACCCCTGCCGGCTTCCCCATTGTATGGAGTACTGAGATGACACAGATTTCCCCGTCCTGACCCTCGCCGTAGGTGATGTATACAGCAGTTGGACCCACTTCACCCAGTCCACCCCGAGGCCCAAAGGGGTAATCCCACCCCACCGTGTCAAAAGCCTTCTCTAGGTCGACAGACAGCGCAGCCACCGAAGGCATAGACCTCGTCTCTTCATGGAATAGAACATAGTACAACCTGCGCAGATTATAAGAGGTGCTACGGGAGGGGATAAATACGCTTTGGTGTTTGTGAATGATGGTATGCATATGTGGGAGCAGCCTGAGCGCCAGTATCTTGCTTAGGATCTTAAAATCGATGTTGAGCATTGAGCGTGGTCTGTACTCTGTTACTGGGGCATTGGCCTCTTTAGTCTTGGGGAGGGGTATCACCAACACACTCAGGGTTGACTCAGAGAGGCCTCCCCATAGAGGGTCACTAACCTTGCCGCCAGTAAATCTACATATTCAGTGTAAAACTCAGCCGGGAGTCCGTCAGGTCCCGGCGTCTTCCTCGTCGCCATATTTGCAATAGCAGCCCTGACTTTGTGTAGGGTCACTGGACCTCCCAGTTCGTCCTGCACCTGCTTGTCCAGTGATCGCAGAGGCAGAGCCTCCAGGAAATCCCGGATAGAGGAGCGAAGGACCCGGCCAGGGCTGGTATACAATTTTTCATATTAAGTGCGGAACAGTGTATTAATGGCATTGGGTTCATAGACCAGTTCCCTGGAATCCGCCTGGAACTGGGTAATCGGAGCCCCTCGACTTTCCGGCTTAATCAGCCATGCCAGTAGGCGACCTGCCCTACCTTCTTCTCTCTGCACACTATCGAGGGATTCCTTACAGCTGTGGCACCTCAGCCTCTCCAGCGCATTACTATATTTAGAGTGGGTCTCTTATAGACGCGCTGCAGAGTTGGCCTCTTGTCCCTGAATATTGTCCAGTTGCCTGATCTGAGTCTCCATGTCCAATAGTTCTTGCCTCATTTCCCGTTGAGCACCTATCGATTGCCCTAGACAGTCTCCCCTCACCACCACATTAAATGCCTCCCACTCCACCAACACCGAGGATGCAGAGTTAGCAATAATTGAAAAGTATGTCTCAATGAGGGTCCTCAAAGAGTCGCGGAAGGGCGCATCTTCTAACGCAAGGGGAGTCAATCTCCACAACGGGATTGGGGGCCGTCTCCCAAAGGGTTGTTGTGTCAACAGTAGAGGACTATGATCTGAAATGGTCCTACCCAGGTACTCTGTTAGTGTAACTGAGGTGCTGAATTCCGGCGTGCACAAGAAGATATCTAGCCTAGTATGTACCTGATGTAATGGGGAGAAGTATGAGTATTCCCTATCATTTGTATGCTGTACCCTCCGTATGTCTTCCAATCCCCAATGCTTAGTCCAGTCTCGGAACCCCGCTACTACCCGGTGAGTCTGTGCCCCTGGGAGAGGTGGATGCGAACGATCTACTGCAGTATCCATCACGCAGTTAAAATCACCCCCAATAACAGCGTACCCTGCCATATATTCCACCATCTGAGCTGAGAGGGCGGTAAGAAACGTCACCTGTTCTGTATTCGGTGCATACACACTCCCAAACGTCACTTCCCTCCCTGCCAGTCTCCCAGCCACTAGAACATACCTGCCCTCATGGTCAACCTTGGTATGGATGTGTTCGAAAGGGACCCCCCTAGCAAATGCAGAGTAGGTAGTAGCGTTTATTCGGCCCCTCCACCTCCTGCGCAGTTTGTCCAGTTCGCTACCAATCAAGTGCATTTCTTGTAAGAGGGCTACATGCACATCTCTCCTCTTTAAGTAGGCATATATCTTATACCTTTTGGCCATGGTCCCCATCCCTCTTATATTCCATGTTACAAACTTGAACGGGTTATGCATTAGTTGGAATGTTATCTGGGCCCCCCCTGTCAACCCCCATCACACCCCGACCGCCAACACTCCAAGCCTCACCTCTTCACTCCCCCATACGCACAAAACAAAAATTAAGAACAAACATCCCCAATGGGACAACTCCCCAATCCCAGGACGGTCTGGCAATGGCTATCCGCCCAAACCGCAGACAGGGCTGCATCAACAAATTAAGGACCCACGCTACTATCGTGAGGACCTGAGGGGAGCGCGGCTGTCACCACAGGTGTCCCTACAGTGGTTTCGGTATTAACCCAAAGCGCATCGGCCAAGGATGGCCGATCCCACCCTCACCCAGGGGCACACCCGGCCGCCCCGCCCACCTTCCCCGGAGCCCCCAATCAAAAAGGAGAAAAGAGGTTTTTTTTAAAGTGTGGGGGAACACAGACGAGAGAGGAGAAAAAAGGAAAGAGGGGAAGGGGTGAGAGAGGAGGGGAGATTGGCAAGTGTCCAATTATGCAATCTCATCAGCCATGTTCAGGGTCATAATTGGCATCTTAACACTGCCGCTCCGAGATGTATCTGAGTACGACCCATCAGTCCCTCTCTTTGATCCAGAGCCTCTCTCCAATGGCGATCTTCGTCCCTGCATCATGGTCGCCACTGCCTATAATGCCTACGCTCTCTCCCTCTCCATCTGTGAGGAGCTCGGCTTCTTTGGAGCCCCACGCCGTTGCCGTCCCCGAAGTCTCTTTCCTGACTCCCGTTCTCTGGGCTGAGCCGTCTGAGTATGTGTTGCAGGTGGACCCTCTGTTTTGTAGCTTTCAATCCAATCCCATGCTTCTTTGGGATCATCACAGAAGTGTGTCCGCCCATCTAGCATTATCCATAGTCGGACCGGGAACATCAGCGAATATTGAATCCCTTCTTCCCACAAGGCCCTCTTGACTTCGAGGAAGGAGGTGCGACGCCTCTGGACTTCCAGGGTATAATCAGGGAACACCGACACTTTACTGTTTTCGACCATGAAGGGCCCATCCGCGCCTGCCTTTTGCAACAACGTTTCCCTATCTTTAAAGTGGAGCAGTCAAGACACCCCGGGGCCGGTGGCCTAGCAGGAACTCGATGCGCCCTCTCCAATGTGTAAAACTGGGACAAGCCCTCAGGTGCCACCACGTCACGAAGCCAACTCTCTAAGTACAAGATCATGTTGGTGCCCTCTACTCCTTCCGGCAAACCCAAAAACCTAAAATTATTCCTCCGATTCCACCCTTCAGCATCATCAGCTCTCTTTTCCAGTATATTGATTCTGTGGGAGATTTCCCCCATCTGTTTGGACAAGGCCTGTTGCGCCGGCGTAATCTCTGCCAGAGAGGACTCGGTCTGTTTCACCCTATCTGCCAGCTTGGTGTGTTCTGCTCTCAGCAGGCCCAGGCCCACTGCCACAGTACTTATGTCTTGATGGAGCGTCGCCTTGGTGTCGGCAATGGCCTCTAGAATTTGAGTCAGCTGCTACTGGACTGGGTTTTCCAAAGCTTCACGACTGGGCTCCTTCTGCGTCTGGTCAGGTGCGGTTTCCTCTTGCTGGGGGAGAGCCCCCGTCTGCTTTCCTCTTGGCTTCTCCATCTCCAAATGGTTATAGTATCCGACCAAGGATCTGGTTCGCCCCTCCCCGGGCCGCTGGGAACTGATTATTGGGTTTTCAGCCCAGCTCTACGCCTCGCACCCCACAAGGACCGAGCCACCGAGCCTTCAAGGTGGCCTATTTCGTCCCCACTGCCTGTGTCGGTTACTCGATCTTCTCCAGCGTCACCATGAGGGGCCCACTAGTTCTTTTTGTCTATGCCCCGCGTCAATGGCCCGTGTGGGCAGCGCCTGAGCCCAGACTCCGTCCGCCCAATCGGCACCTTCTCCCCTTAATGAATTCAGAGAGGGCCTCACACTTCTTCAGTACCTCCCCGGGTCTTCCCGGTGCAGTTCTGTTTCAGCCACGCGGTTAGGTTGCGTCCCACGAGCCTGGACAAGGACCTCACGCAGGCTGCCCCCATATTCCCGGGGCCACTGGTCGCATCAGCGCCCCCCGGCATACCAGTATCTGTCAGGGATTCTGCACTAAACTTCCCGTAGCTGGGGGCTACATTCCACTCCAGTACCGAGCAGCCCCCAGGTGGGAACCCCCAGCGTGGCATCCCCTGTCTCGATCGGACCCACCTGTTGTCTGGATACCGGTGCAGCGCTTCTGCGCTCAGGGCCCCCAGCCAAGGCCAATTCACTCAGCTCTCCAGCCCCAGTGCAGTACCCGTCGATGTTGCAGGCCTCAGATGTCTCTTCCCACTCCACTAGTTGTCTTCTTCTGGTTGCGGCCTGCCATTGCCCAGTCCAGACTCGTCGCCTCCCCTGCCAGGTCCTCGAAGCCTCAAGCTGCCATCTTGTCCAGGCCGCTGCACCTCATGCACCCCCGCCGCTCCACTCTGCCTTTCGCCCCACGGCTTCAAAGAGGTAGGATCATGTTGTGGGGCACCTCCGGCAGGCAAGGCCCGCACCGGCACCCCTTCTGGCCCTAGTGGGCGCAGCGACAAAACAGGGAAAGGCTCTCGGCCTGCAGATTGCCTCCGCCCTACCAGGGTTGCAGTGTGTCCCAGCACCTCCCGTCGTATAATTGTCTGGTGGGAGTGCTATATCGATCTCCTCCTGTCTGGGGGCCACAAATCGCTTCGGCACTGGTAAACACCCCGACGGCAATCTCCGGTGCGGCGTCCCCAGTCCCCAGACTCGTTCGGGCTCACCTGGCCTCAGAATGTCAGCGCGAGTCTCCTGCGCTCAGGTTTGCAGCCAGGGCCAATCCGTTTCACTCCCCAGCCCCAGCTCGGCTCCCCGCTATATCACGGGCCTCCGGTGCCGCTCCCCTCTCCACCAGCTCCACTGCTAGCTTCACTCAGACGCCCAGTCTGGGCTTGTCACTTCTACGTTCAAGCCCTCCGGGCTTCAGGCCGCCATTTTGCCCGGGCCATGGCATCGCACACACTTGTGCTGCTCCACCCCTCCCATCGCCCCACGGCCTCAGCAGGGTCGGTTTATGCTCTGGGACACCTCCGGTGAGCGGGGTCCCCCCGGCACGCCCCCGGGCTCCGGCAGTCGCAGCAATAGGCAGGATAATTTGCTTGGCCGGCGCGGAGCTCTCGGCTCACACGTCTGCCATCGCTGGCTCACAAGCCACGCCCCCCAGAGTGCATCAACAACATATACAAACAAACTCTGGTTTTTCAGAACATACTGTATTAAATGTTGTAATCTCTTCTTCAAAACTATCAACTGGTGTACCTGTGTCCTGTTCTGCAACCCCTCCTGTTATCAGTTCTTCAATTTCCCTACAGTCTTGTTCTGGACCAAAGAAACGAAATTGCACATCATCACAAACCTTTTCTACCTCTGCCACAGTACCATGCCAAAGTGCCCTATTCATTTCTTCTAAACATAAAGCAGGGGTTTTCTTTTGGTACAGCCGCCTTACTAAAGTTCGCAATGTTGAGTGGTGTACAGCTAACATCCTAAAATGATTAAAGGTGCTTTGGCACACTTTCTTTGATAAACAAGCTAGTGAGAGTCCCTGCAAATCTATATGCTTTCTCAGCTTGCAATTATCCAAACCTTGTAAAGAACTTATTTTGGGTTTTAAACTTCGCCTTCGAAATATACGAAGGATTTTTCTTAATTTATCAAGGGATTGCTGTCTAATACTAAAAACACTACTACAATTCCATTTGAATACTGGGGCCTGACTACGCCTTCCTTGTACCTCTTCTGCAATAATGTCTTCTACATTTCTAGGTGCCATCACTTCTTTTGCTATAGGACTGTCATTATTCATTTCATAACATCGTACTCATTTATCAATAACATGAACTAATCTGTTATCCTGGAGATAGCTTTCTTCATTAAAGAAAGGCTCTGTATTAGAAGTATGTATCCATTCTCCACTAAAAACTGTACAAAAGTTACTTCTATTCACTAATATGTTCTTCTAGTTTTGTCTCCACGTGCACAACACCATTTTGTCAAGAGTCTTCCTTCTATTTAGAATCAAAATGAAAATCTTCCTCTTCAAAGCAAAGGCCTTATCAACTACTCTCTCAACTCATTCTTTCTGTTTCAGTGCATCTCTCTTTCTTCTATACTTCTTCAAATGTCTCATTAGATTAACAACCACTCTACTACAAAACATCCTGGCTCTGCTTTCCTTAAACTGCTTCTGTCTCCTGGTTAATGTGAGTCCATCTTTGTTCCAATATTTTCTGTTCTTGTAATGTTACCGTTTCTCATAGTCATAATTTTATTTTCTTTATTTTGTAATCTTTGCAAATGTCCACATATATTTTTAAGAAATGGCTTTGTCCTCTTACCAGTAGCTCTTTTTTCTTTCATCACTTTTCCTACATTTTGCCCCTTTTGCAACTCATTTCTGCAGAGATACTGTAGTTGTTTCTGTTGCTTTTTCATCCAAGCTTTTGTAGGCATTCTCACTGGGTGTTGTTATGTAGATATTGTTCTGTAAAAAAAAACAAGTATATTGTAATTTTTACCCTATCCAACATACCAACTACTTTACTACTGACTTACACATAATACAAAAACAGTTTTCATGTTATGTTGCAGTTTTAAATCTACAGATGAACCTAGATATATTACAACATGCACTTACTTCAAAGCAAAACACAAACCTTTATTTATTAGTTACCTTGTAACATTTTAGCACCCTGTCGTACAACACAGCTGTACCATATCTCACTTCTCACTTATACATGGTGAAAGAACAGTTTATTCCTTCTGTAGTAAATTTTAAAATGAAAATCAAGCCAAGGGGGAGTATTTACAACCCCATGCGCCGCCGGCACATCACTTTTTTTGACACACTGGCGGCATAATGTGGTGCTCCATATTTACAAGACCATGTAAAGCCACTCTGTGTGGCTTTTCATGGCCTTGTAAATACGGGCCCTTTTCATGCAGCACTTTGCGTGAAAGGAGCATGCAGTGGGTGTTGCTGTGGGTGTTTCCACGCAACACCCATGTATTCTGCTGCATTCCCACATTTACAACAATTCGTAAACCTGGGAATGCGTCAGAATCCTACGCCTCCCCAGGGGAGGTGAAGGGAGGCGCAACGAGGAGAAATACTTTCATTTCTCCCGTTTTTTTCCTCTTTCTATATGTGCTGCATTCTTCAGCACACACAGAAAGGGAAAATACCCCTTGTGATTGTTTTTGCACAGGAAGGTATCCCTTCCTGCACAAAAACAATCATCCCCAAAACACAGACACCCTTGCACCATGGTGCAAGGGTGCTTCCGTTGGCACATGGTGGCCAGTTGTGTGCCAGTACAGGGGAGAGCATAGGGATCCATCATATTGTTGTGAATATGACGCATCCCTGTGCTTTGAAAGTAATGCAGCACAGCGCAGCCAAAAGGCTTGTGGCACTGCGCTGCATTACTTTCTAGTAAATTTAGCCCCAAGTGTAGAAGTACATACAGTGTCTCAACACTGTAAATCCGAAAACACAACATAAGAGCTATTTGCGTGCCTCTATACCACTGTGTCACTGGTGTATTTAGTATCTCAGTGCTGTTCTACTTAAATGTATCAGATAAAAATTTTGGGAAACAGTGAATATAACAATCTGCACATTAATCTCTATCAAAGCACATAGCTCACTAATTCTTCCAAGTACATGCAAAGAGTGTGTCACAGCTTGCATATATATTTCACCAGATGGTTCTAAAATACTACATATTCCTCACTAAAACTTGTAAATATATGTTTGTGGTTGAATACATGAATACTCCCTGGATGATTGAATTGGTGTATAGGTAGTGCCTAGATGATTCTCTGAGGACACAGGTACTGCCTGGATAATTCCCTGAGTATATGAGAATTCCATGGGACGTTCCATATCTGCATAGCTATTGTCTGCATGTTTCCATGAGTATATCACTAATATCTGGGTGTTTGGATGAGTGCATGAGTAGTGTCTGAATTATTAGATAAGTGAATGACTAATGGCTCAATAATTCAATACATGCATGGACAGTGGTTGGATG